>JAMXBD010000749.1:0-676299 GCA_024138025.1 Combretum micranthum
TAAATTAAATAATAAAAAACGAAAGATCCTGTCGCTGGAGCAAGTTGTCATAAAGCTGGTGATGAGATGGGGTGCAATGAAAATGCACGTGAAAAATACAAAGGAACAACAATACCTACAGGCACCGTAGGAAATACCAATGATAAAAAAAAAAAAAAAAAAAAGAAAGAAGAGGATTGCGTGGGCGTACACTTCGGAGTGATGCAATTTACAGCTCAATCTTTATGAAGTTGTCCACTTTAACGCGTCATATGATGTTGTGCTGTGTTTTTTGATGTGGATGGGTATATTAGGTTTGTGTCTTATTGACACGTTTGGCCAGTCGGCTGGAGCGCGAACTGTGGGAATCTTCCGACAGAAAATCACGGGGGGGTGTGACTTGGGTGAATGGATTGAATGAATGCCGGGGGGCGGGTGATCATCTATCGACCAAATTCCTCCATTTGTTACGAGTTACGACTAGTCAAATGCAATTAGGATTTGGAATTGATCTAGCTTCGTTCATTATCTTATATTGAGGAATGTGTTATATTTTTTTCTCTTTTTGTTTTTCTAAACTCGAATAATACAATTTAATATTTGACATTAATATGAATTATATTAGCACATATGTGGCATGACTTACTACTTAAAGATTCTAATATTTGATTATAAGTGTTTAAGATAAATTCATCGAATTTGGTTGTTTTTGGTTATAAACGTATAAACTAAATTATAGAAGTTCAAAAGTTTAGCACTTCTGAGAAATTTCCGGAAAAATAAAATAAAAACTAAAAAAAATACAAGTGGGAAGAAAAGTCAGTCAATTATATTCCCTATTGTCCCACTCACTTCTGGTTTAAAAAAAAAAAAAAAAAGCCACCCCACTTGAGCTAATTCCAATATACGGGTCATGGCTCAATTTTCACTTCTTCTTTTTTTTTTTTTCAAAGAAACTATGACTTAACCTATATCTATGGATGAGACATCAATCAAAGTTTAATGCATGATATCATCATGATTCATTCAAAATCAAAGTCTTTTCTTCTATCGTGGCTAGCATCATGCACTCCATATGAAAATATCCAAAAATTATACTATTATTTCTTATTAGTCTTTCTCTCAATCGTTTAATTCACCCTATATAAATTATTTTATTTCAATTTCCTAAGAATTGATGAAGATTTGCATGAACTATTTGGTTGGTAGTTTTATGGTGGAGTTACTGCTACTAGTCGATCACGTACAACAAACATGCTAATTTAACTTAAGAAGAGTCTTGATGATATTATTATGTATAGATGTCGTAGGAGAGGTGTGAGAAGAGGAACATGCTGATTTTTCAAGCACACGAGTGTGACAAAAGATCAAATCAAGTAGACTTAATTTTTCTTGACCCATTTCTTCACTAAGTAAAGGTTTTGAACTTTCTTGAAGATATTTCAATAGAGTTCACATGTTGCTCTAAATCTTAGCAATACATAGAATGTTTGCCAACAATAAAGGAGCTTCTTATCAATGATGTTAGGGGCTAATGTTAGCCATTGGATGACATTTGAATAGATGGATGGGATCAAATGTGGTTGATCATTGTTAGCCTAAAGGCTAGTTCGTGACATTAAATTGGGCCAAGAGCCTAATCACCAAAATGTACTTCTATGTTCATCTTTGTGAAATTATTTGGAGTTTACCAACTTTGCTGGGATCATAAATGATGGTGCCAACTGGACGTATCTATGTTACAAGGACCTTGAAGATTATAGACCTACAAATTACTGTATTTAATTTTTTTATGTTATTTATTTTTAGTGTTAAATATTAGGACTAAAATTAAAATGAATTTTTGGATTAGTCATATTTAAGAACAAATCCAATTATTTTTTATGACTCGGATTTTATATAACATGGTGGATCAGTAAACTATTTAATATAATAGTTACTCTATTTACTTTAATCTGATGGTCTGTTGGTGGTTTACTCCATTAAAACTTGTGTTTAGTTATACTTTCATAGTAAGTTCTTTTTTTTTTTTTTACCATCATGTTAAGTTTCAAAGAACACAATTAGGTAGCATTTGAAGAGATTAATTTTATTATCTTCATTCACTTTTTATATTTATAAATTGTTAGTATTACATAGATTTATTTAAAATTGTTGATCAATAAACAAGTTCAACACATATATAAGACATACTTATTAAGAAAGTCATACTATGATTTAGGTCTTTTTACATAATTAATAAATGGGTTATATCATGGTTGGACTTTTAAAATACACGTTTAGAGATAGAGATGAGATAGAGTAGGGTAACATGAATTATGAATCCTAGTTTTAATCCTATTCCTACATTTGACTGCACCTTTGAAAGGAGGAATTACTGAGTCCCTAAGTTGGTCTTGATTGTTAGACTTTAGAGTTGTTATATTATTCCAACTTTGAAAACAAATTACATTTTTATCCATATTTATGTTATTGATGATGACAAATCATATTTATACAATATATTATGTATTATACACAGTATACCATTGATTATGTTATATGTTTTATACTATATAGAGTACATAAAATCTATCCTATATGATTATAGACTATATACCCATTTGGAATTATCTTTTATGTATATATAATTCATATATTACCTTTAAAAATATCTATCATGTAGTACATATCATATGCAAATTATAGTATATCTATAATATGCACATCTTTATACTGGATATAGTATGTCTGTATTAAAACTAATGATGATATAACATAAGTTATGTGTGTACTTGTTAAAACATGCAAATACCATATAGCTTATATTAAAATATATTACATATGTATTATTTAAAGTAATTGTTTGAAACATTTCTAGATTATACATTCACTGAGCTATGCTTTTGATAGTACAAGTAATTATGTGCAGGTAGTATGGTGGAATCACCAATTAACTTCCTTAACGTAGACTTGTGAAATACATTGTGGATGTTGTTCAGATTTATTGAATAAGCGTAATCTCAATTACATGATAAATCTAGGGTTTATCAAAAATGGACAAACTCTCTACTCTTCCATAAATAATTAACACCCAGAGAGTATAATAGAACATAGAAAACATAAGTAAAAATCCCTTTCAAATTCATGATCTTGCAGCCTCCACTAATCTCTAATTTTTCTCTTATTTGCTCTTGCAACTTTCTCTCTTAAAAAAGCTTAGTTTTGCGAAAATTTAAGTTCCTAGATCTAAACAAACCTAACATGATCATGTGCAATTCATATTCCACCAACTGTCCCGCCTTGAGTTAGTTCAGTCATAACAGTGCTATCTCATACACTAACCTATGGTAGAAGCTTACAACGTGGCTTCTATTGTATCCTTGTATATATAAGGCACAAACGATCAATTTTACTTTGAAGCAATGTTAGCTCAGCAGTAAAATCTAATAATGATTGAAATAGTCTAACTCTCATACATAATTAAGTTAATATATATATATATATATATGTTGATTTATTTAAATTATGAAATTTTATTAAATGTTTAGTTGAATAGAATATAATATGTTAGTGTGATTTAATAATTGTATTGCTTGTTTATTTTATGCATATAAAGTTTAAGTTTTTCTAAAACAAACTCAACCCAATCCAAACCAAACATAGAAGAAATTTAGGAGCTCCAAAACCAAGCCAAAAAACAAGTTAAAACCAATACCAAGCCTCTCTTTTCTCCTCTCTAAAAATTTGCCTTCAAAGTCAAACCATTGGATAATTACAAGTTCATTTTTCTCATATTTTACAAGCTAAAACAGACCCAAACCAATGCCTCCAACAACAGCAACAAACTCCAACATTTTCTTCCTAAATTTTCCTAAACAATTCACCTCAAGTTTGTATCAAGACTTCACCATCAAGTTAAAGAATTTAAGGTAAGGTTTATATGCTTTTCCTTTCATAAGTTTGTTTAACTCTTCCATGAATGTGACTTTTTATGTTATAATGATTACTTGATGACTTATATGTGATGCTAGTAATCTAAGTATTATTATGGTTGTTTAAGTTCTTGAAGTTATGATGATAAGGGAGGTGAATGTAGTTGTAGTTGTTATGAATGAATGAGTGAATTGTTGATGTAATTGGGGTTGTAAATGTTGTTGTTGATGAAGAAATGGATGAGATGTGTTAATATGAACGTGAAGTAATGGATATAATGATTTTGAAGTGTATATGAAAGTTTAAATGAAGTAAGATGGAATTTCGAAAGTTAAAAACAGTGGACATGTGTTCGTGTACTGGGATGAAAATCACGAGTGTGACAAATGGTTTTGAACCATGGATTTCGATAGCTTTCCGTGAATCACGGGCATGACCAAGGCCTTATGGCTCGCATTTGTGAAAATTGGCTTATCATGGCGTGATTGATTTCAAATATGTATGGTTTTACAAATTTTAAGAATTATGTTCATGACATATCCCTTTCTAACCTCGGTTTTCGAAAATTTTCACAAATCCCAATGTCATAGGCGTGATGTACTTCTTGGTAGGCTCGAGTTGTAAGATGTTAGAACAATCATGGGCATGTGATTGAGATCATGGTTCAATCATGACTGTAATTCCGTTGTTACTTTGTTCTCTTAAAAATAATAAAAAAATAATAGCAATGATTAAATAATGATGTTTTCAATGATTAAGATACTAGAGTGATGTATATATATATATATATATATATATATGAATGAATATGTATTAAGTTATGTTTGGAATGAGTTTTGTTTAAAATATGAAATTTAAGCAAGTGTTAGACTTCGTTTTTGAATTAATGTTAAGGCCTTCATGATCTAATTTCCTTTATCAGATTCACCTACGCCATTGGGTCTATTTACTAGTTCTTTTGCCAAGAATATCTCAAGTTATAGTAAATGGATGTTGTTTGCTTAGGATAGGCATATCATAAATTGATCATAACTAAAGAAGGCTTAAAAAGTGCTTGTATTGGTTGTGCTTTCGTCCGTTGAATTGGTTCGAGGAGTGGTATTTTGTCTGAGTGGACATAGTAGTTAGAGCTTAGGCCACCTCTATCATAGTGCTATGAAAATTTATAAGTGGCTCAGCGGATAGTCAATAGGGCTAATGGTATCGACATAACATTTACTTATTCTTAAGAAGAAATAATATGATTTAGTTCATATTTATTAGACTGGTTGAACTAAGTGATATTATGGATTAAGTTAAGTAAAGATGAGAAATGGCTATGATCTACTATCCTTTTTGATTATATCATCTATGAGATATAGGTATTTGGACTGCCTATATCACATTTTTAGTATCATGTCGTTACTCAAGACCCCAACATCCTAGTGGCTTGTTTCGAGTCTGAATACTCCCATGTTGCTTGACAAACTTAATTATTAGATAGTAAATTGAAGGTTGTTGCATTGCATATAGTCTAATATGTTTGCTATTTCATATTTGTTTGTGTTACTTGTGTACTAGGCCTTTTGCTCATGATCTTCTATTTCAAGGTGATAACAGATGAGTTTTATGCTTAGTTAGATTTGGAACCAATTTTTGAGGACTTTTTAGATGAGTGGGAGGATTAGGAACCCAGATCTTTTGGAGGAAGCTTTTGTAATAGAATGGGAAAATTTTTATGGATAATGTAATAGTTGTTAAAGATTTTATCAACTTATATGTATTTTGTTATAGGCTTGTCCTTAAGCCTATGTTTTGAAACTCTTACGTTTTTGTATATATTGTATATCCTTTGTCTCGGTGATGAAAGGATAAGGAAGTTTGTAATATTATGATGAAGTTTCTTTTTATTAGATGTTTTCAAATGGTTCTCATCACGGTTTAGACAAGATTATACAAACTCTTTCTTTACAGACACCTTTACATGTAATACTGAAGGTACATGTGGCTAGGACTGGATATGCCTTTTACATATATATATATATATATATGTGGTGAATCTGGGTCCTTACAATGACAATGATATATGAATATTTCATTCACACTGATAAAAATAGCATTGAAATTGTTTGTAATTACTAAGTTACCAGTCTCCAAATCAACCTAGGCTATCCAAGTTACCTAATTGATTCCATCAACTAAATGAAAATAGAAATGTAGAAATTAGTTCTTTTGACTTCTCCTTATTTATACAATTACATGCTTGAGGATCCATAGTAATATTAGCAGCTGCTACTTAAGTCAATCAGAATATGCAAGAAAATTTATAAGGGAATAAGCAACCATAGCTCAGTAAGATGGATTGAGGTAAAAATGCATTTATACAAGACAAACAAGATTATCAAACAATTAATTAATGCAATGCATAAACAAGTAAATGCCGATCGGATGATGTTACCTAGTTTGTCGTGAGACTAAAGAACAAAACCCCACTATGGCCCGAGTTAAAGAGTTTATAACGTAATGTAAAATGACTGTCGATCAAACCTAGGCTCGTGCAATGGAGCTATAGCTCCTCCCAAGACTTCCTCGGACATGTTCCTAACCTCACTGTAACCTCCTCTCTTGTCACTTAGTTTAGCCTTGAGGATAGGACAAGGCGGCTTTACCTACTCTCCTCACGGTCAATATTTGATCGTAAAATTCTAACAAATCCCCTATAGGTTGAAATGAGTACTGTTTTAATAATTTAGTTAAGTTTCTTTTTTATTAGATGTTTTCAAATGGTTCTCATCACAGGTTTAGACAAGAATTATACAAACTCTTTCTTTACAGACACCTTTACATGTAATACTGAAGGTTACATGTGGCTAGGGATGGATACGCCTTTATATATTATATATATGTGGTGAATCTGGGTCCTTACAATGACAAAAAGATATATGAATATTTCATTTCACACTGATACAAAATAGCATTGAAATTGTTTGTAATTACTAAGTTACCAGTCTCCAAATCAACCTAGGCTATCCAAGTTACCTAATTGATTCCATCAACTAAATGAAAATAGAAATGTAGAAATTAGTTCTTTTGACTTCTCTTATTTATACAATTACATGCTTGAGGATCCATAGTAATATTAGCAGCGCTACTTAAGTCAATCAGAATATGCAAGAAAATTTATAAGGAATAAGCAACCATAGCTCAGTAAGAATGGATTGGAGGTAAAAATGCATTTATACAAGACAAACAGATTATCAAAAATTAATTAATGCAATGCATAAACAAGTAAATGCCGATCGGATGATGTTACCTAGTATCGTGAGACTAAAGAACAAAACCCCACTATGGCCCGAGTTAAAGAGTTTATAACGTAATGTAAAATGAATCGATCAAACCTAGGCTTGTGCAATGGAGCTATAGCTCCTCCCAAGACTTCCTCGGCATGTTCCTAACCTCACTGTAACCTCCTCTCTTGTCACTTAGTTTAGCCTTGAGGATAGGACAAGGCGGCTTTACCTACTCTCCTCATGGTCATTTTGATCGTAAATTCTAACCAATCCCCTATTAGGTTGAAATGAGTACTGTTTTAATAATTTAGTTAAAGTTTCGTTTAGTCAAATTTAAAGGTGATCACCCAACTTGTAAACACTTAAAAAAAAACTCAAATCATCATAGCACTAACACAAAGCTCGGTAATGAATCAACAAGTTAGAGACAAGCACAAGCATTGCATGCACACATCCAACTATTCTATAATCACAATTATTGACACACTTCAACCTCTAAGTACCTTAAAATGACAATCCAAAATGCGGTAAAGCATTGGTCCCACTTACCTGGATGGTAGTTTTTGATTAGGTTGGATTGTCAACTTCTGCGTTGTTTATGATTCCCATAATTGAAATCTACTTTTAGTTTTTGTATAAATTAGGAATGGTTGACAGTAGATCTACTTTAGTCATAATATTCATCACATGACTATCATCTTTTGGTATAATTGATAAATATAAGATATTTGTATATTGAAATCCTCGAAGTATACAAATGCTAATATATATATATATATATATATTTAATAAATAGGTTTATGTCCAAAAGCTATTTATTTAATTATATGAGTTGATAGTTAATTGACCACTTTTTAGTATATATGTTCTTAAATGTATGATTGAGAATAGGATATGGTGTGATGTCACTCTTAAACTTTTGATAGTATTAAAATATATTATTTCGATGTTTCATAACGTAGTATTTATATTTTAGCGATACGGAAAAGAAAATTCTGTTAAACGAGGATATCCCTAACACTATAAAATGGGTTAGTATATATATATAAATCGGAGTAGTAATACCAGTTTTGCTAAGTTCATAATGTCCCAATAAGATGTTGATTGTTTTAACTTCCTCATAGTTATATATGTGTATATATATATAGATCTATCACTTATAACAAAGTTTTGAATGACATATAGAGAAAGAACTTTATTACTTTATTTGCTAACAAATTCATTATTTAATTAGGTTTATAATGATACCCTCAAATATTACCAACCCTAACGTAGTTTAAAAAAGAATATCACAAAATGGCATTAAAATATGTATTTAGTTAAATCACCTAGTAGAATACCATGACTCAAATGAAACATTCATATACATCATAAGTCAACATGTTATTACAGCAAATTGAAGACAAAATATACGTATCATTTAGATATCATATATCTACGTGAATTATATCATTAGTGATAAAACTGAACTCTTAATAATAATAAATATTTTATCATTACAATTGCAAGTATTGCAATTACACCTATATGATTTACAAAAATAAGTTCTAGAAAGCATCATCTTTGAAGTAGTACAATAGGAACCATTTTTTCTTATTGTGGCAAATAAGCCAAGTGGTTGTGTTGTAATAAAACTTAGGGTAATTACAAAAACGTAACCTATATTTTGGTCATTTTGCAAACAAATGACCTATGTTAATTTTCGTAACATATATGTGATTCAAGTTTTATATAAAAGTGCTAATATTATTTAATAATTTTAGATAATACATATCAATATTTTATTGGTTGTAAAAATTTAATTTTACATTTTTTCAATTTTTTATTTTAAAAAAATAAGTTTTTTATTTATATTTATTAATTTATTTTATTAAATTAATTTTTCTAATTTAATAAGACTCTAACACATATTTCTCTAATAAGAATTAATTATATTAACATTTTTGTTTAAAACTCGGGTCACCTATTTGTCAAGAAAATTAACACGGGTTATATGGTTGCAACTGGATCAAAATACAGGTCATGTTTTTGTAATTAAATCTAAAAATTATGGTTTTACATAGGGAATTTAAATTTCTAATTCTAACTAAGATTTGTTGAGATAGATATGTTTTATGTCATTTAGTGGTGAATTACATTGTCCAAGGAATTTTTCTATACTATATTCCATGAGTAGTATTCCACAAAACAAAATTAATAGAAATACCTATTAAAATTGTGGGATCGGATCTGCGTGGTAAAATTTCCGTATTAATAAATTCAACTAAAATCTACCACCTATGCTAAATGTGGGGGAAAAATATCATCTGGAGCTAATAAATAAATTTCAGATCATATCCATTAGTTAATTTATTAAGACTATACATTTTTCCCTTAAATTCTCAATAAAATTATAGTTTTAATGACCTAGAGTCCGGGGATTCACTTATATGTATATTAAAGGAAATTAATATAAGGACTATAATCTACATATTATAAATTTCATATGATAAATTACACAACTCAAACCAACATTATTCGAGTGTAAAAAATAAAAAATAAAATAAAATAATTACTCCAAAGTCGTCAGACTTAGGATAATGAAAAAAAGATAATATCCCTTCAAATTAACAAATTTCATTGAACATATACGAAATTCCACTATATTATATATATATATATATAGTACATATATATTCTTACGGTTGAATTTAACATTTTAATTAGCCAAGTGAATTTCTGGGAAATTAAGAACTTACCAGTGTTTAGATTCACGGTCACTGTCAGGTAAGGAGCTCTTTTCGACAAATCTTCTTGCCGGTGAGATTCCAGCCAAGAAAATATCACCAAGGTAGAACAATCTAACCTCTTCAATCAGACATAACATGTCATGCCTCCAAGGTACTCTAGTAGTAACATATAACTTATAATACCATTTGATGCCTAAAAATTTATGTTAAAAAGGTTTATTAACATTAGAAGAATTCGTGTATGTATGCTATTACTAGTATTATCTTGAAAGATGACATGATTTTACGAAACATGATCTTTTTTACTGCTGTGATAAGAATGATAAATACATATAAGATACATCAATACACATAAAACCACTATGTCAATTGTCTGAATAATAAAATTATTACAGACAATAACTATTTAGTAGAGTTTTAAATACAAAACTAATACTCAGAAACATTCTTTATCAACTACTCATAGATAAAAGTCCTATCCCTGATCCAAAATCATTCAAGCCTTGGAACTTATCGTTGCTAGATTTTGAGATGAGACTAGCCAGGGATATAGAATCATTCTCAAAAAGCTATAGAGGTGTGAGCATAAACCATGACTTAGTGAATAACCAGAGATATCACACAACAAGCAAGTTATCAACTTGATTATTAGCAATCATATGTTATGCAGCAATCATTCATATGTTCAATTACAAGCTTGGACAATCCAGAATCCAAACAGGATGAAGATTTATGCTCTCTCATTGGGGTTGAAGGAACCTAACTAGGCAATGCCTCAATGACCCACCTACCTAGGAGAGACTAAACACACAGGAAATACAACTGTACTTGTAAACCCTGGTTTTCCTAGTAACCAAGTAAACTTCGAAAACCGGAAACCAAAACCCTAAACCGGATTAGTATAAGCCTTGTGAGAGAAACCTAGGAACCCTGGATTCAGCTTTCCTTCGGTTACAAATTAAAAGAACTTTTATAAAATAATTTAATGTGGAATATTGTTTTAAAGTATATTTGAAACAATAAAAAGTTCTAATTTCGAAAAATTTTCTATTCTGGACCTTCCCGAGATCCATTACGAAAAGGCGAGCTCCGGAACTAGAAATTCGAAAAAATATTCTACAATACTCTTTAGATCCGAAATTTAATAAGGATTTCAAAAATATAAATTTTATAATTTTTCGGTTTATAAAATTACAGATATAGCCTTTTTCTCGTATTTTCTTTACTACAGGTAAAGTAATTGTCTTGTTTACTATTCATTACTATTCACAAGTACAATTTACTACACACACAAGCCATACCCTAGTCTTACATCCTTACAAACACTCAATTATATTTCTTTTCCAATGAAAATTTGTCTCTTAACAAATTATTACATTTAGTACTTTTTATTACATAAATTACAAAACAAAATTTAATTTAACTCTCTCCCTCCCTCCCTTCCTTGTGATTGGTGCACCCCCCACCCCCACTCCCCCCCCCCCCCCCAAAAAAAAAAAAAAAAAAAACACTTTTTTGCTCCAATTTGTTTTATTTTCTTTCCTTTTATAATTGAAACAAACCCTAATTCACTTACTATAAATAATCTTTTACATTCTCTCTCCTTCATTTACTTCATTTGTTTTCAAAAAATTACAAAACCTCTCCTTCTACCCTCTCCTTGTTGCGACACCCTCCCACACACCACGTTCACTCACTTGGGTTCTTTTCTTCTTCATTTCCCTTCTATTTCAAGATTTAGGTGATAAATCCTAAACCTTTCTATCATTAAATCTTGTAATGGTAAGATTATTCATGGGCATTTTCACATTTAAGTCCCCATGAGCACTTGCTAGGGACAAGAAAATACCACTACATGAATATCAAGCCATCACAAGAGTAGATCTTGTGTTTAAATGAGTTTTTGTTGGAATATTTTTATGTTCATGCATATAAAAGTAGAGTAAAGTAGAGATCTTGCATAAAAATCCATGTTCATGCTTTCAAACTTCATTTCATACATCATAAGTAGTAGATCTAGCATATAGATACTCATATTATACTTGACATTCATGATCTCATGAATATTTTGTGTTTTAATGCATTAATGCTCATAAAGGCTTTGTCTTGTGTATATAAATATTGTAGTTAGTAAATCTTTAAGTAGATAAGACAAGGAACTTAAAAAGAAAAAGTTTTTGGTTGAAATGTTCAAATGAAAATTTCGTATGACTTCAAAATTATGCTTTAAAAACTCTTTTATCAACTCTAAAACTTGTGTTTTATATGAAAAATGAAGGGAATAGGTAATAGATATCATTAAGTGATGATTTTTATAAGATGGAATGAGATTTGATAAGAGGAATATGCAGAACAAAGGGTAGAAACAATATAGGAAATTTTGAGTTACTACTCAATTTAGGAAATTCGTAATTTTGGATAATTAACATAAAAACACCTATTTTCTAAGCTCAAAATGAAAGTTTTATTTAATAAATGAAGTCCTTAGGGGATAGGTATAATAAAGCCTTAAATTTTACTGCATTAAACAAGTTTTTCTTAAAGAAAATATTCAAAAAACTAAATTTCTAAAAATTCGGATTTTGGAATAGATCTTACTTGAAAACATGTTTACAAAGTATGAAATGGGAATTTTTATGTAGAAATGAAGGTCTTAAGTAATAAATATTATGAAGACTCAATTCTAACAAAGATAACTAGAAATTCCTAAGAATTAATCCCAAAACACAAGTGAGTTATCAAAGTTAGGAAACTAATTTTCTTAAAAGTAGTTATTCTTGAAGTCTTGCAAAATAAAGAGTTCTAAAATTTTCTTTTAGTAAACATCATCAAGATCATGCATACATTAAACTTATAACATGCCATTCATGATAGGAAATTATTAATATTGCATGTATAATTGATTTATAAAGTAGAAACATTTCAAACATTTACAAAACTATTTTTGAAATTGGAAAATTGTTACTGATCAGAACTGATCCTACTCTTTTGTGACGCAAACATTTTCAAAACTTGAAAATAATATTAGAAATAGATAGATCTTTCGAAGTAGATAGAAATCGATATATAATTTGCAAAATTCCCAGTTAAAATAATCAAGTTATGGCCGTTTTAAGTCGGGACTTCCGCAAATGATGAGAATTACGAATGTACTAAGTTTTGATATATAGTTTGGATTAGTTAAGCGATGAAATACTTATTAGGTATTTCTTCCTTTTTAAGTGATCCCGAAACCGACGAATCTTTACCACCGGATTATTATTACTAAAAGATCAGTGATCCATGGGTAAGTGAGTACCACTTCCGATTTCAATTATTATATGTGGTTGTAATGATAGTTGCACTAGATATTTGGTAAAGATAAAATGGATATGCATGATGGGGATGAATGGGAGTCATATATGGTTTTTGTTGATATGAGAAATTGAATATAAGAATATCGAAGCCGGGTGATTAACCATTGCTTGTATAGATGAATTAGGATTAACTGTCTGCGATTATTGATTAATCACTTAAAGAATTAATACAATTGACTATTCGACATTGAAAATAAATATGAACTCATTCATATCATAATGGGGATGGAGCATTAGCATTGGTTGGTTGTCTGTGATCTTAAACGGTGTAAAAGTTGGTTAATCGTGATCCATAAACAAATTAATGAGTTGGTTAATCATGATCCACAAACGAATTTATAAGTTGGTTGACTGTGATCCTAAACGACATATGATTTCCGGCTGGTCATATGTTTGTTGATTCCATATGTTTGATGCATATCACTTGTCTGGCCAATCATTTGCTTGTATGATGTGTTATAATTGTGATCTGGAAGTTCTCACTTACTAAGCTAGTATAGCTTACATCCCTACAGTTTTTATTTGTTGCAGCACGAATTTATATGGCTTAGATCGAGACAAACTACAGCTCAGGTATAGGAGCTAGGCGTTTCCTCTAAAAGTTGTATTTAGATTTGCTTAGACTTTCGTAGGAAATAAAGAGACTCTGAATGACTGTAATAGATCTTTAATTAATATTCTTTTGCGGGGGAATGCCTCTTTGTGTTTTGATTTATTTTCTAATGCTATTGAATGCCGAATTAAACTCTTTAACTCCATCGAGTCGAGTATTCTATTGTCGTAAAGGGATGCCTTACATTTATGCAAGACTCCCGAAGGACTTGAGTAGTGATTCGCGAGTCTTATATAGCATGTGGCGAACTGTTATGTTTAGGGTACCCTTATGGGGCATGATAGTACTCACTTTAGTTATCACTTTGATTTAAATATATCTTACATTCACTTTCTGCATCAAAGGTCTAGAAACTCCATTAAGTGTTAGTTGTTTCATGTGATACCATGGGCGGCGTCCTTCCTTTACCACTTAGTTCCCATGAAATCATATAAAACAAAGGTAATTTTGTGTAGAACTAGGAAAATGTCATCTAAAAAAACCAGGCCTTACCAGAGAATCAAAATACCAACACGTAGTAGGCTGCCACACTGTTTATGCATTTATGTAGTCAGTACAATGCATGTCAATTAATCTTTAAAGACAAATAGTTATTATTTCATTTCTAAGTGATCAAGCATTATACAGACACTCAACTTCATGTATCAAACAAGTTTACCACAACATTGGTGTTATCATTTTCATTACTGTAATCTTCACACCAATACAGTCATCATACAACATACATTATCCCAACCCTAAAAACATAACAAATTTGCTATCCACATTATATTATTATCATAACTATGCTACAAACATAAACAATGTAATAAATCTGAGTTAGTAACTCATGTTGCCTTATAGTAATAATCCTTTGGGAAATCTGCAATTTGATCGGATTCACCTAATAGATGAATAAAATATTTACTAATCAGATAAGCAACTATGTAGATAATTCCTAATGACTGCCTAAGTGTCATAAAATCAGTTTTTATTCTTTGTAAAATAGTTTTATCATTTCTAATCTTATTTTAGCTTATAATTAACCGTTTTGAACCTTATAAAATACTTTATTTCATATAATATATCTACATAATTCAAGTAAATAAATTTTCCTCATAAAAAGTGATCTAAATAATTCTAAATATATGTTTTTAGTGCGTAATCTTTAACTAAACCTATATTATTCATTTTAACTTAGATTTTTACATATAAATGGGTGTCGAAAAGCTTGTTTTGCGTATTATATGCTAGTCACTTAGTTTATTTGCCTTGTAATTTATATTTTTCTTATTTTATGAATCTCTATAACTATTGTAGGATTTTTCCATGTCTTGTTTTGTTTTATAATTTTATTATTAAGCTCTTATTCATTAGATGGGTCCTTTAGTGTAAATAAAATATTTATTATTATTTATTTTCATTTTGCTTGTCTTGATTCTAAGTGATACTTACATTTCTATTTATGGTGGTCTCGTTATTTCAAATTTGTATAACTTAGCTAGTTCATTTATGTCTTATTTGATAATATACTTCCTAGTTTTGCTTACTTTGTTTGTTAACCTTATCTGTTTATGTAGGTTAAAATTTCTATTATTTGTGGTGTCATATCTATACTCTAATTACTAGTATGCTTTTCTAGTGATTTTCTGAATTCATATGGGCTTTATTCTATAATTTAAATTATGGTTTGCTCCTATAAGTTTATTTTTAATCGAAACTTTAAGATTAGTGCCTTAGGATCATTCTAGTCTATTTAGATCTTCCATTTCTATTTTCTATCACTTATCATTCTTTTAGAATGTTTAGATGGTATGACTTTTCACTATGATTTCTTACATGTTCATAGGGTCAACATTTCTCATAGGTATTCTAATGTTCATGTTGGCTAAGCTTTACTATCTAAATGATGTTGTAATCATATTTGTATGGTGGCCGAAATCTAGGGTATAGGTTTCCTAAAATTAAATTTGATTCTTCCATAGTATCCTTTACGATATATAATGTTTAGCTTGAATAAAACAAATATCAAGTGCTATTACATGCATAAAGTATTATTGCTACTCATATGCTTTAAGAAAGCTAAATATATAGAGCTTCTATAATAAGTCAATACTTAAACTTTTCGTAATTTCTACACATAAATGAGATGTAGAATATAAGATGAGTTAGATATTACCTCAATTGGGTATGGGACAAGGTGATAACTTAACCCACCCCCACCTCCACCCCACCTCACCTCCCTCGTTTTCTTTTGTAGTACGGACTGAACCCTATAGGCAACAACATGGAGATAAGTTATCAAAATTTTGAAGATACACTATATTAGTCAATATAATTTTTTTACCTTTGACTATGACCTTGTTGATGCTTTTAGATGCCTTGTTTTTCATTTTTGGTGTCTTAGTGGAAGGATGGCTTTTCTTTTGCTTTTGTTTGGTTGGTGTTATTGCTTTATTGGTGTTGTGGGTCACGGTGGGGCTTTAGAAGAAAGTGATGTTGGTTTTGTTTTGTGTGGGGATATGTATTCACGGATGATGTGGGGGAAAAGCAAGAGAATTTGTACTTGAAGCTTTGACTCTTATATTATGAAAAGGAGCTACATGGTGTGGGTTTGAGGAAGTTCTATTATCTTGTTTGTTTCCGATTTATAAGCATAGATATATATATATATATATATATGTTATAAGTGAAATATATTAGATAGGAATAGATGTATGTGTTGGACTCTTACATGACAAAACTAAGGAAAGTTTTGACTAGTCCAAGTTGATTTTTTTCCCTAATATCTTAGATGATGAAACAAGGCATAATTCCTCATATCTATTGCTCTTGTTATTTTAGGTGGAAGGAGGAAAGAAATCGATCCCCACATGCCAATTTGAGTCATCAAAATTTCATTGATTGTTGGGGTTGTTTGGTTAGCTTCTATTGGATCAATTGTCCCTACTTTTGACTTTGTGTACCATTTGTTTAAATCCTACAAGCAATGGACACGGTGATGAAATTTCATGGAGGAAACCTGGTCAAGTGGCTCTAATTTTTACTGTGTAAGTTATATTTTTACTTGTAGGAAAATTCTAAGTTAAATATCTAACTTGTTTTGTCAAAAACTAGTCCATACGCGTATGATTATGCAAGTTGCGTGGGAGTTTTATTTTCAAAAATTTACCTAAGGGTTTTAAAATATTACTAGATTATATTTGAGTTCAGACTTTGAGTTTAAAGTTTACACGATTGAGTATTTTCAGAGTTTGTCTTACTGATTTAGAGTTTTATAGCTTGATAAGCCAAATTAATGTTTGAATCCTTATAGACTCTAAATTTCATATCTAAAATTATGGTGCAATCTAAATTTTTATTTGAGGTCTAGATTTGTTGTTATGAATCTATTTATAGCTTCCCATTACCTATCTATATCCCTAGTGGTTTATTTTTTATTGATAGTTTTTAGTCTATATACTTTATTAGTTATTAGCTTTATAATGCACTTAAAATCTAAGGCTACTTATACTTATATCCTGAGTTTTTGACTTAAGTTACAAAATCTTATTTTGGTATCTTTTAATATTTAGAAAATCTTTATTCAAGGTTTTAGGTTATAAATAGGCTCATGATACTTTAGAGTTTCTGACTAAGGTTTTTGTTGGGTCTCAAATCTAATATCTATCATGCATTTGTTATTCTATTCATTTTTACTAGTTCTAAAAAAAATTTTCTGGGTTTACGCAACCATTTTCCTAGAATTTTTTCATTTGATTATCTTTAGGGAATTTTAGGTTTGAGTAAATTGTTGTTGTTGTTTTTTTTTTTACTGGTTTTCCATAAGTGTTCTAGCACTAATTTATCTAGTTTGCACCTATTATAAACGTGTTTAATTTGTAGATGAGATTTTCCTTATTATAAGTACAATAAGTATAATTTAAACATTGTTCTTCCTTCATAAGTTATCTAATTGTAATAATTAGTTGTCATTTAATGTTAAACCCCAAAATATTTTTCATTCAATTAAATTTCCTTATTTTGTCACGTCAAGACTACCTCTTTGGGTTCATTGCCCGCAGAGTTAACTTTGCTTTCAGAATAACTTTATCAATTTACAAAAGCAATATAATATGTTTGCTATGGAAGAGCTTGCTTTATGTCTTTAACCACTAGATGGCACGTTCAAAACTCACTGTATTAATTTATTTAATTGTGTTATATGTGTGTGTGTGTATATATTTAAAGTTAAGATGATTGTTTATTGTATGCATTAACATGGATGTAATTATATTGTTTGATAATTTAATGCCCCTACATATTTACTAGATATCACTTTATGTCATATAGTCACTTCCATAGTCAAATGTTTTGTCATTAGAGCATTGTTATATTTGGAAACTCATATTTTGATGAGGTCTCGCTAAATAACAAGTCATATTAGAGATTTAAATTAGTAGAAATATTGACATATGTATTTATATTGTTTTCAAAATTTAAATTTATAGGATCATTTTACGTAAATCCTGTGATTACTATGTGAAATTTAAACTTTAATATGATACATTCTTCCAAAGTGTCAGTTCTAAGTGCTATAACCCTTATTTCCATTTTAGGGGTTTACATTTTCTAACACTCTCAAAATAAGTTTTGTCCTCAAAACTTATTGTATCTATTTTAAAAGATAATAAGCCATCTAGTATAAATTTGTTTGTTATTAGTTAAAGAGTGTTACTAACCTATAACACGAAGTTCGTAGATATTTCTCCTCTATTGTGGCCTTCGGTTCCCACATCACTTCTACTTTAGGACCTTTTCTCCATTGCACTTTAACATATTCGAACTCCTTGTTTCTTAATTTTTGAACTCGAGTATCCAATATTCTAATAGGCATTTCCTCGAATGTACCATTCTCCTGAACTTCCATAGGTTCCAATTCCACAATTGCACCTGGATTTATCACAAACTTCTGCAACATGGAAATGTGAAATACATTATAATACCCATATAAGTTGGGTGGTAATGCAATAAGATATGCTACTTTATCCACTTTTTCTATTACTTCAAAGGGTCCAATATATTGTGGACTCAATTTTCCTTTTGACTCAAAAAAATTAAGTCCTTTAAATGGGATGATCTTCACAAACACATGATCTCTTACATCAAACTCTAAGGGTCATCGTTTCATATCTGCCCCAACTATTATACCGATCCTAAGCCTCCTTCATTTTCTAATGTATAACCCTTACTTTTTCATTCGTTTGAGATATCATATTAGGTCCAACTACCACGTGCTCTTTACTATCCTAATATAAAGGTGATTTAGATTTTCAACCATATAATGCCTCATACAGTGCCATTTATGCAATAGCTTGATAGCTATTATTGTATGCAAATTCTACCAATGGCAAATGTTTATCCCAATTTCTGCCGAATTCCAGTACACATGGTCATACATGTCTTCCGAGGTTTGTATGGTTCTCTTTGTTTTTCCATCAGATTGAGGGTCGTACACAATACTAAATTTTAACTTAGTACTTAAAGCCTTATGTAAACCCTCCCAAAATTTTGATACAAATCGGGTATATCAATCTGATACAATACTTATTGGCACTCCATGCAATTGAATAACCTCTTAAATATATAATCTCACCATCTTTTCTAGAGAATATCCAGTTTGGAATTGCAGAAAATGAGCACATTTAGTTAATCTATCTACAATCACCTAAAATGAATCATTACCTGTTCGAGTCCTTAGTAATGCCAATACAAAGTCCATTATAATGTGATCCCACTTCCAATGTGAAATCTTCGAAGGTTGTAACATGCCACACTATCTTTAGTGTTGAGCTTTAACTTGTTAACAAGTTGTGCACTCAGACACATACTTTACCACATCCTTTTTCATACCATTCTACCAAAATGTTGATTTCAAATCGTGGTACATTTTGTTCCCTCCTAGATGTAATATATATCTTGAGTTATATGCTTCATCAATAATTTATTTCTTTAAGACAGAATTCTAGGGTACACAAATTCTTTCTTTATACTTCAAAACGCCAAATTCATCTGGATATTCCTTCATGATCTATCGTTTCCCTGAGCAATTTTAACTCTTCAACTTCAACTTGTTGCTTAGGTCTTTCCAATAATGTTGGTTGAACCACTAAATTCATCAATTGTACCTCCGATTCATACCATTTAAATTTTACTCTCAATTTCTTAAACTCTCGAATCAACTCTTGTTGAGACATGAGTAAGGGGGCCATTTGCTCATAATTTTTACGACTAAGAGTATCTGTCACTAGATTCACCTTTTAGGATGGTAATCAATTGTCAAGTCATAATCTTTAATTAGTTCATCCATCTCTGTGTCACAAATTCAACTCTTTTGTATGAAAAAGTACTTCAAACTATTATGACTAGTGTATATCTCGCAATGTTGTCCATACAAATAATGTCTCCAAATCTTAGTGCAAACACTGCGGCTGCTAACTCAAAATCATAGGTTGGGTAATTTCTTTCATGAGGTGTAGTTGTCATGATGCATATGCTATGACTTTCCATTTTGCATCAAAATGCATCATAATCCTTGTATACACTGTAGGGCTTATTTGGGTCAGGTAACTAATACTAGAGCTGTAACCAATCGTTTCTTAATTTTTTGAAAACTTCATTCACAATCTTCATCCCATTGAAATTTTACATCTTTTTTGCTTCAGTCATGTTAAAGGCCTTGCTATCTTTGAAAGGTCCTTTATGAATCGATGATAACAACCTACTAAGCCTAAGAAACTCTAAACTTCTGTAACTATGGTAGGTTGTTTCCATTCTGTTATTGCTTTCACTTTTCTTGGATCCATATAGATTCCTTCCCTTGAAACTACATGTCCAAAAATGAAATATTATCCAACAAAAATCATATTTAGACAGTTTGGCATATAACTTATTCTCCCTTACTTTTTGTAAGGCCAAACACAAATGTTCAGCATGTTTTTTTTTTTTCTTTGAATATATCATAATATCATCAATAAATACTACCACAAATTTATTTAGAAATTGTTGATATATTTGATTCATTAGATATATGAATATTGCGGGGGCATTAGTTAATCTAAATGGCAAAACTAAAAATTCATAATGGGCATACCATATCCTAAATGTGGTCTTAGGAACATCTTTAGGCTTAACTCGAAGTTTATGGTACCTGATTTAAGATCAATTCGAGAAATGACCATTGCTTCTTGTAACTTATTAAAAAAATCATCTATCATTGGCAACAGATACTTATTCTTAATTGTTACTTTGTTGATCTCTCTATAGTTGATGCATAACCATAGGGTACCATCTTTTTTTTTTCACAAACAATACTAGAGCTCCCCATGAAGAAACACTTGGTCAAATAAAACCTTTATCCAATAGTTCCTGCAATTGCTTGTTCAACTCTTTTGATTTTGTAGGTGCCATTCTGTAGGATGCCTTAGAGATTGGTTCTGTTCCTGGTACTAAATCAATTGTGAAGTCTAAATTCTGATGCGGTGCTAACCCAAGTAAATCATATGGAAACACAGTTGGAAATTCACAAACTACAGGTATATGTGATGTTTTATGGCTCTTCTACTTTACTTCAACCACATACATCCAACAATGTTCCCAATCTATTTCCATTCCTGACATATCTTCGCAAACTTCAATAACCAATAGTCATTTAGTTTTCCCTTTACTACTATTCCTTTATACATGTATTTTCCATTATTCAACATGATTCTTTTATTTTGACAATTCACATTTGCCTTATGCTTAGACAACCAATCCTATTCCCATTATGACATCATATCCTGCATAGGCAATACTATCAAGTTAATTGGAAATTCCTTTCCTTGAATTTCATTTATCCATTATCCACCATTTTTTGAGTTGTTACATCATCTCCTGTGGGAGTTTTAATTGTACAAATGGTATTGATTTCAATCATCCCAATGCCATTTCCTATAACAAAACTTTGACTAAGAAAAGAATGATGCTTCTGTATCAAACAGAGATGTGGCTAACCATTTGCTTTACATCTATCCCTGTAATACTATTACTAAAGTTATTCCTAAGCTTTCAAATTCCATGTTTTTTATATCCATCATGCAAATTATCATATGCTTTCTAAATATGCAAAATAGGATTTACACTCAGGCTTATAAATACAGTTATGAGTTACATACCTATCACTAATCCTTCATCCGTCTCTTATTCTACATCCACTTCCTCATTTGTCTCATCATTATAGTCATCCTCTATCAAGTTATTGAATCCTCAGTATCTTCTTCTCTACTTATAAAAAAAAAAAAAAAAACCATCACAAGAGCAGTTGGTGCATTTAATCCTCTAATGCTTTGTCTCTTTTGGGGATAATAACTTGGGAAATGCCTATTTTGTTCACAATAACTACATTTGACACTGTTAAGTTTTAGGCCATTCCTTACAATATTCCCTTTCTCAACATATGTAACACTTCCCCTTCAAATGTTCACATTGTCTTGGAAAGTGG
The DNA here is from genome assembly GCA_024138025.1 of Combretum micranthum. Taxonomy (NCBI): domain Eukaryota; kingdom Viridiplantae; phylum Streptophyta; class Magnoliopsida; order Myrtales; family Combretaceae; genus Combretum; species Combretum micranthum. The sequence continues at coordinate 22,362 of JAMXBD010000749.1, forward strand.
CATGCTCTACACTTTTAGCACCTAACCTGTCCATTCCTATCGTAAAAACTCCTTCTTCCACAAGTAACTTGAGTTAGGTTGCTAGCTAGAATGGCAAGCTTCTTCTTTTTATTAGGATTCATTATACTAAGATAAAACCTTTTAAATGTTAGTTTGGATTGAACCCTTTCCCAAACTACATGTGTCTCCCAAGTTGTAGCCTTATACGATTATTTTCTAATTGTCGCGCTTTATCCACTACTTCATTATATGTTTCCAAATCATGGTCTTCTAGTCTGCACTACATCTCTAAATCAAATCTTCGAATAAACAATGTCTTTTTTCAGAGATAGATCATCGCTATATGATCCAGGTGCATATTGTAACAACTGATTGAAATCAATCTCATATTGTGCAACACTTATACTTCCCTTCTTTAGAGAGAACAAGTATGCTACCACTTTCAACTACACACTCTTTGGGAAATATTCTCTTTTAAATTCATCTCCAAATCTTTGTTAACTTACCTGATCACCTAGTGATCTGGCTTTAGACTCCTACTACATATGAGCTCGAATTTGTAACATAAAGGTACAATCACTACCTTCTAATGCTTAGAAATTTGGAAAGCTTTGAAACTTTACTCAATTTGGGCCAACCAATCATTTGCTTCAGCTGGCTTACTAACATCACTAGAGAAATACCGATTTTCCTTAATGAAATCAGTTAAATGGTTCACATCTTGGGGTCTATTCCCTCTATTTTCTAACTCATGTGTTCTATGATTAGTTGTATTATCCCTAGTCAGTAAGTGTTGCAGAAGAGCTCTTTGTTGTTAAATCATTTTGTACGTATTAGCCAGGATATTCCTAGTAGGTATGGGTTGTGGGGCTATTGGTGGTGGTAGCTGCACTCCCTCAGTTGGTGGTGTTTGAGTGAGGTTAGGCAGTGGCAAAAGTGGTGGTAGATCACAAATCACTTGAACTAACTGGTGCATGTTTTGTCTATTGTTTGTATTAGCTATACCTATTATTAATCGGTGCTATTTATTGTTATTCATGCATCATAACCCATTATTTAATTGCTTGATAAGTTTACATCAAAAGTTGGGTCCATTCAAAACTATTATTAAGAGTGTATCGATTTCATTTCAATTTCATTCTAAGTTCACTAGTAACAAATGTAGCATATACAAAAGATGCTAAAACTAAACATGGTTAATTTACAACATATGTGCCATCTCATTCTATTGCACCAAACTGCAAAAGTACAAATATTTACTACTTGAGTTTATCACATATAATCACCGAGGTCCATTGACATAAGCTTACATGGGAAAACAAGAGAAGATCAATCATATCCACTATTTACATATTTTGTACAAACATCAAAATATATACAAAATACAGAGGATCTTCTTATGTTAGTTTCACCCTTAATACGTCAAATATCAACATAACACTTAAGTGTCTAGAAATATGTACACATAGAGCAGCTTACATCTAATACCTACTAAATACATCAAAAGTTAAAAAAAAAAATCATAAGAATACCATAAAAAAAGGTCAAAATTGCATCAAAAGTAGTGGGGAGACATATCTACATCAAAAAAATTCTAAGGACTTCAACCCTATACCAAGCAAAAGTAATTTAAAATCATAACAAACTACTCATTATCTGATTCTATATAAAATGAACCTTCCTTTGGATCATAATCACCCTATCCTTCTCCCAACTTATCTCCACCCTAAATCTCTAAATCTGAATTGATCTTCACAACCTCAAGGCTATCTAGTATAATAATTACCTCATGCACAACATTATCATCCCCTACATTTCCTTGTGGAATCAATGAGGGGTTAAGAAATACTTCAGGCTATCCCCCTATCTCTGACTCTGGTAGGGGAACTGGTATGGGGTATGGAAAATCAAGGAACCATTCTATGATTTCAAGGGGATACTGGTAGGGAATATGAGGACTCTAGTAGGAATCTGATTCATATGAGGAGGGTAGGGCTTACCTTTCTCTAACCTAACCAAAAAGTATAGAACCGAAACCAACATAGTGGTGATCCCCATACGATATAAGTAATATTTCTCATAAGCAACTATAGTAGTATACCTAGTACATACAGCCCCTAACTCATTGTGCATGGTATATACCCAATCAATCCAAGAATAGGGAAACCCACCAAGGTATGTATCAACAACCTTATCAATTGTCATGAAACGAATCCCAACTAACTCAAGGAACAACTTCTGTAATCAAACCTTATAGTCTATAGGGGATTGCTCCCTTTTCCATTTGAAGTTATGCCATAAGTAAACTTCTTCATTCTTACGAGCCTGCATAATTAATTAATTTATAAAAATATAGATAAAATTTATTTTATAAGTTATCTTTACTACCTCTTATATCATATAAATTTAAATTCCTCTATTTAAGTCTTTTATTTAACAAACTCCCTAGGGTACTACATAATTTTTAATTTATGATGCCTCAATGAAGTTCTTAAAAACCATGCTCTGAAACCAACCAAGAACTATTACGCCCTGAATTAATCTAATTGTAATAGTCTTGCTATATACTAACCTATGTAGAAGCCTAAGACTTAGCTTCTATTATAGTCTAGTATATATAAGTCACAAATGACCAATCCACTCTAAAGTAGTTTAATGGTAAAATCTAAATAATAACAATAATATATATGTAAATATTTCATTTCACACCATACAAAATAGCATTGGAATTGTTTGTAATTATTAAGTTACCAGTCTTCAAATCAAATTAGGCTATCCAAGTTACCCAATTGATATAATTAACTAAATGAAAATAAAAATGTGGAAATTAGTTCTTATGCGTTCCTCTTATTTATACAATCACTCACTTGAGGATCCATAGTAATATTAGCAGCTACTAATTAAGTCAATCAAAACCTATAATAAAATCTATAAGGGAATGAGCAATCACAGCTCAGTAAAAGAAATGGAGATAAAATTGCATTTATATAAGACAAACAAGATTATCAAATAATTAATTAATGCAATGCATAAATAAGCAAATGTCATTCGCGTGATGTTACCTGATCCGTCATGAGACTAAAGAAAATAAGGCCACTCTAGCTTGGGTTGAAGAGTTTATAACGTAGTACAAAACAACTATCGATCAAACCCAAGCTTGCATAATGGAGCCACGGCTCCTCCTAAGACCTCGGCGTACATATTGCTAACCTCACTGCAACCTCATCTCCTATCACTTAGTTCGACCTTGAGGATAGGAAAAGATGGCTTTGCCGACTCTCGTCGGGGTTAGTGTTTGATCGTAGAATCCAAACCGATCTCTTATTAGGTTGAAATGAGTATTGTTTTAATAATTTAGTTAAAGTTTATTTAGTCAAATTTAAAGGTGATCACCTAATTTGCAAACACTTTTAAGAACAACTCAAATCATCACAGCATAACATAGCACAAAGCTCAGCTATCAATCAACAAGTCAAGGACAAGCACAAGTATTGCATGCACACATCCAACCTATTTTACAATCACAATCATTGATACACTTCAACCTCCAAGTACCTTAAAATGGTACTCCAAAATGTGATAAAGCATTGGTCCCGTTTACCTGGATGGTAGTTTCTGGTTAGCTTGGATTGTTAACTTCCGCGTTGTTTGTGATTCCTATAATGGAAATCTATTTTTAGTTTTTGTATAAATTAGGAAAGGTTGATAGTGGATTTACTTTAGTCATAATATTCATCACATTACTATCATCTTTTGGTATAATTGGTAAATATAAGACATTTGCATATTAAAATCCTAAAAGTATATAAATGCTAATATATATATCAATAATTAGGATGACCAAAAGGTATTTATTTAGTTATATGAGTTAATACTTAATTGACCACTTTTTAGAATATATGTCCTTAAATGTATAATTGAGAATAGGGTGTGGTGTGATGTCACTCTTAATGTAAACTTCTGATAGTATTAAAATATATTGTTTCCATGTTTCAAAACATAGTATTTTATCTTAGTGATATCTTTTGATTATGGAAAAGAAAATTCTGTTAAATGAGGATATTCTTGTAACACTATAAAATGGTTTAGTAAATATATATATATATATATATATATATATATATAAATTCAGAGTTAGTAATACCAGTGTTGCTAAGTTCATAATGTCCCAATAAGTTGTTGATTGTTTTAACTTTCTCATATATAAGTCTATCAATTATAATAAAGTTTTGAATGACATATAGATGAAAGAACATTATTGCTTTATTTGCTAAAATATTATTGAATTAATTACATTTATAATGATATCCACAAATATTACCAACCCTAACGTCGTTTAAAAAGAATATAAAAAAATGGCATCAAAATACGTATTTAGTTGAATTGCCTAGTAGAATTCCATGACTCAAATGAAACATTCATATACATCACAAGTCAACATGTTATTATAGTAAATTGTATATAAAATATAAGTATCCATTTAGCTATCATATATCAACATGAATTATATCATTAGTGATAAAATTGAACTCTTAATAATCATTAAATATTTTATCATTATAGTTGCAAATACCACAATTTTGCCTATAAGATTTACAAAAATAAGTTTTGGAAAGCATCACCTTTAAAGTATTACAATAGGAACAGTTTTTTTTCAATTGTGGCAGATAACCATGTAGTTGTGTTGTAATAAAATCTATGGTTTTGCATAGGGAATTTAAATTTTTAATTCTAATACTTGGATGTTGAACTAAGTTTTGCTGAGATAGATATTTGCTAGGATACTAGATCCTATTCATTCATTTAGTGGTGAATTACATTGTCCAAGGCATTTTTCTATACTATACTCCATGAGTACCATTCCACAAAACAAAACTAATAGAAATACCCGTTAACATTGTGGAATTGGATCTACCATGTAAAATTTCTGTGTCAATAAATTCAACTAAAATCTACCATTAATGCAAAATGTGGGGGGAAGATATCATCTGGAACTAATGAATAAATTTCACACCATATCCATTAGTTAATTATTAAGATTATACATTTTTTTCCCCTAAATTCTCAATAAAACAATAGTTTTAATGACCTACAGTCCAGGGATTCACTTATATGTATATTAAAGGAAATTAATATCCGATGTATAATCTACATATTATAAATTTCATACGATAAATTACACAACTCAAATCAACATCAATCGAGTGTAAAAGATAAAATAAAATAAAATAAAATAATTTTTTCAAAGTCGCTAGACTTAGGGTGATAAACAAAGGTTGATACACAAAATTCCACTATTTATATATAAATATGTGTATAGAGTACATAAATATATTCTTACGGTTGATTTAACATTTTAATTAACTAAGTGAATTTCTGGGAAATTAAGAGCTTGCCACTATGAAGATTCACGGTCACTATCTGGCAATGAGCCCTTTTCAACAAATCTTCTTGCTGATGAGATTCTGGCCGAGAAAATATCACCACGACAAAATAATCTAACCTCTTCAATCAAACACAACCATTTGCCTAAAAAATTTTCATTTGATTATCTTTAGGGAAATTTGGGTCTGAGTAAATTTTTGCTGCTACTATTGTTTTTTTTTTTTTTTTTTAACTTGTTTTCCATAAGTATTCTAGCACTAGTTTGTCTAGATTGCACCTATTTTAAAGGTGTTTAACTTGTAGATGAGATTTTCCTTAGTATAAGTACAGTAAGTATAATTTAAACATTGTCCTTCCTCATAAGCTATCTAATTTTAACAATTAGTTGTCATTTAATGTTAAACCCTAAAATATTTTCCATTCAATTAAATTTCCTCATTTTGCCACTTTGAGACTACCTCTTAGCATTCATTGCACGTCGAGTTAACTTTGCTTTTAGAATAAGCTTATCAATTTACAAAAGCAATATAATATGTTTGCTATGGAAGAGCTTGCTTGATGTCTTTAACCACTAGATGCCACATTTAGAACTCATTATATTCATTTATTTAATTGTGTTATATATATATATATATATATTAGTTAATATGATTGTTTATTGTATGTATTAATATAGGTGTAATTATATTGTTTGATAATTTATTGCCCATACATATTTACTAGATATCACTTTATGTTATATAGTCACTTTTATAGTCAAATGTTTTGTCATTAGAGCATCATTATAATTGCAAACTTGTATTTTTATGAGGTCTTGCTAAATAACGAGTCATATTAGTGATTTAAATTAGTAGAAATATTAGCATATATATTTATATCAAAATTTAAATTTATAGGATCATTTTACCTAAATCCTATGATTACTAAGTGAACTTTGAACTTTAATATGACACATTCTTCTAAAGGTCAGTTCTAAGTGCTATAACCCTTATTTATATTTTTGGGGTTTACACTGACTTTTGAAGATTCAAATCAAATTTGACTCAACACAACCTATGCACAGTCATGTACTCTGGTTATGCACTTCTCATAATAAAATCCCTTCTTCTTAGTTCAGCACAACATATGCACAAGCTTATGTATTAGGTTGTGTACCTCTTACCCTCTAAAAATGTACAATCACGATCAAATTATAAGGTCATGTTCTTTTAGTGACTTTTGCATGACCAAATGCATGAGCTCATGTATTGGTCATGCACACTACAACTCAAACTTTGATGGACATTAATCCAAATTCCATAAAACTTGTCACATTTCTTCTTTTAAGCTCAAATAACCTCTTCAAGTCTTGAAATCACAAATTTAACAAATTAACTTCAAATATATCAAATTAAGCCCAAAATATTCTTTTTTTCTTAAGGTTATATTGCACTTATCAGTGTAATAGTTTGAATCACTTATTAATCATGAATGTAATAAGGTATAAGTGCTAATATTCAAAGATACATTTAAACAATAATTAAAGTAAATATAACCATTAGCTTTCTAAGTTACAACCAGTTTCTAAGTTACAACCAATTTTACTAAATTCATGGAATTATTCTTCAAATATATCAAATTAAGCCCAAAATATTCTTTTTTTGTTAAGGTTATATTACACTTATCAGTGTAATAGTTTGAATCGCTTATTAATCATGAATGTAATAAGGTATAAGTGCTAATATTCAAAGATACATTTAAACAATAATTAAAGTAAATATAACCATTAACTTTCTAAGTTACAACCAATTTTAGTATTTTGATTATAACTTTCTCGTTCTAAGTAAGTTTTAGGTGATTTTATTGCCATTTCAAAGGGTTTGTGTAATGCTCTAAATGTAGGGCCAATTACAAGTCACCACACGTAAAGGCTTAGATAGGGATGTAATCGGCTAGGTCGTTATAGGGTATCCGATCCATTAAAAACCTATAGGGTTTTAGGATTTTAGGCATCAAATTAAAAGCCAATAAGTTGTTCAATTGGGTTTCGAGTCATATATGTAACCTGGTGGGTAAACCCAGCTCGACATAAATATAAAAAAATAATAATATGTCAAATTTGATTTTCATATTCCATTCCCATTCGACAAGCTTTAGTATTATATTATAACACACTATTGATTATTAAATAATGAATATTCATGTGAAATTTACATTTGACAACGGCCGGTAGCTTCAAAAAGGAAAAAAAGAATAAACCCTAGCTACAACTACACTTCTCTCTTCTTAGAAACTCGATGTCCAGTTGAAATCCCTAATCCTCCCCAGTCTAGTTCTCTACTTTACTCTCTTTCTCTCTCTTGTTTCATCTGAGTTCCTACACTAGCAATCGTTCCAATCATCAGCTCATCCTTCTCATCATCGCTCACGCTGCATGGATGATGCAGTCATGCACCAACTATCCCACTCTCTGAATCTTGGTAATCTCTCTCTCTCTCTCTCTCTCGCTCACTCTCATATTTTTTCAGTGACAACTTTTAGAGAAGTGTCAACTTCTTCTTTTAGTAGCCCTCATATCCGTTTGGTTTGATGATTTTCGGCATGTTAATTGTTATGTCATTGCCCTTATTTGTGATCTCTAACCCTAATGCCTATGGATTTGTTTGGATTGACATTCTTTAGTAAAAGGCGAAAGAATAGTTCGCCTTATACTCACTGCGTGGCTGCGTAATTCAGTGAAAATAGCTAGCTTCTTCTTTTGGATTAGCTATAGTGAACCTTGTCTACTTTATCAGCCATGTGGGACTTTCTTGTACAATGTATTGCATTATCTGAGGACACTGACTGACAAGAGTAGCTTTGTTTTATGGTTATTATACTGCATAGAATACACAGCTTTAGTTTCAAAGATATATGCAATTCCTTGTTTATTTAGATTTCCCTTTTGACTTAATTTGATAAAATAAAAATTATCTGTATTATATGGAAAAGATATAGATATGCTTATGTGTTTTGGTAGTTTTAAAGCATCGTGAATGGAGTTGGGAAGTCCGAAATAATAAAATAAAAACATAGGAAATACCTATATGTAATCTATCTCAACTACATTTTCCATCGAGTGTAGCATCCGACTAATGGAAAATACTAGGAATATCCTAAGAACATCATATACTAGGAATCAACTTAAACTTGTATTTTTCTCCTCACTTCTTGACTTTTATTGTCCATCTTGTAATAAAATAGATATACAATTTTGGATCAATTGCATTTTCACTTGATAGTTAAATTAAAATCGAAAAGATTCATTAATAAAGTGTTACAAGGTGATAGCTCAGCCATTAACAAGAGTGTATTAATAGTTAGGATTTCTCTTGATTCTATATATAACTTTTATATTGATTCATAAATTTATGTAGAAGAATTAGACTTCTAAAATAAAAATACAGCCTTTAATTGAAATATTAGAAAGGTTACATATATCTATAATGTCCAGCATATAAATCCACTAGAAAACTTAGTTCTTTAAGTGATATGCTTTCGAATAAGATCAAATGCTAGAAAAAAAAATTGAAAACCATCATTTATTGAGGCGGGTCGGGTTTGTAATCAAGTTCTCTAAAACCCTGGAGGCGTGGGTTTTGAGAATGATGAGAAAAATCCTTCTTGGGTTTTAGGATACTCATTAAGCATCCGGTCGGGTTCGAGTTCCAAATGACCCATCCTGGTTGCATCCCTAGGCTCAGAACCTGCTATAATTGCAATAATATAATAAATACTCGAAAGCTAGTCATGTGTTAATGACACCATATATTATTCGGTTTCACACTTGTAATAATAATCAACAATATAAATATCTACCGTGATTTTTAAAAGTTAAATTAACATCCATTATTCAAACTCTACAAAGCCTACAATTACCATGAACAATTGCTCCAAAAAACACTAAGCTCCTAATATCCTTCAAACCAACTTCATATGACCAAGGTCTCTGTCATACCTCGGAAGGTACCCTAAACGTGATAGTCCACCGCATATAATATTAAAGCTAATGAATGACAATCTTAGTCACGCAAGAGCTTTGATATCACGTGCAAGGCGTGCTTCCAAGATAGTAGGAGACTCAAAGGGGTATTACGTTTAAGTAGATAATAAAAGCATGCAAGAACTTATAAAGGTAAACATGTAATAATCATTAAGATAAAATTCTTAAAACTTCTTAAGGGCATACCCCCGTACTAAAGTCTTGCTAGTCTAAGCCATCTTAAAAACATACATGAATATAATAAAAGTCTACTATAGAGATTTCTCTTAGAAGTCTACACTCAAAACTAAAGTATGTAAACTTCTTCTAAAAACTCCTAGTAACTTTGACTCATACCTGACAAAAGGGGCTCCTTGGTGCCAACCATAGGTAATCAAACTATAACAAAAAGCTATAAAGGTATAAGCAAAACTAGCTTAGTGAGATAACTCTCTTCCTCAAAGCATTTCCATAAAACATACAAGTATTTTAGATAATTATATAGGAATGCATTAATCACATGAGCAAATAAAATACACACGATTAACTAGGAACCATGTGTAGCATAGATTTTACGTTCTCCATGTCGAAGGTTGGGTGGTTATCGGCCCATACGACCATCAATAATTGCAGACTTTCCGGCTCCTACTTATCCATGTAAACTTTTCGGTCCGGCTCCTACTAGCCACCATTACCACTCTTTGTTTCCCCACACAAAGAATAGTAGCTAAAAAATAAATGTGACTCATAATATGTTATGCATGAATTGTTCTTAATTTTTGTTTATTCAATTATTGTCGATTTCGAGTTAAAGGTGACCAAAATAATATTCATTATACCATTACAAGAAAACATAAGTTATTCATCAATTCCTCTTTCGATATACTTAGCTTTTATTCAACAACTACATCATTTAATCATGAATCCAAATCACACAACATTTATTCATTTATCTTATTCCTTACTCTCTAGTGCTACTACTTACAAGCATAATCAAGGAAACATAATTAATAAGGGATTAACTCACTCCATGGCGATCACTCCTAGTCGAAATAATCTTCTGGGAAGGCGATATCGGTTCCTTCTTCACCTAAACAAGATGGTATACCCAAAATGAGTCTTTCATAGAATATCTACTTTCAAGATTCTAAATCTATCTCTAAATTGCGGTAAAATCGGATTGAAAGAAGTTCCAACTTAAAATGGCCATAACTTGCTCATGTTAACTCAGAATTTCGCATATTATATGTCATTTTATACCTACTCGAAAGATCTATCCATGTCTAAGGTTACTTTTACTATAAAAAGTCATTTGGGTCTCAGTTTAGAAGGCTACAAATATAACACGAAAATTCTTTTCTTGAAAAACAACATTTTCTAATCCTTCATTTACTAAGGATTGTTTAAGTAAAACTCAAATATTTATATACTTAAAAAGAATTTCTTTGGTGTATAAATAGACTCATAATTTATGCATGATGCTATAGATGTTGTCTTATTTAATTTCCATAAAATAACCTTTTCTAGGTTTTGGAAAAATTGGATTTGTTAAACTTCACTTTATGTGGTTGAAGTAACTTATAAATTTTTGGATGATCAAAATCTAATATTCTATATTTTGATTCTTTAGCTTATCAAAAGTGAGTTGAAAATAAAGTTTGGTTTTTTTAAGGTTATCTATCAATTTACTTTCTAGGAATTGAAAAAATAGAGTTTCCAAAAGTTTTCTTTAGTAATACTTGATGAGTTTATTCTTTGATAATTTATTTTCATCTTCTTTGTAAGTTGATTTTCTTGAAAACTTATTTAGCTCTTGGTTTAGAAACTTGGTAAAACAGTATCAAGCTATTATCTATATATCAAGATTTCTTATGTTGTTATTTGAAAAGGAAGTATCTTTAGACTTTTGAAGAAACTTCTTTTATTAATAGTTTGAAATTTCATGATGAGTTTATATAAAATTTTTAAAACGAAATTTATTGAAAATATTTTTCCAAATATTTGGAAAAAACATTTATTTAGTGATCAAATTTTATTCTTTCATCAAAAAGATTTATTTTTATTTGGACAACAACTTATTAGCCATGCATGAATATGATTATGTAGTTTATAAAAGCTAAAAATATCATAAGATAAGATAATAAAGAATATAAGAAATAAATAAGCATATTAATAATAATTGTCAAGTATTGGGAGCCTAAGCTTCTTCAAGGCTTCCTGGGACTAAGAATAGACTAGTCCCAAAAGAAAAAGAAAATTGTTTTGACTTGATGAGGATAAGTCTAAGACTAGAAAGACTAATATAACTTGAAAGTAAATAAATTGCAATAAGAAATGAGTTTATATGCTCTAAAAGATATATAGATATATTTAGTTAGGTATAGATATGAACAACATAAGGAAAATAGGTTTATGAACAAGAACAAAGTATGAACATATTATTGCTTTCCTAACCTCCATGAGTTTAGAAAACACACACTATGTTCATACTAAGCAAATGAACATAAGGAAAACTTAAAGAAGCATTACTTATGAAAGACAAACTAGAGAGAACTTTGAAAGAACTTTTGGAGAGATTTTGAAAGAGTAATGGTAATGTATGAAAGGTGTGAAGGAAATGGAAGGAAGATGTGGTATTTATAGGAAAAAGAGAAAGGTAATTTATGTTAAAAATGAAAATAAACAAATTGAGGAAAAGGGGAGGGGGCCAACGTAAATTGGAGAGGAAGAGAGAGAGAAAATTTATTTTTTTGTATTTTTGTTAGTAAAAAGTAAAATGTGAGAGATATGAAGTTGTATTGAAATGAAAATTGTAAGAAAATAGGTGTATAGGTTATAAGAATAGGTTGTAAGAGTAGGTTATAAGGAAAAGCAGAGATAGATGAATAGTGTAGAATAGTAATGAATAGTGTAATGTAAAGTAGATATAACAAATAAAGTACCAATAGTAAAAAAATACGTGTATAATTGCGATATCTGTTATTTTTACTATTCTAACGGTATATCCATAATATTTTTACTATTCTGAGCCTTGGGACATGCTTTTCGAAAACTGTATCCTATTGGGCTCAAAACGAATCGCGGTTTAACTAATCAGATATTTTTAAGCTTTCTCATGTTATTACGAACTATTCTATGCATTAATCTCTCACTTACTCACTTAGGATTACAAACACGGGATTGCTGGACTTAAACGATTGCGTCTGACTAGGGTTTTGTTGACTTTAGGATTTTTGGTTGACCTTCTTATTATGGTTTAAGCTTATCCGATCGTAAAACTTTGGGGGTTTACAGTCTCTCTTTTATACGGTACTACCACAAACACAATTGCATGAGCATGCACAAATAAGCAACATACAAACCAAATTGTAATGCAACAAATAAAATGATTATTATTTGTAATTTTAAGTCCAACAATCAACATATGGAGAACTCAGTATCTTGGCAACACACTTTATATATAATACATCTATATGATGTTGTATGCTCCCTAACATCCAACAGTCAGATCCTAAATCTATCCATAATCATCTCCAAGTGTGATTTTACTAGAGATAATGTCACATAAGGATCATCGAGGTGTAGCGTTAGTATCACTGAACTCTCGGTCCATTAATCATAGCCAAGCACATGCAACACACAATCTTAATGGCTGAATGTTCAATTAGTCAATTTGAGATTCTAACCTAACAAGTACGAGCAACAAATAAAGTAATACACATACCTAAAAGTTGTGTTCCAAAACTAGTATCTACTACTTGAATTACATATACATAAGTTTCTTAGAAACCTATATATGTCTAACTTAAACTCTCAATATATTGTCATCACTCTTGGTCATACTTTGTTACTACTTATGTTTATAAGAGCTTAAAGTATACTTATATCACAAAGGAAAGAGCTTAATGAGTCCTAGTCATTTTTAGGCAAGAAAAAGGTGAATTTGAAGGTGTTATAATGTGCATAAACTAGTATGCATGTATTGAGCCTAAAATTTCATCAAGACGTGTACAACCATGTATAGCATTTTCATGTTATACGCACAAGGTTCTGTAAAGAATTTGTTTATGTCGAACATTTGCTACTTATTTTTAAGTCTTGAAATTGTTCAATTAGATCTTAAAAACCACTAGATTTAATACTTACAAAATAAACTTTTATTAAAAATTTAAATTACTAGTCACATGAGTAGATTAGTTTTCAAAACAAAACCATACTGCCATATATTCTACATCAAATAATATGTCAAGATGGTAAAATAAAGCTTAAATTACAAAACTCGGGCTCCACCAGGCCTTTAAAAGAATATTACAAATTTAGAATATAAATCCAGTTCTTAAATGAATTAAAATAAAATAATCCAATGTTCCCAACTCACTTCACTCCTCTTCTCATATCTCCAGGATTACCCATACCCCAAGTCATTCATCAATAACATCAACCACACCATCATCATCACCAACATCATCATATCATCATCAACACCTGAAAAAATTGACAACAGCAACAATAATGAACTAAAGCCCAGTACACAGCAGCATAACCACACACAAAGTGACAATAAGCTTAACCAAATGCAATGCAGCAATAAAAGGTTAGTATCTTTAAATTAAAGTAAACAAATCAACACATGAGCACTCACACTTTGGAACAATCTTAGGAATCTAAGGATTCTGAGTAACAGCAGCTACTTAAGGAGTTGATATAAGCAGCTCGAATACATATATCTCCTATATCTAACTAAAAAGGAAAATAGCCTTGTCTAGGATTCACAACCGTTACACGTCTCTACTCATCTTAGTCCATAACATTAGTTAGTTCAACCGGTCCTATAAACGTGAACTAAAACATATTACTTTATCCTAAGCCTAAGTAAACGTTACTTTGAAATCGTTTGCCCCATCAGCTACCTGCTGAGCCACTTATAAATATCATTACATCATTATATGGGTGGCCTAAGTGCCTAAACTATCGTGCCCATGCCAAACAAGGTTGATTCTCCCCAGACAGGATTAAATGGCACATGTACAAGCATCACTCATTAATTATTAAGCCGTCTTTAAGTTTTATTTCGTTTAGGATAACTATCCTAGCATACAACAAGCAAGTTACTGTGTATCTTTCATATTTGAGATCCAAACAGAGACAGAAGGTGGATCAAAAGTCAATTCAAAAGATAGATAAGAGATATAAATCCATTTAATGAAATTAAGCTATTTAAGAAATTAAATTAATTATTCATTTACATCAAACTCATTTTAAAAACCTATTTGAGTAGACACTAGTTAGGAACTCTGCCATGGCTGTGAAGATCACCCTGCCAAGATACGGATAGTTCTTCATTGTCTGTCAAATTATTTCTTTTCTCTTTGTTTAAGATTATTTATCATAGAAACATTATCACATCATCTATTTTGAAAACATTCATATTTCTTGACAAACAATATTTGAGACTATATATTCCTTATGCTAATTATGATTTAAGCCTTCACATTAAGCTGAGCCAAATTAGAAGTTATTAAAAATATATAATCTCAATCTTAGCCAAGTTGATTAGAATTTAATCATTTTATTCAATTACTAAGTCAATTTGATTAAACTTAATCAATCTGATTTATTTTAGTTTACTAAAGTTCATTAGGACAAGTTCAACTTACTTTTATTAATTAAGTTCATTATATACTTAAAATCCATACTAAATCTAATTAGGTATTGAATGTCACGCCCCGAAGGTACCCTAAACGTGGCAGTCCGCCGTACACAATATTAAAGCCTAAGAATGACCACCTCAGTCACGCGAAGGCTTCCATACTATGTACAAGGCGTCTAACACATAAAGGAGACAAATCGGAATGATACATTTTATGTTGATACAATTGAGTAACAATGTAAAGGAAATACAATCCACTATACTCCAAATACAAAACACTATACTTCAAAATACAGTTCATCAAACTTCAATTTCATTCATCCCAAGACTTCACTACATAAAACTATTACAAAGCGAATCGTAAAGCTTAGCCAAAAACTTCAAGCATTCTTATATCTTGCCGGAATCCCGAAGTCATTCTCGACTTCAACCATCTTGGTCCCCACTTAGCATTCTTGGAATAACCTGCTCATTTAAACAACTATTGGGGTATAAGCTACACTAGCTTAGTGAGAATTCCCTTAATTCCGTACCATAACAAACAAGTTATTAATCAATCATATGCTATGCATGAACAAATACGTGAGCAAACAATTATGCATGGGTAACCGGAACCCACACACAGAACGGATTTACGCCCTCCGTATCTTGGGTTAGGAATGGTATTGAGTCTACACGACCGCTGCTAGTCCCCAAGCCCTGGCTCTTAGCACTCGACTCGGCTAGGCTCATACAAGGATGCATTCACATGCGCCTTAGTACCCGAGAATGAGCTCTGATACCGGGTCTCCGTACTTAAACGAGTCCTCAGACCATACCGATCGACCTGCGTAGGAGTAGCACGCTACCAAATACAATATGTCTGATGCGATGCATGATCAATCTACTTTTTGCTTAGGTCAAGATATTTATACATTCTTTAGAGTGACCAGGCAATATCATACACATAAATAATATGAACCGTGCAGTTATCCAATCAAATCGTGGTTTCGATATGCTTTAGTATTCCTTGGCATACATTCATCACAGTCTCATCATATATCCCATCCCCATTCACATCGATTTTTATCTTGTTCCTAAAATTCTAATGCGACTAATTACAAGCACAATCAAGGTAACAAAACAAGGAGAAAACTCACTCAGCCATTGGGTCACCGGTCTTCTAGTAATAATAATCCGGTGGTAGGGAATCGTCGAACTCAGGATAACCTAAAAAGGAAGAAATACTCTAATCAGTATTTCCACTCAAACTAATCCAACGACTTCATACGAACTTATCAAATTCGTAATTCGCGTCCTAAGCGGGAATTCCAACTTAAAACGGCCATAACTTGGTCATTTTAACTCGGAATCTCGCAAATTTTATATCGATTTCTATCTACTTCGGAAGAGCTTTCTAAATACGAAGTTTAAATCAAGTTTTGAAAATATCTAAGCCTCGGTATTGAGGGATCAGATCTGTACAGCGGTAATATAAATTCCAAAAATGCGGTTTTCATGAATGCACTTGAGATTCCTAAGTGTAAAATGAAACTAAATGCAATGGTAATGATTTTCCCTATCATGAATGTCATGATATGAACTCTAATGAGTCTATGTTCTTATAACTTTTTAGTTTTAAAGAATTTGAAAATAAACTTTTCTTAGAAACCATTTCATACCAAAGTTTAGTAAGTGAATTTACTACTCTTGACCACATCTACATTTTACAAGGATTTTCTTTAGAAAAATTCCACTTTGTTTAAAGAAATTTTGACCCTTATATTAGTTATATCCTAAGGCCTTTATTTCTTAAATAAAATCTTCATTTATAAACTTTTAAGTGGGTCTTCTACTAGGGGGTTTCCAAAAATCCGAATTTACAAAAGTCCATTTTCAAGTTGATTCCTTTAGGAAAAATATATTTTATACTTGAAACTTTAAGTATCTATTATACCTATATCCTAAGGACTTCATTTATTTAAGAAAATATCATTTTTGAAGTTGGAAAAATAGTGTTTTCTAACCCTACATCCATTATTACGAATTTGGTTTTTCATAACTTTTAACTCAAAACTCCTATGGACTTCATTTCTTATTTCCAACATTTTCTTTAGAAAAATCTCATTTAGACTCATGAAAAATACTACCAAACATTATCTATTACCCATAGGCTTCATTTCTCTTGTAAAATACATGTTTAGAAGTTGATAAAAGTGTTTTTGACCTAGGTTTTCAAAGTGATCCGAATTTACACAAGTTCATATTTTGAAAAGTGTTTTCCTTTTTGACTTTATTAACTTATCTAACCATAGATCTACATACTAGGAAGGTGATTTACTAAAGACAAAAGCATTAAAGACTATTAATGCACATAAACACAAGATAATAATGAGATCTTAAATGCCTACATGAATATGAGTAGCAAAATGATAGATCTAATATTTCATATGCTCAAATGAGTTTTGAAAACATAAAAACTATTTTTATAAAAGAGCTTTAGTTCAAAATACTTTTTGATGGATAAACATAAAGCTTTTGCCATGAAAGCCCTTTAAAGGTTAGATCTATTTTGTAATGGTTCGGTATTCTTGTTTTGATATTTCATTGTCCCTACTAAAAGATCATGGGGACTTTTAGTTGAAATATCCAAGAATCACTTAGCCATAACAAGATCTATGTGTGGAAGGAGTGAAAGTTCTTTTACTTAGAGTAAGATAGGAGTAAAAAGGAAAAGAAATAAGTTGTGTGTGTGTGTGTGTGGGAGGCCATGGAGGCTCTCGGCATAGAGGGGAAAAGAGGGAGTGGAGAGGAGAGAAAAAGAGAGCTTTACCTTTTGTAAAGTTTGAAAAAGTGAGGAATGAAGAAAGAGAGAGAAAATGTAGTATTTATATGGAATGAGATTAGGTTAAATGAAGAAGAAAAATTCAAATTGAAGCATGGAGGGGGGGCCATTTTCACGCCGACCAAGGAGCTTGTAAGGGAAGGGAAAAGTTTGAAAATTTTGCTTTATTTGATTGATTTAACTTGATGTGTAATTGTTATGATTTGTACAAAAATTAAGGGACAAAATGTGTAGAGAAAAGTGAGTGATTTGAGTGATGGGAAAAGTTAGAGTTGTAGAGTGGCTAATAGGTAGACTAGGTAGTATAGGGGTACTTTTTGAATAGTGAATAGTTGACAAGACAATTTGATTTTCCGGTAGTAATGAAATACGAATAAAAAGGCTATAACTGTATTTTTCATAAGCCGGAAAATTATGAAAAATATATTTTTGAAATCCTTATTTTATTTCGATTCAAATGATATTCATAAAGAAATTTTTGAAATTCTAGTTCCGGGGCACGCTTTTCTATAATGGGTCTCGGGATGACCCGGAATTGAAATTTTCTCAAAATCTGATCTTTTCTTGGTTTGAAATATAATCAAGAACTATATCAAAATTAATTTTGCTTATAAAAGTTTCTTATTTGGAAACCGAGGAAAAGCCGGAATTAGGGTATCTCGGTCTTTCTCACAAAGTTTGAACTAAACCGGTTTAGGGTTAAATTTTCTGGTTTTCGAAGTTTACTTGATTACTAGGAAACCCAGGGTATAATAATAATAATAAATAATAATAATAATAATAATAAAATTGTGTAATGAAATAAAATGAATAGTGCAAAAGAATAATCAATTACCGGTAGAAATGAAAATACGATAAAAAGGTTATAACTGTAACTTTTATAACCCGAAAAATTATATAACTGATATATTTAGAAATCTCGTGGAATTACGAGTCTAACGGTACTAATGGTATATTTTTGATATCTCGAGTCCCGGGACACGCTTTTCGAAGTCTGTATCCGAACGGGTTCGAGATAGGTCAAAAATTTACCAATCTTATGTTTTCAAATAAACTTATATTACTACGAGCTATTCTACATATTTAAACTACCTTTGGCCTCTAGAGTTAGGGCGCTAGATTGCCGGACTTACACTATTGTATTCCGGTTAGGGTTTCCGGATGATTTTCCGGTTTAGACCTTTGCCAATTGGAAACTGAGATTTTCGTTTATATACATATGTAGTTTGAGAAATTTATTTTAAATTTTATTTTTATAAGTCTTTAATATCTCTTATTGCTTTCGGAAATCTTGAATTGAATTATTATATCCGGAGTTATATCGGTAATGGTTACCAGATATGATTTTCTTGAGTTTGAGTCAAATATCGATTTTGGAATGATTTTGGGGAAATCTTGATTTTATAATTTGCTTTGAAAAAGGATCTTCATAGTGTTTTGTTTTCGAATTTATTTTTGCTTCGATTTAAGGTTTTATGAACAATTGGTTAACTTAAGGATTATTAATTTGTTATTTTGTTTCTTGAATTCTTCCTTCTTAAGATTACGAGATTTCAATTTCTAACTCGTTCTATGATTCTTGAGAGTTTGATTTGATCGTTAGGGCTTTATTGTGATTTCCGTCTCTTAGGATTATTAGTCTGGTCGTTTGGGGAATTTCCAAAGTCTATATTTTATTATTGGCAGATAAAGTTTTCTTAATCGTGCCAAAGCCTAATTATGGAATTGGCCTTTGGTGATTTCCTGATCCTTCAAATTGTCATGTTAGATTAACTTGCTTTTTAGCAAATTATCACTGTGTTTTATTTTTCCCGATTTTTATGAATTATAGATTAGGTAAGCAGTTTATCTTACGTAATGGTTTTTGGACTTAAGGACTTTTGTAGTCCTTATTTTATTTTTAGATTTTCTCAAGATTGAAAATTTTTGGATTCGTTCGAATTTAGGATTTATCGAAATTCGGTTTTAATTTGGAGTGATTTTTAGGGTTTATTTTCGAAGTTCATTTTGGAATTATTTACTGAAATTTTCCGGGGCTTACATCCTCCCCACCTTAAAGAAAGTTTTGTCCGCAAAACTTGTTACGTGTATATCGTTTATCGAGAGAAGATTGTGAATTCGAGTTATTTCAGCATCGGTTTATGCTTTGATTTGTATCATTTCTAAATTTTGCATGATAGATATTTTACAAAATATAGCACATACAAATTAATAAGATTTGGCTTAGCGATTCCAACCTTCACTTACACGACTCTTTTGGAAAACGACACGGACTTGACTCGAGACCACAAACGACTCGACTCGACCGACACTAGACGACTCATGACAACACGACCTTTCATGACTCGATTACTTTGACCAACGAAGGTTGTGGATTCGCTTCTCCATTCTTATGTAGCTGTATATACAATATTGTGCTCTGTGATCAATATTCTTTTAAATAATTAAAGTCATCGTTGTTTTAAACTCTTATCATCGTGATCATCTTGATGGGGTTGAAATCAAGAATCTCATTGCTTTATTGTATACTTATTACTTGTGAAGATCTTACGGAGTTTGGTAATTGAGATTTGATTTTTGAAATTTTAACTTTTATGTAACGATCGTCGTAGATTTCGATCTTTCAAAGTTCTTTATTTACAAGAAGTTATATGAGATTGTCTTGGAATTCGTTAAATTAATCGAGTTTTTGTTTTAGTTTCCATCATTGGCTCATTCTAACTTTTAATGGTCTCGGGCTTTCCTATTTTTAGTCTAGCCATGTAATCCGAAGGTATTTCTAACAACCTATCTCTTTGATTCTATTGGCAGGAAAGAATATGCGGTATTCTAAGGGTATAGCGCTAACCTGTATCGAGTTGCATCTTTGATCCTCGCTTCCTTCCATGGCAAAGGACTCCAGCTCTCATCACTATCTTCTTCATACTCCATATGTGTGAGGTTGTGGACTAGATTTCCGGATGTAGATGTCCTTGAAGAACCTCGATTCCTTTTTCCTTTGTTGCTTTTATTCCTGTTATATCTCTTCCTCTTCTTCCTAGGTAGATCCAGCGAAGCAACATGCAGATTATCCCGTTCAGGGCATGTTTGAGCTAAATGTCCCGCTTTTGTGCAAAGAGAGCATGCGTTGGTCGTCCTTTTGGGACACTTCTCAACCTTGTGACTGGGGTCCCCACAGAGGTAGCACTTGAATTGAAGTTGTGGACACTGAATAGGGTAATGCTCTCTTACATCTCCAACATTGTATCTTATCCAATATTATATCTTCTTCCTTGTTTGGGTCATCATCCAAGGGAAGTGTTATGACATTTTGACTCGGGGTCATTAAAGCATAGAACTCCATTTCCTTATTACTTCTTTCTTGCCTTCTCCTCCGAGCATTTTCTATTATCCGTGCTCTTTCTAGCAATCCTTGATAAACATAATTTGACTTAGTTAAGTTGTATAGAATTAGTCATTTACTTTAGTTACTAAGTCATATTCGTTTGTTTTACTAAAACATTATTATATGTCCTATAAGACATAATTAATCTATGTGATTTTAGTTCATTAAGAATATGGCAGCCACAAGAAAGGAAAGGGAAAGAAAAAGATAAAGATAAAAATAATAAAAGATATTTATAGGTAACAAATTCGACTTAAAACTGTAAACCCCGGTTTTCTTAGTAACCGAGTAAACTTCAGAAATCGGAAACCAAAACCCTAAACAGGATTAATATGAGCAACCTAGGAACCCTAGATCCGGCTTTTCTTTGATTTCAATTTAAAAGAAGCTCTATAGAATAATTTAATGTGGATTATTGTTTTAAAGTATATTTCAAACCATAAAAAGTTTTGATTTCGAAAGATTTTCTATTCTGGGTTTTCTCGAGCTCCATTACGAAAAAGCGAGCCCCGGAACTAGAAACTCAGAAAAATATTCCGGAATACTCTTTAGAACCGGAATTTTATAAGGATTTCAAAAATATACGTTTTATAAATTTCGGATTATAAAAATTACAATTATAGCCTTTTTCCCATATTTTCTTTACTACCGGTAAGGTAAATGTCTTGTCTACTATTTATTACTATTGACAAGTAAAACCCACTATACACACACCCATATCCTAGCCTTACATCCTTACAAACACTCCATTACATTTTCTTTTCCAAGAAAAGTTTGTCTCTTAAGTATTATTACAATTTAAGATATGTTATTACATAAATTACAAAACAAATAAAATCAAACTCTCTCCCTCTCTTCCTTACTCTTGAACTAGCGCCCCCTCCCCCCTAGTTGACTCCATTTTGCTTTATTTTAATCCTTTTATAATATAAAACAAACCCTAAATCACTTAATATAAATAATCCTTTTCTTTTCTCTCTCTTCATTTTCATTTCATTTGTCTCAAAACTCTCAAACTCTCTCTTTTTTTCCTTGTTGCCATGCGCCCCTATCCACACACACACACAACAAGCTTCTTTCTTCTTCATTTCTCATCTATTTCAAGTTTTAGGTGATGATTCTTAAGCTTTCCTACCATTTAATCTTGTAATGGCAAGATTATTCAAGAGTGTTTTCACTCTAAGTCCCCATGAGCACTTGCTAGGGATAAGAAAATGCTACTACATGAATATCAAGCCATCACAAGAGTAGATCTTGTGTTTGATTAAGTTTTTGTTGAAATATCTTCATGGTTATGCATGTAAAGTAAGGTAAAGTAGGGTAAAGTAGAGATCTAGCATAAAAACCCATGTCCATGCTTTTAAACTTCATTTCATACAACATAAATAGTAGATCTAGCTTTTAGATGCTTATACCATGCTTGACATTTATGATCTTATGGATGATTTATGTTTTCATGCATTAATGCTCATGAAGGCCTTGTTTTGTGTATATAGATGTTGTAGCTGGTAGATCCTTAGGCAAATAAAAGAAAGAACTCACAAAGGAAAAGTTTTTTGTTTGAAATGTTCAAAGACAAATTCGTATGATTTCAAAGCCCTATTTTAAAAACCCTTTTATCAATTTTAAAACTCATGTTTGATGTGAAAAATGAAGGGTATAGGTAATAGGTATCCTTAAGTAGTGATTTTTATAAGTTGAAATGAGTTTTGATGAGATTAAGGTATAAAACAAGAAGTAGAACCTAGATGGAAAATTTTGAGTTAATACTCAACATATGAAATTCGTAATTTTGAATGAAAGCCATAAGAACAACTATTATCTAAGCTCAAAATAGAAGTTTTATGTATTAAATAGAGTACTTAAGTAATAGGTATCTTAAAGTCCTAAATTTTGATGCATTAAACAAGTTTTTCCCAAAAGAATCATTCAAAAATTTAATTTCTAAAAATTCGGATTTTTGATTAAATCCTATTTGAAAACATATTTACAAAGTGTAAAATGCAAGTTTTTATGTAGAAATGAAGGCTTAAGTAATAGATATAATGAAGACTCAACTTGGACAAGGATAATTTGATTTCCTTAAGGAAATAACTCCAAAACAAATGGGATGATCAAAGTTAGGAAACTAGTTTTCTTGATAGTGAATAGTCATGGAGTTTTACAAATAAAAAGTTTCTTAAATTTCCTTTTTGTAAATAAGGTCAAGAACATGCATGCATCAAGTTCATAACATGTCATTCATGATAAGGAATCATCAATATTGTATGTATCATTTATCAATATGCTAGGAACATCGCAAACATTCACGGAATTATTTTTTGGAATTGGAATTTTCGACCGATCAGAACTGACCAGATTATTTCGTGACTTAATTATTTTCAAAACTTAGAAATAATATTATAAATAGATATATCTTTTGAAGTAGATAGGAATAGGTATATTATATGCTCAATTCCGAGTTAAAATGAGTTAGATATAGTCATTTGAAGTTAGGACTTTAACTTATGCGAAAATTGATGAACTTAGTAAATAGAATTGTTAAGTTAATAGAACCTTATAAGAAATACTAATTCTGAGTATCCCTTATACTTAGGTGATTTGGAGGACGGATTTCCACTCCACGAGGACTACTACGACTAGTGGATTTCTCTCCATGGCCGAGTAAGTTCATTTCTTAAATAGTTGTGCTCATGTATGTGCTTGTAATCGTAGTGGCATTAGAATTAGGAAAAGATAAAATTATGATGATTTGTGATCTAATGTTGGTTGAATGAATGATAAGTATATCAAGATGAGACTTATTGAAAAATCATTGTATGAGCTAGTATAGACTTGGATTTCTAAAATTCTCTATGATCGCACTTAATCTACTTAATTAACATGCCACGATTATATGAATAAACTGTACATGCATATCACGTAGTGAGTCACATTGCATAGATTATTATACCTTTATGGGAAGAAGGCATAATAATTGGGCAACGAGGGGCCTGTAAACTCGAATGTTGGCATATAGGCTGGAATTGAAAATGTGTGTGGGTGGGCACCTGTATTAACCACAGTAAAATTTAAAAGTGGTGGCTGGGTACCTGTATCAACCACAATAAGAAGTGAGAAGAATTTAAATGTTGGTCGTATGGGCCTGAAACACCTAACCCTGAATGGAGGGCGTAAATCCATTCAACATAAGATTTCCGGACGGTCTTATGTATTTTATGCTCATGTGTTTGTGTATTCCATATGGTTGCTAATAACTTGTCTGTTATATACTATTGTTGAGTATTAAATATTGGAAATGTATCTCACTAAGCCTGTAGCTTACACCCTGATAGTTTTGTTATGGTGTCCTATTTTTTGTTGTTTCGAGAGAACACTTTTCACAGGATTATCATTTGGATGAATGAGCTTTTGAAGAAGTCGGGACCTAACTAGAGGCGTGAAATCTGGGAAAATCTCCTTGATATAAACCCTAGTATTTGTAATGTGGATTTAGAATGGATGGACTTCCATTATTATTTTGGCGGGGGTATGCCCCCTTGACTTTTGTAAAGACTTAACTTATTTATCTTATTGTGATTTCTATTCTTAATGCTAATGTATGCCTTCTTAAGACTATTCGATTCAAAGTGTGATCCTAAAAGTTGTGCAAGTACATCTTACAGCCGGTATGTAAGCTTATGAGATGACTAAGGTTGCATACTTAAGTTTAAATATCGAGTGTGGTGGACTGTCGTGTTTTGGGTACCTTGGGGCGTGACAAAAACCTTCAGATCGATGTCCTTAATTCTGAAAGTGTTTAGAAAATAATTTGATGGTCTATAGGTTAGGAATGAATAGCTTGGAATAAGAATTTAATTTAAGAGTTTGGTTTATTATCAAATTGATATTTAACTTAAGCTTAGGCTCAAGATATGATATTTTTAGGCAACCAAGGGTTTCAAAATTAACAGGGATTAACGATATGAAATTGTAAGCTAAAGCGTGGGGATTTAGGAATCCACTAAAAATTTAAACAACATGTTTAGGAGATTAAGAATCCAAAATCTCAAATTTCAACTTTAATCCATTTACTAATTTAATTACATCAATCTATCTAATCAAAATTCATTATCTACTTTATTTACATCAATTAAACTAATTAATTCCAATTTCTAGCTTAGGTGAAGGTTTGGGCTATTTCAATACAAGTGGGTATAGGGTTAGTGATACGATACCGCAAACCCTAGGTATGGAAAACTAAGACCCAAGCGTTTAGCAAAGGAAAACAAACCCTAGGATCATCTTAAAACAAGTAATAAGAAATTCAAACCTAATTGCACTCTTCAATTGAAACCAAATCACAACAAAACTTGACTCCAACCAAACCTGTCGATTGGAACAATGGTTATCACTAAGGAACTTGACCTTAATCAAGCACTGTCGATTAAAACTAAAGTTATCGAAGGTTTTAGTTCTTATCATAAGAACCAAAAGAAAGCTCTCACCATGAGAAAACTCTCAAAATTATGTCTCATTCCACTAATATCCAATTACAAAGCATAGACCAATATATAAAAGCTCAAAGGAAAACAAAAAGGTCATAACAAGAATTACAGACATCGGACAATAGAAGCTAGCGGCCTTAAAACAACGCTGGTAGCCTTTAAAATGAAAACAAGAAAACTATAAGTTGTTTAAGCTTCGTAAATGGGAAATGTTATCCTGCTGCTCCTCATTATCATATCTCTTAAGTTGCATATTTAAAGCATGCCTATTAACCAACAATTTGCCTTTAGTAGGTCCTTTAACATCAACATCACTACAATCCTCTAGTGGAGGCATATCATCATTAGAAGTAGCACTTTCTATGTCACCATTTTTCAAAACAATCATAGTTCGTGTATTTGGATATTGTGAAGCAATGTGCCTAAATCCCTAATGCTTGAAACATTTAATATCACGTGATCTAGTAGAGGATTTTACAAAGTTACCTTTAGAAACAACAGTAGAGTCCTTGGCCTTTGCATCATCTTCAGATTTTGAGTCAGCTTTGTGATTTTTCCAATCCGATTTCTATAAACAAGATGACCTATATCGTGAATTGCTCCTAGAATTCAATAGCTTTTCTATTTTGATGGCTTTATGTAGGAACTCCTCCATTTCTACATAATGCTACATGTCTATAATATCAACAATCTCCTTGTTTAGACCACCTATGAGTCTAGCCATAGTGTACTCTTGATCTTCCTCTGCATTATTAGCTCTAATCATGGCTATCTCCATCTCCTTGTAGTAGTCCTCTACACTCATGGAACCCTATGTCAGACTTTTGCAATTTTCTATACATATCCCTATAATAATGACTGGGAATATATCTCTTCCTCATCACCAATTTCATCTCCTCTCAAGAACTAATAGGTCTTTCTCCATATCTTCACCTGTTATGCACAAATTGATCCCACCAAATACTTGCATAATATGTCAATTTCTTCTCGTCAAAATAATTATGGCACTCAAGTATGTACTCCACTTTCCTTTCCCACTCCAAATACAATTCCGGATCATTCTTTCCTTGAAAACTAGGGATTTTCATTTTAATACTTCCCAAATTATTATCATGTTTATGAAACCCTCTTGCCTTTCTAATAACCACTCTTACTAGAATCAAACTCCTCATCCTCCTTCTCCTCATCCATATACCTTCTAGAAAACTTAGGCTTGGATGGAGATTCAAGATCATCTAATCTCCTATTCAAACATTCGATTTAATCTTGCACAGCCTTCATGAATAACTTCATATAAGTTCTAGTATTCTCTCCACCACTAATAAATTTTTTTTAAATAGAAACTCCAAAACTCAATCAACTACTAATTCAAACCCTAAAAAGCAAAAAAAGAAATTCACATGAAATTTTTTTTAACCAATAAAAAACTAATTCACAGAAGAAACAAAGGGTCTGTCTTTAAAACAAATCCTAATCAAATAAAAATAAAGGATAGGATTACCCAAATCAAGAAGCTAAAAACTTTGATACCAAATGATGCAATCTCATGAACCTTAGCTATGGAAAACATAAGACCTAAGTGTTCACTAAAGGAAAACATACCCTAGGATTATCTTGAAACAAATAATAAGAAATTCGAACCCAATTAAACATGTCAATTGAAACCAAACTGCAATCGGAACCTGACCCTAACCAAAACTTTCGATTGGAACCATGGTTATCACTAAGGAACTTAACCCTAATCAAGCACTGTCGATTAGAACCAAAATTATCGAAGGTTTTAGTTTTAATCACAAGAACCAAAAGAAAACTCTCACCATGAGAAAAATCTCAAAATTATGTCTCATTCCAGTGATATCCAATTACAAAGCATAGGCCAATATATAAAAGCTCAAAGGAAAACAAAAAGGTCATAACAACAGTTACAAATGTTGAATAATATAAGCTGGCAGCCATTAAAATGAAAACAAGAAAACTACGAACTGTCTAAGCTTAGTAATAAGGAAGGCCAGCTAAAGGTTAGTAGTGTAAAACTCAAAGCCGATAGCATAAATCTCCAAAGCTGGCGGTGTGCTAGGTGGCCTTAAGGAATTCGACTCTGTGATGTTTTAACACTGGTAGAAGGCCGACGGTGCAGATAATGTACGGAGGTGGTGAGTATGTGAAAGCCGGCGACTTTGGAGCCGTTGCATAGCTCTTGAATTTTGAAAAATTTGAATCTTCTTCGGTGTTTCTCTATGACCCTTATCAATTAGGTATCACTTAAGTATAGAAAATAGGTCATAAAAAGGCCTATAGGGAGGTATATGGGTAATACATGGGGGGTACATAAGGCAAAATAGGACCTCGTGCTTCTCCTTGTTTTCTTTTCCAAGCAAAGTTTCAAAAATTCACAGAGAGAAACACAGGCAAGGGCACGAGACCATGTATATGCCACGAGACCATGTATATGCCATGTTCTTTGCTAGTCTCCTTCTGTTAAAAACCATAGAGAGAAACACGACTTGATATATGTAGCTGTGTTCTTTTGGAAAACATGATTTTTACACTCAAAGAGGTACATGACTTGAAACATAGGACCATGTATAAGCCGTGTACTTCTAAGAAACATCACATTTCTCAATTTTCATACCAACACTTGTTTAAGTCTTTTCCTATGTCTATATCATCATCACTTTAACACTTCCATAAAATATTTTTACCCTAAAACCATACCAAAACATACGCCACCTTCCTATATTACATTAAATACTCATGACCAAATACAAAATACTTAGGAATTACATTACCTTTTGTCTCTCTTTCATGTCCACACAAATTCCCAAATGTTTATTCTGTAACAAACCTTTTCTCCTCAACAGCGTTTCAAAATTCCCTCATAAAATGGAGTTACCAATATATGATTGGGTTATCCACATCAAAATCACGATATTTTTTTTCATTCCTTAATCTAGGTTGTCCAAAATAGTGAAATATTTCAAGAAGAATGATAACTTACTATAAATCTCGTTGAATTCCCTCAAGATCAGTAGAAGAGTATTGAGAGGGAGAGGGGAAATGTCTTTCCTCTGTATGTACATAAGAGGACATTAAGCGGTTATAGGAATCCCAAACCTTATTTAAAGTTTTTTGCCCAATAACATATGTTACTCTTATACCCTAACTTAAAGTCTCAATATTACTAAACTGCTACTCTTTATAATTTATTAATTTTTTAAAGGGTAAATTATACCAAAAGGTCACAATATTTGGAGGAAGTTTACTTTAGGTCACAATGTTTTGAAAAATTCAAAAGAGGTCACAACGTTTAGTGAGTAAATTCATTTTAAGTCAAAGCATTTAGGGGTAAGTTCATTTTAGGTCAAAACGATTAGAGAAGTATATCGATTGAGGTCATCATTGGCATGCGCCAATAGGAGAAATATTTAATTAAAACTCAATAAACCCTTCTTTTAAGGCTCCATTAGCATATATCAATGGAAGAAATACTTAATTAAATCTCATAAGATGTTTTTCCAAACATTATGACCTTTTTTAAACTTTAGAAAACTTTGTGATCTAAAATGAACTTATCTCCAAACGTTGTGGCCTTCTGGTGTAATTTACCATTTTTTAAAAAAATAATTAGAGTATTTCAATTTGAAATGTACCTATCAAATGGAAATGTTTTTGGGAAATGAGACTTACATAAACACACATATTCCAAGGAAACATTCAAATACCATGTAAAATTCATGTTATCACAAGTTATATTTATTAAGTTGAATTTTGAACATCGTAATTTAATTATTCACTATTAGATAAAGCAAATTAAACAAGTGTATTAGGGTCTACAACTAAGATAGGCTCCAGCCGTAGTAAAATTAGTTGTTGGTGCGTTAGTTTGTTAGTAGAGTTTCTTGGATTTGGGCCTTAAACTACATGTGCCTATAAAATAAAAATGATTAGTGGGCATTGGGAGTTTGATGTGACCATTCCAATGGTTAAGTTAATATAGCATTCAAGGTGGTAAATGAGTAAATTTATAAAGCATAAGCTAATGTTACCGAATTCCTCTTAAAGGATGTTTTAGGAGAGTATCTATAGTGTGCTAATAATTGATGGTTGCTCCAAATAGTTACTAAATCATGGAAGTAGTGGCAAATCGTGGAAGTTACTTGCCTAGTGGCCAACAAGCCACTTCTTGAGAATATAGGGGATGGTTCATCGTGGAGAGAGCCAGTCAGTTCGAGTAAAGATTAGCAATTGAGCGGACTGGACATCCTATCATTTTAACCGATGTTGTCATGGACAATCGAATGATACATAGAGTTTGAAAGGGAGGGGTAGTGCCACCTCATGTTGAAGTTAGGTTAAGTTGGGCTTGAGGAGCCCTTAGTCTAATTTTTCCCATCAATAATAGGAAAACATGATTAGTTTTTTCTTTGAGTAAATCACATTGAAAGGTATTAATTTTTTAGAATAAGTTCATTTAAGATATCAATAATTCGAGTGCTTAAAAAAAGAATCATGGTTTGGGGAGATATTCGTTTAAGATATCAACGTTTCAAGTGGTTAAAAAGATTAATCAATATTTTGAAAAATGAGTCAAATAAGGTATTAATAATTGGCCAATGTTGAAAATTAAGGAAACCTAATTGAAAACTAATCAAAACATTGATATCTTAAATAAATTTGGCAAAACATTTATACCTCATCTTATTAACTTTGCTTAAGTTTGATTTCTCTTTTTAACCACTCAAAATATTGATATCTTTAAATAAACTTGCTCTTAAATATTGATACCTTATGGTATAATTTACTCATTTTCTTATCTCAAATTATCACATTTGCATCAATTACTTTTAATTTTAAGGTTAAATCAACTTCATTTAAGTCCAAATCATGGATTGTTAAATCCTCACTCTAATAGATCATCAATTTGGCTAAAACACATCCTATAAGCCACAACTAAGCTTGGAAAATGTATCAATCATACTCAACTTCCATTTATGCAAAACCATTCAAGGAAACTAATCTATTTAACAAACAATCACATATTAATCTAATAATTACAAGATTGACTATAATTTCTTTAAACTTGTATCAATATACTACATGGGGGTCACAACTGTAATAGGTCTTCTCCAATCTATACACTAACTTGATAATTTCTTTAGTTATATAATCCAATCTTTGTCTCAAACATCATATAATAAGATTACACTAAGTAACTTAAAGGGTATCATCATCTACCTCTGGGCCCAACTTGAAATAACAACATATGCATTTTTTACTTCAACCGAAAACTCTTAATTACACTAATTCTTGACAATTATAGGTTAGTACAATCAATTTCTATTGTTAAACACCTATATTTATATAGATTTTCCTTCTAACTCCTTACTTCACCAAAGTTATAACATTTAACTTGTTATAAACATATTTACTCTACCATATTATGATTCAATCTCATGTAATCTATCTTCAAGTTTCAAAAAACTTCACCTTTAAGTCGGTTCCTATCATTACTAAGTGGCTTTTCCTAACACTAGTCCCCTTCCTCATAATTTGGATAAAAATTTTCCCTCCCTAACACAACATTAACTAACTCCTCTTCTTATGGTTTCACTCTTAAGTTTTCAAGTTCCCAAGAAAAGATAAAAGTTAAGTGAAATTTAAGGGGAACAAGTTAGCGTTTCGAGTGAATTTAGAGATGAAAGGGGATGATAGTTGTTTGTATCTTGTTGTAATAGAATTAGAGTGTTGATAGAAGGAAGTTGAAAAAAAATGGAGAGGAAGGAGAAGATGAGACCGATAGTGATGAGTGGAAGAGAGAAAAATCATG
This sequence comes from Combretum micranthum, assembly GCA_024138025.1. Lineage (NCBI taxonomy): Eukaryota > Viridiplantae > Streptophyta > Magnoliopsida > Myrtales > Combretaceae > Combretum > Combretum micranthum. Next base: position 53,920 of record JAMXBD010000749.1, read on the forward strand.
AGTGGCATTGATAAATGAGAGCTATCTTTTATTATATTTGTTAAAAAATTAGTGGTACTTATAGTAAATTGAATAAGAGAAAGTGTATATTTGGGGAAAAGAAAAAGAAAAAGAAGAAGAAGAGAAAGTGTATATGCTTGTTTAGGTATGTCAAACAAAATTTGTGAATATTTTTTGTTTTAGTACATAAGACAGTGACACTAGAGGAAAAGGTGATGTAAATGATGCGTACTTGGTGTGTTTTTTGCATAAATTTTATTAATCCTTTAGATTTTTTGGTTGATTGATTAGAAAGAGTACATCCACTAATGCTAAAGGGCCTTAGTGTGACTTAAGGTGATAAGAAGTATGGAGTTGGTTAATTTAGTTTGGTTAAGCTAATGGTTGGTAGAGGCTTGTCTAAGTGGATTGACTTACCTATCAAATCTCTTTTAACTATTTAAACTTATCTTTGAAAAATCACAAGGTTATAAAATATTATTTTAAAAAAATTCCAAATATAGTATAAGAAAGAACAGTATGCAGTATGTTAAAAAAAAAAAGAATAGATAATAAAGTCATTTAAAAGTTTAACTTAAAAATGTTGGGGAAAAAAAGTTTGTATGTAAATTACCAAAGTAAAATAAAATAGTACAAAATTTTTAAACATGATGACGTAAATTTAGTGTGCAATTTGAAAAGGAGAAAAAAAGGATCAAGAAGAAGAAAAAGGACTAGGAGGAAAAGATAATTAAAAAATTAATTAACCTATAAAAGTCTATGCACCAACTTGAGTACCTACATGCTTGTAATAGGCAACCCACAAAATTCCTATTGAATCTAGCATGTTCATGCTTGCATACCCAATCCAGGCACATGAAATGTGGTGTACTCGAACTTGGTGACCTAAGCATGAGCCCATATGCTCTCATCGATATGCTTGGTCCATTTTCCTAACACGTATGCATATTCTTTTGCGCTCAAGTTCTTGTAATCTTTTTTGGGCTTATTCAAATTATTAGTTTTTTGTTTTTTTATGATCCAACTATCCAAGTCCTTCCTCACATTCCTTTTCCGAAAGTGATGCCAAATATAACAACATAACTGATTTCCAATCCTTGATTGGATTTCTCATATACTGTGCCTAGATTGGCATCCAGTTGTCCCTGAACCCACCTAATCCATAGAACATTGGAACTTGGAGTTGATCTTTCTTATGTGGTCATTATTAGTCGACTCTATTGTTTTCGTATTCAATTGAATATAATTTGACACTAGGATCTCGTTAATAATTCTTTTAAGTTTTCCCTCTCCTTGACTAGCTATAGATAATTAGAAAGCTTTTTAATTATCCAAAGTCTATAGGACTAAACACCTATAGATTAAACATTATTTTGAATATTGAACCTAAAATTAGCCTCAAGTGACTAGTTTATAACCATTTTATGTTATGATATAGACTACATAGCATGAATTAAAAACTATTAATAATCAAATATCATAATATCATCAATTTATATATAAGGAATCAAGCATGGTGGAACCAAATTTACCAAAAGAAAAAACAATTAGGCAAGTTCTCATTCTTTTTTTTTTTTTTTCCTTCATAATCAAATAAAAAACTAAGGATGTGACACTAGGAATTAGGATATAAAGCCTAAAATCATCAAAATAATACTTTATCAAGGGGATTAGTCAATCAAATTTAGGTTAATCAACTAGGTTAGGCTAGTTAATTAGACTTTTTCATATATAAATAAAATATGATAAATTACATTAAAAAGTATCAATATTTGAGGGTAAATTCAGTTAAAGATCCAATAGAATCACATAAATTTGATTTTCATTAATCCAATAGAGGAATGATACTATATTTATAATTCTTGTATCAAACCCATAATGCAACTAAACTAATGGCCGATGACATGTAGTTTAAGAACCCGTTTCCTTGATTATTAAGAAATGACCATTTACGAATCATCAAGGTCCAGTTCTAATAATTTCGTGACTATCACCATGCTTGTTGAAAGGTGACCATATAACAGCCTGAATTAGCAACAGACATTTTGATTCCACCAATAACTTTCCTTAGGCTTTGGAAATTGTACTGCAGTATTCTTTTAAGTTTATCCCAATGATCAGTGCATTCCCTCCAGGTTATTTCTGTTTGGATCCTTTTTCAGCCGTGTTATAATCGTAACAATTTTATCTCCTGTCATACTATCTTCAAATTGAACGACCACTTAAATTTTTACTTTTTTACCTTTCAAAAACTATAGAACTGTAGCATAAAGCGTGGAGCATGTTAAGTAGGACCCGAAACCTTTGTAATATACTTTGGTTCCAACATGTAAAATCTTATATAGATACAAACATAATCACTCTCTTCCACCCTGTCTTCTATGAAGGCAATTAGCTTCGTGCTCACTAGTTATTGCAGTTTTTAAAGGATCTTTTCCCTCAAAAGCGAGATGTTTCTTGAAGGAAAAGACCCCCTAAATACGACAAAGGTAGTTCTCAAGAGGAAGACATCCAAAGGCCCTAAATTCTGACACACTGCCTCAAACACTTTTTACCTGGATACTACTGTAGGTGGCTCTCCGTACCTGGAACTTAAAGGGAGGTTTACAAGCTGAACCATGTTGTTTCCTTTTCCCTCTTCGTTCTCGGGCCAGCACTTAGTTGTCAGATAGAAGCCCAAAGTCTATGCCATGCAATGGGCCTCCATAATAAAACCGTGCCTCTCCAAGGCTCAAGTGGCATTCTATGCCGAAACAGCTAGAACTACATATATTTGTTTTAACATAAAAGAAAGCTAGAACTAGAAACCCTGGTGCAACCAAAAAAAAAAAAAAAAAGGAAGGAAGAAGAAAGAAAAGAAAGCAGCCAAGGAATGAGGTCAAATGTGAAAAAACCTAGATCAATGTACAAAAAACATTGTAATATATGACGGGAATAGAATAGACAGTTCCATTAATGGATCCCTATCAAAAAGTATGGCCTAAATTACTTACAGACTCAGGTCAATGCACACCTAGAAAATGCTCAATTTGTCAACCAGATAGAAAATTTGTGACCTAAACCAATGGAGTACTTGTATTATCTGGGTCAACTGCATTATACTATCAATCATCTAAAGCTGAGATTAGGGAGAAAATAAGAGGAGGTGGGGGGAAGGGGCGGAAATAAAAAGAAGGGTGTTAAAAAGAGCAGGAAGGTAGAGGGAGAAGGGGGAGTATGTACATGGACTGGCAGTGAAAAACTTCACACACCACTCGTGTGCCAGATCGGTACAATGGTAGCAGTAAAGCAATATACTTGCTACTGTGATAACAAGCTCCTATGAAGCACCAAGGGGTCGCCGCACAAAAACTGCCATTCTGAAATGACATAATTTCACAGAACCAAACCTTCCTGCATACTCTCTTGATGTGTCTTGCCTTGAAAAGGCCATATGGGGATGAGGATATCATCGAATTTGATAACTTCCCACCAAGAAAGGAATGAGTTTCTTTCTTGAGAAACACAGAGCAAACATATGCCAATGCCTTTCCTCCACAATTAGCAACATAGGCGAATACCTTTGCTCTGTTAAGCGCCAATACAGGCTCTGTATTTCACTTCTTCACCATAATCAATTCCCTGACCTTGCCTATTCATCGCTATCGTCATCCTCAGCAGCTACTTTAACTGCCTCAGCAATCATGATAGCAGCCATAGCTCTGTGCGTTGCCACATCTGCTCTACAAAGCAGTCTTTGTGCCCTTTCTCTCTTAAGCCTGGCCACATTAAGTGCATGTTGAGCAGCACCAGCTGCATCTCGCCTTGCAAACTCATCAGGATTCCATCCATCCAAACCTGCCGTTGCACGAGACCTTTCCAACTGAGGACTACAAGGGCCAGGCAACTCCGCACAATGGAAGGGATGAGAAATACCTCTCCATGCTACAGGTCCCTGATCATGTATAGTTGTCCTTGAATTCCTGGGCGAACTAAGAGTTCCAAAATTCCTGGACCGATTCCTGTGAAACCTGGGGTGATGATAACGATCAAACCCATTGCTTCCAAATGAAATTTCCCTGGGCGAGGTCCGTGATAGAGGAGAGCTATCAAAATACCCATAATTATGTCCTAAATGCAGAACTCTTTCCTCACCAAAACCATACCATTCAGCCTTCTCATTGGCACTAAATAAATAAATAAATAAAAATAACAGTCAGATCGTTTTATAGTTAGGGAAGACTAAGAAAAAAGAAGAGAGAAGGGGAGAAGAAGAGAGGGGGTGGGGGAGGGTGGGTTTGTTGGGTTGGACACGCATGCGCGCATGCAGAGAAGGGGGTGAATCAAAAAGGTATGTAAAATTACCCAACGAATGGAAACCATCATGATCTACTTGAACAGCATTGCTAGTGCCAGCAATTGACAATTTTCTCTGCGATCTTTGCTTCGAACCCCTATTGGGAACCTCCAGACCCCTCGGCTTCAGACAAAAAGCAAACATTGCAGGTTTCTCTGTCACTGAGGCCCTCTGGCTTCCATCCGGAGCAGAATTTGACTTACTAATAGCTAGCTCCCACTCTTTCACTTGTTGCTGATACCTCTCCCACAATGGGGGCTGATCGAATATATAACATTTAAAAGATACCATCAAACACCTTTTATAAATATAACATACAGAAGGAAAAGTTTTCATGCATCACATATGCTCATTCTCAATAAAGAGACAGAAGACATGAAAATGCAAAGCAGGCTTAAAATGCTGTTTGCAGCCAAGTATACAAGAAGTGATCATTCAGTGAAAAAATTTGTCAAGTGGAACAGGGTCTTACTTGCATCCAGCCAAGATAATGTGTATCATTGTGGCCACCGGAAATATAAATGCTTATATTTTCCATCAGAGGGAAGCTTAAGAGACAGTTCAAAGCCAGATTAAGGATTATTCTTATAGCATGAGAGTTTTCCGCAATGGCACATATAGTTTCATCTTAATATAATCAGTAAAACCTACTTTGGAGCATTCTTAGATATTATTTTAGAAAAAACATTTTTTTCCCACAAGGAATCATTTAATAAAAATAAAATAAAATAATAAAAAAATAAATAATTCACTCATTGCCTTCACGCTTTTTGAAACCAATTAAAGGAGGATGAAAGAGATGCACATAAGCTCCAGAAAGAACATAAAACTGGAAAATCATATCATACCACATTATTTCCAATAAACACACACAGAAGATCATCCCTTTACGGTATTAAGCTTCAATTAATGTTCTCTATAGAGCAAAATAGATCACAGAGTTGTTTAACTCTTTGGCTGTCACCTTAGGCCAGAATGGAAGAAGGCCGTTAGTCTTGTGACGACAAAAGGAAAAAAACTTGGTCTTAGTGATCTTTCCTCTTCTATCATTACTAGGCAAACTTTTTGTTATTTTTCAGTGAGTCACAGCACTTCAGTTCATGCCATGTTTATGTCATGTTTAGCCAAACTTTGTGCCTTTTTGGCAGTTCTTGGTGCATCGATGATCATCTTCGATCACTTTGCATGCTTTTACCATTGTTTTGTATAGTGGGTGTTACCCCCTCTTTGTTTTCCATAGTGTGTATTACCCTCTCTTTGTAACAATTTATTAAAAATTAATATATATATATATATATATATCTGATTTCATCCACACAAAAAATAAATAAATAAATAAATAAAAAGGAAGATGATGACATCATTGCAACAAGTTGCCAAGTCCAACATTTAGCAACAATATTAAAGCCTGAAATTAATAATACCAAAAGAAAAGCACCAGAGAAGCTGATTTCACATAAGCTTTTTTAGTCATGGAGGTTCATAAACACAAATATACAACCCAACCACTCCTGAACTCAAATTTGACACCATTAATTTTCTCATGCGGGAACTATAAATAGCATTAATACCCATTTTTTAGTTCAATACTGGAGATTACATCTTACAGTTATAAGTACATTCACACGATATATCAATCTGAAATTCTTTATCATGTCATTTTTCCACTAAAAGCATGTTAACTTCAAATATGAAGCATTAGATGGTGACTACAAAACAATACATCAAGATGATGATTTTGCATCTAGTTTTATCTATATTTTTTGTGTTATAAACCCTTCTTTTGCTTTCTCATACCTAGATTTACTCCATTCAAGAAGTAAACAATATTTCTTAACCTGCCACATGGTTCTCGCAGCTAGTTTACTATCTTTGTATCTGCAGTCTATCAATCAGAAGAAAAAAAGGGAGTGGGAATATGGCAGCAAAAGAATTTTAGACTTACCTGGAGATGTCTAATCAAAGGCATTCCTTTCTTTTGTCTCTTCTGCTGCCAATAATCATGAATGGCTTTCATTGCTTCCAAGGATCCAACTCCAACCATCAGCTTTTCTATTTCTTCTGATGTAAACTGATCACAATTTCTAGCATAGGCTGCTTTCTCTAACCTGTCCATTGTGTTCTCAAACATCTCCATGAAGCTGTGATTCAAGCTCCCATCATTAACAACTGAACTTAGGATCCACTGCTCATCATCACTATCCATGTCATAGAAAATACGCGATGGATCCAGAGCCATCTCAACATCAGTTTTGTCCTGTTGAAAGTACATAGGACCACGTATAAATGGGCTTTCTACCCCATTGTCATCAACATCATCTATCAATTGAACACCAGGAATAGGAATGTTCTTAACAGATGCTGCCCGGATGTTCCTGTTGTAGCACTCTTCATGCATCTCCTTAAAAAGATGCCACTGACTTCTGTCCAAAAACTCCAATGTCCAATCCTTCCCTCCTTTCCACATCATAGCATGTGTATAGCGGTTAGTTGACCCTGGCTGAAGAAATTGATGCGCTTTATAAGAGTATTTTGTACTTCCTAAAATTTTTACAGCAAGGGTCCACTCATTATGACCAGCAACTTCAAGTACCACCCGAGCTCCAGATACCCTCCAGCCTTTGTCACCCAGAGTTATCAGTACATTGACATCACAAGAGAGATCCTCAAGATTTCTATGAGAACCTTTAGTGATATCAGAGGACCTTTTTTCATTTGGCCTCCTAATTCTCTTGTGAGGAGGCACTCTCTGCAGAGGGCCTGAAAGCTTAGAGCCTGGATCAGAAGTCCCAGTAGGCAGCAGGTATGAAACCTGAGTACGACGCTTCTTTGGCCCATTGCTAAAACTACTGTGCAATGAATCTTTGATATCTGCCCAACCATGTGAAATAGTTCCAGCAGCAGACATGCTTCTGCTTCGGTGCCACATACTCCTAGGTGCAGAGGGATTTGGGCTACGAACAATGTCACCATTAACTTTCCAGGATAAATCAGCAGGATGTGCTGTAGTGCATAATTCCTTATCAACAGAAGTCTCATCTTGATTGGATGGTGGCACATCAATGGTAGCACCATTTGAAGCAGCAACAGAGGCAAGGCCATCCTTTTCCCCATCAACAACAGGCACAGGTTCCTCTTCTAACACCACAGCACTTCCTCTGGAAGTATGCAGCCCCTCAACCTCCTTGGCTTCCACATCAAGGTTCTGAGAGGGAAGACAGGTCTCAACAGTGTGAAGATCACCGTTTTGGCAATCCTCCACAAGCTTCTTGGTAATGGCCTGGCTGGAACCAGAGAGAGCACCAGTCCTCACATCAACTTTCGTACAATAGAAACCATTACACTGTGAAGTATTAGGTGGTACAGCCTCTGCATTACAATGAAAATCTAAACACCTGGTCGAAAGATCCTCTTTGCTAGAGCAGTTATTGACCACACTGCTTGAATTTTGAGGGGTTCCCACAGAATCATGATCAGGTAAGTTGATGTTAGAAACAGTACGATCCATTAGCAGCTTTAGGTGCAAGCTAAAAGCTAAAGCCGGGGCAGCAGTAGATGCAAAGGAAAATGGAAAAAGCATTCCACATTTGCATTTGGAATTTGAAGAAGAAGGCATATTCATGTAACAGTAGTCCCTGCATACACCAGAGTAGCTCATGCCCTGACCAGATCTCTTTGGTAAATCCTGATCATTCAAAGAGCAGACAGAAGTTACAGCTGTTCAACATTAAACTTCTAACACATGACTCATAACCTAGTGAACAAGAGAGACAAATGCAATATCAACATAAACAACCACCACCAGATGTTACAAACTAAGACAAGATTAGAGCATATAACCTCAATAACAACAGTACATCCAGCTCGAAAAGCTGGGACTCAAGACATCATATATTATGAAGAGTTCAGGCTGAGCGAAAATCTGAACAAAATTACCTCCACCAAAGAGTGATAAGCACACGGGTGAAGTAATTGCTTAGTTCCACCTTGAAGCGACTGTACATTGTCATAGGTGCATTCTGACAAAGGAAGCTTCTCAATAAGCAAGCCCTGCTGCTCCATCAGCTTAGATTCTAGGTGCCTCCACTTGGATGGCTTCACTGTATGAAAATTGCAGTATGCAAACACAAGCTGCTTGCTAAAAGTTTGAGCATAAGAGAATTTGAATCTGATTGAAGTTACTGGTGTTTGAGCACTGAAATCATTCGCCTCCTCATTGGGTGAATGGAATACTTGTAAGACAAATAAAGCAATTGCAACAGCTTTCTTCAGGCATCCTTCAAAAGAAAGGGACCACAAGCCAAACATATTGTCAACAAAAATTATCTCAAAGTTGACTGTCGGCCATAGAATTGCAAGGGCACCATGCTGAAGCAGCAAAAGACCATTGCACAATGGTAAATTTTCCTTGCTGAATGAGTGACGGAGGACATCATAAACAGAGAAAACCAACTCAATCTTACACTGCCTATTGACTGAAAGGATTATATCTGGCACAAATAAGCTATCACTAAACATCAAAGGCCTTTCAGATTTCACTTTCTTGTAGATGTCAGACTCTTCCAGAAACCTAGAAACATTGGCAACAGGAGAAATAGGGCAAGATTCAGGTTGCGATAGGTTTGTTTGACCATCTTCCGCACCATGCTTCATATATGGATCAGCCTTGCGAAACCGCCTCCTGAAGTAAACAATAGGACCTTTGCTTTCTGTACAAGATGCTGAACTCTCTAAAGCATTTGCAGCTCTTCCAACATCATCAATTCTATTAAGTGAAGCACCATTCTCGGTTGACATATTTCTGTCTTGTTTCAGCAAAACGTCATCTACATCCCCTGTGCTATCAACCAAGTCATTAGATAATGATGGTGAATTCAAATTATTGGTCAGACCAAGTTTCTTGCGTTTATTGACAGAATGAGATGAAGATGACTTCATCCGGTTGGAGGATCGGGCTAGCCATGAAATTATTGGCTCTGTCTCCAGATCAATGTTGTTGCAGCTATCATCTTCCACATTCAAGCATTTCTTCTTGTCTTTTTTCACCTCCACTTCATCCTGTTTATTAGGAAATGGTTTCTCTACGGAGGCAAGTTTTCTCCTATCAAGCTTTGACAGGAGTTCACCAGGTAGAAGCAGGAGTTTAAACCTTTCATTTTTAGATCAATCCACTCTTCATCACGGTCATCATATTTGATATGATGGAGCATTCTGGTTTCATCATAGTCATTCACAAAGCCAAAATACCAGCTCTGGTCCAGAGGCCAGAAAACCTTGATTCTTCTATTTAACACCCATTGTGCATCCACTTCCCCAGGAAATATCTCATAATAATGCCTTCTCTTCCTAGGAAGCCCCTTTTCTTTGTACAGACTCCGTGGTCTCAACACTCTATTGTCTGCATCAGCTGAAGGAGAATTTGAAGCATCAACAGTTTTAGATTTCCTGTTTAAGGATTTTTCAACTGAAGATGACAAAAATGACTTCTTTGTTGATACCAATGCAGAAGCTTTGTTACCAGAAGAAAAGCCTGTGCAACTTGGATCAAACCGCGAGGAAAGCATCCTAGCTGCATTCTCCTCAAGATTGACCTCATCATCATCCTGCAAATCATCATCTGCCTTGACAGGAACAGTGACAGCCGGACCAGCTTTCTTCACTGCATTATCACCCGTTTTTACCACCTTCCTCTTTTGATGGTTCTTTCCAGACTTATCCAGCAACAGTCCTCCATTGCTCGACGCTGAGCGTCCAGTAAAATGATCAGAATTCTTCAAAGTCTTGGCAGAAGCCACCGAACTATTCTTATTGTCTGTTGTAACATCAAGATGATTCACTTGTTTGACCTTTGGAGAAGCAACTCTCTCACCAAGTTCAACATCTTCAGACTTTCCAACTCCACCCTCCAAATCCAACTTCTTGGCACTTTCATCCACCAGCTTCAAACCTACGGCCGCTTCTCTCTTCTTCCTCCCAACAAAACCACGCTTCCGCTTTGGAATGCGGACAATACTTCCATCCAACCCAAGTGGGACACTACTCAATCCATTACTAGTATCCACTTTCTGAACCATGCATGACCCAGAACCTGAGCCAGACTCTGAACCCTTCTTTGAGTCCTGCAAGCCCAATTTCACATTGCCATTCCCCACATCAATCCCATTCTTTTTCGTTTCTTCATTGACACCATTCGAATTCTCCCCAACTGGACCATCCTTATTACTTCTCTTCTTATTCTTACCCTTGTCATCCCCACCATCCTCATCAAGACCGTTCTTCCGCTTCAGCAATTTATTGGAGAGCTTTTTAGTATTGCCTTTGCCTTCATACAAGCTCTTAAGGTCCAAGGATCTCGATTTTTTCTTATTCTGAGTTCCATTTGAGTTTCTTACTCTATTTTCCATCAACTTCCCTTCATCCAAACACCTAATTAAAAGATGAAAACACACTTTCACATTCCTTTTCACAGTCCGTACACATTCCAGATCTCAAAACCATTAAATCATGACAAAACTACTACAATAAGCACTAATCACAGAGGAACCAACACACGAAAAGATCCAAACACATAAACAATCAGGATACATCACAGTCCCATCCAGAGTCGTTCAACCAAAAGTCACGAAATATAAACTTACCTCATGTGATCACGAAAAAAACCATTTTTCTTCGAGAAAACCTCGAAATCACGAACTGAAAACTCCAATTAGGTCCCGAATCCAGTATTTCGGATCAAAACCCCAACACAATCGATGCTTTCGGGATTCAATCCGCAAGCATTTTTGGGTTTTTTCGGTTTGAATAGCGAGAGAGAGAAATTCTAGGGTTCTTTCAGTTACAGACGAGTTTGGGGGTTTTTGTTTTTTTTTTTTTAATGGGAATTAGTGGGAAAAATCATAATAAAAATAAAATAAAAAATGCCACACATACATAAAAAGAAAAATTTTTATTTCGCGATGGAAAGGGACTATAGCGCCACGTTGAATACCATGCACCGTTGGATTAAAAATGTACGGTAATGATCCGGTTTGGTGGTTTTGAGCCCTAGAATTCATAAAAATTGAATCCCTCTTTTCGGTGTAAACGAGGAAAGAGAGGGTGGTGATGGAATCACAGAGTCAGTGTTTGGAGACACGTGGACGGTTGAGATTCTTAATTGGACCAAGAGTCGTTGGAGGCATCTTCAATTTGGATGGAAAAAGAGAAATATATATATATATATATATTATTTCTATTTTTGGATAAATATTAATTTTCTTTAGTAGCTAAGGATTACAGTAAAGAGAGTGAGCATAATTTTATTTTTAGAAACAGAGCTTTTGTTAAGGAATATGGAGCAATTATTACGGATGAATTTATTTCAGACACGGCTTTTATGTTTAGGAAAAATCTATTCGCAGGTTTATTTTTTATTCAGCTTATAGAGTTTCAATAAAAAAAAAATCAAATGAAAATTCATACATTTGTAATTACACAACAATGGAAATTTTTAAATGGTGCTCGGGCACTGAGTAAACTGCTAATTTAATAAAAGGAGGAAAAGAAAAGAAATAAAGATTAAAAAATTAAATAAAATATTTGCTTTTTTGAAAAATGTACAAGTACCATTGGAAAAATGTGAAGAGTGGTTTTTTAAAAAGTTTATAACAAGTGCTTTGAAAAAAAAAAAAAAAACTTTGTTAATAGGAGAAATGAATCGGTAGGTAACTATTATTCTTGAAAATTTATATCTGTTATAAATATAATATTAGAAAAAATTGATAAATTTTTGATAAATTGAATAAAAAATGTATAAATGCAGATATAGATATACATAACTTACCTTCCCCCCTCCCCCCCTTATAAGCATTACCCATTTCAAAAATACTAACTTGTATTTGCAGACAAAGGTTAAACATGGTATATTAAACATGATAAATAATCAAATACATATTAAATCGATTTATTTCTAAAGAGCAAAGAGAATATTTTTACTTTCTTTCTCTCTCTCTCTCTTTTTTTTTTTTTTCCCCTTTCTGGCCATGGAAGAGTAGAAACATCACATTTTTCATTTTGTATAGTAAGAAAGTCACAAGGACAAAACTAACCAAATTAAAAAGTTATGATATATAGCTGCTACTACCATGCACAAAGAAAATCTTAATGCAAGTAAGTTTTTTTTTTTTTTTTTTGGGGGGGGGTCCTTTCTATATGGTAAATATTCAAAAGCATATTTGTTTATCTCAATATTTGATACATTAACTCACTTAAACAATTTGGGTTCAATCCCTATCGGAAAAAAAAAAAATAATGGAAGACAATTTTTTTTTATTTTAATATATCCCTGACATAAACATCAAACCAACACCTTTTGACTTACCAAAATATAATAGAAAATTAAAGTCATGGGCTTATAGTGTTAAATTTCCAAAATTATATACAAGGTTTTTTCAAACCACCAATCAAAAGTAATATTATAAAAATAAGTAAATCTTTATACAAACATCTTTTTTTCTTTTTGATATAGCTGAATATTGGAGAAGATACCTGTCATATCCAGTTTTAGCAGTTAAGGCTTCAGCTTGCTTAATTGATTTAGATTTAGTACTTAACCGAGGCGAAACAATGGAAGTCTTCTTTTTTGTAAATCCCTAAGACATATACAAAACCATCACCTTTGACTTAACCAAATATAATAAAAGATAATATTCACAGGGTTATATTAAGTACTAAGGTCACAGAAAGAACCCAATCCAAAAGACTAGCCTAAGAAATGAGAGAGCCCTTTAAACTTAAGTGTCTTTCCATAATTTTTTATAGAATCGACGTAGGATCGTAACAACTTACGATATTAACTTTACACAAATTATTTATACAACCTTTTCCAATCATTGTTTAAAACAATATGACATAGATAATTAAATCTTTATGCGAGCAATCTTTTCCCCCTTCATGCAACTAAATATTCAAGAGCATACTAGTTAAGAACAAGTTTAATGGTTGAGGTAGTTTTCTTAAGTGATTTGGGTTCGATCCCTATTAAAGGCTAAATCATATTCTTGGTGTGTGAATCATTAAGACAAACATGAAACCGTCACCATTGACTTGCTAAAATGGGATAAATGATAAAATTCAATCATTTATGATATTCGCTTTCCAAAAATAGAAATTTATTTGTCCTTTTCAAATCATTGATAAAACAATATTATAAAGATAAGTAAACCTCATGGGAATGTGTTTTATATATATATATATATATATATATATATATTTTATTTATAAGAGTATATCCATCAAAGCCTCCCTCAATGGTTGAAGTATTAACTTGCTTAAACAACCTATATACAGTCTTGATAGGAACCCACAAAAAAAAAAAAAAAAAAAAAAACAACTGGAAGTCATTTTCTTTATTATCCTTAAAATAAACATGAAACCATTACTTTTGAGTTAGCAAGATATGATAGAAAACTAAAATTCACTATCTTACAATTTCCACAAAAAATTTATACGACTTTTTCTTACCATTCATCAAAACAATATCATAAAGATAAGTAAACTTTTATGCAAAGCATTTCCGTTTTTTTTCTTTTTTTCCATATACCTAAATATTGAAGAGTATACCTACCATAGTCAGTTGTACTAGTTAAGGCATCAACTTGCCTAAATGAGAGTCTATTGTTATGCAATCATCTTTTTGTTATTTTTAAACAGATATTTATTAAAAAATAAATATTAATAAAAAACTAATAATTTTACTTATAAAATAACCAAACATATATGATACAGATATATACAAACATAATACAGATAAACTATAGATGTAGATTAGATACAAATACAATATAGATAAAAAATTCGACAATCTAAATAGACCGTTAACCTTTATATAAAGCAGAACACTGGAAAACTTCTTCTTTTGCAAGCTCCAAGACGAATATTAAACCATTACCTTTAACTTACCAAAATATTTTGGTCAAAAAAAAAAAAAAAACTTACCAAAATATAATAGAAGATAAAATTCACAAGCTTATCGTGCTACTTTTCCATGAAAAATTTTCACAACATTTTTGCACTATTTATCTAAACAATATCATATAAATAAGCATATCTTTATTAAAATATTTTTTCCACTTCATATAACCAAATATTGAAGAGTATAACTATCAAAATCTATTTCAATAGTCAAAGCAATTTCTTGCTTAAGCAATTTAGGTTCAATTAGTTGAATAATATTCTACTATTCTTGCTTTGTAAATCCCTAAGACAAACGTGAAACCATCATTTTTTATTTACCAAAATATTATAGTAAAAAAAAAAATTCACAAGAATACAGCATTCACTTGACCTTTTAAAATCATTGATCAAAACAATATTATAAAGTTAAGTAAATCTTATAGAAGTGTTTATATATATGTGTATGTAGATATACATATCAAAATATTTAAGAGCAATGATTGAGGCATTGGCTTTCTTATGTGATTTTGATCTTATCTAAAAAGGGACAGTATTTTTGCTTTATGAATCCCTAAATTAAACATGCAAACCTCACCTTTGACAAAAATTCTCAGACTTACAATTTTTGCTTTCCACAAAAAACTTATATGACCTAAACCATTGATCAAAATAAATGTAACGAAGATAAGTAAATCTTATGAAAATTTCTATATATTTCTTTTGACATAGCAAAATATTTAAGACTATACCCGTTAGAGTTTCATTTAATAATTGAACAATTGGCTTTCTTGGGCAACTCAGGTCCAGTCCTCATCGGAAGCGGAACAGCAAGGGTTGCCTTCCTTTGTGAATTCCTAAGACAAACATGAAATCACCACCGTTAACAACTTACTAAAATATTGTAAATAGAATTTACGAGTTTATAATATTAGCTTTATAAAAAAAAAAAACAATTTTCTAAAACCATTGATCATAATAATATTTTAATGATATGGAAAGAGCAAATAAAATCGTAAAAATAATTGGAATTGATAAAAAAAAAGTAGCTAAATTATTAATTTGACTCTGTTTAGGTCATTCAATTTCAAATCTATAGGTGATGTGAAAAGTAATAACAAAAATTTGGTTGTCTTCCTCTCTTTGCATCAATTGTAGAAATAACCGTTTCCTAACACATAAAATTCACCCTTTAATTACTTTTTCTTCTTATATAATATTTATAGTTAGGCTTATTCTCTATGAGAAACTGTTAGGTTTTAGCTCCAAAACATGAGTCCATTACAAGTAAAGATAAAAATTGTGACTATACATATTTTTAAGGAAAGAGGAAAAAAAACAAAGTAAATGTCCAATGATGAAAAAATGGGAAAGTTGATGTAATTGACAACATAGATTGTAACAAAGAAAGCACCATCATGAAAAGGAAAGCGAGTACTTTGTGACTTGCTTAACAAAAGAAGACTAAAAGGTAAAAATTACTCTAGTCAACATGAATGGAGATGGAAAATTGAAGAAAAGGAAATTATTTTACGAAATCAAAATAAAATTGAGTTTGATATAGCAAGTATGGATCCACTACTTGTTGAATTTCGATTGTGACGAAACTTCTTAAGTTGAATTTATGGTGTAGAGCACTATAAGGTGATAGTTCTCGATCTTTATCAATCTTCTTAGTTGTCTAGATTGAATAGGTATTTTTCGCATATTAATTAGTTTTGTGATTTTATCGATATCCATAGTTTTAGTGAATGACTAGTTATCCACTAGTATAACTAGCAAAGAAAAACATTATAATCCCATTATCTATTGATGGCGAAAGTTTTGTGTTCCAATCTTATGGTTTTTTTTTTCCATTTCTTGGGGCTTACGAGTCTTGTGGTTTTTTCCCTCATTAGGGTATTGAAGAAAGGATGAATCACACTATTATAAAGAGAGTAAAGTGCATGTTGTTGTTGAATCAATGGGTTTTGTAATATACAAATAAATAAATTATAAGAAGGACAAATATGTCATTTGATATAAAATAATAGGGTTTTATGGTCAACCCTAATGTATATAAATAAAGAAGGAAAATGTATGTCATATGCTTTTAAATAAGATGGCAAAATAGTCCATTCAAATCAAATAATAAAGAAGGATAATAAATGTGATATACTAATAAATAAAAGGCTTTTATGGAGATGTAATAAATCATAAAGAAGGACAATGAATGTCATAAAGAATGACAATGAATGAAATATTTAAAATTAGGTTTTCCAAAGCCTATAAATACCCCTTAACCCTTTTGTTCCCTCCTCACAACTCTTCCATAGTCAAAACCTAGGTAAGTGGGTCTCTTTCTAGTATTTTTCAATTAATCATTTAGGGTTATCTTTCTTATAAGGTTCTTTTCATATGTTTAAAGGAGATTCAAGATCTAGTAACCCTAAAGTGGATATGGAGATTTGTGGTTTCGGTTCAAGATAAAAGGTAAGATCTTTATTATAGTTTCGTGATTTCTAAGATTTATAGATTATAGGAATATGATTATAGCAATTAAGAATAGTTAATTGATTATGTCAAAAGATTGATTGAATTGGGATCCTACTTCAAGCAAGATCTGCAAGATCTAGGTAATTGTGGATCCACCTCATCTTTGTGATTTTAAAGATGTGATCTTTTTCTAGTGGTTGGTTTATTAATGGAGGATTATATGTATATTGAAGGAATTGTGGAAGAAACTAGGAATCTTTGAAGGAACTGTGTTTGGAGATTTTTAATTGGATTGTGAACAAGATAAATAGGTATGTTAAATTCTTATTGTGAATCTATGATTAGGGTTATAGATCTTTTGAATAGGATTATGGAAATTAAGGTTAGGGTTTAATTATGAATTTACAATTGAAATTGATTTGAGATATGTTGATGATCAAGAAAATTTGTGAGATTTTAGTTTCATTTTTGTTAGAAGTTATGTTAGTGAGATTGGAATTGAAAGCGAATCCAGGTGCGACCTTACCTTGCTTGCTATTTGTGCATGTAGGATTAGAGAAATAAATTGACCTAATTCTATCAGACCTTTTAATTTGATTTGTTGCTTGTGTCACGCCCCATATGGTACTCTAAACGTAACAGTCCATCACATACCATACAAGACTCTCGAATTACCACCCTAGTCCTTTGAGGGCCTCGTATAGATGTAGGGCGTACCTTTACGACAATAGAATACAAGTTCGAATGGAGATAAAAGCTTAACTTGGCATACATTAGCAGTAGGATATAACTCATGATGCATAAATAAATATTACATTTACTAAGGGGCATTCCCCCGCAAGAGAATATTTAGTGCCATATACAGTCATCCAAAGTCTTAAGAGTTTCCTATGGAAGTCTAAACAGAAATTCCAACTTCTAGGGGGAACTCCTAGCTCTTGTACCTGTGCGGTCGGGTGACACTGTCTAAGCCATATATTTGGTAGCTGCAAAACGAAGAAACTGTAGGAACGTAAGCTAACTAGCTTAGTGAGTGAAATCTTCCACAACAACATTCATGTCACAACAGTTCAAACAAGTGATTATACAAACAAGTGAATGCACCAAACACATGAGAACAAAATACATATGACTAGCCGGAAATCATATGTGGATGGACTTGCGTCCTCCATTCCGGGTTAGCAGATTAATGAATATCGCGGTACTAACTTTATGCCGTTTATGGTTCACGGGTAACCAACAATTATTTCGTTTCTGGATCACGATTAACCAACCAATTAATCTCGTTTATGGATCACGATTAACCAACCAATGCTAATGCTCCTTCCCATTATGATATGCATATGTCTAAATTTGGCATTAGTCCGAATAGTTGATTAAGTCGTTTTATTCAAGCGATCAAACAATTTCTCAAACAATACATCATAACCAACTACACAACCAGAAATTATCACTCGGTTTCGATATTCTTATTTTTAGTTCTCATATCATCATCAACATACAATTTCCCATTATTCCCCATCCTACATATTCATTTCTCTTGACCTACACTCTAGTGCACTAAATTATCAATCACATACAATAAACGAATTGGGAAGAGAAAACTCACTCCGCCATTGGTTCGCCGATCTCTTAGTAGTAATAATCTAGGGGTAAAGACTCGACGTCCTCGAGTTCGCCTAAACACAAAAGAAACACCCTAATAAGTATTTTACCATCTAAGAATGTCAAAACTCTAAGACAACTTAGTGAAATCGAAAGTTCGCGTCATTTCCGAAGTCTTGATTTAAAATGGTCATAACTTGGCCGTTTTAACTCGGAATTTCGCAAATTTTATATCGATTTCTATCTACTTCGAAAGAGCTTTCTAAATCTAATGTTTAAATCAAGTTTTGAAATAAGTCTCGGAAATGAAGGATCAGTTCTTACCAGCGGTTATGTTGATTCCAAAAATGTGATTTTCATTAATGCGCTTGAGGTTTCTAAGTATAAAATGAAAATAAATGCCATGGTAATGAATTTCCCTATCATGAATGTCATGATATGAATTCTTATATGCCTAAGTTCTTATAAATTTTTAGATTAAAAGAATTTAAATAACCTTTATCTTAGGAAATCCTTTCATGCTATTTGTTAACTAGTAGATTTGGTACACTTGGTCACTCTTATTTGTTCTAAGGATTTTCCTTAGGAAAATTCTATTTATTCTAAGGAAAAATTGACCCTTACATTAACTATATCCTAAGGCCTTTATCTCTTTAATTAAATCTTTATTTGTAAACTCATAAGTGAGTCTTATAATAAGGTTGATCCAAAAATTCGAATTTTGCAAAACTCATTCTTAAGTTGATTTCTTTAAGAAAAATGCATTTTATACTTAGAACTTTAGGTATTTACTTTATCTATATCCTAAGAACTTATTTATTTAAGAAAATACCATTTTTGAGGCTGGAAAACTAGTGTTTTCTAACAACCCATTGAGTATTACGAATTTTCCCTACAAGAACTTTCACCCAAAATTTCTTTTTGACTTCATCTCTTGTTTTAAACATCTTCCTTGGTAAAAACTCATTTAAACTCATGAAAATTATCATCAAACATCAGCTATCACCTATAGGCTTCATTTTTCTTGTAAAATACATGTTTTGAAGTTGATAAAAGGGTTTTTAAGCTAGGTTTTCCATGTCATCCGAATTTGCCCTATTTTATTTCTTGAAAAGAGTTTTCCTTTTTGGTTTCCTTGCCTCATCTACCTAGAGATCTATATACTAGCAAGCTTATACTCAAGACAAAGGTCTTGATGACTATTAATGCACAAAAACTCAAAACAGAGATAAGATCTTAAATGCCTACATGAATATGGATGGTAAAATGATAGATCTACCATATTAAATGCTTGAATAGGTTTTGAAAGCATAAAAACTAATTTTTTATGAAAGGTCTTTTGTTCAAAACAACTTTTAGATGGATGATCATGAAGCTCATGGCATGAAAGCTTGTTTAAATGCTAGATCTACTCTTGTGATGGTTTGGTATTCTTATATTAGTATTTTTTTGTCCCTAGCAAGAGCTCATGGGGATCTTTAAATGAAAATACACAAGAATATCCTTGTCATTACAAGGATCTAAAGGTAAAAGAAGCAAAGTTCTTTTACTTAAAGTTAAAATAGAAAAACAAATGAAAAAAAAGAAAAGTTTTGTGTGTGTGTGAAATGAGCCATGAGGCTCACGGCAAAGGAGTGAGGGAGGGAGAGAAAAAGAGAGTGTTTTCTACCTTAGTAAAATTTGAAATGAGAAGAATGAAGAGAGAGAGAGAGAGAAAAAGTGGTTTATATATGAAGTGAAATTAGGTTAAATGAGATAAAAATAAAAAAAAATTTGCACAATTGGAGCTCAAATTGGGAGGATCACGCCGGCCATTGCATATGTGAGAGAGGGTTTGTTGTTATTTAATTTGTTTTGATAGTTTTGTGTATTAAAAGTCATAAATAGTAATAATTATTTAGAGACAAATAACTCTTGGAAAAGAAAATGTAATTGAGTGTTTGTAAGGATGTAACAGTAGGGTAATGGTTGTGAGTGTAGTAGGTTGTACTTGTGAATAGTAATGAATAGTAATCAAGACAACTTAGTTACCGATAGTAAGAAAATACGAATAAAAAGGCTATAACTGTATTTTTCATAAACCGAAAAATTTTGAAATTCATATTTTTAAAATCCTTATTTAATTTCGATTCAAATGAGTATTCACAAGTAATTTTTCGAAATTCAAGTTTCGAGCACGCTTTTCTGTAACGGGTCTTGGGAAGGCTCAGAATTGAAATTTTCTCAAAATATGATCTTTTCTTGATTTGCAATATACTCATGAACTATATTCAAGATTAATTTTTCTTTAAAAAATTTCTTAGTTGGAAACCGAGGAAAAGCCGGATTCAAGGTTCCTAGGTCTCACTCCCATCTTAAGCTATTCCGGTTTAGGGTTTTGGTTTCCGGTTCTCGAGTCATCTTGGTTACTGGAAAAACCGGGGTTTACAGTTTATGCTTAGCTACAGTTAGTAAAGATCACATAGGGTGTGATACTAACTTTGGTAACCTGATGGTCCTTGTGTAGCGGTGTCTCGAGTGGAGTTGCACCTGGATATGATTCCAGTAGATCAGGAGTCGTACCAGCTTAATTGTGGTACACAACAATGGGTGGATCGCATCTAACACTAATTTATGTAAATAAAAGTATTTTGGTATAAAACTTGCTTTATGGAGTCATGAGTTACTTAAGGTTTAGGATTAGTTGCAAATGGTTCTAAACTGTATTGGTTGCTTTGCTAAATTAAAGATAACAAATTGTGGTTGTTGCATTAGTTTTAGGGTTGTATGTGATTTATGTATATTGTATGATCATGCGTATTTGTTTGTAGTATGGCGTATTAGGCGTTTTCGCTTACCCCCTTATCTTTTTCAGGTATAGGTGATAATGATGTAGTATATGATCTATGTGGCTATGATATATTCATGGATCATGGGGATGGCGATTGTGGATTAGATTACCCAGCTGATGATCAGTAGGTTTTTTGATATGGAAGTAGGCAAGGATAATTATTGAGAACATATTGAGATTTAACGTTTTAAAACTTTATGAAACTTGTTATTAGGTTTCTTTTGATTTAGATGATTTGAAGTTCTAGATTGTATAGTTTATGAGATTTTGATATGAGATTTTAAAGTATCCATTTATCAGAGTTTTGATGATTTGAATTGACAACTGTTGGACTTAGTGTATTATAGCCTTAGCGTGTTCTTAACAAGAGAAGGACACATGGTGAGTTGTAATGCCTATAACTTAAGATGTTACATGTTTAATGTGTATTTTGATAAAGAAATGGATTGCATAATTACCCACTTGGTTGGAGCAAATTACACTTAATTAGCAAAACAAATATATAATATGATATGTTGTATTTGCACAGTGGTTCAAATCATGCCGAATGATCCAGACCTATGCAATGGTTTGTTTTATTTTTTTTGTAGGTCCTTTTTAATAGGTCTAAAATTATTTACAAGAAGTCTGAACCACTTAAAGGATGTTTGGCAACACCAATTGTAAGTAATCCATACTACTTAGCAAAGAATCTAGACCACTGGGACTACAAAATGATTGTTCATGTTAGAAAATGTCCATGAGTGTCCCAATAGTCTAAACTATTTTATAAAGAGTTCGAATCACTTGGAGCACAAAATGTTTATCTAGTGCAGAGGACTCCAAGAAGTCAAGACCAGTTGCAAAAGAGTCTGGACTTGTTGTGTTTTTAAGTAGCCGTTTGAGTATTTAATGGTGTATGAATTTAGTCATTTTTAGGGGGCAATGGCTAGATATTTATGAAGCTTATAAATAGAAGTATTTAGGCAATTAGAGTAAGTTAATAGAGCTTATTTATTGTTATCGGATTCTTCTATAAACTCTCTCAATGATTTGTCTAATATTTGCTTCTATTTGGAGAAAGAGAGATAAAGTGTAGTGTTATTAAGTATTTAGCTCGCAATCTATTGTAAAACACTACACTAGTGTTTCTTAAATGCTTTAATGAGTGATAAGAGTTAAGCCTTGAGTGTTTGAGTAATTGTTATATAAGGCACAACTCAAGTGTTTTGAGTTTATATTGTGGTGTAACTCCTTTACACTAATTTGTTTGTAGTGAAATAAAAAGGGTGAAATCTCCATTAAGGGAGGCATTTATGTGAACTACAGAGACCAAGGGGCGGACCGAACTCTTCGTTAAACCTAGTATTATCTTCTCTAGCCCTTCTCTTTTACTTACCACAATTAGTTGTTATTGTTTATATTTGTTAGTTTGCATTGTTTTACATCAAGAGTTGAAGCGTAAAATTAGTTGGTAAACACAATTCACACCCTCTCCTCCCTGTGTTTATCCTAGGTGTGACATAGGTTCTACAATAGACACATGCTAAATTGCTTAAATCATTATGGGGGAGAAGCAATGAGGACAGTTTCGACTTGATCAATCAATCTCAATATCTCTCTCTTATGCTCTAGATGGAGATATGGGAAAGAGAGTATGAACAAGTAAAAATATCTCTTATGATCACTTAAGAGTGTTTGATTGTAGGGTATTTGTACACATTCCCAAGGATGAAAGAGAAAAACTTGATACAAATCCAAAACAATGTATTTTTTAGATTATAGATCCAATGCACTTTCATGAAGATTTTAGTAATAATGGAGGAGATATACAAGATTTAATTGGAGATAATGAGACTTAAGATCCTAATCAGTAGATTAAGTTGAGAAAGTCTCCAAGAAAGAGAAGACCATCCACTAAATATAGTCTAGATGAATATGTGATGCGGACAAACAATGGAGAGCGATAATGTTATCAAGAAACCATGTTGCATGAAAAGAAACAGGAATGGGTAAAAGCCATACAAGAAGAAAAGAAATTCTTCCATGAGAATCATACTTATGATTTGGTTGAACTACCTAAGACAAGCAATCTTTGAAGAACAAATAACCGATGTGATGATAACCTCCTTATGAGCTGGAGGGGGAGTTAGTTAGGTTTTGCAAATGAAAATAAAAACTCTAGTGTCATATATACATACATATATATATTAAGGAAAAAGGGGGAAAAAAGGGAAAGTAAATGTGTGACGATGAAAAATAAGAAAGTTAGTTAATTGATAAGATAACTTTTGGCTAAAGAAAATACCATCAAGAAAAAGAAAGCAAATACTTGTGGCTTGTTTGAGAAGAGAAGACTAAAAAGGTAAAAAGTACTCTACTCCATCTAACATAGTACAATGAAGATGTCAAATTGATGAGAAGGAAATTGTCTTATGAAATCAAAAGAAAACCAATCGTGATATAGCAATTTTGGATGACTTGTTGAATTCCAATTGTAACGAAACTTCTTCTATTGAATTTTTGGTGTGGAAATCTATAAGTTCATAGTTTTGTTCATGGCCAATCGTTCTTAGTTGTCCAAGTTAAATAGGTATTTTTGCATATTGATTAGATTTGTGATTTTAGCAATATCCACCATTTTGGTAAAGGATTAATTATCTATTAGTTTAATTAGTAAGGAAAAATATTATAATCATCTCATCATTTATTGGTAGTAGAAGTTTTGCTTGGGATAAGAGAGTGAAGTGTTGTAGGGTTAGATGAGGTGGATTTGTAGGGAAAAAAGTGTAGTTCACAAAGGGGTTAAAGGAGGAGAGAATGCTGAGAGTGTGTGTGTTTCGTGTGTTTAAGCAAGAGGGAAAACGTTATGTTTTCGATCATGATTCTTGGTATAGTGAAGGCATAATTTCTAAAAAGCACTCTTTTCTTTTCTTTTCTTTTCTTTTTTTAGGAAAAATATACTAAATTACAACATGAGGCACTATTTGTACAACACTCATACTACAAATTTGAACGTGTTGCTCTTAAAAGCACATTCAATACCTATATTGGAAATACATTTGGTGAATATACCATTTTCATACGGAAAACTTCTCATGAGTGGTTAAAATGAGAAAAAGTATATTGGATAATATATATCACATGTATAAACACACGGTGATTAATTATCATAATGGATAATTCTTATCAAAACCACTACCCATATTTTACAAAAATTATATATAAATATATATATATATATTTATTATGTATTACACTCCACATGTGTATATACATGGTAGGTAAGTTTGGCACTTGTAATAAAGGAATATATAATTTTTAAAATAACTACTATCAGTATGGCGCAATGCATATTTAAACTAAGAGAGTATGGAATGACTAAAGTATAAAATTCTACCCATACCTTACCTCACAAGGTATATGCTTCTAAATTTTAGACCAACAACTTTGAACTACTTTGGAGCCACCCCAAATTTTTGTCTTGTAAAACCTATAGACTATAGGGTACTATGTGAAACCTATAAATTTTTCTTATTATTCCATAAATTTTAAATTTATATGATATTAAAAATAGATATTTACATATGTAGATATATAATATTGCAACTTATTTTGTATGTAAAACTTATAAAACCTGTAAGATTATAAAAATATATTTTACTATCTTCATTATTTTAAGTTTATGTGATATCAGAAAGAAAAAAAAAAAAGAAAAGATAAAGTTTAAGAAATAGACGGTCCGAATAGACTAAAGATAGCACTTAGTATTTATTAAATGAGAAAGAATAAAAAGCAAAAAAATGAAAAACTTAATTATGAGAAAAATGGTGAAGAAGATGGGAAAAAAAGGAAAATGTAGGAGGTGATTTTAGTTTTAACTTTTTTGGGTTTTTGCCATATATCTGTAAACATTTTTATTTTGATTTTAAAACATTTACTGACTAAAAAAATATAGTTTTATTATTTTTATAAATAATAATATTATTTAATGATTTTTCATAAGTATGAATAATGGATACTATAGAGCTAATAACCTCTATACATTAGAATAGAGGTTTCAAAATATATATAAGGTAAGTACAGAAGACTTCATACCCTCACCTAATATTATGAGATTAAGTTACCAAAAATTTATACTTAAAACCTACTTGAAATCCATGACAAGCAAGGTATGGGTATTTACTCACTCACCCTTAGTGTTAGGTCAATTTTATTACTATTCGACCATTATCTATATATCACACATGGTATATAATATCTAATGAATCTTTTCTCCTACTTTACACATAATACACTTATCAAAATTTTATTGATAGTTACAATTTCATCTCTTTCCCTTGGCAATTTATCTCTATTTCCCCTAAGGTTTCAGATTTGCTTGGATTTAACATAACTTTTCTTTTTCTTTTTCTTTTTACTCCTTAAATTTCCTTTAATGGATTTGATTATGGGTATCATTATCTTAAGATGATGTTTTATGATGCATTTAAAAGAATAAGCATGTATATTTGGTAAATGATAGTTTCGAATTAAAGTTGCACTTTATTTATGTTTTTTTTTAATTAAAGCTCATCAATTATTGAATCAAGCAAAAGTACAAAAGTTGGTTGGTTATATCACAATTTAGCATTTAGTTGTATCATTTAACGTTGAGATGGTTATCAGAGTTGACATAATAAAGATTTTAATGGTCAAATGATATATTACATTATTATAGACTCATCTTTTTCTTAAGCTTATACAAAGTTCATTATATTTTTTTCACACCTTAAAACTTAACGCCTCTTGAATGAAATTCGAAAATAAATAGTAGATTTGATCAAAATCCTTCCCAATAACTCATTGACCAATAACCTTGATATGGGTGGATCATGTGAGGCTCATACATGTTAATGATTCATAAAGTCATTAATACAATTACATGTGGGCTTTAAACATAACTAAAACTTAATTGTAGTTTCATGCTTCACAATCTCCTTCAAAAGGAAGATGCTTAAGAACATAACGTGTAATTACATATTATATATTTAATTGCATCATACTACTAGTGTGCAAGTAGCCCTCTCATTTACCAACATGTTTGTTTCACTTTGTTGAGTCTCTATTTGAGACTTTACCAAATTCATTATGCCTTTCATGCACATTGGAGCTTTATACAAGAGTAAGACATAATTACAAATCCTATGTTACATTTATGACGCCCCTTTAAATATTTTTATGTTATAATTCAATATGTTACTATAGCTTTTTATATTATAGATAGAGCAGATACACTCCTTTAATGCTTCTTTGGTGAAATAAATGAATATATGTATGTGATAGACTTGATTGAAATCCCTTTCCACAAACTTATTAACTTATTTTCCTCATGCTTTATGTTCCATAGGATCTTTATTTGTAGACTGACACTAATTGCAATTGACATGTTATTGCAATTCCATATTTTGTAGAATGTCACTTAGAGGGTATATATGTAAGAAACATTGGATGTTATTGCATGTTTGACATTTTATGTTTCTATTTATGCATAGACAACTTGCGTGTTAAAAAATATGTCTATTTTATTCTATCTCTCTCTAGGTTTGTACCATAATCAATATGTCTTTGTGCGGATTGAAACTTTAAACCAAAATTTGATACAATTACACATCTTACATTCCATTCTCAAATGTTCCTTAAAAGAATTTATGCTAAAGTTCAAGACCCTATTGGGATCATTTTGTTGTATAAAAAGAACAACATAATCATCATATTCCATCTTTAATGAAATATGAGGAGAAATAATAGACTTTATTAGAAGTCATTTTTTGATAATCCTTTGGCTAACAATCCTCATGTGATGGAGCGATTGAAGCAATTACATGTCTGATGCTACAAGGTCTTTATTATAATTGCATCTGACATTCAGTACAATTCACACTTTATTGCAGTTCCATGCTCTACCAAATGTCACTACAAGGAATATATATAGGAACATAAGGCATAATCACATTTGATGCTTCATAGCATGAGTTTATCCAAGTGTGGAAAGCTTGCATCTTTAACCATGTCTATTTCTATTACCCTCTCTTGAAGATCATGCCATGAACATAATGTCTTTGCATGCATCAAAACTTCACATAAAGTGAGATATAATTGATGCTCTTATGTTCCATTCTTGAATGTTTTATTGATGAATTCATATCAAAATTCTTGGAAGCATTTTATTGTCTAGATAGAACATTAGACATAATCACTGCATTCCTTCCTACTGACTTTGTGCCTAACAACCTTTGTACGAATGAAGTGATCATGGGGCCTTGCATGTTTGATGCTCTATAGGGTCTTTATTTTGAGTTGTCTAAATTCCATGCTTCTCAACAGGGTAACAAATTCAAAGAAGACACTTCATACTTGATTCATATTCTTCATTGCTTCCAACTTCAAAATGTTTAACAATGAAAGGCCTCTAAGTAAGATAAAGCACTCCAAACCCTCGATAAGGTTCGTCATAGAAAGCATAGTTTTCTTTGTGCAGGAATGTAATCTCATACAAAGTACAAGTCTTGAGCTTAACTCCATTCCCACCATAGGAATGTCACTTGAAGAGGATATCTATAGGAACATAGAGCATAATTGCATATTTAATGCTTCATAGGACGCTTATGTCCAGGTGTAAGTACCTTGTATCTTCTCAATTATGTGTATTTCATTTGAATCTCTCACCAAGATCATTATGTCTTAGCACATATTAGAACTTTACATAAAGATGAGATATAATTATAGCTCTTATGTTCAATTCTTGTACATTCATTGAATGAATTCATGTCAAAAATCAAGACGTCTTTAGAATACAGCATAAACATAAAACATAATCATCGCACCCTTTCTTCAAATGCTTCCATGATGAAATATGAACAAAAATAGCAGACTTGATTGCAATTCTTTTCCATTGACTCTTTAGCCAATAACCCTCCAATAGACGGAGTGCTTGATGCACCTTATAGGGATGATGCTTCATAGGACCTTTTGTTTTGAGATGCTAGATTCCACAAGCTTCTTGCAAGATAACGGATTCAAAGATGAATCTTTGACCTTGATCCACAGTTTTCCTTTCTTTCATCTTTAAAGGGATTGATGGTGGAAAGGACCTAAGTAAGGTTGTATACTCATAAGGACTAAGTCAAAAAGTCCATAGTTTTCTCATTGAAGGAATGTAGCCTAAAATAAAGTGAGAAGTCTTGAGCTAGAGCCATTTAATAGCATACTAGCACTAAATATAGTTAACACTTAATATAGTTTCATACCCCTCAGATATTGTCACTTAGAGGAAATATATGTAGGAATGCTGTAATTAAACGTATAATGCTTCCTAGCATGATTCCATCTCTGTACCTTGTATCTTTACCTTGAATCTTTCTCTAAGATAATGCCAAAATTAGTATGCCCTTGTGGAAATCAAAATTTTACTCAGATATGAGACATAATTATAGCACTTATGTTCAATTCTTGAATGTTTGTTTAATGAAGTATGTCAAATTTCAAGACATTATTAGAAGCATTTTGTTATAGCTAAGGAATACAAGATATAATTATCTCATCCCTTCTTTAAATACTTTATTGAATGATTATGAACAAAGATATTGGACTTGATTGCCTAGTCACTAACTCTTGGACCAACAACCCTAGTGAGAGCATAAGACGCATGCATATATATGATGCTCCATAGGGTTTTTGTTGTAGTTACATCTTGCCATCTTGGCAATAATGCAATCGACTCTTTTGCAATTCCATGTTCCAGCAAACTATCACTTAAAATGAATATATATATATATATATATAGAGAGAGAGAGAGGGAGCACGAGAGATTATCATGGTTTTCACTCTATCTCCAAATGCCTCTTGAGTAGTAGATTTAAGTACAATCCCTTCCCACATATTATGTAATCTCCATTGGTTTACCTTTGACCACAAGAGAACAGTAGGAAATTGTACAGAAGGAATGAGACCTAGTGGAGTAAAGTGCCACATGAAAAAGGATAATAATACTTCCATAGGATAGTCCATTATTGCCATGTTTAAATGTAGATCATATCAATATGAATAAATAGAATCAATATTCAACCCCATTTGTTGTTTCCAACATAATTTTTTAGAGCAAATGCATCAAAATCTTTAGGATTTTATGCATTCTCTACTTGCTCATTTTGCTATAATAGCAATTCTTTTATAGCTGTAATAGTAATTTCTTTACAATCTCATTTTCTTATGAAAAAGTTATTACGTCATTTAGTTGATTGCAATAGTGACTTCATAAAGATTTCATATTACCAAAAAAAAAAAAAATGAATAGTTAGTAATTGTCAAACCTATGAATAACATTTCAATGGTAGAATTAACATTTTTTTCCAAAATATCCCCATTCAAATAAGAAATTAACAATTCAAAACCTTATTATATATCTTTATTTCATTAATAAATAATAGTAATTCTGTTATGGCCTTATTGATTTAGCAAAGTGAATGGAGGTCATTATATTTTCTTTTTTTTAGTCCTAAACATTGCTAGATTGCCATCTAACTTGGGGGATTAGTAAATGAGTGAAATTTTACAAAACTTAGGATTTAATGAAAAGGTACAAAAGATATGGAGTTCCCGTATATTTTAATTCCACCGACTTTTCTTTTTTTTATTCCCCTTTTTCCGAAAATTGCTGTACTAAAATATATTCTTGTATTTGTTTTTTGAGGATTTATTATTTGATTGTACAACTATTTGCGAATTCACGTGATGACGTAATTGGTAAAATACTAATCAACTTTGACAAGAGACGTTCTTAAATTATTATTTTTTTCTTTCTTTCTTTTTTTTTTTCATTTTTGTACTAATTTTTTTAATCTTATTGACCTTAGATTCCACAAAGGAGTTATAGAATTTTTCGTAAAGTGGCGTGATGAAGCCATTGGTGAAAAATCAGGAAATTTTGGGTTGATTATTTAATTATTTTCTAATGTCTAATAGGTTTTTTTATTATTATTTTATTGATTTGAATTCCATAAAGGACTATATATTATCATTCTAATTCTAAAGTCCCACGTGAAGCTACAACCGAAGAACATTGATGAGATGTGGTTGCTCTTTATGAATATCATGAAATAAATAGGATAAAGGTAAAGTTGAAGAAAAGCCAGCTACGAGCTTTAAATAGGTCATATTGTTGAGAAAGAAGGCACATCCATGCCATGCTATGCCATACTTTAAAGTGGGTCCGGAATTTATAGTTCCGTTCATGTAAATGTATTAAATCCAACTATGGGCAACTTGAATGCACGTCAACGATATTTTCTTTGATAAACAAATTATTTAGAAGCGCTATTCAACTGTCAAAGTGATGTATGTTGGTTGTGCATGTGTCAAATTTTATAGCTATTCCGGCATTCCGGATAAATGTGCTAAAGGCTAGATTGTCATTATCTGTTCAAGGGTCGGTCATTCGAAATAAAGTGGCCAGTAGGTTTAGTTGCATATAGGAGTCTTCAATATAGAAAACTATATTCATACAGGATCAAGCTTTTAGAGAGAAGTTGTAAATAGGTCAAGCTAATGGTATGAGTCTATGAGATACTACTGTGGACAGTTCCAATGGACGGGTTTTCTAACAGTTGATACTAATAGTGAAACTGAAATTGGAGAAATTGAACCTTGGACTCTAAGGATTCACCAATCCATATATTTCTATGAATCATAAACTCCAGGGATCTAAAAATATGGCCTTAGGACATCCAAATATGCGTTTTTTGCTTAAATAACGTTAATAAATTAGGGATGCATATTGGGCTTGTTTGGATTATCGGATTTTTATTAGTATTAGATCTGTATTGGATCAGTAGTATCGGTTCGGTACTGGTTCATTATTAGCTCGGTTTGATTAATTTATGAATAAAACTATCTATTTTTCATTGGTATCATATTTGTATCGGTTCAATATTATTCAATTTGAAAACAAAGCCAAAACAACACCAAAACGATGATCCAAACAGTCTAGATATTAATTATTTATAGCATAACGTTTAGAAGTATATGCGATATATAAAAAATGATTGTGTTGACAAGATACTATTGTACTTTTTCTCCTGAACCCATGACACATCTTATTATTGATGAAGATAAAATTGTAATTATCGTGGACATGATTTTTGGCATGGTAGTGGAAATGATGCTCCTATGCTAGGTAACTATAGACCATAGGTGTAGATTTAGTTTAGATTTAAGTTGATAATTTTATTTAGTTTATTATAGATATTTTGTACTTCTAAAGACTATAATGGTTGCTCAACATAAAATTTATTATAAAATCTAAATTTATATACATAGTGGGATGGATCCAGTTGCAATGGTTATGAGCATGCAACATATATCTTACACTATGTATAGCCTCATAGAGATAAGGTGAAAGTACACCCAAAAGATGACTAAAGTAAAAAGGTAAGAAGGAAGAGTTGGAGATTCTAGGGAGCTCATATGTATTAGTAATAATTAAGTAAAGGAGCTATATAGCATCAATTTTAGGGTTCTTGAAAATAGGTAGTGTGTTCTTGTTTTGAACTCTATTTGATCTTCCATAAAAGTATTCTAGCAGTTTGATGATATTTGTCTTAATTTTTCTCTCCTCAAATGAGAAGAAACTCTAGATATAGATAGAGCTTGGTTCTCAATGACATCCAGCAAATTGCATTGACAACTAATGATCGAAATAAGTCATTCTGTTAATAAATCCTTCCACAAGCTATTTGACCCTTGGAAAGCCTCTTTGAAGTCCAAGAGTCTTTCTAAGAAAGGTCCAAAGCAAACGAATATATCCAATCCAATAATCTTACTTTAAGTCTATAATGTCAAATAAGTGTTGATCATCACAAAAAGTCATTCTTTAGGACCTACCACTCAGCTTACAGAGTTAGACCTAATTAATTACTGCATTTAAAACTAATAATACAAATTTAGCCCTCTACAACATATTTATATGAATACGAGAGCTCATAAGAAATAAATTTAATTTTTCCAGCCCATTGAACGAAGCAATCTCAAACTCCTGATAGCGCTAGGATGCAGCAGTCTTCCACATGCCAACAATGAAATGAAAACGTCTTCCATTCAGTGGTTCTCGTGCCGCTACAATGGAAAGACAATAGTGACCAGAAACTGTCTTTGACCAGCTAGTGGGTAACATGTTCCTGCTAGTCGGCATAGCGTAGAACAAAGAGCAGATATTGACTGGGTTGCCCTATTGAGTTTCTCTGAGTATCCTTCCTTATATTAACCGAATTTGGATTATGGTAGCATGTTTGAATATTATATACTCCCACCATGACAATAATAATCAGTGAACCAATCATGTCCTTCAATTTCTAGGTGTCGCTATTTTAATATGAAATTTATCTCTTTATCTCACGTATATTTAAGTGTCTAATGTGAGTAAAATCACGCGTGGATTATAGGAGATATTTAATAGTGATGTAAATAGGCAAGCTAAGATAGCAAATACTAAATGAATACTACCTAAGAGTATTAAAGATAAATGGTTGAAAAGGTCATTTGGTCATATGTTGGCTTGGGTACTTGGATTAGGCATTGTGAATGCTATTTGAGCTCACCACCATTAAGTGTATGACTCGAAGGCGAATTAAGAAAGAAGGTGGTGGACTTATAGGATTTAATCTTGAGAAGAGGTCCAAAGATCACGGTATTGCCACCACTAGCCAAAGTGCAATTCCTAGTAGGCATCTAACATAACTTATAGCTAAAGGATGAAAAGAAGGAATCATGTCACAAATTTAAAAGAGGGGAAGGGAAGAATTGGGATCAATTGTAGGATCTCACAATTAGCATATGGTATACTCAAAGAGAAAAGAGAGAGAGATTTAATAGTGATTATCAGTTGAAAGTAGTAACTATCAAGTGAACACTAATTAGAAGCTTATAAGACGAGCGGTTGAAAAAGGTCTACAAGCCAACTCTTAGTGTGACAATTGATACATTTAAACTAAAATGTTAGATATGAGCTGCATAATGATTTATTATTTTTTCAAAAAAAAAAAAAATTACTAGTTGTAAGGAATGTATAAGCTTTTTCTTCCTTTAAAGTATGTAAAGTTTTTACTTACATATATATTTCTTTTGAAATTGTTTACCCCGAAAGAAAGGAATCTTTCAAAAACTTCTATAATTCCATCATGTTTTTTATAGGATCGGTCTCCTTAGTGATTTAACAGCTCAAATTCATACCCAACCATGATTTAATCCCTAAATACTTTATATATCACTTATTATATTTATTTTAATAATAAGATCATTAACTAAATGATCTCGTTGATAGACCTTACAAATTCTCACACCCTTCCACTTCATGAAACGTTCATCGTATTTCCTTTCAAGTTTCTCTATGCTAACTCTAAATAAAGTCACAATATATTTTCCTAATGCGATAAAACTAAATCTATATTTATGTTTGTGTAAAGGAAAGTTTAGATTCTTATACGAGTGCATTGTATTCATAAAACATAAAAGAACAAAGATACACTTACCTGGTGAATGCAAGTTTGCTCAGCTTGATTGTCAATGATTCTTCATGGCTGTAAACGATTATCAAAATGTCACAGTACACCCTCATGTGTAGAAAGTTGTCGTTAGAAGATGAGACATCTTACCCGTTATGAACTTGTCAATGCAATGAAAAAATTATGTAATTAGTACGTTAGGAGTGACATCTACCATAGTTTTTTTTTTTTTTTTTACCAATCAAACAAACGATTCATTCATAAATTACCCATTTTCGGGAATAATATAGGATAGATCAGTTCGACTAGATGAATCACGGGCAAGTAATTTTTGGAGGGGGGATGGGGTGGAGATCCACCAATCAAAAGGACACATCCTTCTTCTAAAGGCGGTAGCTATCTAATTAGCAACACTATTTGCATTTCTTCTTACAAAAATAAAGGAAACTTTTACATTCTACAAAAATTTTAGGAGAGACAAGGCTTCTTCAAAATACAATAAGGAGGCCTAATGAAGTCCACCATAGTGTCCATTGAAAGCTCGAATCACTTGCTTGTAGTCAAATTCAAACCGGATGGTTAACCAATAATTCTTCTTAGCTAAATCAATTCCAAGGTTCAAGGCAACAATTTCACTAGCCTCAGCCGAAGGAAATAAGCCTAGAACTGAAGCTTTCCCTATTAAACGACCTCCTTAGTCTTTACCACTGCAGCAGCCCCTCCCATTTCATTGGGCCCAATCCAAGCTCCATCAGAGTTTATCCGAATTAAGAGGCCCCCATTGCAAGCAGGTTCATAATTGTCACATGTATAGGGTTGCCCACGAGTACCAGCCAATACTGGAGTCTCCTGTACCAAGGGTAAAGAGTGGAAATGATTTACCATATTGTTTTCCGAAACACCATGGTCCATCTCTACCCTAACTCTCTCCTCCATATGCGTAGCAGACGAGATTTTGCAAGGTACTTCGACCACTTCAGCTCTTGGATCATTTGATGGAGACGTTTTAAACTCTAGATTTACATCTAGGTAAGCTTTCTCCTTTAATTGAGCAAAAATTCGAACCACAGTACTATTAGGGTTTGGAAATATGTGATTGAAAATGGCTTCGCATCTCTCTTTCCAAATTCCCCAAGCCACTTCGCCAATTTCTCTTGCTTTCCGATGACGTTCCCCCTTCGATAGATTACAGTTCCCTAGTAGGTTATCCCACCATACAGCAAAGGAAGAGATCTGTTGCTTTTCGAACTGTATGCCCAAAACCCCAAACCAAATGCATGAAACCCAGTTGCAACATAAAATGGCATGTTTTGATGATTCCACTTGATTGCAAAAAGGACATGTTGGAGTATTGGAAGCTCGACATTGGTGGAGGTTTTGCATAATTGGGATTGCATTTGACATCACGCGCCAAAGGAAACGTCTAATTTTTGGTAAGATTTTGCCATTCCATATTTTCTTCCAAACATGCTTTGGAACTTGCTTGAATGATGATGACTTGTTTAGGTTGATACTAATTCTTTACTCATGCAAGAGGTGATACACGGATTCAACAGTACACTCGCCTCGCCGGTCAAAGGGCCACAGTAATCGATCCTCAGAATTTGATCTTGAGATAGGCATGCTTTTCATGGCCTTAAACTTAAAGTCTGAAACTAAGAGTTGTATACCATTCACTTTCCATTCTAATGAGTCTGTGTCCATGATATCGCATACTCTCAATCTTGGCTCAATATTACTGTCTTGAGACAAACATTTATTCTGTAGGAGATGGATCCACCTATCTAAACCAATCATAACCTTTTCCCCCTTACCAACAATCCAACTTGTATTCCTATAGAGAATATCCTTCCCTTCCCTTAAGCTACTCCATCACCATGACACTATGCTGCCCTTGCCTGCCTCCTTAAAGGAATAGTTAGGATAGTAGATTCCTTTAAGCAAACAAACCCAGAGCTTGTGGATTCTGGTGCGCTCTCCAAGCTAATTTAATCAGTAGGCTCAAATTGAAAAGATGCAGATCTCTAAGTCCCATACCGTCGCCTTCGTTAGCTTTAGATAAATAATCTTTACTGACCCAATCAATCCTACCTTCTCTTTGACATTAACCCCACCAGAATCTAGTAATCCGGGAGTTAACTTGATGAAACCATTTGAGGGGAAACTTGAAAATGCCCATTGAGTAGGTGAGTATGGCATAGGCAACTGATTTGATTAATGTTTCACGGCCCACCTCATTTAAAAGCTTTTGTTTCTAACCTTGAGTCTTCCTTAGCACTTTCCTCTTAACAATGTATAAGGCATCACACTTGGACCTACCCTAAAGCATGTGTAACCCTAACTAAAATTCAAGATCTTCGGTGCTTATTATGCTTCATACTATTCTCACTTCAGTCTTCCACTCATCAGGAGAATTTTTCCTGAAAAAAAAAAAAAAAAAACTGATGACTTAGAGAAATTGATTGCTTGACCAGAAGCCTTGCAATAGTCTAGTAGAACCTCCTTCATAGATTGCAACCCCTTATGTCCTGCTTCTAGAAAAAACAAAGAATCATTTGCAAACAATAGATGTGTTAGATCAGGATATATTAATATATAATTAAACAACAAAAATTAATTTCTATTCAATATATATTTAGCGACTTTTATAGATAGTTTTTAAGTTTGAAAAAAAATGAAAAACGAATTATCTAAACGAGTTGAACTTGAGTTTAGATTCCAAGTTCGATAAAAGCTCAACTTAGTTCAAGCTTGAGCTTAATAATTTTTAAATTAGTTGAGTCTAAGCCTTTAGAGACTGGATCAGCTCATTTGCAATCCTAATTGAAATTATAAGTAAAAAAGGATCACTTACGGTAATGTCATAAGATATTTAATCAAAATCCCTAAATCTTTGTTTAGACCAATTAGTTCTACAAACCATACAAATTGGACTGGGTTCCTAATCTAAACGGAAGTCATAAACCAAGTAAGAACTAATGACATGTTTAGTACGTAGGAATGGGCCGGAATGGAATCATGGTTCTAGCTTTCATTCCCTTTTCTAGTGTTTGGAAGCATTTTTAGAAGCCAGATTCACGATTCCTTGAAATCGACAATTTTGGCTTTGAAGGAAAATTTGATTCCATTTTTGAGAAGGTGTAATCGCGATTCTATTCCACTCCTATTGATTATATGAATACAATTACCTTTTCATCCTATCATGTATTAATATTTTGTATTTATTACTAAAGACATTTCCGACAATTACACTTTTAGCCATTATATTCCATGTAATCTTCCAAATATAGGAATAAATTTATCATTTCTAAACTCATTCCATTTAAGTCAATTCCATTCCAATCCAATCCATTCCACTCTAAATTATTTCTGTGTATCAAACGTGACATAATAACATTTAGAGACTCCATCAAGTCATACTAATGGTTTTCGATGGTTTTATAATAATACGGACATTGCAAAGTTTACAGGTGCCATTAAAATTCATTCCAATTCGCTTAGAAACTCAATTAACTCATTCGACAAATTCACTAATTTGGCGACCAAAATCGGATTGGCCCAAACAAAAATTTAGAGACAAAATTTGATTTTACCTAGGTAGCTGGGTGGGTCCGATTTGGTAGTATTTTATTGAATACACAGAAAAATCAATTCACTATACCTAAGATTCTTCAAGAGACATTTTTAAAATAGCATAAGTTCCATGAATGTCTCAATTATGTAAAGAATCCGACAAAACAAAGTAAAAAAAAATTGCATATCAAGGACAAAACTTTTCGTGATGAATAAATTAATGTAAACAAGCCTTATTCGTACGGTACTTCAGGCTTAAATAAAACAGATCTAAAAAATTTAGAACCAACTAAAAGTATAAGTAAATAAATATATAATATAAAAGGAAAAACTAGATTCCAGGCTCATAATATAAATAAAATAAGGATTTCATGATTCAGTTTGATTTGATTCAGGGGTAATCGAGCCAAATCGAATTGCATGCAAAACGATTTAATTAAAATTTTTAATGAATTGAATCGCTTCACATGTGGTTCGATTCGGTTCGAACCGCCTTTAAAAAATTTAATTTTAATAAATAATATTAATAGTTATTTAAGTTCGCAAAGGGAAAAAAAAGATGTTTAGATTGAGAAACGTTGCATAAAAATTAAAGTCATTTACCATTATATCAGGTCATATATTTAAAATTTTCAAATAAATATATTATCCCATTTTGAAAAATATTTTTCAATGCAAATTTAAAATAACATACATTTTCAATAAATCTATAATGCTAACCAAAAAAATTATTCTTTTGCACTAATTCCACATTTACTTATAATATTCTTCTTTTATAACGTATTTAAATTTCTATTGTACTAATTAATTTAAAGTTCTAAATTATCTCAGTATTGTTGGTTGTAGATGTTGTAACTTAGTATAAAACTTGCTCCTATAAATGTACTTCATGATAAAAATTTTGTATTTTGTTGAATTAATCTTAGAGCAGTACAAGTCTTAATATGTAATACTCAAGAGTTATAAATAAATAAAATGCTTCTTATTTATTTTTTTGTGGCTTTTAATGTGAAGCGATTTAGATCGGGTTCAAATAGTTTGGTTCAGTTTAATCACTCGAACGGAACCGTAACCGTTTAGCTTTTTTTAAACCAAACCAAAATATAAAAAAAAAAAAAACCGTATTTTTTTGTTTGGTTCAATTTAACGAACAACCGAATCAAATGTACATTCTATAAAACTGCTTTAGTGGTTTGGTTTAGTGGTGCCTTCTTGCGAAATTTAGTATATACATATACACACACATAATTTGATATATATGTGTGTATATATATATATATATATATAAAATTGTAGGATATCTTTGTAAAAGTGGGAGGAGAAGAGATCCTTACTCAGTTATTGAAAGTCTTCTCATGGCTAATTTGAGCAGCTTCGGTTTCTGCTTTCCTGCAATAAAGGTTATGTCACAATACACATTAATTTAGAAAATTCTTGGTTAAAAATAAGGTTTCCTGCAGTCATAAATTTGTTAATGCAATGAAAAATAAATAATCAAATAAATAAATGTAAATAAAATACATTTAAACTATTTTTCATACGAAGAGTGAATTATTATAAACAATACAAATAATAAATATGAAAAAATGATATGTCATTGCATTTAATTAGACTTCTAACTTAAGATTTCCTTGTGTCTTAACAATGTGGGACTTATTTTTGTCTTTGTGAGAAACGTTTTGTATCTTGAGTGTTTTTTAGTCCCATATTATTGACTTCACAAGTAAAAGTGGACGTGTTTATGTATAAATAAAGGGTAAATTACGCCAAAAGATGTTAATATTTAAAGGTAAGTTCACTTGAGGTATCAACGTTTGGAGTGCTTAAAAAGAGGTATCAATGTTTGGTCAACTAATTCATATGAGGTATTGCTAATGGTTTATGCCTAATGTTGTTAATGGAGTACCGTTAAGTGACACATGTTAGCAATAGCACATTTTCTGTCACTTCTTATTTATTTTAAGACCCACCCCAATGAGAAAAAATTACACAAAAACAAAAGAAAAAAAGGTGAAGACCTAAAAAAGCATGATTGGCTAAACAAAACACCTTATCATCCTCAAGTTTACTCACGATTCGAAAACCAGTTGAGACCAAACTCAATTCATTAATCTTGAGCCACACCTCTA
Source organism: Combretum micranthum (assembly GCA_024138025.1). Lineage (NCBI taxonomy): Eukaryota > Viridiplantae > Streptophyta > Magnoliopsida > Myrtales > Combretaceae > Combretum > Combretum micranthum. The sequence goes on from JAMXBD010000749.1 coordinate 93,313, forward strand.
CTACTCATCGTATCAAGGCCTCTACATCGAGGCGACCCATTGCCATTCATCATCTCCTTACTTGACATAGTCTCATCGGACGTTGTGCCACCGCTCGAAATTCATGGCACCTGGTTAAACTAGGAGCTTTGAACCCATTCCCTTTGTCATCGACTCTTGAGGTTTAGCTATGCAAAACCATCGAAGCAAACCCCTCAAGAAAATCACTTTCACTTTTGATGCTTAGTAAGGCGAATAGATCTAGTACCAATGCAGCCCTTTGCCTTTTTTCTTCATTTTGGGTTTTTAGGTTTTCTTCATGCAAGTGTAAGCCTTCTGACAGCATCCCTAACAGGTTGCTTCCATTGCAGACGCATTCAACAGTAGTCAGAACAAGCGTGTTGAAATGTAACTTCAAGTGGTTACCGAATAGTAGACGTCGTCACGGTTCAGTTTGGATCTAGAACAGAATCCGAACCATCGATTCCCGGTTCCAAAAATAGTGGAACCGGAACCGGACTCGGACTCGGACTCATGGGAGCTAGTTCGGTTCCCTGTTCTTAGGAACCATCGGTTCTCACGATTCGGTTCCGGTTATAGAGTAACCGAGAACTATGAAATAAAAAATTAAAAAAACAATTAAATAATTTACTTAATTTAACTAAAAAAATACAAAATAAATTTTTAACTTGAAATAACATTGAGGCTAATAATAATTGTTCATAGCATTAGTTAAAAGAAATTCTATAATTATGTATTTATTTATATACAATCACTTGCACTTTTTTAGTTGTTATATTAGTAATGTGACACTATAAAATATTCAAGATACAAATAATTCTCAACAACAAAAAACAAATCACATATTGTTAAGAAAGATAGTCTACTTTGGTTAGAAGTCTACATAAATTTAACAATATATTATGTTAAATGTATTTATTACTTGTGTTGTTAATAATAACACATTAAATATTGTGAATAGGAAATAAATTTTTTATTATTTATGCGAAAGTAGTTTTAAATATTTGTTTTATAATTACAATTTTTTTATAAATTTCTATTCTCTTTTTTTTTTAAATAATTTTTATGGTATAAAACCGCTGGTTCCAAAAACCGCCGGGTCATGCGGTTTTTAGGGATGGAATCGTAAGGACCTGTTAGAACCGACGGGTCATTTACCAGTTCAAACCAGATAATCTCAGGCCGGTTTTCGATTTAAGAACCGTCGGTGATGGGTCAGGTCGATTCCCAGTTTGGAATCGATCCATGATGATGTCTACTAAAGAGTACAGCTGCTGAGAAAAAAAATCCTAAAGAGCACCCTATAAAACCCTAAATTATTATCTTTTAAGAAATCTAAGTAGTAATCGATGAGTGAAGTGAATTCGAAAGAAGAATGACTCTTTTTAGAAGCTTCTAGAAGTTCATAGAGCCTCTCCACTCTAGCCATGCGCTCTTTTGTGTCTTTAGGTCTTGCAAGCTTTAAGGCTTCCTTCATGTGGTCATGGCGATGGTGGTTGGGGACTAGGGTTTTTGGACCCAAGGAAGATGGACGGGACTAGATCTAATGAGATCGTGGGTAGATGAATTGGAAATTGGCTCTCAAATGCAAAATGCAAATGGATGGATAGTTCTTCATCATTTTTTTTTTTTGTTGAACTTTTCCTTATTGGGTTGGGTCTTGAAAAAAATAAAAAAGTAATGAAAAATGTTCTTTTGTTGACATGTGACACCTAGCAGCGTCAAATACAAATTGTTAGCAATACCTTAAATAAGCCACTTGATCACATCCTTTTGATCATTTCAAACAGTAACACTTTAAATAAACGTACTTCTAAATATTAATACTTTCTGGCGTAATTTACTCTATAAATAAATTCATATCTTCAACTATACTTCCACCAAATGAGCTAAAGACTATTATTTTTTTACCCAATTTGTCTTGATTTTTTAATATATCTTTATTTTTCCTTTAAATTTCAATTTTATCCGTTAAAAAGATTATTTTTATAATTTTATTCTAAACTTTTTTATATATATATATATATATTGACCAGTTCAGTCAAGCCACTCTGAATAGATTAGTGACCAGCGGATCCAGCCCGATTCGGCTTGTTGCCCATGTCTAGATACATTGAATAAGTGTCACGGGACCATTAAGAGAATCCAAAATTTTGGTGGTTTGTTAGATAAAATACACGTTTTGTCCTTGTACTTCTGGCGATGAGCGATATGTTAGGTCTCTAAGCTCAACACAGTCATAAACTAGGCATTAATTGGTTGAATTTATAAACTAAGTCACGTCTGGCATGATATTATTTTTTTATTCAAAGTTTATGGTAATTGACATTGAATTTTATTCCTAGTTGAGAAGTTTAGATATTTTAAGAATTTAATTAGCATATACATCAAACTCCCGGACCAATTTGTTATATTAATGAAATTAAGTGTCCGGTGTGTCTTAAACAAAAGTTAAGAGTGTATTTAGCGAGAGAAGGATCTGAGGAATAAATAAAAATTAAAGAAAATGTTAAGTTTAGTAAATGAACTTTAAGAATAAGAATGAGTGCAAAATGATGAAAATGAGTAAACAAATTTTCACTTTGAACTTTTATATTTCTTTCTTGCTAAAATTGGAGTGAAGTGATGGAAATGGAAAGAGAATTGTAAACCGTTCTTTAAAATAGTTTTCATTAACATAAAATTAATAGCGTTAATACTACGAAAATTAACTCTATTTTTTTTTTTTCCATTTCCTTTTCAGTAAATGCAACCAAATAATAGAACAAAAATTCTGTGTATCTCTTAGGGTAAAATCCAAAAACACTTCTTAAACTTTAGCATGGCGTGGAGATTGGCGCGGATTGATCTCCTGTACTTTCAAAGCATGACTTTTAATCCCCAAAACTATAAACAATTAGCAAATAAATCCATTTTGTAATTATCTATCAAAAAAGCATAAAAATTTATTGTTTTATGTGTACTTTTTACAGATTTTGTACGAAAATTATCAAACATGTACAGATAACGACGAAAAAAAAAGGACGGATTGGACTTGTTTACTAATTCCTTATAGTTATGGAGGTCAAAAGTCATACTTTTAAAGTTTATGTGGCCAATCTGCCCTACCTTTAAAGTTTATGGTAGTGTTTTTGTATATTCCCTATCTTTTATTTTCCATCATATAATCCTAAATACAAGATAAAAAGAAATTACGTTTCTTTTCATTTTCGACTAGTACTCGTGTATACATAAAATTTTACGAGTAATAATTAGAAAACAGCATAGGTTATATCAGTGTGTCCTAATGATAAATAGTATCGACAAAATAAAAGGAAAAAGAAAAATCCATTGGTCATGGGCACTTGCCATTAAAACATTGCATGATTGTATGAATTTGATGCCAAATTTCATTTAAACGATACTATATAGGTAGAGAAAATAAATCCAAACAAATTGGAACCAAAAATAACAGCACACACACATAAACACACAATCGAATGAAAAAAGATAATGAAAAACTAGATTTTTTACTTGAATTATAAACAAAGAAGAGTCAATTTAAATTATTTGATTTTTATCTGTATCTTATATATATTCGATTTACATCTATATCATATTTGTTTAATTTGTTTATGAAAAAATATATGTTTTCATTTATATCTGTTTATTGATAAACAACTTGTTTAAAACAATAAAAAAAATGCCAAAACTACTGAAGTAAGACTAACCAAACATACCCAAATTGTTTATAAATGAAATGCAAATCTAATTGTTCTTTCCAAAGAGTCTCGAAAATGGAACCATCTTAGAGTACATGTACAAGTTAGATCTAAATTCGTAAAAAATCACGTTTAAAGGTCAAAGAAAAAAATATATGGTTAAGTTGCAAGAACTACTTGATTGGACATAAACAAAAAAAAAAAAAAAATTGTTTCTAGTAGTAGATCTATTCTTCCATCGCATAGGTGTTTGGTTTATCCTTCTTTTTGCAAAAGTTATATAAATAAAATTAATATATAATTATTCAAATCTATAAAAAAAATTATTTAAAGATATTCACTAGTATTATTAAAACAAAAGAAGGAAATACAAGGACAAAATAGATTTTTGCAATTTCCCGTAAGATCTATAGAAATAAGAGAAAAAATGCTTACCCTATCAATTCCACAATTATACCGATGTGCGCTTGAATTGATTTGACTCTCGCAGGCCGCAACTCTCAACACAAACCAAGAATTTCAATGCTATAAGATGACCATGGTCTATCCTCTGCCAAAAGATTTGAAAAATAAAACACAGGTCCAAATAAAATTCAAATTGCGAATTTGAAAATCTCAGTGGTTAAAGAACCAAATAGACAGTCATTGGTGATGGTATATATCACATACAAAGGAAGGGAGAAAAAATGTATATGGCATGACATTAATTTTTTTTAAAATACTTTCTTAGTTTTAATTAAATATATGGCATCCCAAAGCCATGATTAGGAAGTTCCATAAAGGAAAAAAATCTGAGGTTTTTCTAGGAATGATTAGAGGAATAAACTAACAAAATCGGTCTACAAATTATTTAAATTTATCTCAACTGATTTTAATTCAATAATGATTAAGTTGAAATCAAATTATTCGACTAATTTATCAAGTTAAATTCGAACTTGATAATGTTTAAATTAATTAACCCACATAAACTTAATTAAACGTGAATAAGTATGTATGCTAATTGACTTCAGGTTCAAGTTGAGTTTAAATTTAATATTACTTTTAATTTGCAGAAAATATTTCAGTTCGAAGTTTTTTTCTCCTCCACGAATTGGAGAGAATGGATGGAAACTTATAAATTGCTCTCTAAAACAATTTTCATCAAAACAAAATAAGGCTGATTCTATAAAAATTAATTCTTTTTTTTTTTTTTTACTCTTTTCGTTTTTGTAGATGCAACCAAACAATTAAAAAGGAAAAAAAAATCTTAGTATATTTTTCTAATTTTCTTTATTGTATACCTAAATACAAGATAAAAATTATATTTCTTTCCATTCCTATTCGTATTTCCTTCTTTTGGATAATTTCTATCCTTCTTTTCTCAAAAAAAAAAAAAAAGAAAAAAAAAAAAGAAATTCCCAACATAGAGTTTAAAGACCAGATCAGAGTTTGCCTTAAAGTAGGTGGAACTGCTTTTAGTATATTTACATTTCCAGATGATAGATAGGGAAACCAGCTCATGTATACCTAAGATTCTACGAGCAACAATTAGAAAAACACATAGGTTATATCAATATAAGTTTCCTAATGATGAATAGTAAATCTAAATAAATCTGAAAAAACTCTGAATGGAACTTTAGAGGAACAAGAAAAAATAAATCTAAATATATTGGATTTTATGAAAAAAAAAATAAAGTAATACAACAACTAAATAGATTTTAAAAAAATTTCCATGTTAAGATGTAGAGAAATAAAGAGAAAGAATCTTTCGATATGTGCTTCAATTCATTTGATTCGAGAAACCCACAACTCTCAAAGCAAATAAACCAAACATTTTAAAGCCATAAGAAGACCAAGACCTATCCCATACAAAACGATTTTGAGAAGAAAAACACAAAGTCCAAGTAACGTTCAAGTTGTGAATATGAAAATCTGAATAGTTTAAGGATCATATTGAATAGGCTGTCACTAAAATTCGACTAGATCATAAGCTCTCTTGAAAAGAAGAAAATTTTTAGAGAAAATCTAATAAGATATATTTATCAGGACTGTTTTGAAAAGATATATTATATTATGTATATATATATATATATATATATATATATATGCATGGCATTAATTTTTTTTAAAGGTATCGTCCCGTAAGTGAGAAGCTCCACGAAGGGAAAAATCTACGTTTCCTTAGGTATGATGGGAAAAATTTTTATTACAACTTTTCTTTTAGATGTCATTATATTTGTGAGCCTTCCATGTATAAGGTACAAATACATAATGCAAGTGATAAATGATATGCTATTTTTTCGATTCTTTTGTGAACTAGGATAATAATCACTACTAGAACCTCAATAATCACTACTAGAACAACACATATTTATTTGGCCACAAAAAAAAAAAAAAAAGGAGGAACAAACATATATTTTAGTTTTACATTTGAAGCTTGTTGGCCCAAAAAAAAAAAAAAGAAAGGAAAGGAAAATACACACATATTATCATATGGGTATGTTTATTTTATTGTATTCTGATCATTTTAACATCATATTTTTATCATTTTATCAAGAAACAGATACCAATTAAAAACTCACGATTATAATCATAAATAGGCCATACAGATACATATAGATATGATATAAATAAGCTACAAATACAGATCCAATGTAGTTATGATATAAATAAAAATTAGACAAACCAAACAGTTCATTCTGAGAGTTTTACTCACGAAGTTCAACATTGTTATTTGCCAATCACTTTTTACTTGTTAAAGCTAATACCTCTATTTTTTTTAATGAGACAAATATTAGAAAGTTTAATCTCTTGAAAATCTGGCAAACCTTTAAAATAAATCAATTATATATATTATCTTCAATTGAACAGGTAATTGCATGATATTTTGATAACGAGCCATTGTAGACTTTACCGTCTGGATGCTGCAAGCTTAGCGTCCGAAAGCCATTTAAATTAATTCTTGTCGAGAGCAAAAGTTTTGAATTTCTATCACTACCGGTCGAATGGTAATGCTTAGCATCCGACTAGTATGTATTTTTCCTGTAGGTCTTCAAGTATAGTCCGGATGCTATTGAGGCCACTTCATACCGTTCAGACAATATAGGCATACCGTTCAGATGGTAGTTCCTAGAAAAATAGCCATTGCAGCATTAATTGCACACAAAATTTATTGGTCCAAGATATAACAGGCAAGTCAAATGAGAAGCCTATTTATACATGATTTCTGTGAGATGAAGACTAATTGTTGAGCTTAGAAATTGATGTCAAAAGTCTTGTACTCTCTCGTATAGTCTTGTACTCTCTCATATAATGGTATTTGTCCTTTATTCACAAAATTGCTTTAAAATTGAGAGTGGCAAAAATGAGTAATACTCTTGATTGTTATTTGCAATATTGTAAAAGGGTATTACTCAAGTGAGTTTGTTTAAGTATTATTCATAGGGTGTAGCTCATTTAAGCATTTATCATATTATCATTAATAAAGAGTGTGAAGACCTCTTTGGAGGCATTGATGTGATCCTAGAGATTAGGAAGCGGGCTAAACTCCATGTTAAAATCCCGAGCTTGCTTCTCTCAACCTTATTCTCTTTATTTATTAGATCATGTATTGTTAATTTGATTGATTGAGTTTGGTAAGATAGTTCTTAATCCTTGTTTTTGAAAAAAAAAATCATAAATACTTAATTTATCTCCCCTCTTGAGTATTTTACCTAGTGTATTAGGAGTTTTTAAATTGATATCAGAGCAAGGTCTTTATTTTCTTGTGCTTAATCGCATTTAGAGTAAAGATCATGGCATCTAGTATATTAGGATTTTTGGAAGGACAAGCTATTAATAGGCTACCACTTCTAAATGGGGGAAACTATCCTTATTGGAAGTGTAGAATGAAAATCTTCTTGAAAGCTCAATATAGATTGATTTGGAATGTAATTGAAGATGGTCCATTTAAGGTTGAATGAAAAGAAGAAAGAGACTATAATGATGAAGATTAGAAAAGACTAGATTTAAATGAGATAGTTATGAATATATTACATTGTGGATTGAATGAAAATGATTTTAATAGAATTTGTACATGTAAATCTGCAAAAGAAATATGGGATGAGATAGAGAAAACCAATGAAGGAACATCTAGAGTAAGAGATACTAAAATAAGTCTTCTTTGTGGTCAATTCGAAAATTTCAAGATGCAATCAAATGATACCATAGATGAAATTCATAATAGGTTCATAAATATTATAAATCCCTTAAGTATGCTTGGAAAGAACTTCACTAATGTAGAAATCAATTCTAAACTTCTTAGATCTTTACCAAGGGATTGGGAAGCCAAGAGGACCGCCATTGAGGAGGCATGAGATTTAATTACAATGAGTAAAGAAGAGTTTCTTAGCACCCTCAAGACTCATGAACTAATCAAGAAGAAAAGAGAGGAGTCAAGTAAGAAAACTATTGCTTTAAAAGCCATAAGCAATGACTCAAGTGATGATGAGGATGATGATGAAGAGAAGCTTGCATTCATGGCTAAAAAGTTTAGAAAATTCTTGAAGTTTAATAACAAGATAAAGAAGAATGATGATCAAGCAAGTACTTTAAGGTATAGAAAAGAGAGAAAGGAAGTAATCACATGCTTCAAATGTCATAAACTGGGGCATATTTAACAATATTGCCCTTTGCTCAGGAAAACATCTAGAGGACCTAAGAAGGAAGCTCTAATTGCTACTTGGAGTGATGAAGGCATTAGTGACTCGAATGAAGATGTATGCTTCATGGCACATGATGATGAGGTAAGTGATTCTTCCAAAATTCCCTATGAAGAGCTTGTCACTATGTATGATGATTTATCTAAAGAAATGATAAAAATGCAAAAGATAAACAAAGCTTTAAAAGAAATGATGATAAGTGTTGGAAATGAACTGATGATTCTAATATGAATATAACAAACTTGAAGCTAGGATTAATAAACTAGATAAGGATAATGAATTTTTGAGGTATGAAAATAGCAAATTAAGGAATGAAAATGACAAATTATGCAATGCTCACGAAGCACTAAGTGTTGAGATAAGAAAGTCTGAAATCCAAAGTAAAAAAGAGAATGAACTTTGTGATGATGAAATTATGCATGAGCTAGAAGAACTCCAAATAGAAAATGCTATATTGAAATCTAGTTTAGATGGATCAAAAGAAATAATGGCAAAATTTGTACAAAGAGAATGTAATCTAAACACTATATTAGGACAACAAATATATAGATTAGACAAACATGGGATTGGATATAAGGGAAGAAATAAAGATAAAACACACAAAAATTGTTTTGTGAAAGCGGCAAATTAAACATGTAACTATTGTAGAAATTTTGACATATAGCACATAAAATGTCTTATTAGAAATGATGTTCATAAAGAAAAGCTTGTTTGGGTTCCTAAGGGACAAGCTCACAATGCAATTAACCCTAAAGGCCCTAAACATGTTTGGGTACCAAAGTAATAACTTCTTGTTTTGTAGGAAATCATAAGAAGCAACAACAAATGATATTTGGATAGTGGATGCTCTAAACATATGACTAGATACACATCTAAGTTCACATCTCTAATCTTAAAGGCTCAAGGAAATGTTACTTTTGGAGATAACCGCAAATCTACCATACCTGGTGAAGGTAACATTCAACAAATACCTTCTTATTAAGAATGTTTTATTGGTTGATCATTTAAAACACAACTTGCTTATTATTAGTCAATTATGTGATAATGGTTTCAAAGTAACATTTTGTGCCAATATATGCTCTATCGAAAGAATTGCCAATTACCAAGTTTGTTTTGAGCGATATAGACATAGAAACATTTATAAAATTAATTTAGATGATTTTAAAACCTCAAATGAAACATGTCTACACTCTCAAGATGATGATAGTTGGATGTGGCATAGAAAATTGGGGCATGCTAGTATGGATACTATTTCAAAACTTATTAAAAAGAATCTTGTCAAAGAAATACCAAAATTAAATTTTCAAAAAGACAAGATTTGTCAAGCATGCCACCAAGGAAAACAAACAAAAAGTTCTTTCAAATCTGAAGATGCTATTTCTACTTTTAGGCCACTTGAACTATTGCATATGGACTTATTTCGACCTACTCAAACTTTAAGCTTGGACGGGAAGAAATACACCTTAGTAATTGTCGATGATTTCACTAGATACAAATGGATTTTCTTCCTTGCATCTAAAGCCGAAACAAACAATATCTTTTTTAGATATTGCAAGAAAGTTCAAAATGAAAAGGTCTTAACTTTGAAACTATTCGAAGTGGTCATGGGGGAGAATTTGAAAATTATGAAATGAATGATTTTTGTGATAAATTTGAAATTGAACACACCTTTTCGGCACCTAGGAGGCTAGGACACCACAACAAAATGGAGTAGCGAAAAGAAAAAATAGAACTTTAATTGAAATAGCTAAAACAATGTTATGCGAAAATAACCCACCTACATATTTTTAGGCCAAAGCCGTTAATACCGCATGCTATATATCTAATAAGGTCTTCATTAGACTTATTCTTAAGAAAACCCCTTGTGAGCTTTGGAAACATAAAAGACCTAACATCTCATACTTTCATTCATTTGGCACTAAATGTTATATTTTGAATAATCGAAAAGATCAACTAGCTAAATTTGATGCAAAAAAGTAATGAAGATGTTTTTCTTGGCTATTCTCTTACTAGCACCGCTTGTAGAGTATTTAATAAAAGAACTCTAGTTGTGGAAGAGTCTATTCATGTAGTTTTTAATGATGCTCTAGCTCATGTGTGCTCTATTGATGATATGAAAGATGTATATGCTAACTTAGACAAATTTTCATTTGAAAATGATGACCACATTAAAGAGACCTCAAAACAAATGGATGTATGTAGAAAAGATTACTTGAATGAACAAACAAATCATGATCTTCCCAAGGAATGGAAATATACGAGATTACACCCTAAGGATCTAATCACTGGTGAACCATGAAATAGGGTACAAACAAGATCATCTTTAAGAAAAATAAGTAATCTAGTCTTCTTATCCCAAACCGAACAAAAAATACAAATGAAGATTTGAAAGATGATTTTTAGATACAAGCAATGCAAGAAGAATTAAATCAATTCACTAGAAATGAAGTTTGGGATTTAGTGCCTAAAGCTAATGATAGACTGCTTATTGGAACCAAATGGGTTTATAGAAATAAACTTGATGAAACCGGAATAGTAACTAGGAACAACGTTTGATTAGTGGCTAAAGGATATAATCAAGAGGAAGGGATTGATTTTGATAAGACTTTTGCCCCAGTTGCTAGATTATAAGCCATTAGAATACTTTTGGCATTTGCAATTTTAAAAAATTTACTCTTTTTCAAATGGATGTCAAAAGTGCCTTCTTAAATGACTTCATCAAAGAAGAAGTTTCTGTAGAGCAACCACCAGGTTTTGAAGATAATGAATTCCCTGATCATGTTTATAAACTAAACAAAGCTCCTTATGGACTCAAGCAAACTCTTAGAGCTTGGCATGAAAGGCTTAGTAGTTTCTTAATAAACAAAGGTTTTTCTAGAGAAAAAATTGACACAACATTATTTATGATTAATTGTGCAAATATATGGATGATATTGTGTTTGGAGCTACTAGCATGAATCTTGTAAATGAATTTGTTGATTCCATAAGGAATGAATTTGAAATGAGTGTGATAAAGGAACTCAATTACTTGCCTAGTCTTCAAGTTAAACAAACCGAAAATGGCACATTCATTAATCAATCTAAATATACCAAAGAACTCCTAAAAAAATTTAAAATGGAAAATTGCAAAACCAAGCCTACACCTATGAGCACAAGTGTAAAACTTGATAAAGATGAAAGTAGTAAAAATGTATGTGAAAAAGTATATAGAGGAATGATAGGTAGCTTGTTGTATCTAACTGCATCAAGACCTGATATTATGTTTTCAGTATGTCTATGTGCTAGATTTCAATCTTGCCTAAAAGAATCTCACTTGAATGTGGTAAAACGCATCTTTAGGTATCTTACAGACACTATTGAAATTGGTTTATGGTATCCTAAGTTTACTTCCTTTGATCTTGTTGGATACTCTAATGTTGACTTTGCTGGATGCAAAGTTGACCAGAAAAGCATAAGTGGTACACATCACTACCTTGACAACTCCTTAATATCTTGGCATTCAAAGAAACAAAACTCGGTTGCACTCTTAATTGTTGAAGTTGAATATGTGGCAGCTGATAGTTGCTTTGCCCAAGTTATGTGGATGAAAAAAACTTTAGAAGATTTTGGACTCAAATATAACAATGTTCAAATTCGTTGTGACAACACAAGTGTCATCAATTTAACTAAAAACCCAATGCAACACTCAAGGACCAAACACATCGAGATTAGACACCATTTCATTAGAGATCATATTCTAAACAATGATATTAGCTTAGAATTTATTGACATAAACAATCAAATTGCCGATATCTTTAGAAAACTCTTAAGTAAGGATTGGTTTTACACCTTACATCAAGAATTAGACATGATTATGCAAGTTGAATGCTAAATATTATGGAACTAAGTCAGTGTTTTTGAGCCAAATGTGTTAGCCTTTTAAAATATCTCATCTAGAACTTTATTTCAGGTTATCCAAGTTTGTTCAATTCTGCAGTGTACTTAAAAGACCATTAGCTATGTTTTGAATCTTGATGAGTGGTTTATAATGCGCTTCAATCATATGCTTTTTCTTATGGCTTAGTATGTGAGCCTACCTTCCTTGATTTCTCTTCTATGCGATTAATAGCTAAATAAATGCCTTGAGGTTGCAAGTTTCATCATCCTCTACATATATACATTTTTGTGCGTCTTTAAACTTTGCTCAAACCTAAGTCTCCTGCCACCATGTATCGCCTAATCCTATCCTTTCTTTCCCAATCTCACCATGGTCCCTTGAAACCATTTCTCTCTCTCATAAAGCTTCCTCTTTCCCTTTTCTTCATCCGGCCACCATTTTATAAGTTGCAGTCTGTAACATACCGTTCGAATGCTATTCCTATAGCGTCCAATCGGTAAGTCATATTACAGATCCTTTAAATATCGCTTTTTTCTTCTCTCCTCCTTAATTTCACTCCCTTTTTCTCTCCTTCTCTCCTGTTAATCCCTCTCTTACCTCCACCTGCCCCGTTCACACTTTCACCGGCCACCACCCACCCATCCTCCTCCTCTCCTCCTCCTTTCCTTCACCCCTCTCTCTACCTTTCTTTTCTTCCCCTCATGCCTATCTCTCCTCTCTCTCTTCACCGCTCTCTCACCTCCGTCCGCGCTCCCCTCCCTTCCCCCTCCCCCTCCCTCACTTCCCCTTACGCACCTACCCCTCCTTCTCTTCCTTTCTTGCTATCATGGCCTCTTCTTGGCCACACGGAGCACATACCAAATGTGCTCGGAATGACAGTTTAAGCACTTCATAAGATGCCCATTTCTTTTTCTCTTGGACCGGTTCAACCTTTTTTACATACTCCCTATGGATTCTAGTCGCCTTTTTTATCATAAGGTCCTTCGATTCTTTGATCTTACCTCTATTCTGGGTATTCCACTGAACAAAATCTTTGAGATTATGTGTTTTCCCATTTCTATCAATGTGCATGCTGTCAAGTTATTTTACTGTAATCTCACGGATAAGAAAGATGAGCATGGGCATCTAGGCCTTCAATTGAGTCCTGGTGATGATATTAGAGATAGACTGTGGTCATATGTTTATGGGTAAGAAAGCGAGATTACTCCTACTGAGATTTGTGGTCTGATTGATGTACCTACTGGAAGGGCTAATCTCATGATTGATTTTCATGGAGATGTCTTTTATGCCCGTATTTTTTATGCTACTGATGTTGACGGTGACGTTTGGCATACTGATCGCGCTTTATGGGCTAAACGTATGCCTCATCATCACTATGTTCTTCACCTTTATCTATCTCATAATTATGTGCCTAGAGTAGGTTGCCATAGCACCACTACCTTTACTGATATGTAGATTATGTATCAGCTTCTTAATGGTGAGTTGATCAACTTTTAGGATCCAATGGTTAATAATTTTAGGAAATTCACTAATGGTCCCAATTGAGCTCTTCTTAGACATAGTCGCCTGATCACTCTACTCCTCCAAAGGAAAGGGATTCATTTTGAGTCCCCATCTCGCTTTATGTCCTCTAAGCCTTACACTATGAATCATCTTATTAAGGGAGATTGGAGAAAGGTGTCTGAGGGTGTTTATGTGCGAAAGGAGCCTTTTTCTCCTATTTATGGCATTACACTACCTTCGGATTCTGATGCTGAGAGTGATGGTGATGACGACAACAATGATAATGATGATGGTGGAGATGATGCTAGTGATGGAGCTAATGCTCTTACTGATGATGCACCAACTGGTGGCCATATGGATGTGCTTGCCCCTATGGATCTTGGTGGCCCTCCTGGCCAAAGCACCCAAGGTGGTGCCTCCACTTCTCTTGTTGATTTGGCTCCCTCTTTCAACCTTTAAGGTTGATATCAACAAGCGCTTTGATGATTTCACAGCAAATGTTAGTGGTCACTTGCAGTCTATGGCTAAGATTCAAAACAAGATGAGATATGATCTTGACGGCTTTTTCCAGCACTTCTATAGTATCCATCCTCGCTCTCCACCACCTGCTGATGCCTAATTTCTCTAGGTTTCTTTCTCTTTTTTGTCTATCTTGGTCTTTAGCCATTCTATATGTATTTTGGATCTTTCAGTTGGCTTTATATGTTCTAAGCTAGCTAGCCTGCCTACTTTTTGATGCATGCTTTTCTATTGCTCCTTATGCTTGTTATTGGCTTATTTCTTGTGATTTTTGTGCTTAACCTTTTCTTGGCTCATGTCTATCTATATCTATATGATTTTTCTTTTTGACGAGGCCAAAGGGGGAGAACATCTAGGAATTCTTTTAAACTAAAAATCTATTTTTCAACCTGATGTTTAACTAAGGGGGAGCATCTAGGATGGGGGAGAAATCAACCAAGTTAAACTTTTTAATGTTTGTCCTCATCAAAAAGGGGGAGATTGTTGAATCAAATTATTGCATAATTTTGATAAGACAAATATTAGAAAGTTTAATCTCTTGAAAATCTAAAAAATCTTTAAAATAAATCAAGTATATATATTATCTTCAATTGGACAGGTAATTGCATGAAATTTTGATAAAGGACCATTGCAGACCTTATCATCCGGATGCTACAGGCTTAGCATCTGGAAGCCATTTAAATTAATTCTTGCCGAGAGCAAAAGTCTGGAAATTCTATCACTACCAGTTGAACGGTAATGCTTAGCATCTGATTGGTATGTATTTTTCCTGCAGGTCTTCAAGTATGGTTTTGACACTATTGAGGACGCTCCATACCATTTGGATAGTACAAACATACCGTTCGGACGGTAGTGCATAGAAAAATAGTCGTCGCAGCCTTAATTGCACACAAAATTTATTGGTCCAAAGCATAACGGGCAAGTCAAATGAGAAGCCTATGTATATATGATTTTTGTGAGATGAAAACTAGTTGTTGAGCTTGGAAATTGATATCAAAAGTCTTGTACTCTATCATATTATTGTATTTGTCCTTTGTTCATAAAATTGCTTTAAAATAGAGAGTGACAAAAGTGAGTAATCCTCTCGAGTGTTATTTATAATATTGTAAAAAAGTAACTCAAGTGAGTTTGTTTAAGTATTGTTGATTGGGTGTAGCTCATTTGAGCATTGATCATATTGTGATTAATAAAGAGTATGAAGACCCCTTTAAAGGCATTGGTGCGATTGTGGAGATTAGGAAGCGGGCCAAACTCTACGTTAAAATCCTGAGCCTGTTCTCTCAACCTTAGTCTTTTTATTTATTGCATCATATATGGTTAATTTGATTGATTGAGTTTGGTAAGATAGTTCTTAATCTTTTTTCTTTTAAAAGAATTGCATAAATACTCAATTCACCCCCCTCTTGAGTATTTTACCTAGTGTATTAGGAGTTTTTAAGATAAAAGCTATTGGCTGTGTATATGTTATTACCATATGCATGGAAGAGGAAGAAAAGAATATCGCGTGAAAATAACTTTCTTGAAAATACTTTCTTAGTTTGAATTAAATGTATATTATCCCAGCCATAACTAAAGGTTACATTAAGGTTAAAAATTTAAGGTTTTAAGGTATAATGGAAATAAAGTTAACAACTTCTTTTCTGCATGTCATGAAATCTACTAGCCTTCCTTATGGGGCACATACATACAATGCAAGCAATAAATGATATGCTACATTTTAAGATTTTTTTTTGTAAAGTAGGAAATCACTATATTAGCCATTATTATTAATTTTTATCTATTACATTTTTAAATTTTTAGTATCAAATATTATATCCAATCAAACTTTTCCTATCAAATTTTACACAAGTTTAGAGTTGTCAAATGCCATGCCATGACAAATAATTATTGGTCAAAGAGTGCAAATATAGGTAAATAAATAAATTTGGTAAGTATAAATTCAATCCTATGTAACATCCAATAACAATGTCAAACTTCAAGTGTAAAATTAAAAAAGACAAAGCATAGAGTATTTAAATAGTATACCAAGTCATTTTGCTCTTAGTAAAAACTACTTTTCTAATGGTCACCCATCTTGAGAGTATTTCCCATTGAACATAATTAATATTTGAGTTTTAATGAACTCTAAGCCAATGCATAAAAGACACTTTAATGTCTTAGAGTTACACTAGATAGGAAGGACTCTAGAGATGATTCCATACAAGCTTAAGAAGTACCCCCATTATGTAGTACCTAATTGCCCTACTTCCAACTAGTTATTTCTTTGATACCATAAAAACAAATGAATAAATATTAATTAAGAGTTTTCGCCATACATCACATAATTTTGCTCTTGGCGTCAACTACTTTTCAAAAGGTCATATATATTAAGATTGCTTACCATCAAACACATTTAACATTATAGTTCTAATGAACTTGTGGGTTCACATGTCAATTTTGATGAGGAAATAGATTGCATAATTACTAACATTAGTGGAATAAATTACACTTAATTATCAAAACATGTATATAGGTTGACATGATTGAAATTGTGTATGTTATTCTTTGTGATTTTATGTGATGTTTTTACATAAGTGGTCCGGATTAGTTTGAAGTGATCCAGACCTGTGGAGTAGTTGTTTTATTTTTTGTAGGTTCTTGTAATAGGTTCGAACCATTGGGAAGATGTTTTGAAAAATATGGTCTAAGTAGTCCAGACTGCTTGACAAAGAGTCCGAACCACTTGGACACAAAATGGTCCAAAGAAAGAAAGCATGCCTAAGAGTTCAAACCACTTAACCATAGCATGGTCAAAAGTTTGGAAGGCCTTCAAGAGGTTCGGACCACTTGTAAAAAGTTTAGGCTCTTTTTGTTTGTTCAACCAACCATTGGGCATTTGATGCCCGACCTTTGGAGTTATTTTTTGGGCAATGATTAGGTTTTTCAGAGGACTTATAAATATAAATGTTTAGGTAGTTGCGGGATATTGTTAGAGCTTATTAATTGCTATTTAATTCTTGTAAACACTATTTCAAAGCTTGATTTGTATTTTGTGTTATTTTGTAAGTGAGAGAAAATAAATGTAATATCATTTGTTCTTAAGTTGCTAGTTGTGAGTGATTAGCTGTGATATCTTGAGTTGTGTCTATTTGCTTGAGAGCTTATTGTAAAGGCACAACTTAATTAAGTGTGTTATTATGTTGATTATGTTATGTAGCTTTAGGGGAACACTGTTTTGGTGTTGAATGAAAGTGTCTAAAGTTCTCCATGGGTGAGTCATTGTGTGGACCGTGGCGATGGGGAGCCGGACTTTCCACGTTAAATCCCAGTGTAATATTCTCTAACCCTCACTCTTTATTTATTATATTTTATGATTGTTGTTTAATTTGTTTTTTTCCATCATTTAGGTATTAAGTTTTCAAAAGAGCAAAATTAGGCATAGTTGCACATCCTAAGTATCACATAGGTGTTTCTACAAGCGTTACACTATCTTATATTTGAGGGATATTACCATCTTCTCCACTACTTAATCAACATCCTTGTCAATTTCATTACATTGATCCAAAAAACTCTTTTGTATTTTATCTTTTCAAATTATTAAATTAATCCCTTTACTCTAAACCAAAAATTATTTTATATTTTACTTGGTTAATAGAAATAAATTAAATTCCTTTAAACATCCACATTGCAGATACATGTCTGCTAGTAATATAAAACGAATTAAATCGAACAATACTAACTTGAGCAATACCTCGAAAAGAAAATAATTTTGATTTCAATTTAGATAAAAGAAAAATTAGGTTAAATAACAAACCCAACCCTTGATATTTGGTGTATGTGCGTATAGATTTTTATCTTTAAAATTGCACAAAGACTCTTAGACATTAAAAAGATTGCATTTAAACCCATGTTACTATTTTGCTCTTATATAAAATAACTAGTAGATGCCCACCTGCAATGTGTGTGGAGGAATTAAATTTGACATGATAAAATTTAGAACAATAACGCAATTATTTCATAAATTCATGTATATTGAATGATTTGAGAAAAAAAAGAGATAACTTATAAACAACCTAAAGCATGTGGAAATATAAATGAAGAAACAAAACAAATGTAGTAATATAAACCACAACACGAGGGAATTAAAAGCTTCTGTGTAAACCATGGAGCCATATATCACACTACCCTTATCGGAAAAAAAAATAAAGAAAATGAAAATTATGCCCAACAGCAAAATGTTCCCATGGAATTAAATGTGGACAACCAAAACGAGACGCAAAGCAGTATTAATGCTGGTTTGGCATCTGTTTCATTTTTATTTTAAATAGGCTTATTTCTAAAAGCAAATACTGATAGTTACAAATGACAAACAAACCATTCAAATAGATCGTTAGCGTGGCAAAAAAATACCCTTAATGAACTAATGAGCAATCTAATCGAGCTACAGAAAATGAGTAATATTTTTGAAAATGTGTCAAACTTAGAACCACTGGAAAAACCAACGTGAAACAAAGAAGGAATATGGGGAGGGACTTATAGTTTGAAGCGAAAGAAGAATTTCAAAGAGATAACCAGTACATGGACCTAACACTTTTACCAAAATAGCGATCAGAAGCTACAGTCATCCTAAGGGGGGATACAGAAATGACTTTACGGGAGGAAAAAATAAGTATACTATGGTATTATTTTTTTAACATTTAGATGATAATATGAAGCATAATAAGACCAACGAAAAAAATTGAACATATCGTATAAGTACACGGTCGGACAATACTGATAATTGCTTTGCGATTCAATCGAACATGATCCATATGGCAATAGAAGCTCAAAAGAAGAATAAGATAGATACAATGAATATGGATTTGGTAAATTATACTAGAATATCACCATATTTTGATGTAACTTTATTTAAGGTTATGACATTTCAAGTGATTCATTCGAGGTCATAATATTTAGAGAAATTGAACAATTAAGATCACCATTGACACGTGACAATAAGAGAAAAATTTAGTTAAAACTCAAAAGCATGTCAATAATGATCTCAATTAGCCTAGTTTACTAAACTTTGTGACCTCAAATAAATTTATCCCTAAACTTTATGGCCTTCCAATGTAATTTACCTAATTTGGATTTAAGTATTCCCTTTGCGAATATTCATCCCTCACTTTCAACGCACAAAACTTGTCTTCGGTTCCACAGGTTCTTTTGTAAGGAAAATCAAACCAATGTCTTGGCAAGAACGAAAAGTTTGAAAGGGACGTGAAAGGAGTTATAACATTCAATCTACAAATTCTACCATTCACTTCGGATGTGCCTTGGATGGACAAGAGATTTTGCATGTTTAAGGCATAGTCCGAAGTAGCAAGTTATCGAATGGTCGTTGAAGCAGGTTAGATTCCTTAATAACGACCTAATGTCAGTGTGGCAAGTGTCTTGGATGCATGTAACCATTTCGGAATAGGAGGGAACAACAGAACAAATTTAAGGATCACATCACTAACGGAATTCATTGTGCTGGTTCAAGTGGCACTGATCTACGACAACATGCACATGCACCTCGACACACTAATGAAAAAAGTGGGAAAAGACTCTCAAGTTCGTAGCAAAACAAATAGTCTGCACAATAACTTTGAGTGCACTCACTCGCATCATTCCAGTAGCGTGCTGGATGATCAAGGAAGAAGTCCACCAGTCTTATCTCTTTCAAAACTGGGAATAATCAATGCTGTTCCTGGACAGTGTAAAGTCCCCAAGTAACTTTTACTTGGAGCTAAATGCAATTTGCCTAGTAGGATTAGGTTTATAGTACTATCGCCTATTATCTAAACAAATGGAAGACTCCATCTGTCCCTAACTTGCTTAGACCGACAAGAATTACTAGGTGGACTACAAGTGGACTAAAATGCAACCCGTAAAAGAGATGTTCTACCAAATATGTTTTGGCGGATATGTTCTAGCCAACGTCAAAAGTTAACGAAAGCAATTGAAGGATAGGGAAGGCCTTAGCTTCAAGCCAGCAAGAAGAGGAAAAAGAATAATTATTAAGAAAGAAAAAAAAAAAAAACTAAAGTAGTTTTAACTTATCTTAGCACGTTCAGGCTTAAATCAATTAAAGCATAAAGGAGTTTTCGTTGATCTTTCGTCACTAATCTTTTTTTAGCTTGGGATAGCAATTAATACATAATCTTTTTTTTTTTTAATACAACAATATGCACATGAAGAATTATTTGAAGATTTCAAAAGTATTGAGTTCTTGCCAGATGTG
This sequence comes from Combretum micranthum, assembly GCA_024138025.1. Taxonomy (NCBI): domain Eukaryota; kingdom Viridiplantae; phylum Streptophyta; class Magnoliopsida; order Myrtales; family Combretaceae; genus Combretum; species Combretum micranthum. The sequence continues at coordinate 113,836 of JAMXBD010000749.1, forward strand.
CAAGTTAATACCCTAAGGGCAATAAAATTAATACAAAGTACAACATGGAGTATGCAAGTACCAAGTCTTATGCTAATAACAATTACAAGAGGTATCCACTTTGACTCATCAATCAACAAAAGAACTGTAATTTCTATCAACACAAAAAGTAATCAAGTGATAAGTTCTAAGGAAGATAAAAGAAGTCAATTCAAGAGATGCCCAAGACCTCTTAGACTTTGAATAATGAGCCTTTAGCCATGAGACAAACTGAACAAGGTTTCAATAATTAGGCTTTTAGCTCCATTTCATGCCATGGACTAGTAAGGGGCCATAGGTTATCGACTTTAATCAAGATTTTTTTTTTCGATTTAACTTAGGAGGCTTAGAATAGAGATTGTTAAACCAGTTGTATTGCTCCTACTTTTACTCAATTGTCTCACACACAAAAACTAAACCCAGAAAAGTTCCTTTTGAACTCATTTTGGATTTATTCGAATTCGAAAAGACTTAAGAAAGCTTAAAGAAGCCCCTAGTTTATTTTAAAATGAAGATGGCTTCTATAAAACCTAAATTTCATTGTCTCCTTCAATAGCTATTAGACTTATCCAATCCTATTGCAAAACCCATGCCAATGCATAAGTGATTTATATTGACTTAATCATCAAGAATGATCCAATGACAACCAATAACATCAAATCTCAACTATCTAATACATAACAATCTCACGATGAATAGTAACTTCCTAAATCTAGATATAGGTGGCTAACCTTCTTATTTAAACGCATTCTTACATATTGCTAAATCGAAAGTAATAGGAAAACTGTGTCAAAATGCCTACATGAAAGATCAAATCAATTATTCCATGAAGAATGAATCGAGAACTCTTGAATCTACTGAATTTGATTCACTATCAAGTGCACGCACGTGAGACATTGAATATTTCTATTCCTCCTCCAACACCTCTTCCTATCTCATTCATACATATATCATAATTTAAAACTTTTCTAAAGTTGATCAGTACACCTACAACATGTAACACACTTGTTATAACCTATAAAAAAGACAACAGTGAGTAGCTAGCTATACCAACCCCAATTATACTTTTTTTATTAGCTAAAAGTTTATGAAAACTCAAAAGTTGTCACTAAATTTCAAAAGTTTTCACATCACAAAAATAGGAGTCAAATTGGTGCTTATTTAGGTTGTCAATGAAAACTAATATTAGAAAAAAATGAGGAAAAAAAAAACTATTTCATCAAATTTTCGTATCTTTGCATTTAATAATATTGGACAAGAAATAATTTTAGGCGTTCAATTTGTTTACACATAACCAAAATGAAAAATCATTCAAACACTTGAGGTTTTAATGAATCTTCTTATAATGACAAGAACCATAGCCAAGTCTTAAATATCATTTATAATATTGGTTTTACATATGCCCTTTACAACTTTTCATATTCATTAGAAATGAAATAGATGTCTAATAGGATTTTCATTCATTAATTTTCAATTTAAATGTGGAAATTTAAAAAAAAAATCATTTCAAAATTCATTTGCTATTTAGAGTTTTGTGTAATATATGATCATTTAATGTTTTTTTAATAAAGATTCTTTATAAATTCGCTATTGCAATGAACTAATGGCACGTATACTGGGAGCTAATAGAGAGAGAATGCTAAAATGAAGTTTATCAAATATAATTTTTATTAGTGTAGCCTGTGTGTGTTTGCGAGTTGCAGGATTACACCAATGAGTCGATCAAGTGTTTTTCAAAGCATTGAGCTCAAAATTTTACGATGCGAAGAGAACATGGTAGGGTGTGGCATAAGAAAATTACAAATCGGCGAGCTGATACACATGGGACTGGCAAGCCAGTCCAATATCTTTCAAGAGTTATAGTGTCGAGTCCTAATTTTGAGGTGCGACCAGGTACAACAAAGAAAGTTTAAGGTGGTACATTTGAAGACTCCAATCGACGAGGCGATGGGTCTTGAAATCAGCGAGTTGGTGCTGCTAAAAATCCAATCATTGCATGCTTTTATTATAGCCATCCGACAAATGTTATCTTTAATGAATATTTAATTTTTTGAAAGATATAGGTACTCATTGGCTTGGAGATTCAGACAACTTTTTGGCACTTTTTAGAGCTTTCATTTGCAAACAAACAAACTAGTCTTCATTTTTAATTTTTTTGTTCTCTTGTTCACCAATTTGTAAATCTTGAGTAAGAGAAAGAAAATAGTTCTAGTGCTCTGTTCCTATGTTTGTAAATCTTTAAGAAAAACACCTAGCGAAAGGAAATTTTCTATTTCCTAAAGTGGAGTAAATTATGTGTCACTCATCTCGAGCATTGTTTTGTGGTGATTAATAAAAGTGGGTGTGAAGTTCTCGTAGAAGATATTTTTGGACTGTGGAGGGTAGAAAGTAGGTCGAATTCCACATTAAATCTTGCCCGATCTTCTATATCCCTATCTTTTTATATTTCATATTATTGTCTAGTTTGTTATTTTCGCTGCTTTATCTATTTTCTTGCATAAAAAAAATGTTATTTGTTGTTATTAACAAAAATACTCAATTCATCCCCCCCACAAACCTCCCACCCCTCGCGCCCTCCCCACCCCCCTTCCTTTGTATCCTTGTGCATTTTCGAAGAATAGAATAATAATTCTTATAAATGAATTTGTTAGCTTGTTTACTTGCACAAATGAACTGGGTGTAATTATTTTATTCTCTATGTAGGGGGAATTTATAAAAACCACCTATCATATGTTTTTTTTTATTATCTCTGTATTTCCTCCCTAATGGAAATGAAAATTCAAACAATGTTACTATTTTACTCATAGTATATTTAATCATTGACAAAAATACTATAACAATACACAAAACCGTCCTTTTTTTAATACAATGGTGCCATTCTATATTTCTTTTTTGTTAAGATTTAGCAAAATTATGTACAAATATACTATGCAGATTATATATAACATATACATATAAAACACATAATTTATATTCTATAAGTCACATATAAGTTATAACTTATATATGTAACTTATAGGTAATATATGAGGATTATATATCTTATATGTATTCTGTATATGAATTATTGAAATAGCCAAGAAATTCCTAATTTTATTTCATGAATGAATTGTTGAATTATGCATGATAAATATATGTTGATGGTTAATTTAAATTTTGATGAACTATGTGATATGTGAAAGTGTAGAATTATTTAAATATGTTAGATTAATTATTTATTGAGTTTGTAAAATATTAATATGCCTTAAAGTGTGTTATTTGTGCTTAGAAATAAATGGAATGTATACATATGAAAGCCCCTAAGTAGCAGAAAATTTGAGTAAAAAAATAGAGCCAATAAAACCCCTTTTTAATGCCTTAAAACAAAGCCATTTAATTAAGTAAAACAAGTTAAATTAATTAACCCAAAACAAAGTCATTATGCCTTTAATGCCCTCATGCCCTTAAAGTCAACATAGGATAAGTTTAAACTTTTTAACTTCAAAAATTCGGCCAAAAATTTCAGACCAAGCCAAAAACCCTCCATTTGCCCTAAACTCATTCCTCTCTTCATCAAAAGAGCTCCCAAGGTGACCCCTAAGTTGAAGTTTGATTTTCTACAATTCTCACCATCAAAAGCTTGATCTAGAGTCCTTAAACCGAGCATAGAAGTCCAAGTGGTAAGTGTGTTCTCAATTTTTCATTTTCATGCTTATATGTGTTCTTGATGATATTTTTGTTTATGAATTCGTGATCATGTGGTATGGATATTATATGAAGTGTAATAGGACTAGATTGGTTAGTTTTATGTGCTTAGGATGAGTTTTGAAGTGTTGGAAGTGTTGGTGAATGCATGTGGTTGGATGACCTAATATTGAAGAAGATGATGAATAGTGATTTGGAGTTGATGAAGTTTTGGAGGTGTTTGGTGTTGTTTGAATGGGATGATCATATAACAAGTTTTGGAAACTTTAGAATGAGTTTAAAGAATTTTAAGAAGTGTAAAATGCATTTTGAAAACAGGGGATTTCGTCATTTTTTTCGCTCCAGTGTACACAGCCTGTGTACATGGTCGTGTAGGCCTTGAAATTCTTAAAGTTGCTCTCGGGTCATTTTTTTTACCCAACACGGCCTCCATACACGGGCCGTGTACCCGGTCGTGTAGACTTCCCCTGTTTCGCAGCTCTTTGTATTTTAGCCGTAACTTTTTCATCCGATCTCCGATTGAGGTGATTCAAGTTGCGTTGGAAAGCTAAGGAAAAGATCTAAAACTTTCATGTTTTAAGATTTTACAAATTACAAAAGTATCAGTTCTTAAATTTCAATTCTTTCCAGCTGATACGCTTTCCAACAAAGTTTAAAACTTATTGTTGTTTACTAAAAGTTGTTCAAAGCTTGATAAATGGTCATTTAAGTATTTGTTGGGTATTGTATGATAATATATGATATCTAAATGCTATGTGAGATGTTATAATAATTTATTTGAATTTCTTTGGATGATTATACTTGACTTTGATGATATATACTTGTGTGAGTTGTAATTACTTCTTTTACAGTGATTGATTCCCTTTCGATTATCCCTATTAACTCCCGAGCTAATACAGGTACGCAGTAACCTGCTTGTCTCTGTTAGGATAGGCATTTATAAAACTTAAATATATAATAAGAAAACTTAAAATGTGATTGTTGCTTGTGTTTTATGCCGTTAAAATCCAATTCCTACGCCAGGTCATGTATGAACCTAACGGCGACCCCTCATAGTTTGATGAGTTTGGGATGGAAGTTGGTATCTGGTTCGGGGAGCGGCACCTTGCTCAGTTTGAGCACGATAGATCTAGGCGCTTAGGCCACTCCTGTCATTTGAGATGACTTTCATTAAGTGGTACGGCGGGTAGTCGACGGGGGGTATAGATCGGTGAAAATTTATTTAAACTTGGTAGGAAGTACCATAGTTTAGTTCAAACGTTTATGAGAACGGGTGAACTATATTTTATGATATGGACTGAGTATAAATAAAGCTAAGTAACGGCTATTAACCCTGGAGGAAGCTACTTTTCTCTTTGACTTAACGATATCTAGGACGGTATGAGTACCCGAACTACTTATATCAACCCCCTGAGCGTCCGAGTGTTACTCAGGTCCCCTCGCGATCCCTGTTGTCCGGAGTTTGAATACTCCCGTGTTGATTGATTAATTAAAGATTAAAGAATAATTGAATGGATGTTGCATATTGCATTTAGAATAAGCTTGTGTGCTTCATCTCGCTTTTGTATTCGTTGCTGTGTACTGGGCCTCTGGCTCATTCTTTTAACAATTTCAGGTGATGACCTGGACGAGTCCTATGCGAGCATGGGTTATGGCTCCGATTTTGAGGACTTCTTGGAGGAATATGAGGACTAGAGTTTGACCAGGACTGGATGGAACCATTCTTTTTGTAATAGACTAGATAGTTAGTTAGAATGGATGTTTGTAAAGCTTTGTTAAGCTTTATATTTTGTTATTTTGTTTAAGGCTTGTAAGAAGCCTGTGGATGTAATATATGTATGTATATATCTAGCTTGATCTGCCTTTGTTTGAAGTTGTGTATATATATGTTAATATGTTTTGAAAAGCTACTAAGTAATTATTTCTCAAAATGATTTATTCCTTAAGATTAGGTGAACAATTCATCAAACAATCCTTTTAAGACAACCTTGCATATAATTCTGCAGATTATATGCGGTTGGGGAACTGCTATTGCTTATTTCAACTAGGGGTAATAGCGGGTCCTTACAGTTGGTATCAGAGCATAGTTTGATTAATTGTTTGCCTAATTAAAATGATTTGTTTGCGACTTGACTTAGACACAAATAGGTAGAATAGGATGAGCATAGTTGCTAAGTTGCTTGAATGCTTGTGTTTGTTTGTTTTCTTGAATGTTTTGTGCTTATTGCTTGCCTTATTGCTTGACGGATTGTTTGTTATGATGTGTGATTGTGAATGCTAATTAATAGGTTGAATGTGTGACTTGAATGCATATACCTGTATGTGTGTTGAATGTATTGTGTATGGCTATGAAGATGGACAGGTTAAGAAGATCTACTAGACAGCAATCAGATAGGGAAAGCATGCCACCGCCACAGTCTTCATCTACATCTGCTCCTACATCATCTTCTACCCCAAGTAATGAGACCACTCCATCTCCAGCATCGGCTTCTGCTTCTCAGATTCCTTTACCGACTCCGATTCCGCCACCACCACCTATGCCGCCTATTCCTCCTATGCCACAGATGCCTACAGGTGATCCGAATTCCATGTATGGTATGATAAGAGACATGATGGCAATGATGCAACAATATCAAATGATGATGTACCAGCAGACACAGTACTTTGTACAGCAAGGTAATCAACCTGGGGTAAGACCGAATGAAGCACCACCTGTGAATGAACAAGCCAACCAGATCAAACTACATGACTTTAGTAAGATGGTTCCAGAGTTTGATGGTACTAGCACTGATCCGACAGTGGCTGAGAATTGGATAGAAGAATTGGAGAAGACCTTTGCAGCTAGCAGTACTCCTGAGGATAAGAAAGTGGACTTAGCAGTTTATATGATGAAGAAAGAAGCTTACAATTGGTGGAGACTAGCTAGTGGAAATTTGCAACAACCCATCTCTTGGATTACATTCAAGGATACCTTCTTCACTAAGTACTTCCCGAATTCAGTACGAGAGAGGATGATTTCTGATTGGTTGAACTTGAGACAAGGAAGCAAGACCATAGATGAGTACCATGGAGAGTTTTGCAGGTTGCTACGCTTTGCTGGAGGAGATTATCGTGATGAGAGGATGAAGGTTCAGAAGTTTCAGAACGGTTTGAATGAAGAGATTCAGAATGAAGTGAAGAAGTTCGAATTGCACACTCTATCAGATTTAGTTTACTTGCCAAAGCTTTGTTGATGAACAGATAAATAATGATAGTCGAGTTAGGAGAGCCCGAAGAGCTGCTTTCATGGGGAAGAGACCTGCTCCAGCCACATCTTATGGCGGTTATCAAGGTGTTAGCAAAGGAGGCTATTATCAAAACCGAGGAAAGAGACCTTACCTGGGAAAACAAGGAGGTCAGAAGTCAACATCTAAGGCTTCTACACCAGTGTTTGAGAAGAAATGCCCTAGATGCTATGGTCCTCATGAAGAGACAACTTGTAAGTGGACTCCCGGAGCGTGCTTCTCATGTGGTCAAGTTGGGCATAAATACACAGAGTGTCAGAATCCCAAGCTACCACCAGTGTTTTGTGCTTATTGTAAGCAAAGAGGGCATCATATTTCCAATTGCAAAGATCGACCTGATGTTAAAAAGGGAATGAATGTAGAAAAAGGGAAGACAAATGCTAGAGTTTTCACCCTACAGCAAGTTGAAGATACGCCTGCAGTAGACACCTTGGCAGGTATTCTGAATGTGTGTGATAGGAATGCTTATGTGTTGATTGATACAGGGGCGACTCATGCATGTATTTCTGAGAATTTCATGAACGATTGTAATCTTGCTTCTGAAGTGTTGAGTGATCGTGTTATGTGTGTAACTACTCCGTTAGTGATTGAAAATAGGCATCCATGTGTGTGTAAGAATGTGAATGTGATGATTTCTGATGTGAGCATGCCTATTGATATGATAGTGTTACCTTTATCTGATTTTGATGTAATATTGGGAATGAATTGGCTAAATCATTATAAGGTCACTATCGATTGTAGTAGAGCGGAGTTGAGTTTTGATTTGGATGAAGGAAGGTTTTCATATATGTTAGAGAGGTTAAGACCTAAGAGTATGAAGTTCATGGAGTTGTGGGAGAAACCGGTTATAGCAGCTATGAGTATGGAGGAAGTAGATATCAACATGGTGCCAGTTGTGAATGGGTTTGTGGATGTATTTCCTGAGAAGTTACCTGGATTACCACCTGATAGAGATATAGAGTTTGGAATCGAAATATTGCCTGGAACAGTACCTATCTCTAAAGCTCCATATAGAATGGCTCCAGCAGAGTTGAAGGAGTTGAAGATACAGTTACAAGAGTTGCAAGACTTGGGTTTTATTAGACCAAGCATATCCCCGTGGGGTGCTCCAGTGCTTTTTGTCAAGAAGAAGGATGAGAGTTTGCGTATGTGTATTGACTACAGAGAATTGAACCGGGTTACTATAAAGAATAAGTATCCTTTGCCACGGATTGACGATCTGTTTGATCAATTGAAGGGAGCAACTGTGTTTTCTAAGATCGACTTGAGATCAGGATACTATCAGCTTAAGATTAAATCTCAAGACATTCAGAAGACAGCTTTCAGAACCAGATATGGACACTTCGAATTTTTAGTGATGCCTTTCGGGTTAACCAATGCACCCTGCATTTATGGACTTGATGAATAGAGTCTTCAAGGATTATTTGGATTCATTTGTCATAGTCTTTTGACGATATCTTGATCTATTCCCGAAGCAAAGAAGAGCATCAAGAGCATTTGAGACTTGTGTTACAAAGGCTTCGAGAGAAGAAACTATATGCCAAGTTTAACAAGTGTCAGTTTTGGTTAGAGGAGATATCTTTTCTTGGACATATTATTTCAAAAGAAGGAGTCTCAGTTGATCCAACGAAGATTGAGGCGATTCTCAAGTGGACAAGGCCTACAACGTGAGTGAAATCAGAAGCTTTCTTGGATTAGCTGGATATTATCGAAGATTTGTGGAAGGATTCTCAAAGATTGCATCTCCATTAACCCGATTGACCCGAAAGAATGTTAGGTTTGAATGGGATGATAGATGTGAGAAGAGCTTTGAAGAGTTGAAGGAGAGATTGATATCGGCTCCTATCTTGGCGCTACCAGTCCATGGAAAGGAATTCATAGTCTTCAGTGATGCATCTATTCAAGGACTCGGTTGTGTGCTTATGCAAGACGGGAGAGTTATAGCTTATGCTTCCAGACAGTTGAAACCACATGAAAAGAATTATCCAGTACACGATTTAGAGTTAGCAGCTGTTATACTTGCACTGAAATTGTGGAGACATTATTTGTTTGGAGAGAAGTGTAAGATCTATACGGACCACAAGAGTTTAAAGTACATCTTCACACAGAAAGAACTCAATATGAGACAGAGAAGATGGCTTGAACTACTTAAGGATTATGACGTGGAGATCCTCTACCATCCCGGGAAAGCTAATGTAGTAGCGGATGCGCTTAGTAGAAAGAAACATGAAGACATTGCTACTTTGCTTTCTAGCCAAAAGGAGATCCAGATAGAGTTCATGAAGCTAGATCTTGAAGTCACTGGAGCAAGTAGATGTGATGTTAGCTCAACTGTCTTTGCAACCAACAATTCTGGATAGAATTAAACAAGCTCAAGAGGAAGACGATGAAACCAAAGGATAAAGGATTCTATAAGGATTGGGAAAAGGAAAGAATTAAGGATTGATATGGATGGTGTTGTGAGATATGGGAATCGACTATTTGTGCCATGTGGGTTAAGAGAAGAAGTCATGAAGGAAGCCCATTCCTCTCCATATTCGATTCACCCCGGAAGTACAAAAATGTATAAGGATCTAAAAAGAAATTATTGGTGGGAAGGTTTAAAGAGGGATGTAGCTCAATATGTCTCTAAGTGTATGGTTTGTCAACAAGTAAAGATTGAACATCAACGGCCCGGAGGAGAACTTCAACCTTTGTCAGTGCCTGAATGGAAATGGGAAGACATTACCATGGATTTTGTATCGGCTTTACCCAAAACCATAACCAAGTATGAAGTTGTTTGGGTTATCGTGGATAGATTGACAAAGTCGGCTCATTTCATACCATTAAGAGTTGGAGAATCATTGGAGAAGATAGCACATACCTATATCAAAGAGATAGTGAGATTGCATGGTATTCCAAAGACGATCACTTCAGATAGGGATTCACGCTTTGTCAGCAGATTTTGGAAGAGTCTACATACTGCTTTGGGTACACAGCTTCAGTTTAGCACGGCATTTCATCCTCAGACAGACGGGCAATCTGAAAGAACGATCCAGATCTTGGAAGATATGTTAAGAGCATGTGCCTTAGACTTTGGCAATAGATGGGATACATATTTGCCACTCATAGAGTTTTCTTACAACAATAGCTTCCAAGCAACGATTCAGATGGCGCCTTATGAAGCACTGTATGGTAGGAAGTGCAGATCCCCAATACATTGGGATGAAGTTGGTGAAAGAACAGTTTTGGGTCCTGAGTTAGTACAGCAAGCGGTTGACAAGATCCGAGTGATTAAGCAGAGAATGAAGACGGCTCAAGATCGGTATAAGAGCTATGCTGACATGAGGAGAAGACCATTGGAATTCGAAGTTGGTGACCATGTATTCCTTAAGATCTCACCAACAAAAGGAGTGATTAGATTTGGGGTTAAAGGAAAGTTGAATCCAAGATATATAGGTCCATATGAAGTTTTGGAAAGAATCGGGCCATTAGCTTATCGACTAGCTTTACCCCCGAATTTGTCCGAAGTTCATGATGTGTTTCATGTGTCACAGCTCAGAAAGTGTGTATCGGATCCTGAAGCTATCGTCTCTACTCATCAACCCGAGATTCAACCCGACCTAAGCACAATTGAGAAACCTATTAAGATCTTGGACAAGATTGACAAGGTATTGAGAAAGAAAGTAATTCCTTTTGTCAAAGTTTTGTGGTCGGGTCAAAGCGAAAGAGAGGCGACTTGGGAACCCGAAGATGAGATGAGACAGAAGTATCCCGAGTTGTTTGAGCAATGATTAAGGTATGATAAGTTTCGAGGACGAAACTTTTTGAAGGAGGGGAGAATGAAATAGCCAAGAAATTCCTAATTTTATTTTATGAATGAATTGTTGAATTATGCATGATAAATATATGTTGATGGTTAATTTAAATTTTGATGAACTATGTGATATGTGAATGTAGAATTATTTAAATATGTTAGATTAATTATTTATTGAGTTTGTAAAATATTAATATGCCTTAAAGTGTGTTATTTGTGCTTAGAAATAAATGGAATGTATGCATATGAAAGCCCCTAAGTAGCAGAAAATTTGAGTAAAAAAATAGAGCCAATAAAACCCCTTTTTAATGCCTTAAAACAAAGCCATTTAATTAAGTAAAACAAGTTAAATTAATTAACCCAAAACAAAGTCATTAAGCCTTTAATGCCCTCATGCCCTTAAAGTCAAATAGGATAAGTTTAAACTTTTTAACTTCAAAAATTCGGCCAAAAATTTCAGACCAAGCCAAAAACCCTCCATTTGCCCTAAACTCATTCCTCTCTTCATCAAAAGAGCTCCCAAGGTGACCCCTAAGTTGAAGTTTGATTTTCTACAATTCTCACCATCAAAAGCTTGATCTAGAGTCCTTAAACCGAGCATAGAAGTCCAAGTGGTAAGTGTGTTCTCAATTTTTCATTTTCATGCTTATAGTGTTCTTGATGATATTTTGTTTATGAATTCGTGATCATGTGGTATGGATATTATATGAAGTGTAATAGGACTAGATTGGTTAGTTTTATGTGCTTAGGATGAGTTTTGAAGTGTTGGAAGTGTTGGTGAATGCATGTGGTTGGATGACCTAATATTGAAGAAGATGATGAATAGTGATTTGGAGTTGATGAAGTTTTGGAGGTGTTTGGTGTTGTTTGAATGATGGGATGATCATATAACAAGTTTTGGAAACTTTAGAATGAGTTTAAAGAATTTTAAGAAGTGTAAAATGCATTTTGAAAACAGGGGATTTCGTCATTTTTTTCGCTCCAGTGTACACAGCCTGTGTACATGGTCGTGTAGGCCTTGAAATTCTTAAAGTTGCTCTCGGGTCATTTTTTTTACCCAACACGGCCTCCATACACGGGCCGTGTACCCGGTCGTGTAGACTTCCCCTGTTTCGCAGCTCTTTGTATTTTAGCCGTAACTTTTTCATCCGATCTCCGATTGAGGTGATTTAAGTTGCGTTGGAAAGCTAAGGAAAAGATCTAAAACTTTCATGTTTTAAGATTTTACAAATTACAAAAGTATCAGTTCTTAAATTTCAATTCTTTCCAGCTGATACGCTTTCCAACAAAGTTTAAAACTTATTGTTGTTTACTAAAAGTTGTTCAAAGCTTGATAAATGGTCATTTAAGTATTTGTTGGGTATTGTATGATAATATATGATATCTAAATGCTATGTGAGATGTTATAATAATTTATTTGAATTTCTTTGGATGATTATACTTGACTTTGATGACTATATACTGGTGAGTTGTAATTACTTCTTTTACAGTGATTGATTCCCTTTCGATTATCCCTATTAACTCCCGAGCTAATACAGGTACGCAGTAACCTGCTTGTCTCTGTTAGGATAGGCATTTATAAAACTTAAATATATAATAAGAAAACTTAAAATGTGATTGTTGCTTGTGTTTTATGCCGTTAAAATCCAATTCCTACGCCAGGTCATGTATGAACCTAACGGCGACCCCTCATAGTTTGATGAGTTTGGGATGGAAGTTGGTATCTGGTTCGGGGAGCGGCACCTTGCTCAGTTTGAGCACGATAGATCTAGGCGCTTAGGCCACTCCTGTCATTTGAGATGACTTTCATTAAGTGGTACGGCGGGTAGTCGACGGGGGGTATAGATCGGTGAAAATTTATTTAAACTTGGTAGGAAGTACCATAGTTTAGTTCAAACGTTTATGAGAACGGGTGAACTATATTTTATGATATGGACTGAGTATAAATAAAGCTAAGTAACGGCTATTAACCCTGGAGGAAGCTACTTTTCTCTTTGACTTAACGATATCTAGGACGGTATGAGTACCCGAACTACTTATATCAACCCCCTGAGCGTCCGAGTGTTACTCAGGTCCCCTCGCGATCCCTGTTGTCCGGAGTTTGAATACTCCCGTGTTGATTGATTAATTAAAGATTAAAGAATAATTGAATGGATGTTGCATATGCATTTAGAATAAGCTTGTGTGCTTCATCTCGCTTTTGTATTCGTTGCTGTGTACTGGGCCTCTGGCTCATTCTTTTAACAATTTCAGGTGATGACCTGGACGAGTCCTATGCGAGCATGGGTTATGGCTCCGATTTTGAGGACTTCTTGGAGGAATATGAGGACTAGAGTTTGACCAGGACTGGATGGAACCATTCTTTTTGTAATAGACTAGATAGTTAGTTAGAATGGATGTTTGTAAAGCTTTGTTAAGCTTTATATTTTGTTATTTTGTTTAAGGCTTGTAAGAAGCCTGTGGATGTAATATATGTATGTATATATCTAGCTTGATCTGCCTTTGTTTGAAGTTGTGTATATATATGTTAATATGTTTTGAAAAGCTACTAAGTAATTATTTCTCAAAATGATTTATTCCTTAAGATTAGGTGAACAATTCATCAAACAATCCTTTTAAGACAACCTTGCATATAATTCTGCAGATTATATGCGGTTGGGGAACTGCTATTGCTTATTTCAACTAGGGGTAATAGCGGGTCCTTACAATTATAGAATTATATATATGAAAAAATAAAGTGTATTGATAAAATGTATAAGTTGTATATACAAGTTATAAGCAATACGTATAGGTTATATTTTATAAGCTATATATATAACTCATAACTTATATATGTAATTTGTAAGTTATATATATTAAGCTATATTTCATATAGATAAGTGATAAGTATGTTTTATATTTTATATAAAAATATATAGTTATGAGTTATAAGTTTTATATATACATATGTTAGATAATATATAAATTATATATATAAGTGGTGAGTTATATGTATAATTCAGTCTATAAATACATAATCTAGAGATTATGAATATATTAGCTATGTATTATAGATGTTATATATATGAAAAATAAATAGTGTATTGATAAAATACATAGGTTTTATATATAAGCTATAAGTTAGATATATATAATATATAATATAAGTTATAAGTTATAACTTGTATCTATAAGTTATATATGTTTTATATTTTATAAGTTACAAGTTCTATATCTATGTGTGTGTGTGTGTGTGTGTGTGTAAGCTATACTTCATATGTATAAGTTATAAAGAATAGTTTAAATATACAAGTTATAATTATCTATTTAAATACGTACGTTATATAATATATAAGTTATAAATATATATATATTAATATATAATCAAGATAATTTAAATATAAATGATATATATTATTTATGTTATAGATATAACAAGTAAATAGGGTATTGGTAAAATATGTAAGTTGTATACATAAATTATAAGTTCACATATAAGTTATATTTTATAGGTTATATTTTATGTATATAAGTTATATATGTTTTATAAGTTTATAAGTGATATATATATATATATATATATTTAAGTTATACATATGCGTTATATATGTATAAATTATATAAATATCATTTTTATTTGTATGTTATGATTTATATACATATATATATATATAAATGTCTAAAAAATATAAGTACATAACCATAGGATATAAATATTGTATAAATGGAAAATAAATAATTTATTGATAAAATATATAAGTTGTATATATTAGTTATATATACATATATGTTATATGTTATGAGCTATATATACAAATTTTATATGTTATAGATATGTGTTGTGTGTGTGTGTTGTGTGTGTGTGGACTAGCACATAATCTATATATATATACATATATATACATATGTTTGTATATGTGTGTACTATATATATTATATATAAATTATATTTATATATATTTATATATAATGTATTTGTTATGAATAGCATATGTATGTGTATGGGTATGAGTATATGAGTATATTTATATAACTTCTTTTTTTTTTTATAATAGCCAAATAAAAGTATAATGGCAATTTCAATTTTATTCCCAGTTTAACACTGCAATTGATAAATTAAAGTAAATGCTAAAATATGTATTCCTCGTAATAAAATTCTAGATATAATAAACATTGTAATACATCTTTCCTCGTCTATTACTGATAATATCATTACTAAAGTAATTAATAAATTAAAGTAAATATTGAAATATATAATCATGATAATAAAACTCTGGACAAAGTAAATATAAAAATACATCATTTCTAGTCTGTTACTAGTAATACCATTTCCAATGCATAACTTTTCTATTCCTCATCTATTTTATTCCTTCAAGTAAACAACCCGTAAATGTTATAATAGCTCTTCATTAAGAATAAGGTTGTAATGAAATTACTATTATAATAAAATGAACAAGTACTTAAAGTGTCAATTTATTACTTGAAAACTTTTTGATTTTATTCATATTACCTAGATGAATTAATAAATTGAAAAAATAAGTAAAGTTTACATAGCTAATTGCAAAATTTGACAAAGTCCAAGTATATTACAATTTTTTTAAATTTCAGACAATTAATTACATAAATTTGACATTAATCGTAATCTATATGGGCAGAAACTTTTGGATCGTGTCGAATAACCCAAATAATGTCTTTTCCAATCCTAAACTATACCCATAAACTATATAAATCAAAATAGCCTGCTTGCAGACTCCCATATTTGCATACTTCCTTTTTCCTTTCATTCTAAAATTCTTCTTCCCTCACTTCTAAAATCAAACGTAAACCTTATGTAAAGATATATTTATTGAGTCTAATATATGTATACCGTTGCTACAAAAAGAAAAAAAATTCAATATACAAATTAGATAAAATTAATTATAAAAATACTGTTATTAAATTACGTCTATAAAACAGGATAAAAAAATTTACATACAAATCGTAGGAATAAATCACAATATTAAGGTTGACTATCATACCTATATTGTGTTTGAGGGAAGTGGTATATTTTTTTAACATATATTGCAGTTTGTTTGCACGACACACGTCCAGGTCTGCTATACTCCTTCTAAAAGTATGATTTAACTGCATTATTGTCATTTGGTTGTGTTTCCATTTTGCTTGACCCACCGTGCCATCACTTTTGCTCTTGAATTGTGTTAAACAAATTTGACTTTGCTGGGACAGGTCCTGTTCATTTTGCTTCAAACGAGTATCATGATAATAACTCTCAATATGCCCATGATACGTAAATATTTCCATTTCTAGTTTAATAAAAGTGATTTTTGTACTGTATTTTGGTAATTAATTTTTATTTCGATCTTTTTTAAGTAATTATTTTTAATTAGGATCCTAACTAAGAGATTATTTCTATATTTATTTGTATTTTATTCAGTTAGTAGGTTTTACACATGTTATTTTCTGGTTGGTCTTAAATCCACATGTCCCGGTAGTATAGGACTTGAGTTGGTATAAATAGCTTTACTTAGCTGCAGGAACGATAATCAAGCCTGACCATTGATTTTTCCCATTATTATAGTCACACTACACAAATTGCTTCTCACAATTGTGCTTGATATACTTTCACTCGATATGGCTAATGATCCAAAGAATTAACTTCTTTTCTTCCCTTGATGAGTAATCCAAGTTTATGCTTGCCACAAGGAACATAAAGAAGAAGGGCAATGTTACAAAATTAGATGCATCCAAAAAAATCTACATCTCTAAACTCCTAAAATATAGCCGTCACCAAAATCTCCATGGATCTTTGTATGGAGGAACATAGCTCTCTGTAGCAGGAAGAAGGCGGAACGAGCCAACTGCTTTTTGCAAGTATGGTCCCATCTGCATCAACAAAGCAAGTCTACATTTATGTGTGTTCGTATATATATATATTGTTGATTAAAGTTTGACCATAAAAGATGACAAGCAAGAAAATGTATACAACATTTTGTGCGCAGGTCCCTATCTTTTATGTGCAAATGCAAGTATTTTTGTGTGTGTAAGGGGGGATACCTTGTCCCACTGCTTGTTGAGAGTTGAAGCATTCAGTGTGTACAAATATCCTGAAATGTAAGCATTTACAAAGCTGGATGAGATCCTTTCCGGGAGAAAAAACCATAAATAAAGGGGAAGGAGGAGGTCAAGCCAAATTCTCATTATCCAACTAGGAATCATCACTTTTTTACCCTTGTAAATGCAAGCATTTATATAGCATCTGAAGATAGCTCGAAAGCATTTAGACAATGAACTAACAAGTCAATATAGTTGCAATTAATGATGACTTGATACTCATAGGAATCATTTGGTAAACATTCGAAAGGTTGTTGAAACAAGAAGTTACATGAAGCACTAAGAACTTGAATGTATTATGTACCATCTCGCTCAGCTGTTGAAGCTACATTGTGTCTGAACAGGTTTGATTCCTGAGCCTGCATGTTTCGACAAATACAATTAGACAATTCATTTTTTTCCCCATCAATTTTATTAGAAATTATGAGGAAAAGCCTACTGTTTTGGTAGGAGATTTGCGGACGAGGTACTCATAATACCAGTATGGCTCACCATTTATCTGAAAATAAAAAGAGAGAGGCAGATTGCTATACAGTGTTGAAGATGCATGATTTCAAATCAAATCATAGAAGTGTATAGGGTAAATATAGCCAGAGTGCTCAGAAATGAAACACAATTCCATCAACTAAATTTACCAAACATAAGATTGGAGATTCTGGGAACATACATCACTAGAATGTGCATCAAGAACTGAACTCTCTGCCATCCGCTGACTCGAGGTGACTCTCTGCATGTAATAGATAATAAAGTCATAACTGGTTCATCACTGCAGATACAGTTTCTGAAACTCGAGGATAATACAACAGACCAAGTATCTCTAAATTATATACAACAATAAAAGCAAAGCAATCTAAAGCTTGCAAACATAGTTTTCACATAATTTGTTCCATAGCCTATGTTGAAGTTGAAGATCAGAGGAATAGGCGATAACACAGAGATTGAAGGAAATCGGCAAAATACTCTATGGTGAGGCAATTGCAAGCATCGTTTCCATGGTTTTCCTTTTATGTGAAAACCGAAACCTAAATAAAGTCTGATGATGGGCAGAAATTTACCAGTGCAGATTTATCAGCTAGAACAGAATCGGCAACTTCTTTGGCAGTCCATTTGCTCTTGTCCTTTGATTTTATGATCTGATAATTTGGGGGACCCACCTGAAATAAGAAGAATGTCAAATTAAAAATTCAGTAAATAAATGAAAAACTCAGTTTGGATGAGAAAATGGTCATACGGTCAATTACCGAAACCGAGATGATTAAATTGTCAATTATGTCAACTCTCTCAGACACTATGCGCAAGCGTGCATCAGCTAAATCACATAAAACGAAAGGCCATCAGTTTAATGAACACGACTTAATATACCAACTATGGATGTTTCAAGTAAGAATCAGCCCTTAGATTTTTAAGCACCAAACCCAACTGAAGATGTATTTTAGATTTGAAACATGCTGTAATTAAAACACGCTGTTTAAGTATCAACACCAACAGGAGATCAACCATTTTTCCTTTCTTTCTTTTTATTTTCCCCTCTTCTATTCATCTATTATCTCAGTCACCTCTCTACCAAGCATAAGAGGAAAGCATCTGGCCTTTTCAGTTCTATCCACCCATGGTTGAGCCCAAGACCACCACAGTCCAGAACTAAGAGAAAGGGGCTAAAAGAGCATCGTATAGGTTTTCCCTCGCATAATTATCTACTGCATGCACTGTGGAAAGGGTTTACTTACGAGATAAAGGTGCTGCTGAAGAATATCGCTCTGGCTTTCTGGATTCCACCCTTCAAACAGATGAATCAGAAACATTGAACAAAAATGAAGAATGTATACATTTTTCCATTGGATAAAGTCTATGTATATGTACATCATTCGGTAAAAACATTGTCGTTGGTGTCTATATATACAAAAAATCCAGACCTCCATGCTTGAATTACAATCATGTCAAGGACAATTTTAGATAAGAAAACAATATATGATCCAATATTTATGTATCAGCTATGCTTGTTATTCCCCAATTACAACTCCTCATTGTTTAAATTATAAGAGGAATTTCTGCATCTTCACAAAGAATCTCTTGCGGGCACTGAAAAGGTTGACCTTTCTATTGAAACAGTCAAACTGAAGCCTATATATAACTTAAAGGACATATCTGGAAGAAGGGTCAAAAAGAATTTGAAGAAACACTTATAAAGTGTTGGGGAAAAGTAGATTCTATCCGGGAGTCAATATCATTTGTAATTGGTCTAACATAAAAAGGAAAAAATAACATAAGAATAAAAGAAATATTATTCTTAATAAATAAAGTTCAGGTGCAGAGGAAGCTTCTGACAGGTAAAAAATTGATGCTTAATATTCAGTTTGTGGAGGCACAACTGTGCATCGATATGTATGATTACTTCACAAGAAATATTGGTCCAATCAAATCAATAGTTGTTAATCACAAATGCAGCAACATCACATAGCAGTGCATAACCTATAAGGTGCCAATTAAAATATCTGTTCAGATTTAATGCAATTCAACATACCATTTGAAGACAAACTTGTTGGAAGGCAATTCCAAGGGATAGGAATAAGAATAAGCATTTATCTCATCAACCAGTGACCCCAATTTCAAGTCTTCCAGCTGTTCCTCCGCAAACACTCCTGCAACCAAATGTCACATCTTCCTTTTGAATAAGTATAATGAAATTCACTTGTAATGTTTTTGTGGTCATGAAACATACACAACTACATATGATACATAGAATTGTTTCCATCTTAATGACAGCTTGTTAATTTATGATCTCAAACAAATTTGGAAATGCCACCAACCTGAAGATCTATGCCTCATCTGATTAATTTCATGGAATATTACCTCATGGCTCTCATTTCCATAGAATTCAATTCCTCTCCTCACTGAAAGCTATGGGTGTATAAAATTCATCATCACTCCTGTATTCTCCTAATGACATATATCAGATTCTACATGATCCTATTCCATGATCATGCTATTAATTATTTATAGACTATGTCCATGGTTTGACTTGACAAATAATATTTTCAGACAAATAAGATTGAATTTATTAATTAAGTCAACTTTGTACCATGTAGGCAGTCTAGGCAACTGTCTTGGTTAAAAATCTAGACCTACATTATGTAACGTCCCACAGGCTATATCTATAAGAATTTATTAATTAAGTCAACCATGCTCCATGTAGACAGTCTAGACACCAATGAGCTCCATGCATAACCCAAAACCGTGATAGGTCTTCCCACTTATAAATCATTCAACATCATCCACATATTTCTCCTGTATTGTCATATGGTGAAATTATATAAGCGAGACACTAATAGGTTTGATACCATATATAGGATTTATTTAGATTGTTAGATTTTTCTCTATATGTATCTAATTAGCATCTATAACTTACCTTTATCATATTTATATATCTATATTATACCCGTTTGATCATTTTATAAGTAAAATGATCAGTTTTTCATCATCATTTATTTGAAATTAATAAAAATATTATATCAAAATCATCATAATATAATAAAAGCAAACAGACCCATGACCTTGGGTCATCCCTCTTGTAAATCCTTCGCACCATTCACATATTTCCCATGTGAAACTTATCCAACCACACAATGTCTCGAACAATGTTGTAATGTTTGATATATTCGAATTGTAACTAAAGTTTCTTTTAAGACCATAAATTTCTAGTCTACCAAGCATATCATAAAAGCATAAGTCAGCATTTCATTTTACCAAGTAAAATCACAAATATGTAACAGCAAGAGAAGGGAAATATATTTGAAAATTGTTACCTGAGGAAGGGATGATAAAGGAGAATGAACAAGAAAGACCAAAGAGCAAGAGTTCTCTTCTGCAAAACTCAAAGTTCGAGATGGGTCTATTAATCATGGAAACTGAACCCTTCTCATTAAACTGGCATTTTCTTGGGATTTGTACACTTATGTTCTTGCTCTGGTTCCTGCTTAACATCAAATAAAAGCAATGTGAGAGAGAAAGAGAGAGAGAGAATGAAAGCATGTAAGAGTACATGCAACCACAAAACATTGACAATCAGAGAGTGTTAAAAAAGGGCACCTGAGGCGGAAGTAGAATGAATTCAATTTGAGTGTGGATAAGGAAAGAGAAGTTGAAGAAGATGAAGAGAATGGAGGCATGCTGGTACGTTTCTTCAGCTCATCCACTCGGGAATAGTAATAAGATATCCTCAAGACCAGATCTCTTGTCTGGTTCTGAGTGAGTTCTTGTTCACTTCATGCGTTCTTATGGTCGAATATGTTGACACCAAACCATGTTTTAGGATTCGATCCTTAATGTCTTTCCTCATCGAACCGCTTTTAATAATTAAAAAACCAAACTAAACAGTTCTAGTATATCCGTCTAAACTTCGAATTACTCTTATTTTTTATTTTATCTTCAATTTAATATTTCTATTTTGTTATGTTTTGATATAATAGAACAGCATTAAGGAAAAAAAATAATAACTTTTTTTTCTAAACAATTACACAAATCCCACTAAAAAAAAAATCATAAATTGATAATTTAAATTCATTTCTTGAAAAGACAAGGTTTGTAAATGGCTAACCTCCTCTTGTAAATGACCAACCTCGTCTTAAGACAAAAAGATATGATGTCAGCCACTTATAACATTGTATCTTCAACAGATGAGTTCAACTTGTCTAATTCTAAGATTATTTTCATCCCAGTGGTATTTTTGTAATTTTTTTAAATATTTAAATTAATTTCTTTTTCACTAATAAGACAAGAACTTTACGAAAAATATTAGATAATTTGAAAACATAGAAATTACCAGTCACATCCTAGACTTTAGGAAGATTCACAACATAATAGATACACGAATAATAGAGGTAGATAACATAACAAGTAGATTGGAAAAAAAGAAAGTGATAAGAGAAAACCTAATAAAATTATGGGGAAGGAACAAGATTTATTGCAAATTAGAAAAATTTTTACCTCTATTTAGAAATAAAATCAAGAAATATTACACATGATAATTTAGATAGGAAGGTCTTTGAGATGCACATTAATGACTTTTTAAATCTATGAGTGATTAGAAAATTAAAAGGTCTACATAGAAGTCCTGCTTTTATGGTAAGAAAATATAGTGAAATAGTTAGACAAAAAAGTTGAATGATCATAGATTACAAGAA
Source organism: Combretum micranthum (assembly GCA_024138025.1). Lineage (NCBI taxonomy): Eukaryota > Viridiplantae > Streptophyta > Magnoliopsida > Myrtales > Combretaceae > Combretum > Combretum micranthum. The sequence continues at coordinate 135,888 of JAMXBD010000749.1, forward strand.
ATTAAACACAAAAACAGATGCATATGACATTCTTGACAAAATAGATCTCATAAACAGAATACAAGGAAGCAAACTATTTAGTAAGTTTGATTGTAAATAAGGATTTTGATAAATAAAGATATATGAATAATCAATTCCATGGATGGCTTTCACCTGTCCTCTTAGACATTTGAATGGTTAGTCATGTCATTTGGCTTGAAAGATGCTCCTTTAGTTTTTTAGAGGAAGATGTATAACATAACATTTATTCCAAATATAACTTTTTATGTGTTTACATTGATGACATATTGGTACACTTTAGAACATAAGAACATGCATTACGCCAAAAAATAATTCTTTTAGAATTTTTTGAAACATGGTTTAATTATCAATGGCAAAAATTGCACAATTTTACAAATAGAACATTGAATTTCAAGGATTGGGAATAGATATAGGAAAGTGGAAAAATTAGGCTACAACTTCACATTTCTAAAAAGACTTTGGAATTTGATGAAAACTTTGACAAAAAGAAATTACAATAATTCCTAGGTTTAGTAAATTCTGCGAGACCATTTTGTGAAAAATATATGAAAACACACAAATCAGTTGTATAAAAAGAAAAATAGTTTCAAACCTTTAAACAAAGAAGACATTAAACAAGTTAGAGAAATTAAAGAGATAATAATAAAAAAAACCTTCTTGATTTAAGATTATCATTAGACATAGAAATCCGAATGACTGGGAATACCCATATATTAAATTCTTTCTAGAGGGCATAGATGTAAAGAAAAAAAAAATGGTATAGTAATTGTTACAAATGTTAAAAGTGTACAGTAATAGTGTGTAATGATGCTGTTGTTCCATGATTCATTCTTATTTTGTCATCTTTTGATGTCCTTATCTTGTTTCTTGTCTTGTTATCTTTTGATGTCCTTGTCTTGTTTCTTGTCTTGTCATCCTTTTTTGTCCTTGTCTTATTTCTTATTTTGTCATCTTTTGCCATCCTTGTTCTTATGTGTGTCATTTCCATCCGTTGGCATTTTTATTCTTGCATGTCTTCTTCTTGTGTTTCTCTATATTTTCTTGTTTTTTCTCCATATTTTTGTTTCAATGTTATACTAGATTATTTGGTTTCTTTTAGAGAAAATGTTGTAAATTTTATTTTGGAAAATTAGGTATTTTCCTATAGGTAGCATTTCTAGAGCTCAGGCAATCTCATATCCGATTCGATTTTCAATCCAGTCTGACATTGGTTTGTCACATGACTGTATTTCTTGTTGTTGGAGCTTTATAGATGTCATAAGAGTATCTGCCTTCAAGATAGATGAAATGCATAACAAGCCTTACGTCAAGTGTGAGCCATTTCAAAGGAATATACTATATTGTGAGCCCAATCACCAAGACTCTTCCTCTCATGGAGTAATCTTGACCCCATGCATATGTTTGTACTGCTTCTTTGATGGCAGGTTCAAAATTTTTGAATTGCTCTACAGTTTCGTTAACTATATTAACCAATCCATAATCTAGTAGTATCTATTATGTCCACTACCACTTTTCAATGAACATACTTAGAAAAATATTCTAGATTTATACTATATTTGTATATACAAAAATCATTTTTGTCGTTGGGTTATGATATATTTGTTGGTGTTTATTTCCTTTTCATATGCTTTTGAAGGCTTGCAAATGGTTCCCAAAACTTTTCATAGCAAGACAGTAAATTTTTTTTTTCTGATTTTTGAAGGAAGTTTGATGATGTAATTTTTCTTATTAATAAAAATGAAAAAAGTGGCATTTTCAAATTGTTCTTCCTTGCTTATTCCATGCTTGGTGAATGTCTAAGGAAAACTTGTTTAAATATTTTACATGTATGTATTGGTTGTGTACATTTTGTTTCTTTGTCTAGTTGTTTAGAGCGTTCAAATTCTTATTATAGATCTTTATTGATCACAGAGTCTTCATGTCCAAGATATTGTTACATCATGTGTGTAGCTTCATGGACAAAAGTACATGCCTTCCATTCAGTTTTATGTAATCTTTGATTTATGGGATTACCTTTGGCCAACATTTGTAAATACAGGGTTGTATTCTCTTAAAGCTACATAACAGTAGAACCTTCTGTTAGGAAAGAAATGTGTTCTCATTTGTTTTGGTTCAAGTTATGTGTTGATTTTGTGAAAATAACATGATAAAGTTGCACAAATCTTTAATTTTTTCTCATCAGTGGATTGGATGTTCCAAACAGCAACTATTGAAGCCTTATAAGCTTTATCAATCTCTAGAGCCTTTGATTGTTTGCACTCATATAAAGACCATGATGGAAGCATTAGTAGGTCAATGCCATTGAAAGTCACCATAGGAGTTAGGTTTTGGTGTTATGGTTTTTATGAATAAGGACATTCATTGTGTGTGTGTGTGTGTGTGTTTTTTTTTTTTTTTTTTTAAATTATGTAGATTTGTTCCATTGTGTGGGTTTGGTCAATCATATGGATTTATGGGCTTGAAGTTTGTCAGCCCTTGTGATGAAGAACCTATTATTATGGGCTTTAGATTTGTTAGCCCTTAGTTTGTATCAATACATGTACTATCAAAAGACTTGTCAAGTTATGTATCATTTTGTGTGTCATTGGCCATATCCTGATCTAGATCCATATCAATCAGATTTTGATTCATCTTTGATATGCCTGCTCATAGTGTCAGCAAGATCATTATTATTAACTTTAATGTGTTCAATCTCTATTTCATATCCTTTGTTTATCATATTATCTATAAATGTTATCCAATGCTTTTAGGACATACTATTTTCATTTTTTGTCTTGTAAAATTTTGCAATGGTTAGGTAATTTGTTCTAAAAAAAATTTCTTTCTTATTGATTAGATATAGCCTAAAATCATTTAGTCCATATATATTGTAGCCAAAATGTCCATGTCCATGCTACTTTTTAAACCTTTTTTAACCTTTTTTTTCTCTAAATGTTCCATTATTATACTTGTATACTTCTTCTTCCTTTTTGAGAGAATATTCATGCAGTTTTTTTTAGTACTGCTCCCTATCCTGTTTCATAACCATTTATTTCAACTATTAGGTATTGATATTGGTTTTATATCACTTAAAATTTATTAAAAACACCGCTTAAAAACTATAAAACCAATAGATTTGGCAAGTGGACCAATCCTAATATAGTATAGCTTTGTAAACGGGATCGTCCTCAGGGATCGTTTTAAAAACAACACTCTAATCCTATTATTAAGAAATAACAGCAGGGAAAAATTCAAGAATTAATTTCAGTTGATGTTTTATCATTATCAAGAAGAATTAATCAATATGTTTATGACTATTCAAGGTGTTCTATAACAGAAAATATAAATCCAATTATTCTCGGCTCATTCAAACAATGAATCACTACTAAAATCACACTTCATACCCATTTATATTGATATTCAATGAATTAACAACAGTATTCAATTTTAATCCGCAAGATTTCTTAATTAGATTGATATCTTTCTCAAGATTATCAATCCCTAATCCTTAGATCTATCTGTTAGAATTTCTTCTCAACCAATAACAATCCAAGAATCGCATTAAAATCAGTAAATCTTATATTGAATCAATCAAATACTCATCAATCAACCCAATACAGAAGATTCTTGCAAATCTATCTCTAGAATTCACAAACAAATCTCTCTAAACATGTAGATCTATTCCTATATCCAAACTTTCATTTGTAATATAGAAAATCTGATATGAAATTAGCATTCTAGACTACTAAGTTCAAGAAAGATTAAGTACACATGTTTAGAATTAAAATTGAACAATAAATCTTCATTGAATCATCATCAAAACAGAGTACAAAGATAGATCTTAGAGTTCATCATCATTTGAATGAAAATTTCACTACTCCTCCATATCCGTATTACAAAACATGATTAAATCAATGTAAAATAATACTAGATAAGAAAGAATACACCTTTGAACCGAAATCTTGAAAGCCCAAGTCTTGACAAGTAGGATTGTCTTGACAAATCTGTTATGAATCTTGAATAGACTTGAAAATTACTCTAAATTTATGTTTTTATGTACAAAGTTATGTTTTGATGTACAAAGTTTATGTTTTTACTAACCTAAGATATGTATTTATATGATAGGAACCTGGTACAACAGTTACAAGTTAAGATATGGATCAATCTTTCTAAGTTTATCTAAGTTTGACCGAGTAAAACTGTAACAGACAAACTGCACGACACCTGCATGACACTCTGCATCTTGTCGTGTAACTCTCTGGTCATTTTCTGAACATTCCAGGATAACTGCACAACAGCTACATGACACCCTGCATCCTGTCGTGTACTTTTCCTGGTGCATATTTTTTCATTTTCCTTATCAAAGGCTTCCATAATTGTTTCATGGCTTGTTTACTCTTTCCAAAGCTTTGCTCCTTCATTCTCTTTGCTTCGAAAACTTCCTCAAACTTGATTAAATTCATTCCAAAGCTTAATATTCATCAAATCTCTAAAGAAAACACAAAATAACCAAGTCTAAGTATTATTTCTTACTAAAATAAACATAAATAACTATAAATTACTATATTTTAACTTAATAATTATAGTATAATTTACATGTATCAGGTATTTAGAAGACATAACGTATAGAAATCTTGATGGAACATATGTCTTGAGATTTACAAATTACTAAGACAAAGTAGTTAATGTGTAAACTGCAAGCCCCTAGATTTTTCGGTATATTTAAGTGAACCCTAAGAACCGAAAATCAAATCGGAACCCTAAAGTCAACTTAATTCTATAATTAGTCTAGTGAATCTAGATCCGGCAATCCCGTGTTCTTAAACCCTAGACAACAGTATTGAGATAATTTATGGATAATGGTTCAAAATAATATAGGAAAGCTTAAAAATATCAAAATCGTTAATTTTCGGTGTATTTTGGATCCGAACGGGATTAGTTTTTGACAACCGTGTCCTGGTACACCGGATAGTGAAAATATTTCGATAACACCATTAGACTCGTAAAAATATAAAGTCTTCAAAAATATCAGTTTTAGAATTTTTTGGTAACTAAAAATATCAGATATAAGTTGTTTACGCGTATTTTCTTTACTACCAGTATTTTAATTGTCTAGTCTACTATTCATAGTACTATTTCTACTATTTATTACTATTTCATTATCTCTAATTTTTTTTACAATCTACTCTTACACACTATCATACCTATACCTTACAATTTACCTTCCCCATACAATTTTAATCACATCACACTTTACACATTACTTCTTTTTATTACAAAACAACAAATTTAATCAATTTTTCTCTCATTTTCCCTATGTTGCCGTCCATCCCCTCTTTTTCATCACTCTCAATTTATTTTCTTTTTCATTTTATTTAATTACATCTAATTTTCACTCCAAAATTCTATAAATACCCCATTTTTCCTTCATTCTTTCACACAAGTCATTTTTATATCAAAACTCTACCAAAATCACTTCACAAACTCTCTCACTCGAATTCTTTCCAAATTTTCTCTTCTCTTCATAAAACTATTTCCCACATATTACTAAAACCACTTCTTTTCCTCTTCAACATACATATAACCTTAGATAAAACTTTTTACATATACTCATCATGTTCATATAACTTAGCATGAGCTTAGTGTATATTTCTTAGACTCATGAGAGTTAAAGAAGCAACAATATGTTCATGTTTATATTTTCCATTATGTTATTATTGTCATATTATTGTTGTTATTTTGCTAACTTTTTATTTATATCTAACTAAATATATTTATGTACCTTTATATATACTTTAGAGCATATAAGTTCACTTGTTATTTATTTATTTTCATACTTTGCAATTTATTTACTTATTTCATGTTATTTTAAGTCTAGTATTTCTAGTCTTGAATTTGTTCTCATCAAGTTAAAATAATTTTCTTTTTCTTTTTCTTTTTGAGACTAGTCCATTCTTAGTCCAGTGATTTCTTGATGAAGCGAGGGCTTCCAATACTTGACCTTAATATTATGCTCTTATTTATTCTTATAGATATCTTATCTTATTATTTAATATTTTCATATTTCTCATATCTAGATATTCATGCATGAACATGTTGATATTGTCTCAACAAAAATAAGAGGAGTTTTCTTAAATAAAGAAAGATAGGAACTCTCTTCAAAATCAATTTTTGTGATCTAGGAAATGAGTTTTCCCTAAAAACTTAAAGTTTTATCTTAACAAACCTTTTTCCAAAATTTAGATAAGTTCATCACAAGTTTTTAATAATACTACATGGGATTTTATCAAAGAATACATAAAGTAGAATTTTCACATGCTCTCTTTTCAAACCAATAAAATAAGAAAGTTTCTTTAAAACTTAATATTGCTAATTCTTTGTTTAACAAAGGTTTTCTTAAACTCATTTGTAATGTTTTCATCAACACTCTGAGATACTAAGGTTTAGATAAGTTTTACAAAATCATAAAAAAAATAATTTTTTAAAGATGAGTCTTACTTAGGAAATAACTTGGAAGAACATTTTTATTTTAAAGTGAAACTAACTTTAGGAAAAATCAAGCAAACATAAAAATGACTACCTTAAGGAAATTCTAGTCTTACCAAGAAATAGTTAGAAAAACTATATTTTTCAACTACTAGAATGAAGTTATAGGAATCTTAAAAAGATAAAAGAATTTTTTTAGAAAATTAAATTACTCTCAAAGGTTAAGAAATGAGGTTAAAAGAAGGAAACACTCACTGATAATTACTCAAAGAATTTTTCCAACAAACTAAAGTGAATTTTTCAAGTCATAGCTTTTTTTCAACTTTTAAGACACATTGTTTTATAAAAATTATTATTGAGGCAACACCACTATATTCATGCATATAATATGAGTCTATACATATATATATATATATATATATATTCAAAGGATATTTCAACTATACAAATATCTATATTTTTGTACAAGAATTTTCGGATGAAGAAAAGTTTGAAAAATTATGTTTTAAAAGCTGAGATTTTTGTAATAGTTTTATACCCACTTTTTGAAGATCCAAATGACTTTTTATGATGAAAATAACCTTAGAAATAGATAAATCTTTTTGAGTAGGTATAAAAACAGTATATAATATGTGAAATTTTGAGTTAAAATGAGCAAGTTATGGTTATTTTAAATTGGAATTTCCATTAATACGAATTTTGACAAATTCAATAAGATAGAATTAGAAAATTTAAGTAGATCTTGGATGAAATACTCATTTTGGGTATTTTTTTGTTTAGGTGACGTGGACCAAGATCTTTCCTTTATGCTTTATGTATTCGCACATGTACTTGTAGAATAGAGCACTGGATGTTAGAAAAAGATAAAATCAATATGCATGTGGGTTATCATGGGAATTATGTATATGAATTATTATGTGTGATCAATGAACGATAAGAATATCGGAACCCAATTTGTGATTATTATAATTGTCTCTATGTATATTGTTGTGTGTAAATACTATTTGATCGCTTTAAATAAATTAATGCTGGATTAGAAATTCCCTTAAACCAATTTGCTCATGCATATCACTTAGAATATCATTTTGCATTTTTGCTACCACTCCTCAGCATGTGACCAGAAAGTAAGTTGTCCAACTACATCTTGAGGAATTAGGACATTCGGGGAATACGCCTCAAGTTGTAGCTGATCCGGATCGATCGCTATAGGTAAGGAAAGCTCGGAGACTAGTAGTATGGTTCGTTGGAACCCCAAGATGCACACAAAATTTTGAGGAGGTCGATTGGAGCCTAGTTCAAATCATTTCCTAATCACCGATAGAGGGGTGAATCCATCATACATACGAAACCGGAGAGTCGTATATATTGTTTTGATCATATGGTTGCTTGCATTTCATATGCTTGTTTGATGAACTTGGTTGAATACTTGTTATGAGTACTTTTATGTATTTATGTAAGGAATATCTCACTAAGCTAGTTATGCTTATTTTCCAATAGACTTTTGATGTCGTAGGTTCTTTGTTTTGTACTCGAGACCACCTTGATCATCCAAGTAGAATCTATGTTTTGGGAAGCTTTTGGAAGAAATCTGTTTTGAAGTCTTAGATTAGGTTTCTTCTAAAATCTTCTAGCTTTAGTTGTTTGCTTTAGTAAGATTTTGTTTCTATGAAGACTTACTAGGGAATGCTCCGTAGAAGTTGTAAGACTTTATATTTCAATGAAATATATTAAGTATTATTTTGAATGTTCCGCTGCCAATATCTTAACATGCATAATTTCATTAGTCTCCCTTTGTTGTGAACGTATGCGTTGTATCGATATGAAAGTTTTAGAGTGACTAGGGTAGTCTTTCTCAAATTTTAATATTGTGTACGACAGGTGGTCACGTTTATGGTGCCCGTTGGGGCATGACAACTAAGATAGTTATTCTCAAGTTTTAATATTGTGTACGGCGGGCTGTCACATTTAGGGTATTCGTTGGGGCATGACATAAACACCAAGACTTTTCTTATCTTGAACTTAGAAATTAGATAACTTAAACTCATAAATGACTCTAGGAAACAACATGACTAGGTAACAAGTAATAATTTTTCACTTTGAATTTTTCTCGACTATATCATATATTGTGGTAAGTAATTTTCTTAGCTAGTAAAATATACAAAAGACAAGATTTTGTGACCTGAGTTAGTAATATGATATTTATAGCAACTTATGAAATTAAACCTAAAATATAACGATTGGTTTATAGAGCCTATTAGCAAATAAATTAATGTTTAATATTAAATCGTTAGAGATGAAATATACGCACTATAACTAGAAACAAATGAATATTTGAAAATCTAGAGCTAAAATAAAAATTCTAAATAAATGGTTTTGAAATTTAGAATTTTCTAAGTTTTATAAGTATAATATCTCGAATTACCATTCCAAGCCCGATATTCTTAATCGTGTGAGCTAAAAACTTAAAATATTTAATTGCATAACTTTTGAATTAAAAATTCAAAATTTCAACTCAATAATTATCTAAGAAAATTATAGGACCCTTAGAGATAATTCAAAAATAGTTCACTTGGGATAACTGATCTAATTATACGCATATGATCCTACATCCTACGAGATAGCTTGGATATCAGCCTTAATTTATCAAGAATTCATGAAATTTTATCATAAAAGACATTTTCTTCATTTAAAACTATTAGAATTGACTCTAAGCTCTTGAATTAGGAAGAGGCGCCACTTGCATTAAAGGATAAGAAGTCACTTTCAATGAGTTACCAAGCTTATGCAATACTCATCTCATGTTGATGTTAAGTAAGGACCACCCTGTAGCTTCCTAACCATCCACTACTAATGCATGAATGAGGATGATTTTTGCATTACAACTTGACTAGCTTCTAGAAGCCAAATAAAGGAAAATTGAAGTAAGAATTAGCGAGATCAAGGGACCACCATTCCACTTGTTTTCTCTTGTGACCATGAATAAAAAAGCTAGCCAACACCAAGTCTTCATTCAACTAAATTCCATTTCCTTCCAAATGAGTCTAATAATGAATAAGAGGCAAATCAAAAGTCCTTTTCAACCTAAATAATGAGCTTTAGCGTGAAAGGGGATGCATGAACAAAGAAAGAATTTTGCACCATAACTTGTCTAATTTCTAGAAGTCAATAATGCAAGTTTGAAGCAAGGATTAGTTGATTTCAAGACTACAATTCCACCTTTTTCCTTCTTATTGAACCGTAGATGGCACTAACTAAATCATTTTTTCTCAACCAATCAACTTTTTTACAAATTTAAAATAAATTAAAGACACATAAGAAAACATTTTTAAATGCTTAGTTTAAGATGAAACAAGTCTTTTCGTAAACCCCAATAGCAAAAATCAACAAACATCAACATCAATTCAACACATCGATTCTTCTTCTAATTTGCACAAAGAAGCAAGATTTCTCTAGAAATTATCCTTGACCTGTGAGTCACCATGTATACATCACATCATTTATTTTCTAAACTTTTTCTTTATAAATATTACATTAATATCAAATAAAGATAACAAGAAAAATCAAACTAAAAAGACCCACTTGTGCCGTGCATCAAAAGCTCCTAAAAACCATCACACATTTCAATATCTATAAGTATCTAAGTCATTCTACAAAGTGGAAAAACTTTGGCTTTTTCTTGAAAAAGCTAAATTGCCGTAAGCCCCATATGCTTTTCTAAAGGCAAATTCAACCACAAACACTTACTTTTAACACATAAAACCAAATAGGAAATTTGAGGAAAATCATAGCCAATACCATTCCATATTACACTAAAACTCTAGTAAACAAAGGAAAACTTCAACAATAAGGACCGCATACTTAAGGTAAGCATATGTCTTAATCAAGTTTGAATTTTGCTTGAATCTGTCATGCCTCGAAAAGTATCCTAAACGTGGCAGTCTGTCGCATATAATATTAAAGCTAATGAACGACAATCTTAGTCACATAGAAGCTTCGATATTGCGTGCAAGGCATGCTTCCAAGATAGTAAGAGACTCAAAGGGGTATTACGTTTAAGCAAATAATAAAAGCATGTAAGAACTTATAAAGGTAAACATGTAGTAATCATTAAGATAAAGTTCTTACAAGCTCTTAGAGGCATCCCCCCGTACTTAAAGTCTTGCTAGTTTAAGCCATCTTAAAAACATACATAAATATAACATAAGTCTACAATAGAGATTTCTCTTAGAAGTCTACATCCAAAACTAAATATGTAAACTTCTTCTAAAAACTCCTAGTAACTTTGGCTCATACCTGACAAAAGGGGCTCCTTGGTGCCAATCACAAGTAATCAAACTATAACAAAAAGCTATAGGGGTATAAGCAAAACTAGCTTAGTGAGATAACTCTCTTCTTCAAAGCACTTCCATAAAACATACAAGTATTTAGACAATCATATGAGAATGCATCAATCACATGAGCAAACGAAAATACACATGATTAACCGAAAATCATGTGTAGCATGGATCTTACTCCCTCCATGTTGGGGTTGGCTGGTTACCGACCCATATGACCATCAATGATTGTAGAGTTACCTGTTCCTACTTGCCTATGTAGACTTTCCAGCTCCCACTAACCCATGTAAACTTTTCGGCTCCTACTAGCCACCACTACGACTCCTACTAGCCACCACTACCCACACGAAGAACGGTAGCAAAAAATAAATGTGACTCATAATATGTTATGCATGAATTGTTCTTGATATTGGTTTATTCAATTATTGTTGATTTCAAGTTAAAGGTGACCAAAACAATATTCATTATACCTACTGCAAGAAAACATAAATTTTTCATCAATTCTTCTTTCGATATACTTAGCTTTTATTTAACAACCACATCAGTCAATCATGAATCCAATTCACAACATTTATTTATTTATCTTTTTCCTTACTCTCTAGTGTTACTATTTACAAGCACAATCAAGGAAATATAATTAGTAAGAGATTAACTCACTCCATGTCGATCGCTCCTAGTCGAAATAATCTTTCGGGAAGGCAATATCGGTTCCTTCTTCACCTAAACAAGATGAAATACCCAAAATGAGTTTTTCATAGAATTTCTACTTTAAAGATTCTAAATCTATCTCTAAATTGTGGTAAAATCGGATTGAAGGAAGTTCCAACTTAAAAGGGCCATAACTTACTCATTTTAACTCAGAATTTCACATATTATATGTCGTTTTCTACCTACTCAAAAAGATCTATCTATTTCTAAGGTTACTTTCACTATAAAAGGTCATTTGAGTTATGGTTTAGAAGGGTACAGATCTAACACGAAAATTCTTTTCTTGAAAAACAATATTTTCTAATTCTTCCTTTACTAATACTTGTTTAAGTAAAACCCAAATATGTATATACTTGAAAAGATTTTCTTATGTATATAAATAGTCTCATAATTTATGTATGAAGCTATAGATGTTGTCTTATTTAATTAATTTCCTCAAAACAACCTTTTTTAGTGTTTTAGAAAAATTTGGGATTTGTTAAACTTTATGTGGTTGAAGTAACTTATAAATTTTTGTTTGATTAAAATCTAATATTCTATATATTGATTCTTTAGTTCATCAAAAGTAAGTTTCAAAATAAGATTTGGTCTTTTGAGGTTATCTATCAATTTTATTTCTAGAAATTGAAAAATAGAGTTTTCAAAAGTTTTTTTTAGTAGTAATTGATGAGTTTATTTATTTTCATTTTTTCCTTGTAAGTTGATTTTTCTTAAAAACTCATTTAGCTCTTGGTTTGGTAAAAATAGTATCAAGTTATTATCAAGATTTCTTTTGTCATATGAAAAGGAAGTATCTTTAGACTTTGAAGAAACTTCTTCTATTATTAGTTTGAAATTTCATGATGAGTTTATATAAACCTTTAAAAGAAATTTATTTGAAAATATTTTTCTAAACCTTTAGGAAAAACATTTATCTAACGATCAAATTTTATTCTTTCATAAAAAAGAGTCATTTTTATTTGGACAACAACTTATTAGCCATGCATGAATATGATCATGTAGTTTATAAAAGCTAAAAATACCATAAGATAAGATAGTAAAGAATATAAGAAATAAATAATTGTCAAGTATTGGAAGCTTTAGCTTCTCTAAGGCTTCCCGAGACTAAGAATAGACTAGTCCCAAAAGAAAAGAAAATTGTTTTGACTTGATGAGAACAAGTCTAAGACTAAAAAGATTAGTCTTAAAACAACTTAAAAGTAAATAAATTGCAAGGTAAATACATAAATTGCAATAACAAATGAGCTTATATGCTCTAAAAGATATATATAACTACATAGATATATTTAGTTAGATATGCATAAAAGCAACATAAAGGAAAATAGATTTATGAACATGAACATGAACAAGAACAAAGTATGAACATATTGTTGCTTTCTTAACCTCCATGAGTTTAGAAAACACACATTATGTTCATATTAAGCAAATGAACATAAGAAAAACTAAAAGAAGCATTACCTTTGAAAGACAAACTAAAGAGAACTTGAGAAAACTTTTGGAGAGATTTTGAGAGAATAATGATATTGTATGAAAGGTGTGAAGGAAATGGAAGGAAGATGTGGTATTTATAGGAAAAAGTGGAGGGTAATTTGTGTTAATTAATTAAATAAAAATTAAAATAAATTTAGTGTGAGATGGGGGAGGGCCAGTGTAATTTGATGAGGAAGAGAGAGAGAAATTTTATTTTTTCTATTTTTGTTAATGAAAAGTAAGATGTGAGAGATGTGAGGTTGTATTGGAAATGAAAATGGTAAGAAAACAGGTGTATAGATTGTAAGAGTAGGTTGTAAGAAAAAATAGAGATAGATGAATAGTGTAATGTAAAGTAGATATGACAATTAAAGTACCGAAGTAAGAAAATACACGTATAATTACGATATCTGATATTTTTAGTTACCGAAAAATTATGAAACTGATATTTTTTAAAACCTTACATTTTTACGATTCTAATAGTATATCCGGAATATTTTCACTATTTCGAGCCTCAGGACACGCTTTTCGAAAACTATATCTGATTGGGCTAAAAAAGAATCGCGGTTTAACTAATATGATATTTTTAAGCGTTCTCATGTTATTACGAACTATTCTATATATTAATTTCTTACTTACTCACTTAGGGTTACAAACATGGGTTTGCCAGATTTAAATAGTTGCATTAGACTAGGGTTTTGTTGACTTTAGGGTTTTCGGTTGACCTTTTAGTTAGGGTTGAAGCTCAACCGATCGTAAAACTTTGAGGGTTTACAACCTACCCCCCTTAAAGAAAGTTTTGTCCTCAAAACTTGAAGTTCATACCTGATTCTTTGAACAAACTTTCTCTTCCAGAAACAGTAAAAGGACCTGCATCTGCATTCTCATGGTCTTGTTCTATACTGCTCTTCTCCTCTATCTTAGAGTCATTGCGCAAAGACATTTGTCAGATTATTTCCCTGTATGCCTTCCCAATATCTTTCCTTTATTATTAATATTATTATTTTGTTGGATTCATGCATCATTCTAGTGAGGGAGCATTTGATAACTAGGATCCATATTGATTACTCTTGCTACGATCAAAGCGCAATGACGTCGAAACCAATTCTCCAGCATGTCTTCCACGATAACTAGCAACACCATTTCTAGCCTTGACAAGGTATGGATTAGTATGACCATGATAACAACCCTCAAACTTGATAATCTTCTCATGTCCAGTGAAAGTACGAGCTAGACATAGCATACCCACGTATGCCTCCGTGCCAAAGTTAATAAACTGAAACATCTCTATGTTAGGAACAACTGAGTTAACAATCTTAGACAAAATATTCTCTAAAGGCATGGATCACTAAAACTAGTTCCATTTTTTTTTTTTAGCTCAGATATTGCATTCCAATTTGATCTTGTCGATATCCACATGCGTGAGGTGTCACAACAAGCAACAACGTGTTCTCCCCTTCTTATCCAAACATCTTTGAAACGTCTACTGGAACTAATGCGTTTTTGGCGAGCGTTTTTATCTAACAATGCAGTTGAAGTGAGTTCAGACAATGTAAAGGGTGTTGAGCGGGACCACGAGGGCTTCAAAAAGCCTTCCTTCCATCAAACAATGCTTTCGCTGATGCACGACCTAGCAATGATGGCACTTCAGTTGCCTGTTGCAGTGAGTGATCGGCTTGTCCTGTACTGTTGTCTTGTCCTGTTCGTGATCGGCTTGTCCTGTACTGCTACTACAGTGAGTGATCGGTGTGTGTTTCTCTGAAAGCAGTAGCTTTCCTCATTTTTTTTTTCAAAAACGAATGTCCCTTGCTGCCAACTCACATATCTGCCATTATCATGATTCATGAGAAGACACTAGCTCCTTGAAGCTGATAAAAAAGATGATCTATCCTTGGGAGTGGATACTTATTCTTGATAGTGACCTTATTGAGTTCCGATAATCAATGCACAGGTACATAGGACCATCCTTCTTTTTCACGAACAAAACTGGTGCTCCCCAGGGCAATACACTTGGTCGAATGAAACTTTTAGTCTAGCAAGTCTTGCAATTGAGTTTTCATCTCCTTAAGCTCGATCGGTGCCATTCGGTAAGGTGCCATTGATATCGACTCTATGTTTACCATTAGGTCAATTTTAAAATCGATTTCTCTCTTAGGTGGTAATCCAGATAATCTGTCTGGAAATACGTCCGGCAATTCCTTAATCACAGGTATAGTTTCCAACTCAGGTTTCTCTCCTTCTTTCTCCTTTTTGTCTATGTTACTTAAGTTGATCTCCTTGTCATCCATTAATAACTCAAATGAGTTCAACCTTACTATGGATTCTCCCTTGAACACTATCTCACTTCCGTCTTGATTCTTAAAATTCACTTCTTTTCGTCGACAATCTACTAAAGCTTTAATGGATGTCAACTAACTCATTCTTAAGATCACCTCATATTTGCTCATTTCTAATATTATCAGGTCACACTTAGTGTAGCATCCTTGTATCTCCATAGGAGAATCCTTAAGCATTTCCTTAGTTGACACAACGCTTTCGGTGGGGGTCTTAACTCGAAAATTGGTAGCGACGGTGTCTATGGATAAGCCGATTTGTTTAGCCAAACTAGTGGTGATGAAGGAATGTGTAGCTCCAGTGTCAAACAAAGCATAGGTGGCTTGACTAGCTACATGTATATAACCTGCACTCGAATTTTATACTGGTCACAAATCTTGTATACTTAAACTATCGACTAGTATAGAACCTTATTATTCTTGGGTTACGAATTGAATGAATGAAACTTTAAGATTTTGCAACATATAGGTAAAGGAGTTTCTGAATCTAACCTGTCACCAGACCAAAGTTGGGGTTACAATCTCCATCTATGGCTGCTACTTCAGCTCCTTCATCGTCTGATTCCTCACACACCCACTGCCCTTCCAAATTGTAAACTCTCATTCCATGGACAGTTGCTCTTGATCGGCTTAAGTTGCTTCCTCTATTCCCGCTTTTTGTCAATGTAGCTCCTCCAGCTGTACCAAGCGGTCTAGTTGGGGCATTCTTCCTCTATGGGCATTCATTGGCAAAGTGCCCAGTTTGCTTGCATACAAAGCAGACGGTGGAAGCTTTCTTCGGGCAATCATTAATCTTGTGGAGTAGGGGGTATCTCTTTGGGTAGTGCTCTTCTTTACACTTCCAGCATGATACCTTAACCTTCGGTGCTTCCATTTTGCCACTAGCACCTCCTTTAAAGCTGCTGAAAGACTTAAACTTCTTGTTTTAGAAGCTAGAACCATAACTGTCTTGAGTCCTTTTTCCAAACACAAAGGTTCTTTTCTCTGACACTTTACTCTTCCTCTTCTTAGCTCCTTCTATAATGCGAGCTCTTTCGACCAATTCATGAAGGGTGCTTAAATCTAATTCTTCCAACCACATCCTTAAGTCCTCATCCAGGCCACTCAGAATGACCTGCCTTTTTAACTCTTCACTATGTTTAAAGGAGTCCGGTGTGTATTGGAGTAAGTGACTGAATTCGGTCTCATATTGTTTGATCGTTCTTCTTTTTGGGATATATGAAGGAAGTCCCTACTGTACTGCACTCTCAAACTTCCAGGAAAATAATTCTCTAAGAATTCTCTTCTGAAGGTTGCCCAAGTCATAGGTGGCAGCAACTCTCTACTCTTTGATTCCCACCACACTCTTGCGTTGAATCTCAACATATAAGTGCCATAGTCCAGGCGGAGGTGATGAGGTACTTCGAAAGCAGCAAAGGATCTTTTTATTTGTGCTAACCAATCTGCTGCTTCATTAGGTTTTCCAAAACTCCCATCAAAGTATAGATTACTTTTGATGAAGTCTGATAAGGAACTTCGATAAGGCCGGGGTGGCGGTGGTGCTGGCAAGGTGACGATTTGGGATTCAGCTTCTGGTGGTGCTGATGCTGGTGCTTCTACTGTTGCTTCATATGCATTAGCAGTTGGCGATGGCACATTTTGTGCATGCTACATGAAATTGTTGACCAATCCTATTAATTGGTTAATAGCTGCCCAAACATCTCCTTATTGATTTGGTGAGGGATTGGCTTGTTGATTTGGTAGGGCCACTGGTTGGCCTGCTTGTGGGTTTTTCGGATCAGCTGGAGGGTTATTGGATGCATGATGTTCTCATCTCCTACCTCTCCTATTTCGTTTGTTAATTAATCTTAGTTTTAGACCTCTTAAATCCTTGCAAGGGGAAAAAGATCGAAAATATCGAAAATTCACATAAGGAAGCTATCAACGTTTTAAGTTGTTAAAAAGAGGTATCAATATTTCTCATTGTGAGTCAAATGAGGTATCTACATTTTGCAAAATTTATTTAAAGTATCAACGTGTCGGTTAGTTTTCATTTAAGTTTCTAAAATTTTCATTAATGATCAATTATCAGTACCTCATTTGACTCACTTTGTAAAACATTGATACCTTAAATGAATTTATTCTCAAACGTTGATTTATCTTTTGAACTATTTGAAACGTTAATACTTTAAATGAATTTACTCCCAAATGTTGATACCTTTTGTTATAATTTACCTAAACACTAAATGATATCAATAGATTTACCTAAATACTAAATGATATCAATAGAAATTATCAATAATATGTCAACACCTTATTATATCTAATTTTTAGTCATATGTATGTAATGAGCTTATTATAAGCTATTTAATATTTGACTTAAGTATTCTTGAATAATGGAAACATGTAATGTGAATTAAGGAATAGAAATGCTTATTCGATTATTCTATAAATTACTTACCGAATCTCGGCCCAATGACATAGATCATACCTTCTATATATATTCATATGCAACATTTAGATATTGATATGAAGTGATATCCTAGAAAATGATCTATGGAGTTAAAATGACAATTTGTGCACTAAAAAGATCCTTGAAAGGATCACAACCCTAGCAGGTGTATATACTTGGCTCATGCTTAAATTCAAATAATTTAAAACATAAACAATTTATGGACACGAACGGAAATGAAAATAAAATTAGAAAATTCTAAGAAACCTTACCCTAAGCTCTCGGCCCCATATAGACTTTAGAGAAATTCATGAATTAATTGGATCTTAATAGATTCAATAAAAGTTCAAGGAATCTAATAAAACAATTTAAAATAAGAATAGGACCATGAAAAAACATATATGCGACGACATATATAAAATGATTTAAGGTTTTAAATAAACTTTAGGAAAAATAAGTATTAGTAAACTAACAAAGGACTACAGATTATAGTAAAAAGATTAAACTTAAGAAATATATTGAAGTCCCAAGCATAAGGATTTTGTGCTTATAATATAATTACAAGTTTCAAACTAAAAAGAAATATGAGCACATCCAGTAATACAAGCAAGCCATTTGAAGTTTATATTCAAAACAAACTTAGGAAAGGCATTATGAAAACCAAAACAACTATAAGTTTTGGATCAAAATTAAAAGGGGACTTAAATGAAGTTTTATTTTCAAAAGTTGATAAAAACATACATTAAATGAAAGATTAAGCTTGAACTTAATGTTGAAAATACAAAACAAACCTTAATTACCCCATAATATACCTATCG
Organism: Combretum micranthum; assembly: GCA_024138025.1. Lineage (NCBI taxonomy): Eukaryota > Viridiplantae > Streptophyta > Magnoliopsida > Myrtales > Combretaceae > Combretum > Combretum micranthum. Next base: position 154,468 of record JAMXBD010000749.1, read on the forward strand.
GTTTCCTAGGGTACTATAAGGAAAAATATTTAGTTTAAATAATTTAATTTAATAATCAAAAACTAAATTTTATAAGCTTTTCAATGCCTATTTATATGCTAAAAACATGGCTAAAATGAATATAATAGGCCTAGTATAAATTTACATGACTAAAACTGACATATAAGATTCATAGGAAAACTTCTCTTATATAAAATGTATTATTACGAATTTTATGACCATACGGGAAAACATAACTTTAGAAAGGTCTAAAACTCCTAATTAAGCATATAAAACATATTATAATTAACAAAATTAGAGTTAGGACACAAAGCAACATAACTAGAACCATTATATGAATAACAATATAATAATGAATATTTGTTATCACATTTCTTAAGAGAAATAGATCAGTTGTTTGATTTTCCCAAATATTACTACCACTAAGTGAGGCAAAATGGATAGGTAAGTAACTTTGGTATATTATATTGATTATGTTTGTCACATAGTAGCAGTTGAAATCTCATATAAATATTAAAATGAATGTGCATTCTAGGTTTAGGGTTATGTATGCTAAATGGTGTATGATTTACTGTCAAAAGTGTGATAATAAAAGTGTTAACTAATTGCGTGATAATTACTGCTTGAGAGCATGTTGAGATTTATTTGTAAATTGTATGGTCATATATAAAATTGACTTAATGATACAAGACTTTGAAGTAAAAATATCATGTATTGTACAGACTGCATATTTTGCATTAAGATATGATAGCATGCTATGTATTGATATTTTAGTTCTCTGGTATGTACTTGATTTTTCTAGATAAAATGTTCTTAGTTCTATACAAGACTATCTTTGCTCCGTTGATTCCACAGGAACTAAGTAGATAACGAAGGAAGTCGTCCGTGGTATCGATATGAATTTATTAATACTTAATATGTTTCTAAGTTTCAAGGTTGAGCATAAAATGATTTGAAATAATTTGATAGCAAAATTGTACCCATTTACCTTGATTCTTAGTCTCTCGTATGCTATACCCCAATAGGGTATCCTAGTAGTAACAATACATCATGTAACTAATTGAGGCCTCCATGAAGTTACATGATTATTGTTCTACTAACATGCCCCACGGCGTGGATAGATTCAACAGGATTGAAGGTTGTTTAGATTAAAAAAGACATTGCATGTATACAAGTCATATATGAAAATAACAACACAAAGTCTAAAAACCTAACATAAAAGATTACAACTTTGCCTTCATGGGCTTACTCTTAAACATAACTAACAAAGAAATCATAAGATAACACTCCTAAAACTTATACTATTACAAACATTAATTCTAAGTCTGATTACAAAAATAAGGTCTTCCTTCCAAACATGGATACAGAAGCCCTCAAATCTATACTACTCCTTGCTTGGTCTCAGTCCCAGTCTTCTTGCTTAAATTCCTATAAAACAATAGTCTAAAGGAGTATAAGTATAATAAGCTCAATGAGTCAAGCATATGTACAAATATAATTTGAGTGACTAGAACCTAAACTCCTGGAGATTTATACCCTTTCTTGGGGGTTGAAGGACCAACACTGTATGACACACCTAAAAAATCTAAAGAACTAAAGGAGGAGTGTTCATTTCAAACTTAAATATCAATTTTTATTTATAAACATATATATAATATTTCCTCCACTTCACTTAGTTCTTAGCATTTCCACTGAGTATTATCGTTTTGTTCCAACCTTGGTCAGGCGACGTCCTTCAAGCATGCTTGGCTCCTACAGAATTAACAACTCTATAGTAATCTTTACCGCATTCATTAGATTTATACAAGCATTATCATAGAATTGAAATGATAATACATGACGTGAATACTCAATAAATGTAAATATGCTATGTAGTGCAATGCATGATTAACTTATTTATGGATCAAATAAGGTTTAAATCAATTTATCAACTGACCATCAAATTCTCAGACAATCCATAATGTTCATCCATCAATTAATATCAACTAATTGGTGATCACTTTAAACATTACAATATTATTTAATCAACAAACATACAACATGCATTATTTCTCAATCCCCATACATAAATTCAATTTTTGATTATATTAGGATTATGTGCAACTATACTATAATCATATGTAAGTGAAGAGATTCAATTTACCTACCCATGCATTCTCTTCAATCATCGTAGTAATCAAATGCAAAGTTTAGGTCTTAATCTAAGGCTTCTATAATATAGAAAAGCTTATATTACTAAGTATTTAACAAGGAAAATAAGGGTTAAATAAGATCTTAAAGCTTTAGGAGATAAAAACATAAACAAGAGGCTATATGCCCCTAGCAACGCCCCGTATCAAGGGGCATATGGAGTAGGGCAAGGCACGGAGCCCAATACGCCTTGTATGAATGGTTATATGAACAAGGTTAGTACTCAGAAGTCACCATGCCCCTTGTCACACCCCATATGGAAGGGTGTATCAATGCAGGCGTAGATACAGGGGCTACCATGCCCCTTGCCATACCCCATATGGAAGGGCGTATCAACCCAGATGTTGTCACGGAACACACCACGCCCTCCACCATGGCCCGTATGGAAAAACAAACAAACAACACTTCAAAATTTTACATTTACACATTTATCTAACTTCAAACGTCTCATATCCATCAAATACACTCTACAAGACTCATATTCGACTCTTTTACTTTCATAACTTCCAACCCTTAATTATTATCCACCTCAACTTCAACCAACCAACATGGTCCATAATATCCATGATTTAGGACTTTAAACCACAACTTCATAACTCCACTTCATACATCTAACAACAAAAACTCATAACACCCTTACAACTAACATTAGTTAACAAGATCATTACATCAAACCACTACTAATATTACAAAAATTAACAAGACAAGAGTAAGAATTAGTTTACCTATCAGTATCTTGGCTCAATGATTAAGGTGTGACTTGAATATTTGTAGGATTTGAGAAGTGAAAATGAAGATGAAATATAGTGTAAGTGTGTGCGTGTGTGATGCACTTGCTATGGAGACAAATAGGGCAGATTTTGGCTGACTTTTTGTTTGATAATTATCTAAATTTTAATAAAGCAAAATTTGACTTTATAGGCATTGCATGAGTTATAGTATGCGTGTGGTGCATGCTTATTATGGTGGGGCTAAAAGACTTAATTTTTGCAAAAAATAAGTGGGCTTTAGTCTCAGTTTTCTTGCAAGAATTGGGTTTGATTTTGTTGTATATATAATTGGGTTTTGACAAGCATAAAAGACCAACAATTTGAAATTAATGCAAAGTTTGATTAGCTTAGTTTATAAATTCAATTAATTAGAAATTTTCTCTTATGAAATCTATAATTATATTTCTCATAATTAGAGATTATATATTAAAAATCCAAATTCCTAATAGACTTTAAAAGTAAAATGATTGATAATTAATTTGAAATAGATTAATTGAAATATTTGGACTTTTAATAAACTTAGCTCACTATAAGAATGTGATCAAAGATAAAACTACTAACTAACTACATTATCATTCTAAATTTTATACTAACTTTATGCAGTTCTTCAAGAACTATTTTCTAATCTGACTTGGTGAAAAACTTGAGGATTACATCTTAGGCATAGCGGATCATTGAGGATATGTTCCTTCAACCCCGATGAGAGGGCGTCAATCTATATCATGTTTAGATTTCAGGTTATCCAAGCTTGTAATTGTTCATATGATAGAGTGATGCATTGTTTATGATTGTTAAATAACTTGTTTGAAAATTTTCTGATGTATGATATGATCTAGTCATCTCATTGAGATGTGATTTCGCTCACACTCCTATCGATTTTCCAGGGTATTAATCCGACCATGGCTAGTATCCTTGCAGAGCTATGCAACGGTATGGATCCTAAAGCTAGTAGGAATCGGGAAAAGGATTTTGAAGACTTTCATAGTAGTAGTAGTTAATAGCTTAGTTTATGCTCTTTTATATTTGATAATATGGTTTGTAATATTAAAGACTATGGTGTTGTAATCTTTAATATGCAGTATGCTAGTAATGTAACTTATATACGTGCATCATCATTTATCAAAGCAACCTAACAGATCCTATCGTAATCGCACTCCATGGTGTGTCTTGGTTGAATCGATCATTAGTGTATCTTTCTAATGATCAATATCATATTTGTGGGAAATTCATAAGACATCAGATAGATAAACAGTGATATGATACAACTAAGGTACCATTAGGGGCGTGATAGAAAATTTGGTATCAAAGCATTGGTTGCAAGGATAAGAAAGGTGAGTACATATAAGGATACAAATAGAAGTAGAAAGTAGTAATAGAAATAGTAAAGGATAGTAGGGTAGCTATGATTATAACAATAATAAATGCTAAATAAAAAGGGGTAAAATTGGGTAGAATTAGAAAGATAATAATTAGATAAATCATGTCTAATTCTATAATTTCATGAAACAGATTGATAAAACAATTTTAAAGGTCCGGCATGAATCATTTTCCATGATGGAAATGGCAACGCTCAATGACTATAGGCAAAGACTTTGGGTTGTAGTAGAGGACATGATAGTTAATGGACTTACAAGAGAGTTAAATGACACATTTATCACATGGAAAAAAGGGGTTGTCTCCTACATTCCAGGCTTTGTTAGATGAAATTGAAAGGCTCTTACCTATGCCAGACACACCAGTTGAATTCATCTATAAGTTAGAAAGGATTGTTAAAATAAAAGGAGGTGGAATAGAAATAGATGATGTAATATTTATAATATCAGATAATTCTCCAATACCACTTCTACTTGATTTTCAAATTTGGGAAAGGTTAGGACCAGGAATCATCTATGCTCATGACTTAAGAAACGATCATGTTGGCTATAGAGATATAGACCCATTTTTTATGAGAAAACAATATATTATATCTTAGAAAACTTCTTTCTACCACTAACTAGAGAAGACATGATGGCTAGAGAACCAGTTATACTAGATCCATTCCCGAGGCAACTGATAAGAACTAATGTATATGGGGAAAGGGTAAATCCAGTTTATCAGCCAATAGCACTCCCACTAGTTCCAAGGGCAATAATGCATGATCGTCCAAAAGGGTTAGATAAAAATGAGGAACATAAGAAAACAACAAGACAAGAAACTACTAATGAACTAATGAAGGGCATGCCTGCTTATAATCAAATGTATAACCATATTCATTAAGCTTTTATGACTGGAAATCTACCACTTGCATGTTTACCTTATGGAGGTTGGCTTTCAAGAAAGGAGAGAATGCCTATTAGATAAGAAAGAGCACAACTAGCTCCTAGTAGAATAAATCTTAATGAAACAGGACAAATGGATTTACCACCTTGAGACAAGTTTATGAGGATTGATGCTGATAGTGATTCATCCAATAATGAGGAATATCCTCAATTGGACCCTCAAGACAATGGAAAAAGGCCCATGTGTCCTAGCCCATGAGATTTGTTGAAGATGTTGGAGTAAGGCAGTTAGTCTTAGCAATAGAAAATAATATGGTATGAAGGAAAGCTAAAAATGTAGTTAGTGCAAATTTTGTGTTGTACATATAACACTATCTTGTTTGTTGTATGCGTAACTTCTATGTTATAGTTTATGTTTGTAGAAACCCATCTTACTTAACAAGGGTTGTAATATGTATTGTCATAATAAATAAAGTGATGTTATGTAAATTTTATTTATGTGTTATATTGAGTTTATTTTATGATAAATGAAAATGGAAATTGTGAATAAATGATAATTAAAGTTTCTTGATAAACCCTCATTAAATATATTTTCATGAAATTGGAAATCGTAGAGGCAGGCCTGATACTGTTATGACGAGAAATGAGCAAAGGCCTAAGGAGCAAAAAACTGAATAGCAAAGAGCTTAACAACAAAATATACCCCCTCAACCATAAAATCAGTTAGAAACAAATTTACAAGCTATTCAACAGCAGAATGATCTAATATTGTAAGCTTTGCAAAATGGACAAGTACCCTAAGCTATGCCACAAGTTGCATCTATAGAGGCGCCTATAGAACCTCCAATGGCATCACAAGGAGTAAGAGCTCATACTGCTCCAGTCTAATCTCAAATTAAAGGATAGGCATAAGTAGAACAACCTACAAACTTAGTTACAGAAGCACATGAGCCACCTCAACGGGAGCATGAGATATTACCTCCACCACCTATACACAGACCACAAAGAAATATGTTAGCTGAATTTATCAAATATAATAGATATCTTGCAGGACTTCCTGATAAACTAGAAGAATCAGAAGATTGATTGGCACAAATTGAAAGGTCATTTGATGTGTTTTAAGTGCCTGAAGCATTGAAAATCCCTTATGGAACTTATTTGTTGTGCCTGAGAGTAAGAATTTGGTAGGACTCTAAACGAAAGACTTTGTCACAGCTAGTAACATGGGATGTTTTTAGATAGTAACTTCAAAATGAGAGTTCACGACATTATTCTTGTAATTAATTTTATTTCATAGCACTATTCCTTCCCCTAGGGAAGCATGACCAGTATACGGTCTTGTGAACTTAACTATGTAACTCTTTAACCCTTAAAAACTTCAAGTACACGACTAATGCACGAGGCTCATATATTAGACCATGTACCTCTTAGGTCCTTAAACTTTTGCTCTCCTAGTAGTACATAACTTGATACACGGGCTATGTTCTTGGTCATGCAAAGGAACATGACTAATCGCATGGGTTATATATTAGGCAGTGTATTCCATTAGAATGCTTACGTAGGCCCATGTATAGCCCATACACTTCTTTGTCGTCTTCTTAAGCTTAAACAACCCTTTTGAAAAAGATCTCTAATGTATACAATCGAACTTAAGCGACTTAGATTTTGAAGACCAATGTATATTTGACTAAAGCTTCTTAAGCTTAACATAATATCAGTCTTTAAACTTATACATGATTGTTGAACTCTAAGCTTTGGAAATATAAGTAAAAGCTTTGGAACAACCATTAGGTGTGCAGTAAATGCGTGTTGCTTGTTAAGATAGAACAGTTAATTGGATTAAAATTTTAACTTAGCCTAATTGGTTATTAGTTGCTTGTTGACCGCTTACCTTAGAAAATGGTACTCTCAAATTGAATTGCAAGCCTAATCACAACTTTAGGAGAATGTTATGTGTTAGGTGCCTTGATTCTCATGGAGTGTGTGGTAAGGCCAAATACGTTGCTAATAAGGCTTTTTCGAGATCAAATGATCAATTAAGAGCTGGCGTAAAGTTATAATGGTGTTATGCAAGGTATAGGCCCTCGCATAAAACGTCACTATGAATCGTGCTCATTAATGGCTGTGTTGTAAGGAAATGAAATGTATGAGACTACTTTTTTATTTTTCTTTTCTAGCAAGTTTTGATGACTTGCTAAACCCCCTCTTCGGCATGTGATTCACTAAAGGATCCCTACCCCTTTGTTTGGTGAAAGTCATGGGTACTTCCATGTGCATTGATATTTTTATGATACTAAGAATGCTTGCTTATGGGCTTTAAATGAAATGAAACTACACTTGTGCTTATTACATTAGACTAGGAGTATATGGCATGTGTGTATGTGATTTTTTATTGTGTTTCGTAGATCATTCTTTAACATTTCAAGTTTTACTTATGGTCCAATGGAAATAAGAACTTCAAGGGATAATCCAAGTAGACAGTGTGATATGATGTACTAATTGTACATGTATTTGAAAAAGGGCTTTATTGTAAATTTATTATTTTTTTATAGTTAGGTTATTGTATTTAAATAACTACTAACTATTATATTATGAGATAGACCTCTGAGTCCCAAATGTTATCTGTTTGCTTAAGCTACATTCTTTTGATGGACCCTATGGCCAATATTCAGGAGTAAGTGTTTTTATGATGTGTTTACATAAATCTTGAATAGACTAATTTTACAAGTTTTGATAAACCCAAATCTTATAAAATAGATAGCATTCTATTGAAATATTTACAAAAATTAATAACAATTTCATAATTAAAATTCAATTGGAAACTCACCTAATTAGCAGATTTCTTATATATATCACTTGGAGGTGATATAAACAGCAAATCAATTAAACCCTATGTGCTTAGGGCATGACAACCATTCTAATGCTTAAGTTAGAGTACATATTTAAGAATTAATTAAAGGGCGTAAAAAAGAGTTATTAGCATCGTATACTCGAATTCTAGAGTGCATGTAGGAGGTATTTATAAGATATAGACTCTTAATGATTGTAGATGTTGTAAAGGACATGGAGAAGTGCAGAGTTGGAAGCGGTTATTAGGGGTGTAGGAGTTAAGCCATAATTTCAAGTCTAACCACTTGTTCTTATGAAGCCTGTGGCAGTTATGGGAAATGTGCCGAGTAAAAGGGAGAATAGCACTATCGGAAGGATGAATCTGAATAGGTCGGACTCAAGTCCAATGGTTACTATGGTCAAATTAGGGTTAGAGTGCTAGTGATGTGCCCTAGGCCATGGGGATTCTATGTTATTTGAATATTTATCTTTATAATATAAGTTAATTTTCTTTAGTAAAGTTATAATTGGCTTTCTTACTTTGATGAAATTTATTTGTTGAATATTCGGTTATTCCTTATGTTGTTAAAGTATGTGACTTTAATAATAAAAGATGAGGCAAGAAATATCATTATTCTGAATTATCCCTAGTTATTCATTGTGTAAATCCCCAAAATTTTTGGATTTAAATTAAAGATTAAACCCTAATCGGAAGTCAACTGGATTTCCAAAGTCAACAAAACCCTAGTTTACCGTAACCGCTTAAGTCCGGCATTGCCGTTTTCCGTAACCCTAGAAACTGAAGTTGGAATAATTAGCTATAATAGTTCGTAATAGCTATAGGTTATATAAAAATATCAGATTTGTGAAATTCGAGTGTCCTTTGAACCTGATCAGACACGGCTCTTGAAAAACGTGTTCGGGAGCTCAGAATAGGAAAAATATTCAGAATATATCGTTAGACTCGTAAAAATATAAGATTTTCAAAAATATCAATTTCGTAATTTTTCGGTAGCTAAAAATATCAGATATCGCAATTATACGCGTATTTTCTTACTACCGGTATTTAATTGTCATGTCTACTTTTACATTACATTATTTTCTACTATTTTACACTATTCATCTATCTCTACTTTTCCTTACAAGCTACTCTTACAACCCATAAACCTATTTCTTACACATTTTCATTTCCAATACAACTTCACATCTCTCATTTCGTACTTTTAATTATCAAAAGACAAAAAAATAAATTTTACTCTCTCACATCTCTCTCTTTTCACGCTGGCCACCCCCCCTATTGTGCCCAATTTGTTTTGTTTTTCATTTATTTAATTAACACAATTTATCTCCCACATTTTCCTATAAATACCCCTTCACACTTTCACTTCTTTCACACTTCTTCATTTCTAAAGTTACTATACTTAAATTTCTCTCCAAATCTCTCCAAGAAAGTTCTTCCAAGAAGCTCTCTCTAGTTCATCTCTTTTAGGTAAAAATTCTTCAAGAAGTTCCTATGTTCATCTACTTAGTATGAACTTAGTGTGTGTTTTCTAAAACCATGAAGGTTAAGAAAGCAACAATAGGTTCATACTTTGTTTTTGTTCATAATCTCAACTCCTTTATGTTCTTTTATGTTCATTACTATCTAATATATATCTATATAGCTATATATATTATTTAGGGCATATAAGCTCATTGTCTTGCAATTTATTTACCTTTCATGTAATTTATTTACTTCCTTGTTATTTATTTAATTTCAAGTTGTTTTTAAGACTAGTCTTTCTAGTCTTAGACTTGTCCTCATCAAGTCAAAATATTTTCTTTTTCTTTTGGGACTAGTCATTTCTTAGTCCCGGGATACCTTGAACAAGCTAAGGTTCCAATATTTGATTTATTTTCTTAATAGCTTATTCTTTCAAGTATTATGTTCCTTTATATTTTCATAACTTATGACTCATATTCATGCATGAACATAATGGTTTTGTCTCAACAAAACAAACGAAGAAATATTTTCTAAAAAATAAAGATTCTTTTCTAGAAACAAAAACAAGTAGTTAATGTTTTTCTATGAACTAAGAAGCCATTTTTTTTTAACAAACTTAGAGGAGTTCCTAATAGATTCTTATAAACATACATAGAAAGGATTTTTAAGAAAACAAGGATTTTTCAACAACTTCATCTTTTCTTCATGTAATAGAAAATCCTTTTCATTAAACAAGATGAACTCAAGAAGTCAAGAAGTTATTTTTCTAAATATAGAAGTGTCAAATACTTTCAAAAAGTGTTGGAAGCTAAGTTTAGAAAACAAAAATCATTCCTTAGGAAATTAAGAAGATTATGAAAATAAGATTTAGGAAAAGAAAAGAGATACTCATCATAAACAACTTAAAATAATTTTAAAGAAATTGCAAGCAATTAAATTTAGAGAAAGAAATACTCATTTCAAATAACTCAAAATCTTTTCAAAATAAAATGGACACTTCAAAAATTCTTAAGTTTAAAACCTTTCAAAACTTTACTTTTTCATAAATTGAATTTACTTCATACATTTTGTTATGAGTCATTATATATATGTTTATACCTTTCAAAAAGATTACAAAAATATTTGGAGAATCTACTCTTCAAGTGAGCTTTTGATAAAAAGAAGAAATCGAGTTTTTGCAAATTCGTAATGAATCTGATCGCTGCCTTTTTGGGACCCAAACGACTTAGTTTGATGAAAATAAGCTTAGAAATGTGTAGATCTTTTCGAGTAGGTAGAAAACGATATATTATTTGCGAAATTCAAAGTTAAAATGAGCAAGTTATGGGTATTTTAAGTTGGAATTTCTTCTTATACGATTTTACAGCGATTTTAAGAAAAGTTTAGAATCTTCAAGAATAGAAGTTATATGAAAGACTCATTTTGGGTATTTCATCTTGTTTAGATGATGAAGGACCCGAGGTCGTCTGTCTAGAGGACTATTTCGATTAGATCTACCGATATGGAGTGAGTTATTCCTTTTATTAAGTTACATTTCTTTGTTTTGTGCTTGTAATTAGTAGCACTAGCCATTAAGAAAAAGATAAAATGGATAAATGCTGTGTGACTTGGTAATATGGATGGTTAAATACAAGCTAAGAATATGAAAGTTGGTTTGATAAATGAATTGTGATTCTTGTATTGATATGATGAAAATTGTATTGATCGCCTTTAACTTGAACTAAAAATTGTTGGTTAAATTTATATTGAAATCAATTGATGCATATTATTCACATGAATCACATTTGTTTCACTACTATTCTTCGTGTGGGGAAACGAGGAAATGGTAGTGGTGGCTGGTAGGAGTCGGAAAGTCTGTATGGTGGCTAGTAGGAGCCGGAAAGTCTACAGGGCAAGCAGGAGCCGGTAAATCTGTGGATATTGATGGTCGTATGGGGCCTGTAACCTCCCAACCCTTGTCATGGAGGGCGTTAAATCCATGCCACACTTGATTTTCGGTTAATCATGTGTATCTTGCTTGTTCATATGATTGGTGCATTTTAATATGTTTTGATTAAAATACTTGTATGAATTATGGAAATGTCTTATAGATGGAATTATCTCACTAAGCTAGATTTGCTTATACCCTTATAGCTTTTTGTTACAGTACGATTACCTTTGGTTGGCCCCAAGGAGCCCCGTTTGCCAGGTACGAGTATAAGCTACTAGGAGTTTTTGGGAGAAGTTTTATGTATTTAAGTTTTGAACATAGGCTTATAGGAAAATCTCTATAGTAGGCTTATGTTATAGTTGTTATTATTTTGGAAGACTATTAAAGCGGGGGAATGCCCTTAAGATGATGTAAGGATATTATTTATGGAAATCTTATGTTTAATTATATAAGTTCTTGCTTGCTTTTATTATCTGCTTAAATGTAATACCCCTGTGAGTCTCCTACTATCTTGGAAGCACGTCTTGCATATGATATTGAAGCTCTTGCATAACTAAGGTTGTCATTTATTAGCTTTAATATTATATGCGGCGGACTGCCACGTTTAGGGTACCCTCCGGGGCGTAACACATTGTGTGGAATCATAATGAATTAAGATTAGCATGTTGGTTAAATGATGATCATGTTATACTTATCATGGATATAAGATATCGATTCAGTGCATGAACACATGTAAGAGTACATTATATTGGTATGACCAAATATGAGAATGCTATATGGATAAATGCAATAAGTATTTCTCATTGTAGTATTGTTTTAGTCTTTTCACCTGATGACACCATGGATTCCTACATAGTAGTTCCATGTTTTGATTCAGCTCTTTATTATCTTTAATCGAATAATTATAAGATTGTATTGGGACATGGAAAAAGTTATGTGGACGAATATGAGTATTGATGAAGGAATTTGTTCCTTTCATTAATATAAGAGAGATATCTTTTGGGCCTCTTTATCAGTAAGACTGAAAAATGCATGGTCGTGCTCGAATAAACCGATAAGGAGTTATTATTATCATTCGTTTAAGTCAATTAGACTCTGGATTCAAGAAATATGTGATTAAACAGTGTATTGATCCATATCTTATGTTTGATCATAAAATATCATGCAACAAAGAGACAAAATAACTTATTGTTAATAGGTAAAGTCGGATCACCGATCTTCACTTAATTTTGGTAGGCCTAATGTTTTGCTAGAGACCAATTATGTCTGATAGGCCTAAAATGTTTAAGGCTTGCTACCAACATTAAGTGAACCTACAAAGTTACACACAAAGAACGAATCAATTTGATCATGTTTATTTAAATAAGCCTATCTGGAATTATCTAATTATTTATTAATCTTAATATTTAATGAGATTAAGATTAATAAATAATTATAAATTAATAAATAAAATTTTTATTTATAAAATATATGGCATGTGCCTTTTATATTGAAAAACCCTAATTAGATTAGGGAAGATATTTACGAGGCACGATGTCCTATATAATAACGCGATGTGTCTCCTTAAGGGTGTCGAGCCTGGATTTTGAAAATCATCCGGTTCATTTCTTTTAACCCGATTCATATTAAACCCTAACCCATTTAACATGAATCCTCGACTAGGGGTTAAAAAAAATTTTAATTTTTGAAAATATTTTGGAGTCGCCACCCGATATAAATCGGGAAAAAATGAAAGCCAGGATTAATGGGTGGTTAATCCTAACTTAGCCACTAGTCTGCGAAAAGTTTGATTTAAAAATCAAATTTTTAAAAATACCAGATATCTGAGTTCGGGGGCTAACCTATTAAAACCTAAGGGTTAACTTTAAATTTAAAATTTAGAATTTATTTTTCTATATTAAAATTCAAACAAAAATTTATAAAACAAATATACAAGTTTAATCATTCATTTTTATTTTTTATGTATTTTTTCTTAGGATTTAAATATAAAAACATTTGTATATTTTTCTTTAAAAAAAAAACTTATATTATGTACAAACATGTTATCTCAAACTAAAAACAAAATATATTTTTTCTAATTTTATTGTCGCCCCGTAGGTGCCTACGTACTCGCTAATCGAGAGAAAAACGTATTTTTTATAAAGAACTTATTGTTGATCAATTTTATATTTTTAAAATATTTCACTTTAAGTTTATTAATTTTGAATTTTATGAAAACTAATTTTGATGATCCTATGATCTAATCAATTGAATTTTTATTCATAAAAAATATATTTTTTCTAAGTCCAAAATCATTTTTTTCTAAAAAATTATGATAATTCATGGGCTAATTTAATGCTAATGAAATCAATTTTTGAAAACTTTGAGTATTATTCTTTATAGAAATTTATAAAGATAATTTTGATAAAAACTTAATTAATATCATGATTTAAAAAAAAAAATTTTTATCTTTATTATTCAACAACAATTTTGGTTTAAAAATCTATTAACAATTTATTATTTTTCAAAATTCAATAATCATCACATATGTTCAGAACATATTCAAAATATATCATAACAAAATTAAAATACAAAAACAAAACATCTCATGCATCAAATATATATTTAAAAATCAATCTATATGCAAATACATATTCAAAAATATCAAAAAATATCAAAAATTACTAAAATATGTAAATTTATATTAAAAATAATTATTCTAATTTTTCTGGATTTTTCTGAATTTTTCTGGATTTTTTACAAATTTTTATTAATTTTTTCCTATTTTTTCCTATTTTCCGAAATTAAATATATAATAAATAAATAATTTAATATTGCGGACTAACCTGGACCGTTGGATTTTCTCGGATCAGATCTGGAGCGTCCGATCTGTAGACTGAATCTGGACCGCAAGATCTGATGGCTTTTGATCTGGAGCGTTGATTGCTTTGATCGAATCTGGACCGTCTGATCCTCTGATCAAATCTGAACCGTAGGATCCTCTGATCAAATCTGAACCACAGGATCTTCTGATCAAATCTGGACCACAGGATCTGCTGACTTTTGACCGACGACCGTTGACCGATCACCGTTGACCGACGACCGACCGGGTTGGATTCGGATTTCGGGTCGGATTTCGGATACCCGTCGGGTGAAGAAGACGATCACGGTGGTTTTCGAGCGTTCCTCGGCCGTTCCTGGTGGTTTTCGAAACCTCCAACTTTGTCGGCCCGACATGGATTGGGGTGCTGCAGCGGCTGGTGGTGGTGGTTCACTCCCAGAACCACCAGAAGTGGTGGTTCGTGTGGTGGTGCTCGGCGGCGAGGGTTTAAAAAAAAATCAAAAAATTTACAGAACTTCCAAATGCAAATTCGAGCAAATCTAAACACTATAATCGATCAAGAACACTTCCTAGATGATCCTAACACTCTTTAATTGGATCGAAATCCTCTCAATCACTTCGAATTTGCAAATTTTGCAATTCGAGCACTTTCTACTCTATTTTCAGATCTCGATCGTGTACTGTATGTTTCGTGAAATTGAATTGTGGTTTCTGCTTGTGGGGTGATCCTATTTATAGATTTCGAAACAATTTGTCATTTCGAAGCTTCGTACTTGTTCAATTTTACAATCACGAATCGTTACATTTTTTCGAATAAAAACGATTCAAAATTGGGACTCGATTCGTGATTGTTGGTTCAAATTGATCACGAATATTATGTTTACAGGTCATGACTCCTTGATTAAGTGTGTTTAATTTGATTAAAGAACACAATTCGGCCAATTTTAAGATTTGAAAAATCATGTCCATTCGAATTTTTTTTCAATTTTCATGCCTTAATTAATGTGTCTTTTGGAATGAACTAGTGCACGAATTGTGTGTATATATGATGTATCCCATGCCTAGTTCGTGTCTGTGCAATCAATTTCGAAAAAACACAAAGATTCGTTGCTCAAATGAGGTCTCAAAGTGGATGAACCGATGTGTCTTTTGGGAAAAAAAATGAACAAAAAAGAGGCAAAATCTGCCTTAGGCTAGATTCGAACTTGGGTCCCCTTGCTTTGTGTCCATGGTCTGATCCGTTAGGCCGTTGGCCTGTGCCTTGGTCATATAGCTAACCCACTAATACTTAAGACTAATAAAATATATATTATATTAAGCTTAAATAATTATTTATTTTAATTTTTCTTACATATATTTTATTTATATTACTATTATTCATTTAATTATTTTATTATACATATTTTATTCCTCTATATTTTTATTTTTTCTATTTTCTCTTTTTTCTCTTTTTTATTATACTATTGTTTTTTATATTTTTAATGAACTCAATCATGACATTAATTTAATCTAAATTTGAGCCTAATTTTTAATTGGGCAAAAATTGGGTGTCTACAGCTGCCCCTCTTTGTGGTAAAGTTTGAACAAAACTTTTGCCACAAAGACAAAAGGATAGCCAATTTTTGCTTAATTTCTCCTGTCAAATAAAGAGATTTTTATCTTGTACTAAACTATCTGTCGAGTTTAGACATTAAGATTTGCTAGGTCAACTGTAGTGCCTAGGCTCTGGAAAAATGATAGGCCATCTGTCGGGCCTAGACTAAGAAACTGGTAGACCGTCTGTTGGGTCTAGATTTAGAAAATGATAGGCCATCTGTCGGGCCTAGACTAAAAAACTAATAGACCGTCTGTCGGGTCTAGATTTAGAAAATGATAGGCCGTCTGTCGGGCCTAGACTTGGAAAATGATAGGCCATCTGTCGGGCCTAGATTTGGAAAATGATAGGCCATCTGTCGGGCCTAGACTAAAAAACTGATAGACCGTCTGTCGGGTCTAGATTATAGAAAACTGCTAGGTCATCTGTCGGACCTATGGGCTTTGGTTTGGTCATTTGCCGGACCTATGGGCTTTGGTTTACTGGGGATTTTTGAAACCTTAAAGATTTGGTTTCTTGATCCATTTGGGAGTTCTTGATCTTCCGGGAAACTTGATCTTCTAGGATACTTGATCTTCTGATCCACTTGGGGACTTTTGATTTTCTTGGAAACTTGACTTGTTGATTCATTTGGGAAAACTTGATCTTTTTTGATTCACTTAAGGAAACTTGATCTTCTTGATCCACTTTAGGAAAATTGATCTATCTTGATCCACTTGAGGAAACTTGATCTATCTTGATTTTCTCAAAAACTTGAATTATTGATTCATTTGGGAAAACTTAATCTTTCTTGATCCACTTGGGGACTTTAAACTTCTTGATCTATTTGAAGAATCTTGATCTTACGTCGGTTAATGTGTTTAGGGCTTTTTGTTGTCCACATAACCGTGTTCAAAAACTAGTTACCTTGTGCAAAATAATCACCAAAAAAAAAAATTACAAAAAAATTACATATATGCATTTTAAGGCCATATGAGATGCTCAAATTACTTTCTAACAGTTTTAGTTTGGGTTTGGGAATTTGTTTAAGTGATAGGTTGAGATTTGATCTGGTTTGAGAATTTATGGTTATTTGGTGATGAATGGGATGAGATTTGGTCTGATTTGAGAATTTATGGTTATTTGATGAATGGGATGAGATTTGGTCTGATTTGAGAATTTTGAATAACGGGTTGAGATTTGACTTCAGTTCAAAGTTTTTGGAATATCAACTTTGCTTGTAAAAACTAAAAATGAAATCAATCTGAACACAGAAAATGACAAATTTTATTGATCATTCATAATACATCTTTACAGCATCTGAGTTTACAGGATCCTTTAAATCAGGTCCATCCATTTGGGAAAGAATCAATGCTCCTCCCGACAATACTTTTCTAACAACATATGGTCCTTCATAGTTTGGTGTGAACTTTCCTCTGGAGTCTTGTACATTTGGCAGCATCTTTCTCAAAACCAAATCACCTTCTTGGAAGCTTCTTGGCTTGACCTTCTTGTTGAATGCTTTAGCCATTCTTTGCTGATATAACTGGCCGTGACACATTGCAGTCAGCCTCTTTTCATCTAACAGATTCAACTGTTCAAATCTTTGTTTTATCCACTCAGCTTCATCGAGTTTGGTTTCTACTAATATACGAAGTGATGGAATTTCAACTTCTACAGGTAAAACAGCTTCAGTTCCGTATACCAAGGAATATGGTGTTGCCCCGGTTGATGTTCTTACAGATGTTCGATACGCCATTAATGCGAGCGGTAACATTTCATGCCAATCTTTATAGACAATGGTCATCTTCTCAATAATTCTCTTGATGTTCTTATTGGCGGCTTCAACTGCCCCATTCATCTGTGGCCGATACGGAGTAGAATTCCGATGCTTGATCTTGAATTGCTGACACAAATTTGTTACTTCTTTGTTGTTCAAATTCGTACCATTATCAGTGATGATACTTTCCGGAGTTCCATATCTAGTGATGATGTCTCTTTTGATAAACCGCACAACCACGGACTTCGTTACACTTGCATAGGAAGCGGCTTCTACCCATTTAGTGAAGTAATCGATTGCAACCAATATGAACCGATGACCGTTTGAAGCTTTAGGTGAAATTGGCCCAATAACATCTATCCCCCATGTTGAGAAAGGCCATGGGGTTGACATTAACTGTAATTCTTTTGGAGGGGCACTTATCTTGTTTGCATAGATCTGGCATAAATGACAAGATCTCACATGTTTGATACAGTCTGATTCCATAGTTAACCAAAAGTATCCTAATCTCATAATCTTTTTGGCTAACATGTAACCACTCATATGAGGACCACAAATTCCTTCGTGAACTTCTTCCATGAGCTTCTGGGCCTCTTTTTCATCTACACATCTAACAAAGTCGTGTCGAATGATCTTCTGTATAACGTATTTCCACTTAGCAAAAAATGACTGGCCAAACGCCTCAGTGACTTCTGATCTTTCTTGGTAGCACCTTCAGGATAATTACCCGTTTGCAAAAGAACTTTAATATCTTGGAACCAGGGTTCATCTGATTCAATCATGGTGCAGAATGCGGGTTCACTTCTCACCCGGACTTGCAAAGGTTGGATTCTTGCTCCTTCAGTAAACTGAATTAATGAGGCCAAAGTAGCCAGAGCATCAGCAAACTGATTTTGAGTTCTTGGCACATATACAAAGGAGATTTCCTGAATCTTTCTATCAATTCTGCCAAGTGATTATGATAAGGAATCAACTTGGGATCCTTTGTTTTAAAATCTCCTCGAGTTTGAAAAATAATAAGTGATGAATCTCCAAAAACTTCGAGCTCTTGAATTTCCATTTGGATTGCCATCTCTAACCCAAAATGCATGCTTCATATTCTGCTATATTATTTGTATAAGGGAACATTAATCTGGCCGCTGTTGGGTATTGTTTCCTTCAGGTGAAATTAGGACTGCCCCTATTCCACATCCATATACATTAGCTGCTCCGTCAAAATACAATTTCCAATTCGGCATTCTTTCATCTTCCGTTTGTGTTACCCGAATCCCTTCATCGGGGAATTGATCTTGTTCCTTTAGTTCCTCATCAACCGGGCTTTCAGCGAGTTGATCAGCCAAGGCTTGTCCTTTAATTGAATTTTGTCTAACATAGGTAATATCAAACTCAGACAGAACATTTGCCATTTTGAAATTCGACCGACCAAGGCGGGCTTATTTGCCAGATACCTCAAAGGATCATGCTTTGTAATTAACTCGATTGAGTAGAAGAGCGTGTATTGCCTGAGTCTATGCATAGTCCATACTAATGCACAGCAAGTTCTTTCTATCTCTGAGTACTTTTGCTCTCCATTTGAGAATTTTTTGCTCAAGTAATAAATAGCTCTTTCTTTTCCATTTTCATCTTTTTGCCCGAGTACACAACCCATGGATTCCGAAAAAATTGTCAAGTATAAGAACAAAGGCTTTTCGGGTACTGGAGTGATCAAAACTGGGGGATTTGTCAGATACTGTTTAATTCGGTTAAAGGCTTCTTCACATTCTTCATTCCATTCAATTTGGGCATTTTTTCTCAATAATTTAAACAGTGGTTGACATTTATCCGTCTGGGAAATGAATCGAGCAATGTAATTTAGTCTCCCCAAAAGACCTCTAATTTCTTTCAAAAGTTGTTGGGGGAGGTAATTCCTGAATTGCTTTGACTTATCAGGATCAATTTCTATTCCTCTTTGACTGATCACAAATCCCAATAGTTTCCCAGAAGTTACTCCAAAAATGCATTTTTCTGGGTTTAATTTTAATTGAAACTTTCTCAATCTTTCAAAAAGTTTCCTTAATACTTCTACATGATCTTCTCCTTCTTTTGATTTGGCAATCATGTCATCAACATATACTTCCACCTCTCTATGCATCATGTCATGCAATATGGTCTGCATTGCTCGCTGATAAGTTGCTCCGGCATTCTTGAGACCAAATGGCATGACCTTATAGCAAAAAGTTCCCCAGGCTGTGACAAATGTGGTTTTGACTTTGTCCTCTTCGGCCATCAATATTTGATTGTATCCCGAAAATCCATCCATAAATGAGAATAGATGGTTTCCAGCTGTATTGTCTACCAAGACATCAATATGTGGCAACGGGAAATTATCTTTTGGGGTCGCTTGATTCAAGTCTCTAAAGTCCACACAGATTCTAAGTTTCCCATTTTTCTTAAGTACTGGTACTATGTTTGATACCCAATCTGAGTAATCCGAAACTTCAATGAATCCAACTTCGAGTAACTTCTTGACCTCATCTTTAATTTTAAGTAGCAAATCGGGTCTAAATCGCCTTAGTTTTTGCTTCTTAGGCTTAATGCCTTCTTTGGTTGGCAATTTATGGACCACAATTGACGGATCTAAACCGGGCATATCACTATATGACCATGCAAAAACATCCAAATACTCTGCTAGTAACTTAATCAACCCTGTGTTGTGTCTTCTGCAATTTCCCCAATTCTCAAATTCCTAGGATCTTCACTTGTTCCCAAATTAACCAATTTAGTGGGTTCAGGGGTTTCAATCCTTTCATGATCAAAGTTTTGCCAATTTTCTTGTGTTTTCAATTGATAATCGATATCATCTTCAACGACTAACCCAGTAGGGTTGGAGGTGATATCGATATTTTCAGTATTTACAGACGCGAGATATCCCGGAATCTCATTACAAAAGTCAGATCTGGTAGAATATGAATGGGGAAAGAATAAGAATATGGAAAAACACAAAAGAATTTTATTAAATTTGAAATGGTGTTTAAGTACACTTATTTGAGCAACACATAAAGCAGAAAAATACAAAACGCAATCTAATATCGGTCCTTACTTAAAACTAGCACAAGGTATGGAAAACCAATTCTTCAAAATATCTTCTTGGGTGGATCATCTTCCTTGGAGTCATCTGTCTCCTGGACATGATGAGGCTTTGGAAAGGAGCTTCTGATGTGCGGAATCTCGATGTCTGGATCATATTCTTTATTAAGTTTCCTTGTTCTCATCTTATTCCTCATGTCTGCTACCTCTGTTTGAGTAGGAGAATATCCTAGGCCAAAAGTTCCTATCTGAGCTTCTTTTTCTTCATTTATTACACAGACTTCTTCAAAAATTTGGAGTCCGAAGTCTCTTCTTCACCTTTTCCATATATGGAATAGCCGTTTCTTGATAGATGGCATAATCTTGTTCTCCCATAACGGTAACAAGTTGGCCATTTGATACAAATTTAACCCTCTGGTGCAAGCTTGAGGGTATTGCTCTTGCTGCATGAATCCATGGCCTTCCAAGCAACAAATTAAATGTTCTTGGGATATCTATACTTGAAAAGGAATTAGGAAAGTTTGAGGCCCAATAGTGACCTCTAATTCCACTTCTCCAATTATTTCCTTCTTTGATCCATCAAATGCTCGTACTACAGTAGGACTTGGCTTGATATTTGACGGGTCTACTTCCAACAAATTCAGAGTAGCCAGGGGGCATACATTCAGAGAAGATCCATTGTCAATAAGCACTCGGGAGACGATTCTACCATTGCTTTTGACAACAATAAAAAGAGCTTTATTATGTTGGCCACCTTCCTCTTCTAATTCTTCAGATGAGAAGCTAATTTGCTCATTTGCAAAGACAGAATTAATGATATGTTCCAAGGTTTTTTCTGTCACATTCTCTGGAACTTTTACTTCTTTGAGAACCTTGAACAAGGCCTCACGGTGAATATCAGAGCTAATTAACAAACCCATGAGTGATATTTGGGCTGGTGTCTTGACTAGTTGTTCAACTACTTTGAATTCACTTGCCTTCATGAGTTTAGCCAATATTGCTTTCTCATCTTCCTTCTTTTCTTCATCATTCGGCGGCGGCGATGAATCCATGGTCACCTTCTTTGCAGTTGGTTCATAAAGTCTTCCCGAACGTGTAAGCCCACCAATCATAGAAGCGTGATTAACTGTCTGGTAATCAAATGGGGCAGCTTTGTAATCCTTTACAGCAATTGGGATTTGAAAAGTATAACTTCTAGGCTTCGAGACAATTGCCTCTTTGTTCATCTCAAATTTGATTAACTTCGGTTCACATGTGATCATGCCAACAAATTTTTCTTCTTTCTCTGGTACAGGCTTTTCTTCATCTTCAGGTACAGGCTTTTCTTCATCTTCAGGTACAGGCTTTTCTTCATCTTCAGGTACAGGCTTTTCTTCATCTTCAGACTCTGATCCCCATCCAGTGGGAGGAGCATCGGCATATACGCGTGGTTCAAACCAATAGTCAACCAGATATTGGTACTTTCCATCATCTCCTAGAGTTCCGACAGTTGGGTCTCCAGCTTGGTATCTTGCCCACAATTCTGCCTGTGTGCTTGACTTTCTTGGTTTTGGGACCAGCATTTCCATGATATCTTCTTTCTTTATGATTCCATTTTGCAACAAGTTGTAAATGGCTGGTCTGGTTTTGTGCGATCTCTCAGATTGATATAGGGTAAATGTCCCATTTGGCGGAGATTCCATGCCACTTGTTCTATGGTGATAGGCAATTCATCCAAGTTGACTTCTGGGTCCGGCGCTTCGGCAGTGATCATATTAATAACCGACCCATGATTTGGCAATGGATTAGTAGAAACATTTGGAGGCTGCACAAAGTCTAATTGGATGGTCTTTGCATCGATAAGATCTTGAATCTTATGTTTGAGTCTCCAACAATAATCAGTGGAGTGCCCGATTTGCCCCATGTGATATTCACATTTTAAATCAGGGTTGTAGTTCTTGGGCTTATAATCATCTCTGGGTACTTCAAAGCCAATCAGATTATCGGCTCTCAATTTAGCCCACACTTGGCTGAGTGGAACCGGTATTGGAGTAAAATTGCGTCGGTTAGGCCTTGATTGTTGATTCGAAACAACCCTTTGTTGACTTTGACCTTGATTGGTCGGCAGGACTATGGATTTAGTAGGGTTTGCTGGACTTGAGATATTGACCATACCGACAGTCGAATCCTTTCCTTTGTACGTGACATTTTTAGGTGCTGTATATTTCTTTTCTACTTGTAGCTTTCCGGCTGAGATAGCATTCTCAATTCTGCATCCGGCTACTACCACTCTGAAAAACTTGCTGACGCATGCCCTATGAGATGAGAAAAGAATGGCTCTTCTAGTGTGTTGATGAAAGTAAAAGTGAGATCCTTTTCAGGCATTGGATTGGTGATTCTTGCAGCTAAAGCTCTCCATCGCTGAGCATATTCCTTAAAAGCTTCGTCTTTCTTCTTCTTCATAGTACTCAATCCCAGACCGAGGGTGCCATTTCGATATTGAACTTGTATTGGTTGAAAAATGCCCTGGCTAATTTATCCCAAGTATCAATTTCTTGTGAGTCCAATTGGGCATACCAGGCTAATGCTGGACCAGTAAGGCTATCTTGAAAGGTCTGTACCATAGTTTATCAAATTTGGCATACTGCCCCATACGTCGTACATATAATCTTTGTGCATGTTAGGACAGCCAGTTCCATCGTATTTTTCGAACTCGGGTGCCTTAAATTTTTCAGGAAAAGCACCTTCCTCAAATTGTGGCAGGCTTAAAATCGCAGTCTGATCAAAGCCGTCAAATGCCTTCATCTTTTCAAACAGTTTCTTCTCCATGTCTCTGGCTTGGGCTTCAAGTTCTTTCTTTAGCTCGGACATATTGAACTCAGTGTGGGAATCATCAACGTTGACTGGTTGCTGCATGACTTCTTTTCCTTTCTGTTCCCCGGAAGATTCTTCAGATGCTATAGGGGTCTTGGACTGGGTAACATTCTGAGTAAGGGTCTGCATTTGTTCGGTAATTCTAAGCAGGGTTTGTTCCATGGCATTGAGTCTCTGTTCAGTGGTCTGATCAGGGGTAGTGTTCCCGGTACTAGCCATCTTTGCTCGTGATCTAGTATAAATGGGACTTCTAACTGGTTTGGAAGCTATCTTTCAGGATTTTGGATTCGCTAGACTTGATTCGTAACTGGACGGAAGAAGTAAGAAGATAAGAATACTAACATACAAACACAAGGATGCAAATGCAAATGGGGATAATGACCATCAAATTTTGATAAACACATTTATTGGAGTTGTAATAATTCAAAAACAATCTTTCATACAAAGTTAAATTACTATACTAAAAGTTCAAGAACCTTAATTGCTAAAACTAAACTCAGGACTTCTAAACTAGTCTTCTAGTCTTGGCAGGGCAGATGATTTGATCCTCAAGTAGTTGAGTCCTTTTTCGAGCTTTCTTCAATTCATCCTCTAACAGTGCAATCCTATTGTGAGCTTTTTCCAAGCGGTCAATCATCTCTCTATCTCTTTGCATGTAATCCCGATGACAGACTTCAAGCCGGCTGAAACCATTTCCATATAAGCAATCATTTCAGGATCAGGTTCAGGTGGTGCTGGTTCAAGAATGTTAGGAGCTTCATATTGGATGTCCTTATTCTTCTTCATTTGATTGGCTATGTACCACCTGGTTGCTCTATAATCCCGAGTCACTTTATTTTCTGGCTCGACTTCGAAAACTGGCTTGATTTCTCTATCATCCCAGATGGCTTTTATTTGGTTTACCTTGGACTGCCTTGCTATCTGAGTCATGGTTGGATCCATATAGTCGAGAATAACTCGTCCCAACTCTGGCTTGACAGTAATGTCTTGTAGCATGCCATATTGTCGGATAACACTTGAGGGGTAATAGCCTGTACAGCCAGTGATTCCAATGAGAGGCACAGTTAGGTATTTCTTGCAACTTAAGATAGCAACGGGACACTTAAACCAACGGGCTTGCCACATAAAGTCTTCAGGTCTCATGTCTTCAAATATTGCAAGTATAGACCAGAAAGGCTCATTGTCTTCCATATGGACCCGTTCAGCAAAAGACTGGATGAGATCATAATTCGGGCGGATAAGGGACCCATTAGCTAGATCTTTTCCGTAGTACTTGGTGTGACTAGCGAACCAAACCATCAACAGATGCATGCTTGCCTTGAAACTGCCCCTGCCCTTAGACTTGATGTGATTCAAACTTCTGATTTGTTCTGCTAGAAGGGCGGGAACATATGACTTGCCAGTTAGATATTGTGCTACAAGCTCGATGACTCGGAAGTGAATGAACAGGTTCCCATGTGGAAAGAGTATGGTAGCAAAAGCAGCCACTATGAAAGCATTAACCCGATTTTCACTCCAGGTCACAACTGATACTGTAAAGGAATCTCGGTTGCTTATGTAATTGTCAAAGTTTCCAAACCAATCCATCAAAGTAGTTAATCGGATGGAGAATTCATTGCAACCCTTCATGGCTTCAATTACTGCTTCTCTTTTTAATCCCAAAAATTCTGAAATGATGCGGATCGGACTTTGAGTAAGGCTTGGTACATAGATCCCTTCGGAAGTGGGTGGGGCTTGAAGCAACCTAGCATATTCTTCAATGGTAGGACTTAGCACGTGTTGACCTAGACGGAATGCCACTTCATTGGGTTCCCAAAGATGAACAAGGGCTCGAAACATGGTAAATGGAACTTGGACTTTAGGTAAATTGAGGATCGGGCCCAACCTATCCTTAATGAATGATTGTTGATCGGGGTCAAAACTGACCAACCATCGGTCCAGTAACAGCATTGGATCCTTGAAAGTCTCTACTCGGGGTTCCTTGATGAGACGAGCCCATAGGCTATCGTTACTGTCCGAACTCGAGGAAATCATTTCCTGAGGATTTATAAAGACCCTATTAGGAGACAAATCCTTTTAAAATTTTTTTTTTAAAAAAAATTTACAACTCCATTTTTTTGAAAAAAATTGGTCAAATCCCATGAATGAATGCATGATTTGGTAAGGTTCTATAGGTTCCCCGGTCTAGCAAATCATAAGGCTAAACCGGAGTGGGAGTCTTTTCTTGATCTAGAGGGTGGAAACCACAGCCCCCGGACCTTACTTCGAACTCCTCGCTTAGGCTCTTAAGACGGCCTGGGTTCGACCGTATCTAGCACACATTGTGTGCATACATGCAAATGCATGCAAGTGAAATGAACTAATTTAAAATCTAAGTTACACAACATATACAAAACACATACAAACATATAATTACACAATATACAAAAATAAAGGATAAATTTTAAATTTTAAACTTAAGTGGCTAGCCCTCTTTTTTTTAAAAAAATAAGCGAGTCCCCAGTGGAGTCGCCAAGCTGTCGAGCCTGGATTTTGAAAATCATCCGGTTCATTTCTCCTAACCCGATTCATATTAAACCCTAACCCATTTAACATGAATCCTCGACTAGGGGTTAAAAGAAATTTAATTTTTGAAAATTTTTGGAGTCGCCACCCGATATAAATCGGGAAAAAATGAAAGCCAGGATTAATGGGTCGGTTAATCCTAACTTAGCCACTAGTCTGCGAAAAGTTTGATTTAAAAATCAAATTTTTAAAAAATACCAGATATCTGAGTTCGGGGGCTAACCTATTAAAACCTAAGCGGTTACCACTTTAAATTTAAAATTTAGAATTTATCCTTTTCTATACTAAAAAATTCAAACAAAACATTTATAAAACAAATATCTACAAGTTTAATCATCATTTTTATTTTTATGTATTTTTTCTTAGGATTTAAATATCAACAAACATTTGTATTTTTCCTTTTTAAAAAAAAACTTATAATATGTACAAAATGATTATTTCAAACTATCAAAACAAAATATATTTTTTCTAATTTTATTGTCGCCCCGTAGGTGCCTACGTACTCGCTAATCGAGATCAGACAAAACGTAGTTCTTTTATAAAGAACTTAGTTTGTTGATCAATTTTATATTTTTAAAATATTCTCACTTTAAGTTTATTAAATTTTGAATTTTTATGAAAACTAATTTTGATGATCCTATGATCTAATCAATTGAATTTTATTTCATAAAAAATATATTTTTCTAAGTCCAAAAATCATTTTTTCTAAAAAAATTTATGATAATTCATGGCTAATTTAATGCTACATGAAAATCAATTTTGAAAACTTTGAGTATTATCTTTATAGCAAATTTATAAAGATAATTTTGATAAAAACTTAATTAATATCATGATTTTAAAAAAAAACAATTTTTATCTTTATTATTCAACAACAATTTTGGTTTAAAAAATCTATTAACAATTTATTATTTTTCAAAATTCAATAATCATCACATATGTTCAGAACATATTCAAAATATATCATAACAAAATTAAAATACAAAAACAAAACATCTCATGCATCAAATATATATTTAAAGATCAATCTATATGCAAATACATATTCAAAAATATCAAAAATATCAAAAATTACTAAAACATGTAAATTTATATTAAAAATAATTATTCTAATTTTTCTGGATTTTTCTGAATTTTTCTGGATTTTTTACGAATTTTTATTAATTTTTTCCTATTTTTTCCTATTTTCCGAAATTAAATATATAATAAATAAATAATTTAATAATACAGACTAACCTGGACCGTTGGATCTTCTCGGATCAGATCTGGAGCGTCTGATCTGTAGACTGAATCTGGACCGCAGGATCTGATGACTTTTGATCTGGAGCGTTGATTGCTTTGATCGAATCTGGACCGTCTGATCCTCTGATCAAATCTGAACCGTAGGATCCTCTGATCAAATCTGGACCACAGGATCTTCTGATCAAATCTGGACCACAGGATCTGCTGACTTTTGACCGACGACCGTTGACCGTTGACCGATCACCGTTGACCGACGACCGACCGGGTTGGATTCGGATTTCGGGTCGGATTTCGGTGCCCGTCGGGTGAAGAAGACGATCACGGTGGTTTTCGAGCGTTCCTCGGCCGTTCCTGGTGGTTTTCGAAGCCTCCAACTTTGTCGGCCCGACGTGGATTGGGGTGCTGCAGCGGCTGGTGGTGGTGGTTCACTCCCAGAACCACCAGAAGTGGCGGTTCGTGTGGTGGTGCTCGGCGGCGAGGGTTTAAAAAAATCAAAAATTTGCAGAACTTCCAAATGCAAATTCGAGCAATTCTAAACACTATAATCAATCAAGAACACTTCCTAGATGATCCTAACACTCTTTAATTGGATCGAAATCCTCTCAATCACTTCGAATTTGCAAATTTTGCAATTCGAACACTTTTCTCTCTATTTTCAGATCTCGATCGTGTAGTGTGTTTGTGAAATTGAATTGTGCTTTCTGCTTGGGGGTGATCCTATTTATAGATTTCGAAACAATTTGTCATTTCGAAGCTTCGTACTTGTTCAATTTTACAATCACGAATCGTTACATTTTTTCGAATAAAAACGATTCAAAATTGGGACTCGATTCGTGATTGTTGGTTCAAATTGATCACGAATATTATGTTTACAGGTCATGACTCTTGATTAAGTGTGTTTAATTTGATTAAAGAACACAATTCGGCCAATTTTAAGATTTGAAAAATCATGTCCATTCGAATTTTTTTCAATTTTCATGCCTTAATTAATGTGTCTTTTGGAATGAAATAATGCACGAATTGTGTGTATATGTGATGTATCCCATGCCTAGTTCGTGTCTGTACAATCAATTTCGAAAAAACACAAAGATTCGTTGCTCAAATGAGGTCTCAAAGTGGATGAACCGATGTGTCTTTTGGGAAAAAAAATGAACAAAAAAGAGGCAAAATCTGCCTTAGGCTAGATTCGAACTTGGGTCCCCTTGCTTTGTGTCCATGGTCTGATCCGTTAGGCCGTTGGCCTGTGCCTTGGTCATATAGCTAACCCACTAATACTTAAGACTAATAAAATATATATTATATTAAGCTTAAATAATTATTTATTTTAATTTTTCTTACATATATTTTATTTATATTACTATTATTCATTTAATTATTTTATTATACATATTTTATTCCTCTATATTTTTATTTTTTCTATTTTCTCTTTTTTATCTTTTTTATTATATATTTTTTTTATATTTTTAATGAACTCAATCATGACATTAATTTAATCTAAATTTGAGCCTAATTTTTAATTGGGCAAAAATTGGGTGTCTACAAAGGGTTTACGATGCATTGCCATCATATAAGAAATTCGAGAAAGTTTATAAAGAAAAGAAAAAGAAAATCGTGAGAAACCTTTGTGAGATAATTCCTAAATAAGCGGAATCGTTCCGACGTGCTAGCACAAATATCAAATCTGGTTGGGAAAATTCATTTATGTGAATACCATAGAGAGAGCTCGTGCGATTTAGCACCTTTAGATCTAAAACATTGAAAGCTTCGAAAAGGTATAATCATATTCATTTAAATTTAATTGAATTGCATGGATTTGCTAGGAATTTAGGGTTTTAAAAAGAAATTTTTTGCTGCAAGATTCGATTTTGTGAATCGCTAAATTCTTTATACGGGTTAGAGGGCCCTTTTTCCATAATTGACTATCTACAACTATCTATAGGAGAATCGAATTCAAGTTGTTCTCATCAGAAAAGTAATGTTTATACCACTTACTTACAAAATGATTAATTACAAAAATATGATTTGTATTTTAGTCAATTTACAAACACATGACCAGTGATAATTTTTTGACAAATAGATAATTCAAGTTCCATATAAAAATGTCAATATTAGTTAATAATTTAATAATAATACGTGCCAATATTGTATTGATTATAAAAATTAATTTTATTTTTTTTTCAATCTTCTCTTTTTCAAAAAATAATTTGTAATGTTTTTATTTATTTAATTTTATTTAATAATATTTTTATTAAATTAATTTTTTAGACCAATAAGATTCTAAGACGTATTCTTTTAGTAGTAATTAATTATATTGGCACTTCTATATGAAATTCAGATAATTTATTTGTTAAAAAAAATTATCGTAGATCATATGTTTATAAATTGATCAAAATACAAATCATGTTTTTATAATTAACCTATTACAAGATAACTTTATATGAATTGATGCCATCGTTTTCTGTTGTAAAATGTATCCATCTTTTATTTAATTTATGAATTTTTATTATATATCATTTCATAACATGTTCCATAAGTTCCAATAAATGAAATTCACAATTTTGAGGAGGAAGAGAGAGAGAGAGAGAGAGAGAGAGAGGGAGAGAAGTGGCTCATGAAAGAAAGAAAGTAGCATGGTGGAAGAATAAACGTGCATTTGCTTAACCCGGCATTGGGCAATAAAATTCCCGTCACCAAACGGCCCCACTACTTTCAAGTAAACCGTCACCGTGGCACGCTGCTTGTTCCACTTATTACTGTTTCCCTCTTTCAATCGCATTACTATTTGTGCTTTTCCTTCCCCTTTTCTATTCTCCGTTTCTTCGAGTCAACCGAATCGAACTCCAGAAAAATTAGGGCTTTCTCATTTCTTATTTCTCTCTCAAACATCCATTGCATCACTTCGTTTCTCAGGTAATCGTCAAATCTATCTTCCTCATGCTTCCATGTATATAGACTGCACGATCACATATTGTAATCCTTACCGAGTCAGCGAAGTTGATCTCGATTATGCTCTCATTCTTGTGATCTTTTCTTCCCCCTTTTTCTTTTAATGATCATCTATTAATGATCTTTCACTGTTTGATCGATCTTTGAGAGATTATTTTTTATGCAAGCTTGACGCTTGATCGTTTTAGAAAGTTAATTAAAGGCGCGATCCTTTTTTTTTTTTTCAATCGTGTTAATGGATTTTCGGTTTTTATTAATATTGATGATAGTTCGTCGATAGGATTAGGTTTTTAAGGCAATCTGTACTTCGTATGAGTTGCTTTTGTTTGAATGAATGCAAATTGGAGAGAGGAATCGCGGATTGAGAGTAAGATATGTCTAGCTAGGGCTGATGGCGATGGAATGGGAGAACCAAGACGGCTTGAATTGTGCGTTGTTCGAATGCAGTAGTCTGCTGCACGCAATTGAGAGTAAAAACTCTGTATAAATTGTTCTGCCGTTGCTTTTAAGTGACTTTGGGATCTGATATTTTGAATCTGTATAATATTGTCAGTCAATGTTCCATAGCTACGATTGTAGCAGTAATTGGAATCAGTTTTGCTGACTTGGTACCAACAATGGAACTGGAATTTCCCATGATTAACTTCTAAAAGAAAAAAGAAATGGTAAAATTGAAATATATAATTTCTTTTCCATCTCTTTCAACTAAAACCTAAAAACTTCTTGAAGCTGATGGGGTGGCCACTGGGGGTGGTGGTGGCTGACTGGTGATAGTTAAATGTTTTTTATGATCTAATATTTATAATCGTTATGCATGCAGTGGTAATTGAATCTAACGTATATTAGTTAGTGTTCTGGTGGTAATTAAAACCTATTGTGCTGACAAGTCATGATGTTGGAGGTGGTGCAAGGGAACATTATGGCCTTGAGGTGGTGATACCAGGAAAAATAGGAGGAAAGAAGTTTCTCAGTTTGTCTATGCATCAGCCACACAGAAAATATGGATGAGTTTAGATAAAGTGAACCGTCTATACATGTGTGGGATCAAAATTTTGCAAGGGTGGAGCCCAACAGTAAAATTGCATGATTTTCCTAATTTTAAGATTGTATTCCCTTTAAGCTTTAACCATTATTTCAGTTTTCCATCTTTCTCGCCGATCCAATTAAACTGAGACTAGTTGTTTGCCACATATGCTTGGTACATGGTAGGAATATCCAGTCACTTGTAACTCTTCTGGCACATCATGGTAATTCTCTTGCTTGGGTTTCCTGCATGCAGATGTCAGCTAATTTTTTCTTTTTTTCCTTTTCGTTTCATTGGATACTGACATGAAGAATGAAGCCAGGGGTGTCTTCCTTGAACCCATATGCGGCTGCATATATACCACTATCACAAAGAAAAAATGATGGTGCAAGTCTCAATGTCCAACGGACAATGAGTAGCTTCAGTCAAACTGATTCTTCTGGAACTCCCGGACATTTTATCCATACTCATGGCACAGGAGAGCATCTAGTTTCATATAACTATTCCCCAGTAAGCCAACCCACTCATGTTGCATCTTTGCGATATCCTGCTAAGTCGGCCGAGAAACAGGTTTTAGATGATGAATTTGAAATGGTCTTGGAATACCTTAAGATGACATTTCCTGATCTATCTGATCAGTCTCTTATCGATGTCTATTTGGAAAATAGAGGTGACCTGGATGCAACTGTTGATATGTTAAACCAGCTTGAGGTAATATATAGAGCATTTTGGATCTCTAGGTAACAGAAACATAAGATGGTGATTTTTGTTGTATGCAAAATCTTTTTGATGTGTACTTCGATAGCTTTTGTTTTTGCCCCCTTTTTTCTCTAGGCAGCCTTCCTGCAATATTCTTCTTTCTCAATATTGACTATTAACTGGAGATAATTAATCAAGCTCTTTTGAAAATTCCTGAATTGGGATTTAATTTCTTGGTCTTTCTGGACTTGGATTTTAAATTTGCAATTATTTTCTTATATCGTTTACGATAATCCTAAACAACTGTACCACAACCAGTCTTGCAATCGGACAACCATTGTGCTCCATTTTTAAACCTGCATTTCGTGAGTTTGTTGGTTTAGATTTCAGAATCTCGCAGCTGAGGCTATCTTCAACTCAATGAAATGTTTATTGTAATTATGCAGGCTAATGGGTACACACACTGTATTATCTTTTTATAGACATATGTGTTGGTTACTGTTTCAATAACAAGGTGGGGATGCCTTTTCTCTGCAGTTTGACCCTGAGGATTCTCCCGAGAATCTGCCTGAATGTTTAGACATTGGTGATATCACGGAAGTTGGTCATGGTCCTGGTCCTGGATATGAAAATGTGAAGACAAATGCCACAGGCGAAGCAAGTTCTTCGTCATCAGATATTCAGAAAGATTAAAAATCTCAAGATTGATTTAGTGAAAATTAAATTGCTCTGGGATATATGACAAACCAGTATATAGCATCCTTGGAAGTAAAGTTCGTCAAATTTGGGCTGTATAGTAACTTGGCTGCTTGCATTCTCACTTTGTTTCTGGCTCACTCTTTTTGTTTGATGAGTTAAGAACCGCCTTTTGGTGTAATCGTGCAGGTTTGCGGGTTGCTTAAGGAATTGCTGTTTGTACCTATTTGGAAAAGAAAAGAACTTGCAGTTTGTGGAATGATCCAAATGTTTTAATTAAAAAAAAAAAAAAATGGAAGTTTGATTACTTGTGATTAGGGGTGGAAGGATACAAATGTCCTTATATTTTGAAATTGCTATTATAACTTATCTATTATTATTATGCCGGAATCAACTTCTTCGACTCCAATAAATATATCATAGTTTTAACAGTTTTTATATATATATATATTTATAGTATTACTCTTCTACTCCTTCGGCATTAATCCACGTCAAGGCAGTTTTACTTTTATTATCAAAGTCTGAGGCACGTAAAGGTAGAGGCAGGCAACGGTTTCACTTTTATTATCATTAACCCACGTCAAAGATAAAGGCAGTTTCTCATTAACCCACGTCAAAGGGGGAGGCACGTCAAAGGCAAAGGCAATGGTTTCACTATTATTATCATTAACCCACGTCAAGAGCAGAGGCAGTTTCGCTTTCGTTATTCTTTTTTTCACCAAAATCGGATACTCACAGCACCGTCAAAGTAGTTTTATGAGAAAAATCTCTTTGTATCTTTATATCTCTCTTTTTTGTCTTATTTTTCTTTTCCATTTTTTTATACATTTTAACTCTTTCTCTCTCTCTCAACTTTTCGGGCAATTGCATGAATTCTATGTATCAACGATAAACATATGCGATTATCTAACTTTGGTGATAACCTCCACCATCTGTAGTAACATTTTTTATATGGTTGAAACTCTAATTTAGTATCTTTACGTCTCTCTTTTTCTTCTTATTTTTCTTTTTCATTTTATTTTTACATTTTAACTCTCTCCCTCTCACAACTTTTCCAACAACTGCATGAACTCTATGTGTCAATGATGAACATCTTCAATTATCTAACATTGACGATAACTTTCACCATACATAATTTTTTATTTCAATTTCATAAGTATAAACTCTTTATTTCGTTTGCTTCACCTTTATTTCATTTAATATGCAATTCTTCAAAACCAAAACATTTGCAGATGAGCTGTTATACAAGGAGTTCAATAAATTAATTACTAGGTCATCTAAGTATGTACATAGAAGTATAAATTGATGATATAAATTCCCTTTCTAATGTCTCATTTGTTTTATAGGTATATGGCTACGCCTTTGATTAAACAAAATAATTATGATTAGGATTGATGTGCTATAAATTTCGTTAAACATATTTACAATGTATTATAGTGTTATTTTATTAATCCTTTGATTTCTTTTTCATGTATTTTTATACAATTTATGCAATATTTTTAGTTTCTTCCTTCATCTATTGATCTTGCATGTAATTAACTTCAATCATGTTATTTATTGTAAAAGTTCATTTAATTTTTACACCCTCAACGTGGATGCATTGTTTATTAGTATTGTTAAAGCCAAAAGTCTTCTTTTGGTGTCTTTATTGTGAATATAATTTTTAATATATGATAACGGCAAAAGGCTTCTTTTGGTGTCTTTAGTGTAAATATAATTTTTAATATATGATTTGAGGAAAATAACCATCACGATTTAGAATTTAGAATTTCTTTTTCAAAATAAAAACTACTATCCTTAATCTTTTTTGAAACTCTAACTACTCTTCTTACATTTTTACTTTTAAAAATTTGTATTTTAATCTAAAATAAGGAAGATAATAACATTTAAATATTTTATAGCATTAATTCTAAAATATACATTCAATAGATCAATAGCTTTAGCATATCATAGAGATTTATGAGAGATTTGAGCTTTCAAGAATTTGCAATTGAAGATTGTGATATTTGAATTAGTGATATCTAATCTCTCTTTTATTATGCAATTCATTTATCTAATTTCTTTGTTCATAATGATATCAATTGCATATTCTTATCGGATTATTGAATCATCATTCATGAGTAGCTAAACTTTTCCTTGAGGGTAGTGATGAAATCTTAATCTTGCTAAAATGATTTTTGAATTTATATTGTAGGATTGTTAGAATTATGGAATATTTGTATTGAATCCTAATTATCTATTTTGCTTCTGTATGAAATTGAATTGATAAGAATTCTAATAATTTGGAAGAAGAATTAGGGTTCATAGGAATTCATGAATTAAGATTAAACAACAATTGCGGAAGCGGTGGAGTTTAATTTGATTTAGAAATTGTCCCATGTAATTCATGCAATATTTTATTTTAATTTCTCACTAAGGAATTAGGAGAAGTTAATTTAGGATATTAGACAATTATAGAATCGGGAGGTTTATAATTGTAAATTAGATTCCATTGATAATTTATATAGCGGAAGCTAATAGATTATTTTGTGGTTTACTAAAACTTGATAGTTTTAGGTCTTGACAATTTCTTATAAATATCCATAATTCTAATTATTCATATAATATAACTTTAGTATGATTAGCAAAGATTAGGGTGGATTCTGCTCCTTCCCACATTTATCCAATATATCTTTCTCACAACATCATTGCATTTATTGATAGCTATTAGGTTAAATTAGAATTAGTTAAATAGTTAGATTGATAAAATTTGATTGCCTAAATATTAGTAAAACTAATATCGATCTAGCAATTAAATTGGTCCTTGTGGGAACGATACTCGACTCACTTTTATATATTACTTGATTTGACCCAGTATACTTGTTGGTAGTTTCCGAACTTACATTTTTATATACACATTTTAATCGGATCAAGTTTTTGGCACCGTTGCCGGGGACTCAAATTAATATTAGATTACTTTTAGTTTTGTTAGTAGTTTAGGTGCTTTTCAAAGGATTGATTGTTTTCTTTTCTTTTTGCAGGTTACATGCATAGGAGTAGAAGTAGGGAACTTTTACCAGTTGATCCCGAAATTGAAAGAACCCTGCATCAGCAAAGAAGATAAAACAGAAGGCAAGAAGTGCCACAACCCGAAGAAATGGCTGAAAACGAAGTAAGAAACAATGCAGGCAACAATGATCAAAATAACAATCCAAATCAGATTCAAGTTGCACCCGTTAGAGCACTTCGGGATTATACAGTACCCACTATTCAGGGTCCTGCTGTGAGGAGACCGGCAGTTCAAGCCAACAACTTTGGGCTTAAACCAGCATTGATTCAGATGGTTGAATCACATCAATTTGGAGGATATCCTAATGAGACACCAGATGAACACATTGCCAAATTCCTCAAATATTGCAATACTGTCAAACTCAATGGAGTAATAGATGAGGCCATTAGAATGCAGCTTTTTCCTTTCTCTCTTAGGGATAAAGCGTTGGCTTGGTTTAATTCTCAACCACCTGAGTCCATTACTTCATGGGCTGATTTGACAACTAAATCCTTGAAGAGATTTTTCCCTCCTACCAGAACAGCCAGATTAAGAAACGTACAAAGTGTCCTAGAGAATCATTATAT
The DNA here is from genome assembly GCA_024138025.1 of Combretum micranthum. Taxonomy (NCBI): domain Eukaryota; kingdom Viridiplantae; phylum Streptophyta; class Magnoliopsida; order Myrtales; family Combretaceae; genus Combretum; species Combretum micranthum. The sequence goes on from JAMXBD010000749.1 coordinate 190,805, forward strand.
GAAGCTTGAGAGAGATTCAAAGAGGCGGTTAGAAAATGCCTACATCATGGACTTCTGGATAATCTCTTGATTGAAAATTTTTATCTCAGTCTAGATGAGACTTTGAGGTGATTAGTGGATGCTACATCGAGAGGATCACTCATGGGAAAGACAAATGATGAAGTTAGTGCATTAATTGAGGAGTTAGCTTCTAGTGCTCACAATTGGAGCTGTGAAAGAACAAGATCAAAGGTGGGATCTATTCAAGATAGTGAATCCATGCAACAGCTCACTGCTCAAGTTTCAGCTTTAACTACACAAGTAAGTAAACTTGTATCATTTAGTTCTTTCAATACTAATCAGGTTGCTACTTGTGAGTTGTGCTCAGGACCACATTCAATTTATGATTGTCCTCACAGTACTACACCATCATCAAGTGGAGAGCAGCTCAACTATGTTGGAACCTTTGGAAGGTTAATTATGGACCATATACAAACACTTATAATCCAGAATGGCGTAATCATCCAAATCTATATTATAGAAATGAATCAAATGTTTACCGACCACCTGGATTTCAAAAACAAGGTCCTGTAAGAAATACCTAGCCTCCATCTTAGCAAAATCAACTTTCAACCGAAGAGTTATTGACGACTTTTATACAGACCACACTCAATAATCAACACGCGATTATTCAAGATCTTCAAGGGAAATTCCATCAACTTGCTTAGCAAATTGGTAATAGACCATCTGGTTCTTTACCGAGCAACACTGAGAAAAATCCTAAAACCGTGAATGCTATAGTTTTGAGAAGTGGAAAGGAAGTTGAACCCATTGAGGAAAAAGTTGAGGAAACTGAAGTGATTCCAAGAAAAGATAAAGGAAAACAAAAGATGGATGAACCAATGCAAAAATCACCTGAGGTAAGACTTTATGTTCCACCTATTCCTTTTCCAGGAAGACCGAAGCAACAAAAATTGGATGAGCAATTTTCAAAGTTCCTAGATGTTTTCAAGAAGTTGCAAATCAATATTCCATTTTTAGAAGTGATTCAGGAAATGCCTTCCTATGCAAAATTCATCAAAGAATTGCTTACTAAAAAGAGGAAGATTGATGGGAATGAACTAGTGATACTAACAGGAGAATGTTCAATGATTTTGCAAAAGAAAACACCTTGTCTGCTAACAAAACAAAGAGATCAGGAGAGTTTTATTGTTTCTTGCACTATAGAAGACTTTTACTTTGATAAAGTTCTTATAGATTCTGGTGCAACTATTAATCTTATGCCCTTATCTATTTTCAGGAAATTAGGACTTGAAGAATGTAAGGAAACTCATGTTACCTTGCAACTTGCAGATAGAAGTGTCAAATACCCACGTGGTATTGTTGAAAATGTTTTGGTAAAGTTGACAAGTTTATATTTCCAGTAGACTTTATAGTTTTGGAAATGGATGAGGATTGTGAAGTCTTAATGATTCTTGGTAGACCATTCCTTTGCAACTGGTAAAGCATTAATTGATGTGGAACAAGATAAACTCACTTTAAGGGTAGAAAATGATTAGGTAACCTTTAATGTTTATGATGCAATGAAAAAATTTGATAAAGGTTCCTATTATACTTTTGATATTATTGATGAGTTTATTTATGAGTCTGTTGAAGAGAAAGTAGGTGTAGAAACTGTGGAATCTATTCTAAGAGATCTAGATGAATGGAGTGATGATGAGCAAGAGGAAGAAGTTGAGCAAGTGCCTCAAATTAAAACCAGATATTATGAGGAGCTGGGCACTAGTGAAAGCATGCCAATACCATCATTGATACAACCACCAAATCTTGAGCTTAAACCCCTTCCTACTCATTTAAAATATGTTTTTCTAGGAACCGAAAATACCTTGCCAATAATTGTTTCATCTTATTTGACAAGTGAACAAGAGCAGCAGCTACTTGGAGTTCTAAGGGAGCATAAGGAAGCAATTGGTTGGACTATGCTGATATCAAGGGAATTAGCCCTATGATTTGCACTCACAAAATTTGATGGCTGAGTACAAACCTACAGTTCAACCACAAAGGAGACTTAACCCAACACTTAAAGAGGTAGTAAAAAATGAAGTTCTGAAACTACTTGATGCAGGTATTATCTATCCTATCTCTGATAGTAATTGGGTTAGTCCAGTTCAAGTTGTTCCAAAGAAAGGTGGTATGACTGTAGTGAAAAATGAAGAAAATGAATTGATTCCTACTCGTACTATGACTGGGTGGAGAGTTTGCATTGATTATAGAAAGTTAAATGATGCCACCAGAGAAGATCATTTCCCCCTTCCCTTCATTAATCAGATGTTGGAAAAACTTACAGGGCATAAATATTATTGTTTTCTAGATGGTTACTTTGGTTATAATCAAATTTCCATCGCACCTGATGACCAAGAGAAAACCACTTTTACTTGTCCTTATGGTACTTTTGCCTTTAGAAGGATGCCCTTTGGTCTTTGCAATGTACCTGCTACGTTTCGAGGTGTATGATGGCTATTTTTTCTGACATGTTTGAAAATTTTATTGAAATATTCATGGATGATTTTTATGTTTTTGGAAAGTCTTTTGAAGCATGTTTAGTCAACTTAGCCAATGTTCTTAAAAGGTGCAAAGAAACAAATCTGATTTTAAATTGGGAAAAATATCATTTCATGGTAAGAGAAGGAATTGTTTAGGTCACAAAATTTCAGAAAAAGGAATTGAAGTTGATAAGGCCAAAGTTGAGATAATAGAGAAGTTGCCATCACCCACAAATGTTAAGGTAGTTAGAAGTTTCTTAGGACATGCTGGCTTCTACAAAAGATTCATAAAAGACTTCTCTAAAATTTCTAGACCTTTGTGTAATCTTCTTGAAAAAGATTCTATCTTCGATTTTGATGTCAAATGTTTGCAAGCATTTAATTTGTTGAAGGAAAAGCTCACATCTACACCAGTAATTATTGCATCGGAAATTGGAGCTACCTTTTGAACTCATGTGTGATGCCAGCAACTTTGTTGTGGGATAGTATTGGGTCAGAGAAGAGGTAAGTTGTTTCATGTTATATACTATGCTAGTCGGACTTTGAATGAGGCTCAAAGAAACTATGGCACAACTGAGAAGGAGCTTCTTGCTATTATATTTGCTTGTGACAAGTTTAGACCTTATCTGATAGGATCTAAAGTCATAGTATATACTGATCATGCTGCTTTAAAATATTTGTTTGCTAGAGTTGATGCAAAACCTAGGCTAATTAGATGGATATTACTACTGTAAGAATTTGATCTTGAGATCAAAGATAAGAAGGGAACTGAGAATGTGATTGTTGATCATATATCTAGACTAGAATCTAATAGTTTATATATTCCTATCAATGAAAAGTTTCTTGATGAACAATTGCATGCAGTAGAGATCCTAAGTTTGCCTTGGTATGCTGATTATGTCAATTACTTGGTTAGCAAAATCGTTCCATATGTTTTGTCTTATCAACAAAAGAATAAGTTTTTGCATGATGTGAAAAGTTACTTTTGGGATGAACCATATTTGTTCAAGAAATGTGTTGATCAAGTGATTAGACGATGTGTGCCTGAGTCCGAAAAGCTTAGTATTATTGAACACTATCATTCAAAAGAAGCAGGAGGTCATTTTGGTCTTCAAAGAACTGCAGCTAAGGTCATCTGGATTTTATTAGCCTAATTTGTTTCCTGATTGTAGGAAATGCATAGTGTCATGTGCTCAATGCCAAAGGATTGGTAACATTTCAAAGAAACATGAATTACCACAAAACAACATCTTGGTAATTGAACTTTTTGACGTTTGGGGAATTGACTTCATAGGTCCTTTTCCTTTATCGTTTTCAAATAAATATATACTTGTGGCAGTAGATTATGTTTCAAAATGGGTTGAAGCTGTTGCTTTACAAACAAATGATACTCAAATAGTTTTAAGATTTTTGAAAAAGAATATTTTTACCAGATTTGGGGTGCCTAGAGCTATCATTAGTGATGGGGGATCACATTTTTGTAACAAGCAATTTGAAAAACTTTTGTCACAATATGGAGTTACACACAAAATAGCTACCCCTTATCATCCACAAACCAATGGACAAGCTGAGGTATCCAATAGGGAGATCAAAAGAATTTTGGAAAAAACTATTAATGCATCTAGGAAAGATTGGTCTTCAAAATTAGATGATGCATTATAGGCTTATAGAACTGCTTTTAAAACCCCTATTGGAATGTCCCCATTTATGATTGTTTTTGGTAAGGCTTCTCTGGATCTGGCAAGACTAAGATCGGGGTAGACACTAAGCATCGCTTTAACTCTTGGAAACTTTGTTCTTGTTTCTCATTCCATATAAACATCTCATCCTTTTGAGTTAACTGAGTTAGTGGCCTAGCAATCTTTGAAAAGTCTTGTACAGATTTCCTATAATAACTGGCCAGTCCAAGAAAACTTCTAACTTCAGTTACCGTCTTGGGTTGTTTCCATTCCATTACTACTTTAATCTTCTTAAGATCTATTGAGATTCTACTTCCTGATATCACATGTCCTAGGAATGATATCCGATCTAACCAGAAGTCACGCTTAGGCAATTTAGCATATAACTTATGTTCCCTCAAAGTCTGTAATGCCATCTTTAAGTGTTCCTCATGTTGCTCATTTGTCTTAGAATAGACCAAGATATCGTCAATAAAGAAAATTACACACTTATCCAATAGAGGATTATATACTCGGTTCATCAAGTCCATAAAAGCGGCTGGTGCATTGGTCAATCCAAAAGGCATTACTAGAAACTCATAATGTCTATAATGAGTTCGAAAAGCAGTCTTCTGAACATCTTCCGATTTGATTCTTAATTGGTGGTATCTTGACCTTAGATCAATGTGAGAAAATACGCTTGCTCTTTGCAGTTGGTGAAAGAGATCATCAATCCTATAAGAGAAACATAAGAGTTATGAGTAAAATTTTCCCGATTAGATTTAGAAGTTTTCTAAATAACGTTAGACGTGAAGGATACTTTTCAAATCTGATAGGATTAAGAATCAAAAAGGTATAATCCTATACGTGTTTTGATTTAATTGAATCGCATAGATCTATCTTTGGAATTTAGGGTTTAATAAAAAAAATTCTGCTGCAAGATCTGAATTTTAGATCTCTAAATTCCCAATATTCCCTATCTCTTATAACCTATTGGTGATCTCATTATTCTTCAGCTGGCTTTTCTCCCCTATCAACACCTTTGGTCCACCTCTTCTAAGTGGAATTTTCCGACTATGTGCCATCATAGTCGACATAGTGCTTGAGGTAAATTTATCAGACGATGTCCTCAACAGTGATTTTCAACTGCTAACAATTGCACATGTTGTGTCTACGCTCTCGATGGTACTTGCAATACTCTTTTAAGTCCTTCCGCATCATGTTTGGTGATAAAGGCATATTATACTCACTTTTTATTATATGAAACATGCTTAATTATTATTGTTTTTACAGAAATCATAAGAAAATGATTCTTAAGTATGTTTATTATGATATTTCAAGTCTTGAAGGACTTATATAACAAGTATAAGCAATAGAGAAGAATTTTGTGCAATTATGGAGAAGTGGACAAAGTAAGTTGGCCATTGCAAGTTCAAAGCCGCCAGCCTACATCAAGATAAGTGACTGACTGCACCTAATTATACTCTTTTAATTTCAAACTCTATGTATAAGCACAAATTAACAAGTAGTAGAAATCAGGTATGTATGCAGCAAAGAATAATGGTAAGACCAGGTCGAACCACAGGGAGCTAATGGCTAAGTCCTAGAATGTTGAATATTTCCCTAAGCTTAGCTATCAAATATCATATTTTTGATTAAGTTATAGATTATAATTTAACTAAAATTAAACTAATGAGAAAATGTGAACACTTCTAACTGTATGCTCTAGCAACAAAAATGAAGGATCCGGGTTTAGGAGATGCAAAAAACGATAAAAGACAATGCAATTATATTCTCATTTGAATTAGATTTATGCCTCAAATTGATATTGAAACTTATTACTTGGATTTACTCAAACTTACTAGAACTCGCCCACCTCCCAGAGTAGCAGAATTCTAATTACAGCATAAATTATCCTGCTAAAGCAATTTATCTATAACTATAAGGTAAATAGTAATCCGCTCACATCGAAATTACTATTCTAGTTGAAATTACAAATAAAGCACCTCCAAGTGACCCAAAATTGTAATCAAACTCGCATTAAGAAAAGTGAGTTCATGAATTTTATCAAAAATGTGCATATCTCTATGATAAATCTTTTTCAAAAATCCAAGTTATGTTCATATGGATTATTGAATCTCTTCTGAGTATCTTTAATCCTAATCTATCCAATCAATATGGACCTAGAACTAATCAAACAGATCATGAAGAACAATGATTAAATTCTTAAATAATCAAATAGCAATATCAAAACAAGTCAATTGATCCAATTCATAAGAAATTCATTCATCAAAATCTTGTCTTCAAATCTATCAACCCAGAGAATAGGGCAAAGCTTGATTGTATCAAAACCCTGAATCACCTCTATATGTTGCTAGAACATTAAGGTTTTAGTGCCCTAAGATTGAATCACACATATTCATATTGTCCTTGCTTATCTCTCTCTTTTTCTATGATTTTCACAAAGCTATGGAATGGAATTTGCCATATTTGGTCGACATTTCTTATAGAATCATCCTAGAATTTTAACAGTTAGAACAAATACACCGGCGATTACATATGGTACACCAACGAGGTCGAATTTGATATAGTCGGCATTCGAACAAAATTTCGATTTCTAAAAAGAGCAGTGAAGGTATGCCGACTTCAATGTCGACGGCGTAGGATGTGAATTTTGTTGGCATTCGTTGTAACTAAAAAATGTGCAGAATGTTTGCACTACTTGAAACATTGGCGTTGTTAGAGCGGTGTTAATCTATGCTGCCTTGTACACCGGTGGCGGTGATTGTCCAGATGTTGGTGTAGGTTGAAAAAATAAAAGCTGATGAAGACTTCTTCAAACGGGGGGATATTAGCATCGATGTTAAAGTTTTGCACTCTGTGAACATCCAATGTAAATCTACAGAGGCCCAATGTACAATTGAAAAATTGTAGGATTATTTTACTGTCATGAAAGCTGACGATGCTGCTCTATTTATGGCAAGTGTTAAATCATCTGTAATGTAGGCTGTCAAATTTTGAGTAAAGGCCGGCAATGTTGCTTTGAATTACCCAACATTGATGTGTTTTCTAAAATAAGTTGGTGGCTTTGATTCTTGTTTTGCCGGCCTTGTTGATTTTCTTTGCCAAATTTGCACAAATTGTCTCTATTTTGCTTGAATTTGTTATATAAGTCCTCAATGACCTGAAATAACAATTTAAGCATACTTAAATACTAATTCCATTTTATTTCTATAAACTCTATAATGATTTAGCATGAATTGATCAATGAAAAGTTAAGTGAAATATGAGTTTATCAATAAGAATCAATATCAGCCTTCACTATAGCTATACAGCCGGCCTAGAAACAAAACGTGGCTATCCTTCAATGTTTCAATCGTACGTCGACAAATGGAGATCCTAAGCTGTCGGCCTTTGGTCAGAATAAACTTAAGCTATCTCCAACATTGCTCCAAAGTCGGCTGCCATATTGGTTTGGAAAATTATTCAAATTTCAAGGTCGGCCAATTTCAATTCAAGGCCGCCAGCTTACGTGCCTTGCTTCTTCAACATATAAATACTCTCTTGTTAGATCTTATAGAGATGAACCCTAGAACAAAATAAAACCTCATTTTTCCTTACTCCTAAATAGAAATTAGAGCATTAGACAATAGAAAGTAGAAAGTTTTTTTTTTTAATTTAATTGCAGATTCCACATTGGGATTAAGTGGAAATATCATTTGAACATGGATTTGAGCATGGGATCCCTATTCAAGGTGATTCCATTCCTTTTCATTTTATTTCATGTTATGGATGATATCTAAAGCTTTTTCCTATTGATCTTATATATGGTTTTGAGTTATTGATTTGGATTGTTTGATTGATGTTTTATGATATTGATCGATTCATTGTTTATATTCGAGTTGTTGATATTAATTCACTGATCATGTGTTTTGAATTTATTTTGGAATGCATGATAGATTAGGATTGCAATTTAAAAAGTCTTTTCTAATCGATTCTGTGATTAGCTAATCTAGATTATAAATCTCATAAGAATATGGATTTTAATTCAATTAGGGTTTAGAAAATTATAAAGATTAGCCAATTAATCACTTTCCTAGGAATAGGGAAAGTTGATTGGTTAATTAGAGTAATCACTATCTTTAGAGAAAGGAGATTTTATCTGGTGCTTAATTTTTTGAAAATACTAAACTCATCATCAATTTGGATTTGCAAGCATATCTAATCAATAATATACATTCAATTGCTGTTCAGATCTGTTGGCTCTAAATCTAATTCAATTACAGGTGTTGGAAATCTAAATTCTTTGTAGATTAATTTTATCTCAAAAATCCAAAAATATAATCTTTTAAATTACCTAGCTACAATTAAGACTAATATAATTGAGAGCTAGTCTTCACTCGCTATGAACATGATTCAGTACTCATCGAAATTTTATTATTACACAAGCACCTAGTACACTGGCCAGTTAATATATGCACATTTCAAGGAATTTAAAAAGAGATCAAAAAGAGTTTTAAAATATATATATATATATATATATATAAATATATAAAGCATGATCATTTGGCCTCATGGGTGGTGATAGGGAATGATCCCCTGGACCTTAACCTCAAGGAATACTTTGTGGTGTGGCTTCATCAAAGGTGTAAATTCATCGTATAGTGGGTAATGCTTATTCATGGCTTCGATCCTTAGCATGGTTGTTTAAGTTTTGGTTGGCGTTATGTTAATCTGCATAGTGCCCTTTGTCTCTATGACAATCATGGTCGTCAAAGGAAAGCTCAGACCTGACATCAGTTTCCTTCCTTATGTTCTTAGTGTCTTCTTATCTAATGTAGTTTTGTGCCTTATCCCTTACCTTCTTGAGTATGGTAAACCTACTCGAGTGTGGTAAGTTGGCATTTTGTCACGCCTCGATGGGTATCCTAAATGTGGCAGTCCGCCGTACACAATATTAAAGCCTAAGAATGACCGCTTCAGTTATGCGAAGGCTTCCATACTATGTACAAGGCATCTAACACATAGAGGAGACACATTGGAGAGATACATTTTATATTGATACACTTGAGTAACAATGTAAAGGGAATACAATTCACTATACTTCAGATACAAAACACTATACTTTATATACGAATCACTATACTTCAAAATACAAATCATTAAACTTCAATTACATTCATCTAAAGACTTCCCTACATAAACTATTACAAGGCAAATCATAAAACCTAGCTGATAACTTCAAACATTCTTATTCTTTGCCGAAATCCCGAAGTCACTCTCGGCTCCAATCATTTCGGTCCCTACTTTGCATTCTTGAGATAACCTATTCATGTAAACAACTATTGGGGTATAAGCTACACTAGCTTAGTAAGAATTCTCTTAATTCTGTACCATAACAAGCAATTTATAATCAACCATATGCTATACATGAATAAACACATGAGCAAACAATTATGTATGGGTATCCGGAACCCACACACAGAACGGATTTATGCCCTCCGTATCTTAGGTTAGGAATGGTATTGAAGTCTACACGACCGCTGCTAGTCCCCAAGCCCTCGGCTCATAGCACTTGACTCGGCTAGGCTCACTCATGGAATGCATCCACATGCGCCTTAGTTCCCATGAATGAGCTCTGATACCGGCCTCGTTATCCAAACGAGTCATCATCGGACCATACCGATCGACCTGCGTAGGAGTAGCACGCTACCAAATGCAATATGTCCGATGCGATGCATGATCAATTTAATTTTTGCTTAGATCAAAATATTCATATATTCTTTAGAGTGACCAACCAACATCATACATATAACAGAAATAATATGAACAATGCAGTTATCCAATCAAATCGTGGTTTCGATATGCTTTAGTATTCTGTGGCATACATTCATCACAGTCTCATCATATATCCCATCCCCATTCATATCGATTTTTATCTTGTTCCTATACTTCTAATGCGACTAGCTACAAGCACAAACAAGGTAACAAAATAAGAAGAAGACTCACTTAACCATTGGATCACCGGTCTTCTAGTAGAAGTAATATGGTGGTAAGGAATCGTCGATATCGAGGTCACCTAAAAAGGAAGAAATACTTTAATAAGAATTTCATCACTTAACTAATCCAAACTATCAAATTCGAAATTCTCGTCCTAAGCGGGAATTCCAACTTAAAATGGCCATAACTTGGTCATTTTAACTCGGAATTTCGGAAATTATATATCGATTTCTATCTACTTCGAAAGATCTATCTAATTCTAATATTATATTTAAGTTTTGAAAACTTTGAATCTTCGAAAAAGTCGGATCAGATTAGAACAGTAGCAATTTCAATTCCAAAAAAAAAAAAATAGTTTTGTAAATGTTTGTAATGTTCCTATTATATAAATTAGCTAAACATGCATTATGAATGATTTCCTAACATGAATGACATGAGATGAGCTTAATGTATTCATGATCTTGATGTTTTTTGCTAAAAAAAATTTTTATAACTTTTTATTTTTTCAAGACCACAATAACAATTACTTATGAAAAATCTAGTTTTCTAACTTTGATCATTTCCATTTTTTTTTAAATTTATTTCTTAAGAAAATATAATTATCTTTGTTAAAATTAAGTCTTCATTATATCTATTACTTATGACCTTAATTTCTACATAAAAATTTTCATTTTGCACTTTGTAAACATGTTTTCAAGTAGGGTTGATTCCAAAATCCGAATTTTGTAAAATTAGTTTTTTTGAGTGATTCCTTTAAGTAAAAATCATTTGATACTTTGAAAATTAAAGCTCAACCATACATAGCCACTAAGGACTTCATTTCTTTGATAAAACTTCTAATTTGAGTTTGAAAAATATGGGTTTTCATGCCATTACTCAATTATTACGAATTTCATAAAATGACAACAACTCAAATTTTTCCTACTTCGTTTCTACTCCTTGTTCTATATATTTTTCTTAGCAAATCCCATCTTAATTTATCAAAATCATTACTTGATGATACCTATGACCTAGACTCCTCATTTTTCATATAAAACACAAGTTTTGGAGTTGATAAATGGGTTTTTAAGGCATGGTTTTGAAATCATCCGAATTTACAAATTTTGGATAAACTCAATTTTCATACCTTATTTCTACAATGCATCATGCATATATGTATTTCCTACAAGCTATTGTCATGATGGTTATGAGATGATCTACCTATATGGATACATATAATACCAAGAATTCTTTTAGAAAACTTTTGCTTTGCAAAACTTTGAATTATACTAGACTTAAGAAAAATAGTTTTTCTTCTTATAAAATCATACTTTCTTTTATCAAAACTCAACCTTGATAATCTATATAACCATCACCTTCATTATTTCAATAAAAACCTTCATTTTGGGGTTAGAAAGTAGATGTTTAAATAGGTGGTTTACCTAAGTACGAATTTTACAAAATTTTTAAAGAATGGAAACATTGTTTATCCTATTCTTGGAAACCATTTGTTATCCTAAGATTATATTTTGATAAACTTCTCTTATCTTGTCAAAACTTGGTCTTTATTACATATATTTCCTAGGACTTCCATTTTCCTATAAAAATTATCATTTTGGTATTTGGAAATGAGTATTTAAATAGTGGCTATTTTTAAATCCGAATTTTGAGAAATTCATTTGAGCTCGTTTTCTTTGTAAAACGCATTTAGTCTTTCAAAAACCATTTCCTAATCAAAGCTACCCCTTAAGGCTTTAATTTCTTTAATAAAAGTCTTGTTTTGAAGTTGAAAAATGGGTTTTCAAAATTGGTCTTGGTTGGGATCCGAATTTACAAAATTTATTTTTGGATATATCTTTTGATAAAATCTACCTAAACTTATGAAAATCCATTCCTTACATATCATATCTTAAGAGCCTTTCATATCTTGAATAAAAACTTCATTTTTGAGTTGGAAAACATGTTTTTAAAATATGCCTTAGCCAAAATCCGAAAATGAGATTTTTTATTTTGAAAATAACTTTTGAAAATCACCTTTGATTCTTGTAAAAAGAAGTCTTGATGATATACATATATTAAGCCTTTATTATTTCAAGTAAAAACTTCATTTTGACATTTGAAAAGTGGTTTTTAAATAGGGGTCTTGCCAAAATACGAATTTCACAATTTTCTGTTTGAGCTCAAAACCAAGATCTACTCTTAATATGAATATAAACATAAAAGAAATCCATGGTAGTAAACTATAAACTCATAGATCTAAACTTTACTCATCAAAATCACTCATTTATGTTATCTATTCCCTAAGCCCTTCATTTTAAATGAAAAATACACATTTTGAAGTTGAAAAATAACTTTTCTAAATATGGGTCCTTTTTCATCCCAATTTTCAAATTTGATTTTTGTTGAAAATAAAATAGATCTTGAGTTTTCTAAGACTTTCCTACTATCATCATGCCACTACAAGTTGTTCATGAATATAAAACAAAAGTCTAATGCATTTTATGAACTCAAAACACTAGATCTAGTTTACTACACTAGTTTTAAATGCATGAATCACTAAGATAGACATATGGATGATGAATCTATGCATAAATCATAAGCGATAACAAAAATAACAACTCAAATAACAATATCTATGGCATAAACGAAAATCAAAGTTACAAAAAGTTAGATCTATAAAATATAACTACTTTAAACAAAAAAAAATAATGATATAAGATAATAATCATAGAGAAGAGGAGTGTTTCATTTTTGGCATCATCATCCTTAGCTTTTAAGCTAATGGAATGTCATTTGATGCATGAAACTCTCATTATACTTTACCTATATCACCTATAGAAGCTTTGAGAAGAAAGTTTGCTTAAAAATCTTCAAGAATGAAGTGTAGAAGCAAGAGATTGGAATGGGGGCAGCTTATTTCTTGCAAGAAGAAGAACAAAAGAAGAAAGAGAGAGGAAAAAGAGAGGAAAAGAGTGAGGGTTTCAAAGGGAAATGAAAGGAAATAATTAAGAGGCATTAAATGGAGAGAGAAGTGTGTTAAATGAAAAAGAAAAAAAAATAAAACAAGGGCAGCAAGGAGAGGGGAGCTGCACGTGAATGTAGGAGGGGGAAGAGAGAGGGAATTGTTTGAATTTTGACTTGAAATTAAATTGTGTAATTAATGTGTATGTGTTGCTTCTTTAAGAAGGAGTGGAATATAATTATTTTAATCAAATTAGGATTAAATCAAAGGAAAAGGGCAGCAAAAGAGGTCAAAATTTCTGCCAAGGAGTGTGGGATAAAGTGTAGAAAGATTGAAGTGAAAAGGAAGTGATATGTGAAAGGTGTACTTAAAAGTATGGGTTGTAAGAGTTTTTTCTTAATAAAATAAAATAAAAATAGGAAATTCATTCCAAATATTTGTAGCAGATTTTTCATAATTAAAATAGCATAATTAATTAATTAATTTTAGTGAATTATCAAATAAGTTACCGGTATAATCAAAATACGCGAATATGGGCTATAAATGATATTTTTATAACCCAAAAAATTATAAAAATTATTTTATGAAAATAAAAATATTTTTCAAATATTTTCCAATTATTAAATTAATTTATTTTATTTTTAGTATTGGGTCTTAAACAGAATCTGATCCCATAAAAGCCCGAAACTAACTAAATTTTAGAAAAAAAAAATTTCTATAATATATAAAATATTTATCTAAAAATATAAGGCTTTATAATAATAATAATAATAAAATTATGTAATGAAATAAAAGTGAATAGTGCAAAAGACTAATTAATTACCGGTAGTAATGAAATACGAATAAAAAAGTTATAACTGTAACTTTTATAACTTGAAAAATTATATAACTGATATATTTGGAAATCTTATGAAATTACCAGTCTAACGGTATTAATGGTATGTTTTTGATATCTCGAGCCCCAGGACACGCTTTTCGAAGTCTATATCTGAACGGGTTCGAAATAGGTCAAAAATTTACCAATCTGATATTTTTAAGCAAATTTATATTACTACGAGCTATTCTACACATTTAACTACACCTCGGTCTCTAGGGTTAAGGGCGCTAGATTGTCGGACTTAAGCTATTGTATTCCGGTTAGGGTTTCCGGGTGATTTTTCCGGTTTAGATCTTTGCCAATCTGGAAACTGATATTTTATGTTTATACAATATATTTAATTTGAGAAATTTATTTTACATTTCATTTTTGTAAGTATTTAATATCTTTTAACGTTTTCGGAATTCTTGAATTGGGTTTCATTTCCGAAAGTTAATTATTATTTACTTTTTAATAATTTATTTTTTGGTTCTATATTACCCGATTTTATAAGTCGGAGTTACGTATATAATTTATCGTACGTAGTGGTTTTGGAATTGAAGTATGTTGAGTTCTTATTTTTTTTTTAAGGATTCTTATTTTCCTCAAGATTTGGAAATCTCTGGATTCGCTCGTGTTTTTGGACTAGTTGGAGTTCGGTTTTAATTTGGAGTGATTTTTAAGGGTTTATTTTCGAAGTTCATCTTGGAATTATTTACCGAAATTTTCCGGGGCTTACACATTTAGAGATGGAGTTGAATAATAGGCTCTCTTCTAGTACCCTTTGATTTATCGCTTCCAAGGCCACTCCCTGATTGAGGTTTGCGATCTTGAGGCATGCCTTATTCAAGTAAGTGAGGTAATCTTACAAGGGTTCATTTATTCTCTGCTTGACAATATACGAGTACGAAGCGTTCTTCTCTAGTGCTTTGCGGCACATAAAGAGAGCTATGAATAGCTTACTGAGCCGCGTAAAAGACGTGATGGTTCCTTTAGGGAGTTTGTTAAACTAAGTTCTTTCTACTCCATGAAGGGTAGTTGAAAAGGTTTTACACCATATGACATCTAAGAAGCTATGCAACATCATGGTGGACTGAAACTGGGTGAGGTGGTCCTCAGGGTCAATCATTCCATCATAGGTTTCCAAAGGCGGGACCTTGGTCTTAGCAGGTAGCACTGCTGACTGCATAGCTGCGGTGAAAGGTAACTTTGCTATCGATGCCTTCAGTGTCAACAGGCCTAGCAAGTTGTTCTTTAGACTAGTAAGTTTTTGCATCATTTGGTCAACCTCCGCTATAAGCTCCGGAAAATTCCAGTAAATAATTCCAAAATAAACATCGAAAATAAACTCTAAAAATGACTCCAAATTAAAACCGAACTTCAACTAGTCCTAAATCACAAGCGAATCTAGAAATTTCTTAATCTTGAGAAACTAATTCCATATATAATATATATATATAATATATATATCATATAAGAACTCATCATACTTCAAATCCAAAACCACTACGTATGACAAATTCCATACTTAACTCTGACTTATCAAATCGGGTAATATAAAACCCAAAAACAAATTATTAAAAATAAATAACGATAAACTTTCGAAAATAAAGCTAAATTCAAGAATTCTGAAAACGTTAAGAGATATTAAATACTTACAAAAATAAAATTTAAAATAAATTTCTCAAACTAAATAAGTTATATAAACATAAACCCCCAGTTTCCAAATTGGCAAAGATTTAAACTGGAAAATCACCCGGGAACCCTAAGTGGAATATAGTAGTCTAACTCTGGCAATCTCGCGCTCTTAACGCTAGAGGCCGAGGTGTAGTTTAAGTGTGTAGAATAGCTCATAGTAATATAAGGTCGCTTAAAATATCATATTGGTAAATTTTTGACCTATTTCGAACCCGTTCGGATACAGACTTTGAAAAGTGTGTCCCGGGGCTCGAGATATCAAAAATATGCCGTTAATACCGTTAGACTCGTATTTTCATAAGGATTTCAAAAATATCAGTTTTATAATTTTTCAATAACTAGAAATATCTGATTTTGCGATTATATTCGTATTTCATTACTACAGATAATTAATTAGTCTTTTGGTACTATTCACTACTATTTCATTACACAATTTTACTATTCTTATAAACCCTTATATTTTTAGATAAATATTTTATATATTATAGAAAACTTTGTTTTTCTAAAATTTAGTTAGTTTCAGGCTTTTACGTGATCAGTTTCTATTTAAGACCCGATACTAAAAATTAAAATAAATCAATTTAATAATTAGAAAATATTTGAAAAATATTTTTATTTGGATAAAATAATTTTTATAATTTTTGGAGTTATAAAAATATCATTTATAGCTCATATTCGCGTATTTTGATCATACCGATAACATATTTGTTGAAATAGTAAAATAATTCAATTAATTATTTAATTTTATTTATGAAAATTATGCCACTCATTTAAAAATATTTTTTTTAATTTTATATTATATATTTTCTTAATAAAAAGTACTTTTTCAACTCATACTTCAAGTACACTTCAATTGTCACTTCTACACAATTAATCATGTTTTCTTTCACTCATTCTACACTCCATTCTCGTGCTTGGACAGCTGACCACACCCCTAAAAATAGTCTCTTTTCTTTTATTTTAATGATTTATTTAATGAATTAAAGTCTCTTTTAGTTAGCACATCAAGTAACACAAGTTACACTTTCAAAAATTTAAGTTACAAATTAACTACACTCTCTCTCTCCCATGAAGAATCACGCCAGCCCCCCTCCAAAATTCTGCTATGGTTCTATTTTTTTTCAATTATTTAACACACATTAATACACTCCTCTCTCTATTTAAAGCCTCTTATTTACACTCTTTCCTTCTTTGCAACCCTACATCATTTACTCTCTCTTTTTCCTCTCTTTAACCCTTTCTTAGCCTTGTTCTTGCAAGGAATACAAGCTGCCCCCATCTCCAAATATTGATTCCACATTCCATTCTTGAAGATTCTTTAAGTAAACCTTCTTCTTAAGCTTCCATAAAGACTATAGATTGATTATATGGAGGTTTCATGCATCAAAGGACTCTCCACAATGCTTAAAGGCTAGAGATAATGATGCGAAAACTTTGAAACACTCCTCTTATTTATGATCTATATTGATATTACTATATTTGTTGTCTTTAAGACTTCATTATCTTTATATTTATATTATATTTTGTAGATCTAAATTTTTATGAAGCTTTGGTTATGTTTATGTTTAGATCTAGAGGTTTAGGGCTTACTACCATGCATTTCTTTTATATTCATGTTCATATTTTGTGTAGATCTTGGATTTGAACTTGCATAAAAATGGTGAAATTCGTATCTAGGCAAGACCCATTTTTAAAAACCACTTTCCAAGTGTCAAAATGAAATTTTTACTTAAGATAATGAAGGCTTAATGTATATCTATCATCAAGACTTCATTTTATATGGTTCAAAAATGATTTTCAAAGATTTTTTTTCCTAACAAAACTCTATTTTCGGATTTAGGCCAAGGCATAGTGTAAAAACATGTTTTTCAACTCAAAAATAAAGTTTTTATTCAAGAAATGGAAGGCTCTTAAGATAAGATATGTAAAGGATGATTTTTTCTAAGTTTAGATGGATTTTATCAAAAGATATGTCCAAAAATAAATTTGGTAAATTTGGATCTCAACCAAGACTAATTTTGAAAACCAATTTTTCAACACCAAAATGAAAGATTTGTTTAGAAAATGGAAGGCTTATGGAACATGTATCAATAGGAGATGTTTTCGATAAGTAAATGGTAGATCTACTAGTAGAGATTCTCAAAAATAGGAAGAGATTACAAAATATGAAATTTGAGTTTTATCCAAATTTTGTAAATTCGGATGGTTTCAAAACCATGCCTTAAAAACCCATTTATCAACTCCAAAACTTGTGTTTTATATGAAAAATGAAGAGTTTAGGTCATAGGTATCATCAAGTAACGATTTTTATAAATTAAGATGGGATTTGCTAAGAAAAATATGTAGAACAAGGAGTAGAAATAAAGTAGAAAAATTTGAGTTGTTTGTCATTTTAAGAAATTCGTAATAATGGAGTAATGGTATGAAAACCTCTATTTTTCAAACTCAAAATGAAAGTTTTATTAAAGAAATGAAGTCCTTAGTGGCTAGGTATAGTTGAGCCTTAATTTTCTATGTATCAAATGATTTGTACTTAAAGAAATCACCACAAAAATAATTTTTACAAAATTCGGATTTTTGGATGAACCATATTTAAAAACATGTTTACAAAGTGCAAAATGAGAATTTTTATTGAAAAACTAAGGCATTAAGGAATATACATATTGAAAGCTTAAATTTAACAAGAATAAATAAATTTTATCAAGGAATTTTTCTAAAAACAGGTGGGGATTATCAAGAATACAAGACTAGCCTTTCTAAGTTGATTTTTCATAAAGTCTTACAAAGAAAAAGTTTTCTAAAAATTTCTTTCAATATCATCAAGAACATGTGTGTGTGGTGTGTGTGTGTGTGTATCTCATGACATATCATTTATGGTAGTAACTTGTTCATATTACATGAATACTTGCTTTGGATAGTAGAAACTTCTTGAACTTTCACAAAATCAATTTTTCCATTTGGATTTCACTACTGTTCTGATCTGGTCAGATCCTTTTGAAGCTTCAAAGTTTTCAAAACTTAAATATGATATTATAATTAGATATATCTTTCAAAGTAGATAGAAATCGATATATGATTTGCTAAATTCCGAGTTAAAACGACCGAGTTATGGCCGTTTTAAGTTGGAATTTCCGCTTAGGACGAGAATTACTAATTTGATAGTTTGTATGAGATAGAATGGATTAGTTAAGTGATGAAATACTTATTAGAGTATTTCTTCTTTTTTTTAGGTGACTCCGAAATTGACGATTCCTTACCACCGGATTACTTTTACTAAGAGACCGGTGATCCAATAGCCGAGTGAGTTTTCCTCTTATTTTGTTACCTTGCTTGTACTTGTAGCTAGTTGCATTAGAATTAGGAAAAGATAAAATTGAAATAAATTGTGAAATAATCTTAGTTGAATGAATGATAAGTATATCGAGGCGAGACTTGTTGTAAAATCATTGTATGAGTTAGCATAGACTTGAATTGTCTGAAATTCTCTATGATCGCTCTTAACCTATATAATTAACATGCCACGATTATATGAATAAACTGTACATGCATATCACATGTTGAGTCACATTGCGTTAGCTAATATACCTTTGATGAGATAAAAGTATATTAGCGGAAGGCGAGGGAGCCTATGTTAACATTAAGGATGCGAAATCGGTTAAGTTAATGGAAGTGGTGTAGGCATTTGAATCAACTACATAAAACAACATATGTTGTAAAATTAAGAGAAAGAGATTGGGATTATGGTTGCATGACTTATGGACTACCCCACTCAAGATTGGAATTATGGTTGCATGACTTATGGACCATCCTAACCCTAGATACGGAGGGTGTAAATCCGTTCTTTGTATGGATTCCAGTTACCCATACATAATTGTCTACTCATGTGTTTGTTCATGCATAGCATATGGATGATTTATAACTTGCTTGTTATGATACGAAATTAAGGGAACTCTCACTAAGCTAGTGTAGCTTATACCCCAATAGATGTTTGAATAAATAGGTTGACGGGAGAATGCTACTTGGGGACCGAGATGGTTGGAGCCGAATATAACTTTGGGATTTCGACAGGAAGTAAGAATGCTTGAAGATATTAGCTAGGTTTTGTGAATTGTTTTGTAATAGTTGTGTAGTGAAATTTGTGGATGAATTGTAATTAAAGTATAGTGAATTGTATTTCCTTTACATTGTTACTCAAGTTGTACGAATATAAAGTGTATTACTTCGATGTGTCTCCTCCATGTGTTAGATGCCTTGTACATAGTATAGAAGCCTTCGCATGACTAAGGCGATCATTCCTAGGCTTTAATATTGTGTACGACGGACTGCTACGTTTAGGGTACCCTTCGGGGCGTGACATCTGCCAGGATGGCTGGAGATTTACATTGGTGGCTAGTAGGTCTCGGCACTTGTCGTCCTCATGAACTCTTACAAAGCTAAGGCATGCATAGAACGTGAGGGAATGCTTACCTCTCGACATTCGCGATGCAGTGATATCCTCCTCAAGCATTAAAAGTCCTAGGGTCCTTAAGAAGTACTAAAGGGTGCCCTAATTCGATTTTGTGAATCGATAACCCTTTGGTAGTCATGTGGCATGCATCGAGAAGTCACTGAACGACTACTATAGGATGTCTGAGTATGAGGTAGAGTCAAAGATCACCTATTTGTTTGCTTGGATGACCTTTTTGGAGACCCTCATGGTAGTAGGGTCAGAAACCTATCACTTTTTTGTTGATGCACACGTTTCTTACTTCTTCAAGATTATTGATAATTTGATGGAGTTGAGCATTAGTGTTTTTACACTCTAAATTCTGATGTGCTAAATATTAACACAATTTATCCAGGTCCAATATGTGTCTTGGGTTGATGGGCTCAACCTCTATTGGAGCTGGAAGAGTTAACTATTGTTATTTTAACCATTATGGCCATGGTAGTTGTCAGCATTATAGCAACTTAGTTGCTACTCTTTGATCATCCCTTCCCTCTATATAGTTTGACCATGTGAATGAGGTATAAGACGAAAGTGTTATGGAGGAGAGGACTGTAAGCTTTTGTGTAGTGATACAATAACTAGGGTACTAATGCAATACGAAGGATATAACCGGTGTTTAGGACTAAAGGTTTTTTGTTTTTCCTACAAACAACACTACGTGTTGCAAGTGTTGAATCATTTGTAGATTTTCCTCTTCCTGAGTAGAAAGATTATCCAAGTACCTCATAGACCTATAAACATAGAAACTCGATTAGTGGTGCATCGAGAGGTTGTCCGACATGGCCACTTCGATGCTTAAGTTAGTTATGGGTTCTCTTTGGGTGCTAAGAATAAAAGTTCCATCAGTCCAAGGAATCTCAAGTGTCTTAGAGATCTTACTTATCTTCTTGTCTCTGAAGATTCCGATTAATTAATTGATTAATTAATAATACATTGTTTTAATCTTTCTTTTCAATCAATTCATAGGAAAGTATACCTATCATTCATAGCATAGATGATAAGAACAAGGTCGTCCCATAGGGATCGAAAATCTATTAGTAATGACTTATTCTTCTATTATCTGCCCTAAAACATATTTGAAAATTAATAAATATTATTATACTATGATTAGTGCTTATTTTTATATGACTTCAACACAAATCAACTAAAAGTTATGGGAATTCAATGTTGTTCAACTCATCCAAACAACAATTTCCCCTCAATAATACTACTATATTTAATTTCTAATGATTATTCATGTCTAATTAATATGTAAGATTCCTGAATCTAGAATAGCATCTTTTTCAAGATTACTAAACTCTAATATCTCAAATCTACCTATTAGAATGTCTTTAATTAGTAACAATTCAAGGATTGCATTTTTGAACAATGAATCTTTATAAAAAATAAATTAAAACGAAAGACCCTTGTAATTCTATTTTTAGCAATTCAAACAAGCCTTTCTGATTATGTTAGATCTATTCAAATATGCAATTTCTCAATCAACATAGATGAAATCATTCATAGAATCAATATTCCGAACATACCAATCTATGAAACAATATAAAACTCATAATTAGACTTAAAAAGAACATTAAATTTCATTATACTGCGATTGAGTACAAAACATACTATAATATCTTGGGATCTTATTGTTTAGACGATAGATTTCTACTCATCAATTACGAAACCATCAAAAACACTAAGCATCTATTACAAATCAGTATGATAATGGAAGGAATACACCTTAGTGGAACAATCTTGAATGATCTTTTTGACCGTCTCCTCTCTCTTGAAACTCTATTCCTGAAGATTCTAAAAACTAAGTTTTTAATGTAGGGAATTTAATGATCTAATGAATTATGTTATGTTTTTAACCCCTACCAACATATTTATACTTTTCAAATGTCTAATATATCCTTAAAATTCAAATAAACTTATGTTCCTTTGATATTTTTAAATGTTTCATCGAGTCTTTGAAAAGTACACAAAATAAGCATGGTCATATCCATAGAGTCATGCATCTTACGAGTTAGTTATAACTGTCAAATTCTTCACATCTGGTAAACAACACAGCTTTAGCACGGCATAATATATCCAACCATGCTTCTCATTGGACATTCATACTTCTTTATCCCATATACAACACGGTTGGAACATGGGGGTTTATAATGCCTCGTGTATCTCTCTAATCCTTTAATGAACATAAACGCAAATCTGCACAGGATAAACATGGCCACTTCCATCTTGTCGTGCTTCTTTCTGTCCTTTGGTTTTCATTTGTATGCAAGAAGCACAATGGAAACATGAACACATTCTTCAATTCACTCATCTTTCAAGGAATATAGTGCAATGCTTCACACTCTTGATTCTTTATAGCTTCAATATCAATTCCCGATAGAAACCCTCATAATATGGTTGAATGTAAGTCCTCGTTACCCTTTATCTTCGATTCTTTTAGGATAACCCGACAGGAGCACTGGTAAAGCATGATTAAATGCATTTAATTGTGCTCTAATTCTTTAATTCTTCAAAATATAATTCACATCCAACATGAGCACGGGTGTAACACGGTTGATTATATCTCCCCATGTTCTTCATATTCTTTCTCATTTTCTTCACTTTGATTCCAAATGTGATATAACTTGATTAATTTTACTCCAAAGCTCTTTTCCTTTCAAAAATAGAAAATTTACCAAGTTAAGTATAAAATCTTAACAATAATTTTATAATTTACTACACTTTAACATATTAGATATAAACTAAAACACATATATTAGGTTCCTTATAGAAGATGGCTATAACGAACTTTAAAGGGGATATTATGAGATATTTTCTTTACAAGTGGTGGATCCCCCAAGGCCATTAGCTGGCATAATCTACAGAGCACAAAAACGCCAAGCGCAAAACGTAATCTTGTTAAGATTGAGGCATGAATATATCGGGTATGGAGTATAGGCAAAGAGACGTGGATTACCAAAGAAGTATGGATGTCAGGTCTCTATGGGCTCCCCTTTGAGACCAAGGGTTGCAACCAGTACAACCTTGTCACTATGGGCCTCCATCTGAGGAGTTGCAAATAAGGTTTGGAGCTTTAGTTGCTTAAGGGAGTGAAGATCACCATGGAGCTTTGAGGTGTGGTTAATACGCTAAGTCCTTGCAAGACCTTTATGAAACAGGCTTTCGGAAGTTGCCAGTGGACCTGGGGATCATTAGCTTAAGACTTCAACCCAACAAGTCCTAGCTGAAAATTCTCTATCAACATTAGGATATTTGTAGTTGTGTAAATCTAAACCACGACAATATAATGATGGAGCTTCTTCATCCTTTAGGAATGATGGAAGGATATGGAAAATGATTTGGAGTATTGATGTAATTCTGAAACTAAAACACTTCATATGACAAATATATATCAATTCCTAGGCTTATAATGAAAACTTATTCAAAAGAAAATTTCGCAGTGATCTGTTGTGTTGTAATTGTAATAAAACGAAGTCAATTGGATATGTATTTCTGCATTGTCCATGGACTTAACTTGTTTGGTTTGACATTTTTGGATACCATAATATTGGATGTCCATCAATTCGTTTTTGAAGTGTGGTTTTTTAGCTATTAATGAAATGTTCTTATCAATAGGATTAGAACGAAAATTTTGAATTGTTAAAATTGTTATTACTCTTTGGTATATTTGGAAAAGTATGAATGATTGTTCCTTTAATGGAGTTTTTCCTAATCCTCGCACACAATAAGTCTTGTGCAAAAATCTTTCCAAGAGTTTGAATTGGTAAAAAGCAACAAGATTGAAAAGAAGTTGGTAGACTTTCAACATAACATACAATCAGTATGCCTTAGTGTAAACGCACTAGAGTATCAACCTTTACATGTAGGCATGATTAGTCCAAAACAATAAGCAACAACAGTAAGGACTAAATACCTTCTCTAAGCACCATGTCATGAGTACAATTGATAGAGATGATTTGTCCAGGTACTCTATAATGGTGGAGACCGACGGTGATCAATCCAGACACGTAATGATGATGGAGACTGAGGATGATATGATAGGAAATATTTTTGTGCAACAACAGTCGTGTTCTTCCTCTTATAGAAACACTACGCCTGTTTTATGTAAACGATCAATAGAAAATTGGTCTCCACTACCATATTTTGTTATAAAAGTCAATTGCAATGCTGGTGTGAATCGACTAGACAAAGCAACAGGAATTGGTTAGGTTATACAAGATAGTAATGACAATCTTTTAGTAGCTAAAGCCTCGCCTATGTAGTCAATTGATACCCTCAAAAAAGAAGCCATAGTAGTTACAGAAGCAAAAAAACTTAAAGCCAATCAAGGATAAAAGAAAGTGATCTTTGAAATTGATTCTCAACTTGTTATTCAAAGTTTCAAGAAGCCTCAAAAGTGTTATTTGAATGGGTCATACAAGATATAAACCCAACCTGCTTCTTGTAGAGTCTTCTAAACCGGATGCTAAATCCTATAAGGTTTTTATCATCATGCCCACACCTACCTCTATTGGGTATTAAGTCAACATGTCCTTCCTTGTTTGACTTAATCAAAGATAATGTAAACATATAATTGAAACCAATAATTAGTCTAACCTAAAAAATAAAAGAATGATATTAAAGTTGCAAATAATATGAAAAAATAAATTAAATCATTCCCATTTTTCAAACAAAAAATTAACATATTATTTGTGAAAATCCAACTTTTACACATAACATAACAAAAAAATATATACTATGTACAGATAATATTAGTTTAACCTAGATAAATACAAAATTAAGAGTTGAGCTTTAAAGATCATAGCACAATTAATATGATTTAAGAGAGAGTGATTGATGAAGATTTCGATTCTCTAGGTTTTTCTTTCAATTTTGAGTTGAACTTTATTAAATTTTATTATATTTTGGTAGGTCATGATTCCTATCAAGTCATGACTATAACCTGTAACCCGACCTTAAACCCTATAGGGTTGTAAAAATTTTCCTAAACCTGACTTCAAACCTTATAGGGTTTTTAGTGGGTCAGTTACCGGGTGCCCTATAATGATTCACTCAGTTGCATCCCTAGTTGAAACGTAGTGGTGTATCAAGATCTTTTATTGGATGATATTCATGTGCTAGACCTTGATTGAAATGTTATTGATTATCTAGTCTTCGACATTTTTAAAGTGGTGTATCAAAATCTTTTATTGGATGATATTCATGTGCTAGACCTTGATTGAAATGTTATTGATTATCTAGTCTTCGACATTTTCCTTAAAATACGTATTACAAGTTTTTCCTAATATAATTATCAATATATTATAATTATGCATGTTCTTACCAATTATGTTTGGTGAATTGGAACATATTTAGTATACCATTTTATTATTATGGGATAGTCATTCTCTTATCTGACTTGTAAAAATTTCAACCAAAAGAAAAATCTATTTCATGTAATATGGCAAAGATAAGGAACTCTTACTCCTCTCATTCACTTGAACAATAAGAGTTCCTATGATCTCATCGATGATATCTTCTACTTAATCATCTAACCATTCAATGAAATCAAATAATTGGAATATAAACTATATTAGTAATGTTGTAATCCTTAAGTTTTTTTTCCTTAACTTAAGTTTAGAAATTAGAAAGTTAATTTATCATAGAAATAAAAGATAGCAAAGGCAAGAATACATGACATATATAAAATTTACTATTATGGTTATATAATCCTAAAGTATAGTATGAAGTATTAAATCTTTAGTGTATTTTGGACAGTTAATGATAGTTTAGAAATAAACTACATATGTATAAAACACTAAATGTTAATCGAAATTAATTTTTATGAGATTTACAATCTATACTCTGTCTTTAATTTTATTGTCTTGAATTAATGAATGATTTGTTTGTGTATTAATTAATATATGTTTGACATCATAATTAGTTTATCTTATATACACTTTAGATTTTAATTTTGATAAGGGTCATTTACTCTATTAAATTAGGGATAAATTATGGTTAATTTTGCTTTGAATATGCTTCAAGTTAAGGAATATGGTATTTAATGCATAAATATGTTCATTTTAGGTGACTAAGGGCAAATTCTCAACACTTAGGTGAAAAAAGATCATTTGGAGAAAAAACAGCTTGTCACCATCCTCATCACAGTCGTAATAGGGATGGTTATCTTAGTGGATTTGATTTTTTGGCTCATCACCACCCTCATCATGCCCGTTACGAAGGAAATGATCTTCGTCGCCACCCTTATCACACTCATTATGAGGATGGTGATCTACATCACTACCCTCATCATGCCTGTTACAAAGGGGCTGATCGCCATCACTAGCCCATCACTGGTGGTGATAGGGATGGTGATCTATGTTAAGTTAGTTGTTTTTCTCATCATTTCCTTGACGAAGGAGGTGATCTTCACTGATTTCATTTTTAGGCCTATCACCGCCCGAGTTACGGCCATGATGAACGTAGTGATCTCTGTTGTTTCTACGTCGGATGTAAAATAACAATTTCTTGAAGAGATATAAAGACTAATTGACATAAGGAAAAGATGC
The DNA here is from genome assembly GCA_024138025.1 of Combretum micranthum. Taxonomy (NCBI): domain Eukaryota; kingdom Viridiplantae; phylum Streptophyta; class Magnoliopsida; order Myrtales; family Combretaceae; genus Combretum; species Combretum micranthum. The sequence continues at coordinate 217,517 of JAMXBD010000749.1, forward strand.
CATTCATGTCTAGTCACTTAGGAACTATAAATAGAATACCTATACATCACATTAAAGGATTCAAATCAATTTGTACACACTGAACCAATATAATTAAATTTTGTTTATAAAATTGTACCTGTTCAGAGTTCCGTCTGCATTGTAATGTATTGTATGTACTCCTTCGAGATTCTTGAGAAAGAAGGAAATGGAGACAGGTTGTTGTAACCTTTTGTTGAAGCGTTCAAACATTTGTCTTGTAAAAAGGGAGTTTTCTCTCATGTTTCCTTTCTGTTTTATGTTATTTATTATTTTTTTTATGTTATATGATGTATGAGTAGTGTTGCTTAGGCCAGTTGTATCATAATTTAATATGTATTAGTACGTATAGTCAATTAATTATTATTAGATTTCTTAAATTCAATGGTTTATATTATTGAATCATGGAATTATATTGTGCACGGTAGAGTTTCATGTTAGATTTCATTAGGACGGATCGAGAGATAGTCATCTTGAATAGATTTAGACTGTTGGAAGGAATTGTCCATGATGCCTAGAGATACGATTGTGAAATTCTTCTGCATCTACTTAATTAAGTGAAGAATTATTGAATTTAATGTAGTTCTAAGTTGCTATTAGCTGGGAAGAGATTTCAGTGGATAAACTTAGGATTAAATATTAGCAATCTTGAGAAAGACGTTAACGTACTTAATAAATTCTGTAGTTTAAGAAACTAGTGATATTAATTACATGCTCTTAATGTACATGTCAAGTTCATTGGTGAAGTAAGGCCTAAGTCATTATGTTCTGCATTTAGTTAAGTAAATAGATGTTAGTAATCATTAGTGATAATTTGTAGGATGTTAGTAGTTTAATTAATATCATAATCATAATACTCACTAAATTTTACAGGCTAGATAATAGGAAAAAGGTGGGTAATAGTACTTGCCAAGATCCCTGAAGAATATGACCTTATATTTTATTCCTATATTACATGCGATAAGTACACTTGCCTGACATTGACCAGATCAAAAGAAAGAGATAATAGGAATTAACTTATTTAAAACTTGATTAGAAATAGCACAACCAAGTTTTTGGCGCCATTGCCAGGGAACATCGGCAATATTAGGAAAGCCTAATACTATTAATCCAACCATTTTTTTTCTTTTGTTTTGTTTTTGCTTGAATGTGGGGTGGATTTTTCTCATCGAGCTTAACTTACATAAGTTATTCCAATTTCATGGATTTCGGTTGATGGATTCCTAAAGATCATTATTGGAATGTGCTTACTTATCCTCAAAATAATGAACTTGAAAATGAAGTGAATATTATGTGGTGGAATTGTGGTAAACAAGAACAGTACGGTTTGTGTGCCAATCCATGTTTTTATGATATCCCTTCATGCATTCAATTACCTCCAATGTTTTGCAATGAAGAACAAGTTGATGAGAACTTAAGACACCTTAGCTCATGAATCTGAAAATTCTATTTTTAATGAATCATCCTCATAAAAGATTTTCAATGAAGTCAATCATTTGCATGATTTTGAACATGTTGATTATGAATTGATGATGGAGAATGTTGATGAATTGGACTATGATGTAAAATTTTTTTAACAATATTTGAATACCCGATCCATTGAGCAAGGTGAAAGTATGGAGGAGAGTTCATTAGAGTGTGTGAATGAGGAAATTCAAATCACCACAAAAGAAGTGGAGGATAGAGAGGTTGAGCAAGAAATGAATATTAAGGATATCAGGCACTCTCCACTTCTTAAAACATCTGAGTTTTTGGGAGATGATAAATCTCATGAGACGTGCCTAAAGCCTATAGGATATATCATTAAATTCGTGCTGGCACCAATTTGTGAATACTCTCCCTATCAAGAATTCATACTATTGAGGGGAATTGAGATTCAAATCGGTACAATTAGAATGAGAAAGAAACTCCCCTCTTTGGTCTTAGAAACATGGGTATGGGACAAATTCCCATGGGAATCTGGAGGATAAGATCGTCAATACGTCAAGCTAATGACATTAAACAAACACTTCATGGGAGGCAACCCATGCCCTATTTTGTGTTTGTTTTGTTTTGTGTCGTGTTTATGTTGATTTATGTTATTTAGAATCTAATGTAGTTTGTGTTGCTAATTTTGTAGATGTCCAACTCTTTTTGGGCAAAATTATGTCAGGAAGGGTCAATTGGAAAGGACACATTATGATCATCATGGATACTCTGGATTAAGTATGGAAAATATAAGGAAGGAATCAAGACAAGGAGATAACATCCTTCATTATGCCTATTACATACCAACGTAATAATTCAGGGAGATCCACTTGCCAATCACGGGTGTGATGGAGGTCGTATTGGGCATATTACAACCATGGCAAGGTTAGTAAAAGAATGTAAACTTGATGAGAAAAGATAATGGCCTTAATTACGGTCTTATCATGCATGGATAAAGATTTATTGGTTTGCTTGGAGAAGATCAGGGCTAGTGAAACGATCATGATAGGGGGAGTGTTAGTTTTCTTTCCTTTAATTTTCCTTATTTATTATTTAATTCCTTTTCCAACTTGTGTTGTTGTTTTTAAGACATTAGGGATAATGTCTCTTTCTAAGTATGGGGAAGGGAATATATAGAATAATTGGAGCATGTTGTTATAGTAAATTTCCCCTTAACTAAGCATTTTTAGGAAAACATTCATTGTTGGTGCAAAAATTTTGAAATTTTTTTTCTAATGTCTCTCATATTAAATAACTAAGTGACCGATGTTGAAAGCTTTTACTTGTTTGTGCACTTTGGTTAACATGTTAGAATTGCATGATGAAATCTAAGTGATGTAATTTTACTTGTCATTTAACTATGAATTCATATGTTAAGATTAGCATAAGGTTCTTAGTAAAGGTTAGTTAATCAATTTCTAACACTTGACTAAGTGTATGGGCTCTATTCAATTTTCTTGAAGGCTTCATTATTTAGTATTATAGAAGTCTAATTGAAGTTGGTCATTGATAATCCCCTTGCATTCATGAAAAAAAAGAGGGAAAAAAAGAGAAAAGAACAATGAGTTAAATATGTGGAGGTTCGATGGGGTCCCTTTAAAACCTAGTCATCTAAGGTCATTTGTCCTGGGTTCGACCGACGGAGGAAACTTACTTAACAAAAGAACTATGGTTCAGTGAGTCTTGTAACTCGAGTCATTAAGCCAACGGAATGCCTCTTAGGGGGAATAACATCTATTAACTTGGGTGATAAGCCCAGGATTATCGGCTGAAAGCTCGCCACATGGGTTGTAAGACTCTTAAAATCTACATAAATAAAAACATATATGAAATACTAAGGGGAAGAAGGAAAAAATAGTTTTATGGACTTTTATTTAAGTTTATATTGGCTATAAAGATGATTGAGATTGCCTATACTCATATGTTGAGGGGATAGAATTGACTAACTATCTTTTCTTTGGTGATCTTATGTATGATCTTTTTCAATTTTTGAGGGTCTATTTGAATGATAAGGTTAAAGGCTACATTACTCGGATTAGCCTTGGAGTTCTAGCAAGACTAACTAGAGTGCATGTCATCATTAGTTGAAGGACAACAATGCATCTAATGTGTAAAGTCGCTTAGTGGAATTTGCTCAATCAATGAGAGATACATAGATTTTTAACAAATGCACTCTTTGTAATTTACTTTCATAACACTGAATGTAAATTTTCTTTTAATCCTTTTTATCAACATGCTTACTTGAGGGCAGGCAAAGCTTAACTGTAGGGAAGCTTGATAGGGGTCATTTACTTTATTAAATTTGGGATAAATTATGTTTAATTTTGCTTTGAATATGCTTAAAGTTGAGGAATATTGTAATTAATACTTAAATATATTCATTTCAGGTGACTAAGGGAAAATTCTTAATACTTAGGTGAAGAAAGATCATTTGGAGAAAAAAATGGCTTGTTATCATCCTCATCATGCCCATGACAAAGGTGGTGATCACCATCACCACCATCATCATGCTCGTGACAGAGATGGTTATGTCCGCAGATTTGATTTTTAGGCTCATCACCACCCTCATCACACCCGTTATGAAGGGAGTGATCTCTATCACCACGCTCATCATGCCCGCTATGAAGGGTGTTATCGCCATCACCACCCCCATCACTAGTAGTGACAAGGATAGTGATGTATGCTGATTTAGTTGTTTTGCGCATCACCACCCTCATCATGCCCGTGATGAAGGGGGTGATCTTCACTGATTTCATTTTTAAGCCTATCACCTCCTGAGTCATGACCATGATGAACGTGGTGATCTCCGTTGTTTCCATATTAGATATAAAATAATTGTTTCTTGAAGAGATGTGAAGACCAATTGACACAAGGAAAATATGTCATTCATGTCTAGTCACTTAGGAACTATAAATACAAGTCCCATACATCACATTAAAGGATTTGAATCATTTTGTACACACCAAACCAATACAATTAAATTTTCTTTGTAACATTATACTTGTTCATAGTTTCATCTACATTATAATGTATTGTACGCACTCTTTGGAGATTCTTGAGAAAGAAAGAAGAGGAGACGGTTTTTGTCATCGTTTGTTAAAGTGTTCAGACATTTGTATTGTAAAAAGGGAGTTTTCTCTCATGTTTTCTTTCTTTATGTTTTATGTTTTTTTTTTTTTTTTTGTTATATGATGTATGATTAATGTTTTTTAGGCCTATTGTATCATAATTTGATATATATTATTACGTATAGTCAATGAATTATTATTAGTTTTCTTAAATTCAATGGTTGATATTATTGAATCATGGAATTATATTGTGCACGGTAAAGTTTCATGTTTGATTTCATTGGGACGGATCGAGAGATAGTCCCTTTGAATGGATCTAGATTGTTGGAAGGAATTACTCATGATGCCTAGAGGTAGAATTGTAAAATTCTTCTATATCAACTTAATTAAGTAAAGAATTCTTAAATTTAATGCAATTATAAGTTGCTATTAGGTAGGAAGAGATTCTTTTGGATAAACTTAGGATTAGATATTAGTGATCTTGAGAAAGACGTTAACGTACTTAATGAATTATGCAGTTTAAGAAACTAGTGATATTAATTGCATGCTCTTAATGTACATGTCAAGTTCATCGCTGAAGCAAGGTTTAAGTCATTGTGTTCTGCATTTAGTTAAGTAAATTGATGTTAGTAATTATTAGTGATAATTTGTAGGAGGTTAGTAGTTTAATTAATATCATAATCATAATACTCACTAAATTCTATGGGCTAGATAATAGGAAAAAGGTGAATAATAGTACTTGCCAGAATCCCTGAGGAATACGATCTTATATTTCATTCATATACTACATGCGATAAGTACACTTATTTAGCATTGACCAGATTATAGGAAAGAGATAATATGAATTAACTTATTTAAAACTCGGTCAGAAATGGCACAACCAACTTTTCATCATCTATAATTAAATTTCTTTCAAAACTGCCTAAAAATTTTGATGAGATATGTTTCACCGTAAAACACATGAAGAGCGTAAACTTGTCTACTTTTCATAAAGTTTTCTTCATTAAATGCTAGAAATGATATTTCCAAACTAATTTTATCTTCCTTTTTCTTACTTGCAAGGAAGTAGTTGGAAATTGAAAAATTTCCACTAGTTGGATATCATCATCATCAAAAGATAAATACAATAGATTTTAGAAATCTTCCATACTAATATATATAAATTAAAACAATTAGTATAAAATATCCTTTATTAAACATAAAACTGGATAAACATAAACTTCTTTTGCTACCATTTTTACACTGAAACCTCTTTTTTTCATTTTACCTACGTTTACAATTAAAACACAAACCCCTTCTTCAAACTCTTACTTTCAATTAGAAAATCTCTAAGAAAACACATACTACTTCCAGTGTTTTTAAAGAACAAGGTAAAGCAATCACACAAAACATACCATCCAAATCAAGGTAATTTTATTTTTACGAAGGTTATCAGCAAGTCATCTTTGTCGAACAAACTAGTATACATAGATATTTTACTGTTTAGGAATAAAACACTAAGTTTAGCAGATATCTTAATTTAATGAATTAAAACAAAATCTACTAAGGAATAATAAAAATGTGCATGCATACTTTATGCATTTGACTATGTTTAAGAGCTGTAGTATGATGCGCATTAAGCGATTGTATCAATTTCTAAAATTTATAAACCCAATGAAATCTACGATTTGAGTTGGGCAAGCGTACCTATGCAATGAAGCATAGATTTTGGGTTGTCGTCCTCAAGGATTTTGAAAGCAAGTACTAGTATTACCAGATCTCTACTATTCATCCTAAGTTTTGAAGTGAAATCTATAATTAAACTACTAAACAAAAGACAAAGCAAGCCCTAAGATCAACTAAGAATGCTTTCAAAGATGAATTCATTCACAAGACATACTCTTTACCTTGATCCACCCTAAACCTTAAAATTCTTATGATAATAGATTGGTTAATGAACCATTCTTGCTTTGCATGGTAGGATCTCAATAATTAAATCAATTACTCCCTCGAGTTAATCAATTTCTAACCCTACATGAGATAGTGGACGCCTCTCCCTTACTAACATCACATAAGATTGCATGAAAACACATGATCCCATAACAAGAATTGAATTCTTATGACAAAATATCGTAATTACCCTACCTCTAGGTGAAGTAAGCAATTTTTCTATTCATGAATATCTGTATAATTGAATGAAACCTCTTTCAATCCAATAAGAATCAAGTATGCAATTAATTTGTGCACAAATCGATTACAAGACAATTAAATCATATGAATAGGTACAAAGACATGAACATTCATTAATCAAAAATCAATTTAATTCACATGGTTAGGGTTTCACAAGATGAAGAGTATAAGAATCTACTCCTCCATAGAATTTACAATAAGAACAATAGATCTAGAGGAAATAGAAAGAATAAACCCTAATTGATGTCTTGTGATCTTCGAATGATGCTCCAGCAAGTTCTTCATGTTTTCCTTTGTAATTTCTCTCCTAAGGCTTAGAAAAATGATCTAAAATTTCTAAAAGAAGAAAACAGGGTACCATTTATATTTTTCTCATAAAACCAGGTCAGCACAGCTAAGGTCGGGGCAGGAATGAAGTCAGAATGCTCAAATTTTGCCACTGATGCTTGTTGTTTTCATCCTTGGCATTTTGCATGGCCAGCTAGAGGTAAGGCTGAAAACTTTTTCACCTCTGATGCTTCTGATCTCACCCTTAATGTTCAGCATAGCCATGCTGAAGGTGAGGATGAAAGAAGAAACTTTGCTTGTCTTGTAAAATAACTCCAAACTTGATTAATTTGCCTTGATTTCTCTTGGATCATTATGAAATCTTCCAAATGAGCTCTCTAAACCATGAAATGAATTTTTTTTTACAAAATAAGTGTCCTTATCTCCAACAAATCACAAAAATTACATAACAATTATGTCTAAATAAGCACAAAGATTAAGAGTCTCATGACACTTATAGCAGTATAGCTACTAGAAACTTATGAACAAGTATAACTCTACTTAATAAATACAGACATGACAGTTCATGAAGTAAAACAAAGAAAAACTATACTAAACATTCATACTTAGACTTTGGTCAAAGGAAATAATGATAGATTTAAGTTTATTAATGTATGTTTGTTATTTTATAAGAACTATAGATCAGGATCTAGGTTTTCCCATAAACTACTATGACAACTAAGGAAAGAATGCACAGTTGAGTAACTCTGATCTTTTCACATTGTTTGTGTATGTAAAATAGTGGCACAAGGTCTAATTATAATGATAAATGGCTGTGTATGGGGATAGGAATATTACATGATGTATGGTGATTAAACGAATGACAAACTTTAATATTAGAAGTGATAACCATCTTCATAGGGCTGATTGTACAACGTGTATTGATGATCCTTTGAAATTTGTATGGCCACTAAGTAATCTTGTATAAATCTTAATTGACCATTAAGTGAAACTAACATGTACTATGGTAATGATGAGTTTTTCTAGTGAATATAATGAAATTCTGGTTCTACAGAAGGTTAACAACAACTAAGCAAGCACTAAAGGATGTCGCCTACAATGTTAACATGAGATGGTTGATACGTAGTGGAGTTTTTGAATTCCAAGGTTAAGTTGAGATATAATACTTATATATATATGGGTTTAAAAACAATTTCCCCTTCCCTAGTTCTTAGTCTCTCATATGTATGAATTACTAGAATCGATTCCTTCAACCCCCAAGAGAAGGTGTAAAATCTACATTGGTTTGGATTTTAATGATTTAAACAGAATTTGTTACACATGGTTGATTGTTACATTGTCACACCCCATAGGATACCCTAAACATGGCAGTCTGTCACACATAATACTAAAGCTTAGGAATGACTACTTTAGTCATGCAAAAGCTTTGGTATCATATGCAAGGCGTACTTTCACAACAATAGGAGACACCGATGGAATAATGCGTTTTAAGAGGATAGCAATAGAATAGCATACAAGAATTTATAGTCCTCATTACAAAATCTTAAGGAATTAATGTCTTACGTCATCATAGGGGCATACCCCTGTCAAAACTTAAATATTACATATCACTAAGTCCTTCTAAAACTAAGCATATCTATCTTAAACTGCCATTGCTATATAAAGAGATTTTTATAGAAGTCTACTCCTCAAAATCTTCTAGTAAACTTCTGCCAAAAACTCCCCAACACAAACATCAAAATACCTAAGAGAAGACACCTCGGGGATAAATCCACAGGTACTCCTTCTGCAACAAACATCTATCAGTGTATAAGTGTAACTACCTTAGTGAGATAAATTCCCACATCACGTACTCACAATAAATAACTAACAAGGTTGATAACAAACATCTGTGATATACCATCCATATGATCAAACAAACACATATGGTTAACTGAAAACCAAATGCATAGTGGATTTACACCCTATATACCAGGTATTAGGGAATTCTTTGAAAATAAAAGGGTCCTTCCGACCATCTAACTCTATTAGGTTTCGAAAAACTGCCATTACTAGTCCCTAGGCTCCATGCCCAGAGTGATCAATTTGGCATGACTCCTCCACGAGGGTATATTCCATAAACAACTTAATTCCTCATGCTGGAGTTAGGTACCTTAACTTTCCAGTCCTACGCATAGGAGTAGCAGTGAAAAGATATGTGACTCAACAACATGCCATGCATAACCATTTTATTATATCGTTTCCAATCATATTAACTAAACATTTAAGGTGATCATCAAAATAATTGCACATATACCAACATAATAAAGTGACAGAGGTATTAATCAACAATTCAAGTTTTGATATATCTAAACATTCATTCACCATTCATAGTGAAACACAAGCATCATCTATCGTAAACACGTGCAATTCCATTTTTATCCTTATCGTATTCTAGTGCTCTACTTTTAAAAGCACAAACAAGAATGCATAAAATGTTGGGAAAAACTCATTCAACCATAGCGTTAGCTCCTTGTCAAAACAATCTTCAGGAAAGACAATGTTAGTATCCTCATTTTCTGAATAAAAGAAATACCCAAAATGAGTATTTCATATAAGTCTTACCAAATTTTCTAACTCTATTTATTCTATTTGCGGTAGATTTAATGTTTACTAAGTTTCTAACTTAAAATGACTATAAATTTCTCATTTTAACTTTGATTTTTGCATATGAGCAATTGATTTCTACCTACTTCGAAAGCTCTATCCATTTCTAAGGTTACTTCAAACATTTAAAGCCATTTAGGTCTCGAAATCCTATAGTACAAATCACGCCCAGCTTGTTCCAGACTTGATTTCTACCACTTTTTACTATTTTTACCTTATATAAACTCTCTATATCAATCACATATTACTTGAAAATCATTAACCAATCATAATAGCTCATACTATATACATGATCCCAGTGATGTTGGTCAAAAGAATAATTTTCCATCAAATAGTCTTTTGTGACACTTTTGAAAACTTAAGTTTGCAAAAACTAAACTTAGAAACTTATAGTGAACGTAGTACTTAGAAATAGATAATTTGAGTTAAAAAAAAATAAAGTGACATACTTTACCTTGTCTTTTGTAAACCTTGTTTAATTTTTGTTGGAAACTTATTTATCAAAACATTGGTTCTCATGTGTTTTTTAAGGGAAAATTTTCAAGTTGTTGAAATTTCAAAATATCAACCCTATGTCTCGGCATTTTTGAAGGATTTAAGCGATAAATTTTGCTTATAATTTTTCTTTTTTAAAAAATGATTCCTAAATCATTGAAAATAAATTTTAGAAAATATTTACACAATAAAGAACTGTCAATGTTTAGAGTTTAAGAATTCATTTTGATATTATGACAACCTCACTAAGAGCATTCTTGTATATGATAATAAAACTAAACTTATGAATATAAAACTAACAAGGTGAACTTAAAAATATAAAATGACATGGTCAAAAATATAATATAAGCATAATTGAAATAAAAACATAGGAGTCTTAGCTTATGATCAAGGCTTCCCAAAACTTGAAATAATCTAGTCACTATATATAATAAATAAAATCAAAGCAACATAAAAGGAATAAAATGGGAGTCTTAGATTTTTGTTAAGACTTCTTGAGACTTGAAATATTTTAGTCTCATTCAGACTTGATTTTTAAACCAAGCCAAGACAAGAAGTTGACTAGTCTTATTGTGACTTGAAATGGACAAGTCTTAAAGTAAGTAAATAAATATGTAAAGAGCATAAATAAAACAAGTTTGATTAGTGAGCAATATGCTCTAAGGACCATAAATATTTACATATACATATTTGCATATAGAAAGTCAAGTTAGTAAACAAGAATAAAATAAACACATCATAAACTTGAATATAAACTTAACGTTGTACGATATGAACTCAAAGTGTTATCTTACATTTCCATTCTCTAGCATCATGCATCATGGGGATTTTAATGGAAAACATTTAAAGACGTACACATACACGTACACATAATCATAATATATATGAAGAGTGTTTAGTATTTATCTAAATAAAAGATGAAAGAAAAGTTTGGAAAGGCACAACAAGGGGCAAATATATGATGGAAGAGAAGAGAGGAGAGGGGAGATTTTGAGAGAATGAAGGTTTGTAAACTGTGGAAAAAATGAAGAGAGAGTGGGTATTTATAGATGAAAAATGGTGAATAAATGAGTGAAAGAAAAATTAAAAAAGAAAATAAAATTGGAGGGAAAGAGAGGGCGGAGGGGGTGCCAGCCATGTAAGGGAGAGGGGAGAGAGAGAGGAAAAAAATTAATTTAAGAAGAAAAAGTGTAATAAAGCATTGTAATTAGATATGTGTAAGTGTAGATGCAAGATGTTGTAAGAATAGAATGTAAATGTACGCAAAAAAGTGATTGATGTGAATAGTAGTGAATAATAATGAATAGTATAGAAGATAATTTAGTTACCGGTTGCTTGGTGTTGTTTTCAATTGAGTTCATACTAATCATTGATCGAGTTTTTCAAACTTAAATGATTTCTAAATCGTTTTCAATAACTATGGTCTCACAGGACAAGTACACCAATTAGATGTAGCATAGATAGTGATTTAGGTCAGTCTCAAGATAATGGTTGGCAGCTAGTGTACTCCTAACCTCACCTATTGTCTAGCCAAAGAAAGGGTTAGAAAATCATAATGGAAAAAAAAAAAACTATCTTAAGTTAGGAGTATTCACAAACGTTTAATGGGTAAAATAAGAAATAAGCCTGTAACTTCTATGAAACACCAACTCAGAGTTACTTCACCAATTCCTTATTGAAATGATTTCTTAAAAACAATGATCTTCTTAAAAGCTATTTGAATTGTGTGTTTATATAACCGGATTCTCTAATTTAAACTAAAGCTTCTCTCGAAGTCAGTAGTTCTAGATTTAGACGAAACAAGTAATCTAAAATTCCAATTAGACCCACAAAAAATAGGAATCCATTGTTTCAAAAAAAAAAAAAACTTAATGAATTCTTTAAAACAAGTGACAGAAAGTCTTCACCCATTCCTCAGCAAGAGGTAGTTAGGATCAACTCCATTGGCAACCACAGATCTATTCAATTGAATGGATCTCTTGATCTATCTAATTGAAATCAATCATGGATCTAAAAGAATGCACCACTCCTTTAAAAACCACAAGTTTAAGTTGAGGTCACTAATTACAAACACCCAATCAAATTAACCTAAAAGCGCATTTGAAATCAACTGAATCAAGAAATGGATTCGTAATCCCTAAGCTATAGGAGTTTACTTCTCCATGGTTTTATCAAAATAAGCGTGAATCAAAAGAAATAAATAATATTCGAAAGATTAATCAATTAATTGCTCAGAAATTCATAAAAATTACAAACACCGGGTTAAATTGATTGTACCCAGATAACAGAAGAAATTCTCAAGTAAGAGAAAAAGGAAATTCATTCACCCAATAATCCTTCAAAAAACTAATCTACATTTGTCACGCCCTAGAGGGTACCCTAAACGTGGCAGTCCGCCGCATATAATATTAAAGCTAATGAATGACAACCTTAGTCATGCAGAAGCTTCGATATCACATGCAAGGCGTGCTTCCAAGATAGTAGGAGACTCATAGGGGTATTACATTTAAGTAGATAATAAAAGTAAGCAAGAACTTATATAAATAAACATAAGATTTCCATAAATAATATCCTTACATCATCTTAAGGGCATTCCCCCGCTTTAATAGTCTTCCAAAATAATAACAACTATAACATAAGCCTACTATAGAGATTTTCCTAGAAGCCTATGTTCAAAACTTAAATACATAAAGCTTCTCCCAAAAACTCCTAGTAGCTTATACTCGTACCTGGCATACGGGACTTCTTGGGGCCAACCAAAGGTAATCGTACTATAACAAAAAGCTATAAGGGTATAAGCAAAACTAGCTTAGTGAGATAATTCCATCTATAAGACATTTTCATAATTCATACAAGTATTTTAATCAAAGCATATGAGAATGCACCAATCATATGAACACACAAGATACACATGATTAACCGGAAATCAAGTGTAGCATAGATTTAACGCCCTCCATGACAAGAGTTGGGAGGTTACAAGCCCATATTACTATCAATTTCTGCGGATTTATCGGCTCCTGCTTGCCCTGTAGACTTTCCGGCTCCTACTAGCCCATGTAGACTTTCCGGCTCCTACTAGCCACCACTACCAATTCATCGTTTTCCCCACACGAAGAATAGTAGTGAAACAAATGTGACTCATGTGTATGATATGCATGAATTGATTTCAATATAAATTTAACCAAAGATGTTTAGTTCAAGTTAAAGGCGATCATCACAATTTTCATCATATCAATACAAGAATCACAATTTATTTATCAAACCAACTTTCGATATTCTTAACTTGTATTCAATCATTCATAATACCAAGTCACACAAGAATTATCCATTTTTATATTTTCCTTAATTGCTAGTGCTACTAATTACAAGCACAAAATAAGGAAATGTAACTTAGTAAAATGAATAACTCACTCCATGTCGGTAGATCCTAATCAAAGTAATCCTCCGGAAAGACGATCTCGGGTCCTTCTCCACCTAAACAAGATGAAATACGCAAAATGAGTCTTTCATGAAGTTTCTATTCTTAAAGATTTTAAACTTTTCTTAAAATCGTGGTAAAATCGTATAAGAGGAAATTTCAACTTAAAATGGTCATAACTTGCTCATTTTAACTCGGAATTTCGCATATAATATACCGTTTTCTATCTACTCGAAAAGATCTACACATTTCTAAACTTATTTTCATAAAACTAAGTCATTTGGGTCCCGAAAAGACAGCGACCAGATTCACCACGAATTTGTAAAAACTTGTTTTCTTCCTTTTATCAAAAGCTCACTTGAAGAGATAAATTTTCCAAATATTTTTGAAAGCTTTTTGAAAGGTATAAACATATATGTATTGACTCATAACAATGTATGAAGTAAATGAAATTGCCTCAATTTATGAAAAAGTAAAGTTTTGAAAGATTTTGAAACTTGAGAACTCTTGAAATATTCATTTGCTTTTAAAATTATCTTAAGCTGTTTATAATGAGTATTTCTTTTCTTTTCCTAAATTTTATTTTCTTAATCTCCTTATATTCCTAAGAAATGATTTCCTAAGCTTAGTTTCCAACACTTTTTGAAAGTAGTAACACTTCCATATTTAGAAAAATAATTTCTTGATTTCTTGAGATCACTTTAATGAAAAGGAATTTTTATCATTTGGAGAAAAGTGAAGTTGAAAAATATTTGTTTACCTTTAAAGAGTCTTTTTAGTGTTATGTATGTTTGTAAAATTCCTTATGTACTCCTCTAAGTCTTATTTAGGATAACTTCTTAATTTTTTTTTAGAAAACATTAGTTTCGTACTTTTATTTTTAGAAAAAGAATCTTTATTTTTAAGAAAGCATTTCCTCATTTATTTTGTTGAGACAAAACCATTATGTTCATGCATGAATATGAATCATAAAGCTATGAAAACATAAGAAACATAATAATTTAGAAGGATAAGCTAATAAGAAAATAAATCAAGTATTGAAACCTTAGCTTCATCAAGGTACCCCGGGACTAAGAGATAACTAGTCCCAAAAGAAAAAGAAAATGTTTTGACTTGATGAGGACAAGTCTAAGACTAGAAAGACTAATCTTAAAAACAACTTGAAATTAAATAAATTGCAAGGAAGTAAATAAATTGCAAAACAATGAGCTTATATGCTCTAAATAATATATATAGCTATATGGATATATATTAGATAGTTATAAACATAAAGCAACATAAAGGAATTTAGATTATGAACAAAAACAAAGTATGAAACTATTGTTGCTTTTTTAACCTTCATGGTTTTAGAAAACACACACTAAGTTCATACTAAGTAGATGAACATATGAAATTCTTGAAGGCATATTACCAAAAAGAAAGAAGAAGAAGAGAACTTCTTGTAAGAGACTTCTTGGAGAAATTTTGAGAGAGATTTGAGTATAGTAACTTTAGTGTAGAAGAAGTGTGAAAGAAGTGGAAGTATGAGGGGGGCATTTATAGGAAAATGTGAGAGATAATTTGTGTTAATTAAATAAAGTAAAAATAAAACAAATTGGAAGAGAGAGAGGGGTGTGGCCGGCGCATACATGGGGAAATGGGGGAGAGAAATTTATTTTTTTGTTATTTTGTTAATTAAAAGTAAGAAATGAAAGATGTGAAATTGTATTGGAAATAAAAATGTGTAAGAAATAGGTGTATGGGTTGTAAGAGTAGGTTGTAAGAAAAAGTAGAGATAGATGAATAGTGTAGAATAGTAGAAAATAGTGTATGTAAAACTAGACATGACAATTAAATACCGGTAGTAAGAAAATACGTGTATAAATGCGATATCTGATATTTTTAGCTAACGAAAAATTATGAAATTGATATTTTTGAAAATCTTATATTTTTAGGAATCTAACAGTATATTCGGAATATTTTTCCTATTCCGAGCTCCTTGACACGTTTTTCAAGAACTGTGTTCGATCGAGTTCAAAACGAGTTTCGGTTTTACTAAACTGATCTTTTTAGGCTTCCTTGGATAATTACAAACTATTCTACTCACTAAAATTTTTCTTACTTTCTTAGGGTTTCTTAAACAGTGATGCTGGACTTAAGTGGTTACTGTAAACTAGAGTTTTGTTGACTCTGGAAATCCGGTTGACTTCCAATTAGGGTTTAAACTTTAATTTGAATCCAAAAATTTCGGGGATTTACAACATTAATATGTTGATTGACACTGTTGATACATACTTTACAATGCATGCTTGCTCGTTTATTTATAGGTTATTGGGTACAGAAAGCATGGTCTACTTTATTGATACGTGGCAGATTCTTTCTAACAAAATTTGTGGTAACTTTCCACGCGCACATATAATCTATAAAAAAACTTATCGATGGTCACCTGTAATTTGTTGGTCGAGGCTTGGATAAAGCAAAATCAGGCTCGACTTCAAGAATTGCTAAAGTAGACTATGCGTTTTTTGTCCATTGCTTTATTGAGGGTAAAATTGAGAAAGTTAAGGCTCGTGTTGCTGACACTCGAGGCAATTCTAATGAATAATTGGTCTGTAAAAGCACTTGTCGAGGGTCGAGATTTGAGGCTCGACTTTGAGGCTCGACAGCATATTTTCTCTAGAATGATGCTCGATCACTTCGATTGAAGTCGAGGGTCATGTCGAGGGCTCACAATTAAGGCTCAATAGATCAATTTTTTCTACTTTCTTCCTTTGTTTGGCTTTGGCTATGACTTTACAGGGCTCGACTTCTACAATCTTGACTTTACTTGTTGTTTTTACTCCAAATCTGATTTAAAACACTTTGATTATTTCTCATTGGATTCTAAGAGCTTCAAAACAACATTATTTATCAAAAACATAAGTTTTATAGGATTTTATCTGAAATTCTTAGCAAAATGAGCTCAAAATCCTATGAAAAATATAAAGTAAAAATGACTTATCACTAGTAGTGATAAAAATACACATATGAAGGCTATAATTAACGTTTTTATGATCTAATAAAATTTTATCTAATATTATATGAATATCTTAATATTACACTAGTGTAAATTGTTTGTCAAAATATTTTACCTCGATTTATGTATCAGTGAGTGAATATAGAAACTAATATCAAAAAACCTTGAAACGATTAAAGTTTCAAAAAAACTCATCGTTTTATGGTATATACCTTATATTCGGCTTATATTTTAGGTTCATACCATTTTTCTAACTCATCTAATATTTTAAGGTTTTATAAATTGTCAAATTCGATCTAGGGTTTTTAAGGTTTATAGTTGACGCGATTTGACTTTAGGATTCTGATTCTGATATCGACTCTGAGGTTCTACTTATAGGATTTTCGAAAAATCTAAGAGTTTACAACCGGTCCCTTAAAGAAAGTTTGCCTTCAAAACTTGACTAACATACCTGGTTCTTCAAATAGATTCAAGTATCTACGTCATATCCCGTCCCTAACCTCTCAAGTTGCTTCTTTTGATGTATGATTCCTCCAGAGGACTTTGACGTACTTAATCTCTTTATTTCGTAGCTTTTGCACTTTCTAGTCCAAGATTTGTATTAGGTGTTCCTCATAAGTGAGGTTCTCTTTTAGTAACACCGGCTATAGCTCTACTACTCAATCCGAGTCAATACATGTTTGCATAGAACCAACATATGAAACATATTGTATACTCCCAATAGATTTGGTGGTAGAGCTAAATGATAAGCAAGGTCTCCTATTCGCTGGAGTACTTCAAAGGGCCCTATCTATGTCAAACTTAGCTTCCCTTGTGTGCGTACTAGATGTATACTCTTGATCAGGTTCATCTTCAACTATATATGATCTCCCAATTAGAATTTGAGAACCCATCTTTTCTAATCTACCTAACTCTTTTTTTATATCTTGAACCTCTTTCATCCTTTGATGAATTATTTGCACTTTGTCCATTACATCTTGTACTAATTTCGGTTCGATTGTGAGTTTTTCCACATCATCCCAAAATGAAGGTAATATGCAATGTTGCTCGTTTAAAGCTTCATGCGGTAGCATCTAGATCGTTGAGTGGTAGCTATTGTTGTAGGCAAACTTTACTAGTGGCAAGTGAGCATCCCAATTTCCTTTGAACTTCATGATGTAAGCACGCAACATATCTTCTAAAGTCTGTATTGTTCTTTCTAATTGGCCATTAGTTTGCAGGTGGTATGTGTAATAACCCAAAATAGTACAACTTAAATATAAAAACCATTGAGTAAATAATGTGAAGTTTTGGAAATGTTTCAAAGGAAATCGCAAAAATCACTCCTAATTTTTCGCATTTTAAAAATATCAAAATACAAACAATCTAATTGTTGATTAAGAATTTGAATGAATAACCATAAAATTTTAAGATACAAATTTTCCATAGCTCTTTGCAATCTATAATTGATAATAATTCAATAACATAATGAGATAATCTAATTTCAACTCTAATAAGATAGTAGTGATTTGAATAAATATATAAAGAATGAAATTGAGACATCTTGACTTCAATCTTGTCAAGGTGATCACATTAACGAAAAATTATGAAACATAATACCTTTGATGACTAAAAGAATTTTAAGCATTGTATATGCCATATCTATATTATCATATATTTACGGATAACAAGGGAAAGTGAATCTGTAACCTTCAATTGTTGAGTTTGTCACAGTGTGAGTCTGCGTTGCATCGTTATTTGTTGTCATAGGTCTAGAGTCGAGTCTAGTCAAGTGGTCAATTGTTTATTACTTTTATTGAGTCTGAATCTTTTTCAAAAATCAAGTGAGTGAAGATTGAAATCGCTAATCTAATTCTTATTATTTATATATGTTATACTGCATTGGTGTGAAGTTAAAGAAATTTTTATGTCCTAAAATATTTCATAAAAATGAAAATAGCAAGAAATATCAGGTAAATATGATAGAACTCCAAAACAATGTAATCAAGCTACCTATAATTCATAAACTTAATAAATATGAATGTTTAACAAAGGAATCAAAAGTCCTTTGAGAAATAAAAGTGACAACAAAACTTGAATTAGAACTTAATTTAGATTGAGCTTGGATAATCAAATTAAACCAAGTAAAATGATTAATAAGATAAAATTAAATAGCTTGACATAATCAATTAATAAATAAATTAACTTGGATTTAGAGATTTCAAATGACTCATTCATTTAGCCAATTTGCTTTAGCTAACCTCTTCAACCAATCAAATTTTTTTATCTTTTATAGACTTCAAACCAAACTTCTTTTCTTATAATTCTTTTTAATCTTTAAACACCTAGAAAAATTCAATTTCAATGTTTAGTAAATCTGTAAACTCAAAATCTTAGTTCATCTTATAAATTATTTTATTCAATTTTTATAATTAACAAACTAGACCTTTTCTCTTTTGATTTACAAATGACACCAAATTTCTTAAGTTCATTCACCTAAATTTATGAAATATCCTAAATTAGCTATTTTAACCAAAAATTCTATTTTCACAATCCCTGCAAATTTTGAGTTCTACTGCTTGTTTAAAAATATCAATTTTAAGCTCAAACTCAAGCTAAATATCAAATTTTTACAAAAATTAAATTCTAAACTTGATTTTCAACTAAGGTATTGATTTATATGTAATACGTCATGAAATTATTTTCCAATCATTTTTTATACCCAAGCAAACCGCCTAAAAAGTTTAAACCAAGCCCTTTACTCATAAATATCCTTTATTGTTTTTTTTATCCTATTTAATCTCTCTCTCTTCTTGGCTACTTATTTTTCTTCTTCCTCTCTCTTTCCTTCTCTTTTTTTTTTTTTCTTTCTTTCTTTCCACTGATTCCTTCCTTTTCTTCTTCCACTTCTATCTACTCCTCTTTCCTCCTCAAATTCCACTCCAAATCTCAAATCTAAACAAGATTTTAGAAGAAAATGAAATGGGAAATAAGATCAAGGATGGAAATCATGCATAAACAAGCTTCAAGAACTTGGAAAAAGTAGAGATAGAGAGAAATCAAGAAGTTTGAATTGCCTAAAAGAGATAAGTTTTCTTTTTTCCTTTGTTTCATTTGTTATTTATGTTTATATATGTTAGTTTGATGCTTGTTACATGTTGGGTAGATGAAGAAGATGATGAATAGTAAATGTAGGGTTAGATGGAATGGTTTGGAGGTGTTTGATGTTGTTGAAAGAGAATAGAAGTGTTAGAAGTATAGAAACTAGCTTATATGATGTCTAGATAATGTTTTAATAGAAATAAAATGTGTAAAAATATGTTAAAGTTATGAAAAAGGAGTACAAGTTTCGTGATAGGGGATTGCTAGGGCAGCACAAGCATGTAGGAGCCTATGCTAAGTATTGTAGGGGAAATACTCTAATCTGGACGTTTTTTAGGATCAACATGGTCGTGCAGACAGGTCGTGCAGCCTTCCCTTTTTCATAGTCTGACCGTAATATGACCGTAACTTTTTCTTCAAAACTCGGATTAAAGTCATTCAAAATGCTGCGGAAAGCCTAAAAAGCAACCTACAACTTTTATGTTTTTGGAAATTCTATAAGTATTAAGGCCTAAATTTTATTTTTTTATAACTACTTCATATAAAAAAAAAGTTGAAAACCTATGTTTACTAGTTAAATTTATGTAATTAAGTATAAAATGAACTTAGCTAATAAAACTAGCTTCGAATTAACTGAATGGACTTGAATGAATTAAAATGAATTGAATTAATTGAGAGTATTCAACTTGGCTAAGTGTAATATACAAATAGATAAATAATAGTGAAGGGTAGTAATGGTATATATTGTTGTTTAAGAGGGCAATCTTGTCTTTTGATAGACAGAATTAGACTTGAAGAAGTTGTTCACGAAGAACATGAAGGGGAGGACTTAGGCCGGCTTCAAAGCCGCCAACTTTGGTGTGTAAAGCCGCCAGCTTTGAAGCTTCGAAAGATTTTGAAGCAAAATTGAAAAGATGGCAGCGTATTAGGGTACACCGACCTTAGGATGCCAATGTAGATCATCAATGCCGCCAACATAGTATGGAAAGCTGCCAGCCTTCTACTGGCTTACAATCCAAAATCTTGCTTCTTCAAATCCAAGCTGCCCTGAGCAGTCAACTCATGTCCAGCCTATATTCTATGAAAAATAAACATCTTTTCCTTGTGCTAGGGTTTCCTAATTCTTATATATGTTCCCTGAGTCTTTAGTTCTTCCTCACATCTCTTCCTAAGGCAATTCTAGGTAAGATATTTCTCTCAAATATCTTTTAGGTTAATCTTTGATTAGATCTTAATTCCTAGTTATTGTTTCAATTGGTGTTGTGAGGAGTCAAGTGGTTGGAGACAAAACCTTAAATGTTGCTGGAATTGTGATTTCTTGGTAATCAAGATGAATTTGGAATCTCATCCTAGATAAGGTATAAATCTGTCTTATCTTTGTATCATCGAAGTAATCTTTTCTGATTTGTGGTTTATGATTGCTATGAAAGGAATTCTAAGGTTTTGGTGAACGTTGGAGAAGTCGTAAGCTATTAGATTTGGTAGTCAATATACCGATTTAGGAGGTAAGTGTATAAACCTAGATCTTAGTTTTGTTAGATTAGGGTTTGGTTTATCTTCAGATTCGTTTATGCATATGGGTATGTTGAGATGGTTTTGTTTTATGAGCAGGGTTCTATTGATATTACGGTTTTGGTGAAAGAGCTGATCTAGCTACGACCTTACTTTGTGTTGTTTGTGTTTGTAGAATTAAAAAAAATAAATTGACTTAATTCTATACAGATTATAACTGAAAAGTGTGCTACTTGTGTTTGGCTTTAGTTAGTAAAGACCATGCAAAGTGTGATATTAACGAAGTGCACTAATGATCCTTGTATGTCGTTGTCCCTAGTAGAGTTGCACTTGGAGATGATTCCGGTAGATTAGGAGTCGTGTTAGCCCTTACAATGGTATGCAGTTATGTGTGGGGAGTACCCAACATCAGTATATGTATATTAAGTATTTTATATGAAGGCTTATTAATCAAGGTCATGAGTTACTCTGGGTTTAGAACTAGATGCATATGATTCTAAATTGTGTTATTTGCTTTACTAATCAAAGATAATAGCATGTGTTTGCTGCATTAGTTTAGGACTGTATGTGATATTTGAATATTGCATGTTCATACGTATTTATTTGTGGTATGGCGTACTGGTCGTTTTCACTCACTCCTTTATTTTTCAAGTACAGGTGAAGATGATATTGTTTATGACTTGTCCAAGTATGATCTATATATAGATCATGAGGATGGCAATAGTGGACTTGACCATCCAATTGAGGACCAGTAGATCCTGAGTATTGGAATTAGGAGGTCGATATGGAAGATATTTTGAAGTTTTATTTTTATGTTATCAGTTATTGAAGACTTTATGAGACTAGTTTGTTAGGTTTTATTTGGTTTGATGACATGTAGTTTCGGATTTTGTTAGTTTATGTTTTCCAGAAAGTTTATTTTATGTGATGTTTTAAAGTAATCCAAGTGTGAGTTTTGGTGAAGATATTTGGTATAACTTGTGGTTTAGTAATTTATAGCCTTGGCATATTCTTAATAAGAGGAGAACACGTGGCTAGTTGTAATGCCTTTAACTTAGGGCGTTATACTAAGATTAAGTTAACATAAACTTAAGTTCATCAAACGAGCTTAGTTAGGTTCAATATAGTCTAATAAATCATGATGAGATAAAATGAACTAGCTTAATTTAAAATCTTGTTAATGGGATGAATGCTTGCAATTTAGTAACTAAACTAGGCTTAATATGGAATTTGGATATAAAGTAATTTCGTTAATAGACTTAAGTCTAATATAACTTGCAGAACTAGAAGAAGCTAAAATGAAATTGTTTTGAAATATGAGATTTAAGTTTATTAAGGTCTTAATAGATATATGAGAGTAAATTAGAGAGATTAATGAATATGATTTAATAATTGGATTTAGTAAATAAGATAAGTTAATATGAACCTAGCTAGTAAATGAATTAGATGTAATTGTAATGTAATAAACTTAAGTTAATATAGGAAATATGTTGTTTCAAATGTGTTTTTTTGCTATGGAAATGGGTATTTTTATATATGAATGACATGCTGATGTGGTATGTCATTTTTACTTTATATTTTTCATAGGATTTTGAGCTTAATTTGCTAAGAATTTTTTATAAAATCCTATAAAAAAATTATGTTTTTTATAAATAATTTTGTTTTAAAGCTCTTAGAATCAAATGAAGAGTAATCAAGTGTTTTAATTCAGATTTGGAGCAAAAATAACAAGTAAAGTCGAGATTGAAGAAGTCAAGCCCTGTAAAGCCATAGCTGAGGCCAAACAAAGAAAGAAGACAATAAAAATTGGTTTATCGAGCCTCAACTGCAAGTCCTTGACATGACCCTCGACTTCAATCGAAGCGCTCGAGCATCATTCTAGAGAAAATACATTGTCGAGCCTCAAAGTCGAGCCTCAAATCTTGACCCTGGACAATTGTGTTAACAGATCAATTCTTCATCAGAATTACCTCGAGCCTCAATAATACGACCCTCAACTCTCTCAATTTTACCTTCAATAGAGCAATGGACAAAAACGCACAATTTACTTAGGAAATTCCTGAAGTTGAGCCTGATCTTGCTTAATACGAGCCTTAACCAACAGATCACACGCGACTCTCGACGAGTTTTTTCAGAGATCATATGCGCACGTGAAAAGTTATCAAATTCTGTTAGAAAGAATCTACCGAATCTGCCACATGTCAAATAAAGTAGGCCATGCTTTCTGTGCCTAGTAGACTATAAATAAACGTGCAAGCATGCATTGTAATGTATATACTAATAGTGTAAAATCAATATTAACCCAATGTTTGTAGTTTCTATGAATTTCTGAGCAATCAATTGATTAATCTTTCAACTTTGTTTTATTTCGTCTAATTTGTGCTTATTTTGATCAATCTATGGAGAAATAAACTCCTATAGCTTAGTGATTACAAATCCAATTCCTGATTCAATTTGATTTCAAATGCGCTTTCAAGTAAATTTGATTGGGTATTTGTAATTAGTAACTTGAACTTAACTTGTGGTTTTTGAAGGAATGGTGCATTCTTTTAGATCCACGATCGATTTCAATTGAATAGATCAAGAGATCATTCAATTGACTAAATCTGTGGTTGCTAACGGAGTTGATCTTAACTACCTCTTGCCGAGGAATGGGTAAAGATTTTCTGTCACTTGTTTTAAGAATTCATTGAGTTGTCTTTTTAAAACAATGGATTCCTATTCTTTATCCAGGTCTAATTGAAACTTAAGACTACTGGTTTTAGCTAAATCTAGAACTACTAACTTCGAGAGAAGCTTTAGTTTAAATTAAAGAATCCAGTGGTATAAACATACCATTCAAACAGCTTTTAAGAAGTTTGTTGTTCTTAAGAAATCATTCTGATAAGGAATTGGTGAAATAACCCTGAGCTACTATTTCATAGAAGTTACAGGCTTATTTCTCATTTTACCCATTAAACGTTTGTGAATATTTCTAACTTAGCATAGTTCATTTTCTTTATGTTATTCAAACCTTTCTTTAGCTAGATAATTAATGAGGTTGAGAGTATACTAGCTGTCAATCATTCCCTTAAGACCGACCTAAATCATTATTTATGCTACATTTGATGGGTGCGTTTGCCCTGTGAGACCATAGTTATTGAATCTGACTTAGAAAACATTTATAAATTTGAAAAACTTGGTTCATGATCAGTGAAAATTGAGAATTTTAAAATCATTCACAACACAACCAAGTTTTCTGGCACAGTTGCCGGGGAATAGTGTTAGATTCAATTTTTGAAGCCCGACAGGGTAATAGTAGAAATTAATTTTCATTTGTTATTCTAGCCAATTTAACTTTGTAAATATCTTTTGTATACATTTGTTGTGATCTGTAACTATCTTTTGTTGATCTAACCTTTCTTTTTGTTCTTGTATATATTTGTTTATTTATTTTCTTTTCTATATTTATTCTGTATTTATTCTGTTTTATATTTCTGTTTTGTTTCGATTCTTCAATTCATTAATTCTTTTATTGTACATACTCGTTTCTTATTTCATGTCTTGTTAATTATTTATTCTTTTATTTGTTAATCTTTAATTAGTTCATTCTTTGTATATATTTTTGTTTTCTTCTGATTTATTTTCAAATATAATGTAGGCATATAACTAGGAGTCAATCTAAATTCTTGTTTCCGTTGGATCTAGAACCACAACGTATAGGTCAAAAAGCAAACAACAAAAAATGGCTGACCATGGTGAGGTTCAGGAGGATAATGAACAACCTAGGGTGAACTAACCCATAACGATGATTGATTTCTATAAACCTAACCTAGATGGAGCCAATACTAGCATCAACTGACCCAGAGTTGCTGCTAACAACTTTGAGATTATACCCAATATCATCCAAATGGTCCAACAAAAGGTCCAGTTTGATGGCTTATAAAATGAGGACCCTAATAGCCATCTGCAGTAGTTTCTAGAGATTTGTGACACATTCAAAATAAATGATGTGTTTGAGGATGCGATTAAGTTGAGATTATTTCCATTTTCCCTTAGTGGAAATGCTAAAAAATGGTTGAATGGATTGCCAAATAATTCCATCTCCACTTGGCAACAAATGGTCGAGAGTTTTATGAGGAAATATTTCCCACCTTCTAGAATAGTCAAGTTGAAAGCTGATATTGCTTCATTCCACCAAATGGATTCTAAAGCATTGTATAAAGCTTTCGAGAGATAGAAGGAGTTGCTGGCAAGATGCCCATACCATGGACTACCTGAATAGACCCAGGTACAAGCTTTTTATAATGGATTGAACTATAGGACTAGGCAATTGATTGATGCACCTGCTGGAGGAAGTCTTAATTATAAGTCCCCTGAGGAGTGCTTGAACCTATTTGAAGATATGGCTAACAACCATTATCAATGGTCATTTGTAAGAGCCAAGAAGGAGAGATCAGGAGGAGTTTTTGAGCTTGATGTTGTGTCAAATTTGACTGCCAAAATTGAGGCTCTAAGCAGAAAAGTGGAACATTTGTCTATGGGGAGAACCCAAGTAAATATGATTGTTGAGTTTCCTGACCAAAACATTGAAGGAATGACCTCTAAGAGTTGAGTTTGTGAACAATTTTTCTTGCCAAAAGACTGACCCTTACATTAACACTTACAATCCTGGTTGGAGGAACCATCCAAAGTTCAGGTAGAGTAACAATAATTTTCAAAATCAATTGAACCCACCCAATTTTTAGAAACTACCAGTATAAAGGTCAGGAGCATATCAAGGAAACAACAAATCTCTTGAAGATTTAGTTTCCCAATTTATCAAAGCTTCTGAGAATAGGCAGCATGGAATAGATGCTACATTAAGAAATCATTTTCATGCCCCAAAGGGTACCCTAAATGCGATAGTCCATCACACTTGATATTTAAACTCATGTATGACAACCTTAGTCATCCCATGAGTTTAGACACCAGGTGTAAGGCTTACGTTCACTATGTAGGGGACCTTACTTTGAATTGAAATAGCTTAAGAAGATATATATAGAAATATGAATATAAATCATAACAGTTATGACCAAGGTTAATCTATTACAAAGATCTAAGGGGCATACACCCGTCAAAATATTAAGAGCCTTTAGGGTCCACAAAGGTCTCTTACAACAATATGTATATATATATAATTAAGGAGATTTAACTAGAAGTCTATGCCTAACATCTAGGTCCCGACTTCTCCAAAAAGCTCCTTAATTTCCAAAAGCTGTACCTGAGAAGTGGCCTTTTGGGGATAGCCATAAATAATTGTACTGCAATAGGAAACTGTGAGAGTATAAGCTTACAAGCTTAGTGAGTTCCACTTCCAAATTAAATACTCAATCAAACAAGAGAGCAAGCAAGTTATTTTAAACAATCATATGAAATGCACAAGTACGTGAGCATACAATACATAAGACTTTTCGAGAGTCCTATGTTGAATGGATTTACGCCATCCATTCAGAATTAGGTGTTTCATGCCCATACGACCATTGATTTCAATTTTACTCTCAATCATTTAGTGGTTGTTTCAGGTGCCCACCCACTCATTAATTACGTAGTTGATTCAAGTGTCTACTCCACTTCTATTTTAATTCAAGCGACCCCGCGCCGATATCCAAGTTTTTAGGCCCACCCATCGCCTAGCTATTATGCCTTTTTCCCACAAAGGTATAACAACGAATATGATGTGACTCAATATATGTTATGCATGAACAATTTAGTTATATAGTCATGGCATACTATTTAAGTGAATTATAGGCGATCACAGAGATTTCAGACACTTTAATTCTATACTAGATCATACAAATGTTCATAGCGCTTCTCGTTTCGATATTCTTATCATCAATTCAACCAAATAAAATTCACATATGCATTCCAGTTTTATCTTGTCCTAGTTCTAATGCCACTAACATTACAAGCAAAATCATAAGCATGTAATTTAAAGAAAGTGAACTCACTTTGCCATGGTGCGAAATTCCTCTTAATCGTAATAATCCTCGGGAAGGTCTAGTTTGTTTCCCAAGTTTCCTATCAAAAGGAATACCTCTAATGAGTATTTCTATGAAGTTTAAATGAACTAATAAATTCTATTCTAACAAGTTCGTCAAAGTTTGCTTAAGAGGAAATTCCAACTTAAAATGGCCATAAATTGGTCATTTTAACACGGAATTTCACATATTATATACCGATTTCAACCTATTCTAGAACTATCTATTTCTAAAGTTATTTCCATCAAGCAAGGTCATTTAGTTCATGAACAGCAGGGTACAGAATGTTGTACAAGGTTCCCAACCCATAAATCAAATTCTAATTTCAATCCAAGCATCATTCAAAAGCTTTGATAGATACTTAGCTATCATTATATCTTGAAAGAATCTTTTATATACATATATAACTCAATATCATGTATGATTCATGGGTTTTGATCAATCTATTTCCTTATGTACTTAGACAATGTTTTATGGTATTTGAAAGACACTATTTTCTTAAGCTTTGTTTCTACCAAGTATATTGTATGTACATACAATATCTACACGTTATTATCATAAATGACATGATATGAGCTATCTATGTGTATATCCTTAATGCTATTTGATTACAAGAATTTTTAGAAAACTTTTTATTTTACAAAACCTTTTAAAATACTTGACTTAGGAAAACTAGTTTTATTTCTTGCAAATTCACACTTGTTTTTATTAAAATACAACCTTAATGACCTATATGCCTAACACCTTCATTATTTTAATAAAATTCTTCATTTTGGAGTTGGAAAATAGATGTTTAAATAGGGATATTACCTAGTTACGAATTTTACAAAATTTTAAGGAATGAAAACATTGTTTGATCTATATTTTAAAACATTTCCTTATTTTAGGACTATACCTTGATAAAATCCACTTATCTTTATCAAAATTAAGTTTTTATTACATATATTCCCTAAGGCTCCTATTTTTCTATTAAAATCCTCATTTTGGTAATTGGAAATAGGTGTTTAAATGGGGGTCATTTCTAAATCTAGATTTTGAAATTTATGTTTGATATTGTTTCTTGTGTAAAACTCATTTAATCTTTCTAAAATTAAGCCTTAATCAAACATACTCTTTAAGGCTTCCATTTCTTTAATAAGACTCTTGTTTTAGGGTTAAAAATAGGTGTTCACATATCAACCTTTCCTTATTACGAATATTAAGTTTGTTGTTGGGGTTGAAACATAATGCTAACATAACTTTTGTAAACTTTTCTTATTTTGAAACTATCTCTTAGTAGATCTAAGCTTTACTCCTCAAAACCATTCCTTTATGATACATATTCCCTAAGCCCTTCATATTTAATGTAAAATACTCATTTTGGAGTTGGAAAATAGCTTTTCTAAATAGGGTTCTTTTTCCATTAGAATTTCCAAAAATCATTTTTGTTGAAACAAAGATGGATCTTGAACTTTTTAAGATATTCTCACTATTATCATGCTCCTACAAGTCTTTTAGGTATCTAAGACAAAAATCTATGACATTTATGTACTCAAAACAACTAGATCTAATATATCATGCAAGTCATGAATGCAAATGCACTATGAACACTATGTAGGTGAGTTTAATAAAAGAATACATGCACAAAATATCAAGAAGAACAACATAAAGCAATAATATAGCAAAATAATAGTAAAACAACTTAAATATCAAGATTCACAACATTGTGATGGCAAGAATCTCATGCTTAAGTGTTTCCACATCCTTAGCATAAAGCTCATGATAATCTTAGTGGAACCATACATATATGATCTTTCCATTACATATTTTATTGTGGTAAGATATAGATCTATTACCTATTAAATGTGTGGAGTAAGAAAAACTTAAAAAAGAATATCGTGTGAGTGTGTGTGTAGGGAGGGGGCCTCACAGCAAGAGGGAGAGGGAGTGAGAGAGTTGAGAGAAAAATTTTCAAAGTTGATTTGGTAAAAAAAAAAAAAAGAAAAAGTGTAAAGTGAAAGGCTTAAGAGAGTTTATGGAGGAAATAGATTAGGGTTTTTGTATGATTAATAAAAGAAAGAAAATAAAACAAATTGAGATAGAGGACGGGGGATTGGGGTGGCACCGGCTACAAAAAGGGGGAGGGAGAGAGTTGTGTGATTTGTTTTGTGTAATAAAATTCAAATTTAATAAGTAATTTCAGTAATAAAATGTATTGAAAAAGTAAATTTGTAAGGAAAATGATGTAAGATTATAAGAATAGGTCGTAAGGATGTAAGAATAGGGTATGGGTTAGTTGTACTTGTAAATAGTGTGATTATAAATCAAAAAGTAGATTAGATAATTAAATTATCGGTAGTAATGAAAATACGATAAAAAAGCTATAACTGAAACTTTTATAAACCGAAAAATTATATAACTGATATATTTGGAAATCTTATGCAATTATGAATCTAATAGTACTAATAGCATATTATTGGTATCTCAAGCTTCGGGACACACTTTTCATAGTCTGTATCCGATCGGATTCGAAATAAGCCAAAAATTTATCCAGTTGATATTTTTAAGCAT
Organism: Combretum micranthum; assembly: GCA_024138025.1. Classification (NCBI taxonomy): domain Eukaryota; kingdom Viridiplantae; phylum Streptophyta; class Magnoliopsida; order Myrtales; family Combretaceae; genus Combretum; species Combretum micranthum. The sequence goes on from JAMXBD010000749.1 coordinate 247,223, forward strand.
TCTAATATTATTATGGGTCAATCTACACTCTTCACTCATATTTCGACTTCTTGATTTAAGAACATGGGATTACCTGATCTAAACTGCTAGGGTTTCCTGAGAATTTATTGACTTAGGACTTCCAGTTGACTTTCCAGCTTACGGTTTAAGCTTGAAATTACCCTAAAAATTAGGGTTTTATAATCATACTGCTACCATTCATAACTTAGAGAACCAGCTTTGCCAAATTTCCAAAATTCTTTTAAAGAGACCTTCAGGATCATTACCTTAAAATATTGAGCCCAATCCGCGTAATTAAACAAAGCAAGAATGATTTCTAGGATGATTATCCTGCATCTTTTTCTGTTTGTTTTTGACAAAATGATCTAGTTGTTTTAAGATAGGAAGGAAGACAAAAATCTATGTGTTGAACTCTTTTATGATGAATGCAATGGATTAATTTTGTTATATCATATGCTTGCATAGAATGGTTGATGAATGTGGTTATATATATTATTATGTGAAATGTGTGCAGGTACAAGTTTCAGCCTCAACAACTTTGAGGTGAATTATAAAAACAAGCCTCATTGTCGAGCCCTCCCATTTGGCCTTCGACAATGTTAAATTCTTTTTGTGAATAAAATAATGGAATCGTTGGCCTCGCATTCTTTAATTCTTTTCAAATAAGCTACAACTTTGTTTTTAAGTCGAGTGTCGTTTATTCTTTGTTTCTTTAGTCTTAACTAAATAAAATAACATGTTTTGTCGTTTTCTGCTTTCGCTCTTAAAAAGTTTTGAAAAGAAAAAAAACTGTTCATTCTACACTAGACACAAACACTGTTCTTGCACTCGAAACTCTTTCTTACTTGCCTTTGCAGAATTTTAACTAAAAGTCCCAAAAACCTTCAAATATCTCAAAGCTATAATCATATCAGGTATGCTTTTTACATTATGTTCTAATTTCTACTGTTATTATAGAATGTGTTTTGTATTTTAGGGTTTTTTAAAAATTTCTGGTTGAACTTGATAAAAATGATGAACTTTTATTTTTAAAGTAACTTGTTAAGTAATGTTGTTCTTAAAACTTTGCGTAAGCAGTTACAAACTTCGTTTTCTTCTCGGACTTATTAAGTTCTATAGAAACCTTAGCTTGTCTCTGATTACTCAAAATAATGATAGTAAATTAAAAATATGCATTTCAAGTATAAGTATAAACTAATTTATTTTATCTCTTTTTGCAGAATAAATGGCACCAAAAAGACAGCAAACACAATTCCAGGTAAGTACCCAAGCTCTTAAAAATCACTGCTGATGATAGGGATAGGTTAAATCTATTTTTATCCTAGAAAAAAGGATAGTAGAAAATGTTGTGGTGAATTAGGGATTGTTAAGGAGTTTGGGATGGAAGAAGAATTTCTAAAATTCTTTGAAGATCCTGTATGGAGGAAAATATTTGAAATTAAGGAGAATGTATATACTAGCACTACTGTAGCCTTTCTGGCTAGTCTGAAAATGGAAGGGAAAGTGCCCAGCTTAGATAGCTAGTAAGGTTTTATGCCTTTAGGGAGTACAAAGAGGTCCTAATGAGGACATTCATCTACGCCATGGGGCCGTATAATGATGTAGGATATTTGGAGGAACCAGAATTTCAAGAGCTGCCCCTAGAAATACGTGAAGGAGATTTCAAGAGATTCTAAGAACCAAAATTTCTTAGAGTTTGCCCCTTCAAGGACAATAAGGTCCAAGTTTAGGAATAAAAGTGTGCAAATGCTACACTACATGCTGATAAAGAGTATTTTCTCTAAATTGGAGGAAAGGTCAACAGTTTCTGAAGCAGAGCTGCACCCTATTATTAGCATAGTGAGGGGGATTAAGATAAATATAGGGTTATTAGTAGCTTATAGGCTCAAGTATCGAGCCACACTGAATTACAAAGGAATATTCCTTTATAGCTTAATCACAAGGATTTTGAGAAACTTAAGAATGTGGCCAGGGCAGGGGCCAATTGATTTAATTTGCAAGTAGAAAGTGCTTCAAAAGAAAGCCTTTAGAGATTGGAAATTAGTGGAACTAGATACAACAATAAAGCCAGAATTTGACCCTAACCCATTAGTTGAGCCCCAGCCTTTCCAAGAGTCAGCTACACTAGTTGAACAACAAGTTTTTGAGCCACATATCCCCTTCCACAAGAAGAAACCCCATTGGCACAACCTGAGGCTTCTGCATCAAAAGCTACACCATAACCCTCTTCAGTAAGCTTCCATAGAATGGAAAATGAAGTTATTGAGATGAAGAAAGCTTGCTGATTTGGAAAAGAGTACTAAAGAGGGTATGGACAATCTAAGGAGTATGATGTCCAATATTTTAGAGGTAGTATCAAGGCTACTTCCACAACCCACAACATCCAAATCACCTTCTCCACAACCTATTTTGGCAGAGTCACATCCTGATGATAATGATGATGACAATGATGTCAAACCACCATCCCCATATACACATAGCTCACCCATACCATGCACTAAAATCATACACCCTGAAAACCTTAAAACCACAACCCAAATACACCCACTGTAAGCCCCTAATTTTTAGGGTAATATCGAGTTCAAAGCCTAAATCAGAAAGTCAACCGGAAACCCTAAATCAACAAATTCTTAGGAAATGGTTTAGATCTGACAACCCCGTGTTCTTAACTCAAGAAGTCGAAATATGAGTAGAGTGTGTAGATTGATTCCTAATAATATTAGGATGCTTAAAAATGTCAGATTAGTAAATTTTCGACCTATTTCAAACCTGATCAGATACTGACTTTGAACAGCGTATCCCGAGACTCGAGATACAAAAAATTACGTTATTAGTATCGTTAGACTCGTAATTTCATAAGATTTCCAAATATATCAGTTATGTAACTTTTCGAGTTATAAAAGTTACACTTATAGCATTTTTATCATATTTTCATTATTACCGGTAATTTAATTGTCCAATCTACTTTTTGATTTCCAATCACACTATTCACAAGTACAACCACCCATATCCTATTCTTACATCCTTACAATCTACTCTTACAATATTACATCATTTTCCTTACATTTTCTTTTCCAATGCAACATTTACTACTTGAATTACTTATTTAAAATCAAAACTTACACAACACAAAACAAAACATCTCTCTCTCCCTTTAACCAAAACCGGTGCCCCCCCATGCCCTCTCTCTCTCTATTTGTTTCATTTTTTTTATTATTTCTTTTATTACAAAAATGATAATCCCATTCCCTATATAAAATCCTTTATGCCTTTACCATTTCATTTTCTTTCTTTCCTCATTTTCACTCTTGGAAAAACTTTGCAAAACTCTCTTTTCTCTCCCCTCATTGCCGTGACCCTTCCATACACACAAACACACACACTATATTTTTCTTCAAGTTCTTCTTTCAAACACTAAATAGGTAATAGATCCACACCCTACCACCTTAAAAACATGTAATGACAAGATCATACATGTATGATTCCACTTAAAATCCCCATGAGCTTTATGCTAGGGAGGTGAAAATATTTAAACGTGAGATCCTTGCCATCACAATGTTATAGATCTTGTTATTTAAGTTGTTTTTGCTATTATTATGCTTTGTTTTTTAGCTATGTTGTTATTATTAATGTTTTGTGCATGTATTCATCATTTAACCATATCCACATAATGATTATAGTGCATTTGCATTTATGACTAGTATAATAAACTAGATCTAGTTGTTTTGAGTTCATAAATGTCTAAGGTTTTTGTTTTATATACATAAAAAATTTGCAGTAGCATGATAATAGTGGAAAAATTTTAAAAAGCTTAAGATCTATTTTAGTTTCAACAAAAATAATTTTTAGAAATTCAGATCTAAAAAGAACCCTACTTAGTAAAGCTATTTTTCAACTTCAAAATTAGTATTTTACATTAAAAATGAAAGGCTTAGGAAATAGGTATCATAAATGAGTAATCTTGATGAGTAAAGCTTAGATCTACTAAGGGATATTTTTCAAAACAAGAAAAGTTTACAAAAGTCGTGTTAACATTATGTTTCAACCCCAACAACAAACTTGAAATTTGTAATAAGGAAAGCTTGATATGTGAACATCTATTTTTTAACCCCAAAACATGATTATTATTAAAGAAATGGAAGCCTTAAGGAATAGGTTTGATTAGGAGTTATTTTTAGAAAGATTAAATGAGTTTTACAAAGAAACAATCTCAAATATAAATTTCAAAATTCGGATTTAAAAATGACCTCTATTTAAACACCTATTTCCAAATCCCAAAATGAGGATTTTAATGGAAAAATAGAAGTCCTAGGGAATACATGTAATAAAGACCTAATTTTGACAAGGATAAATGAAATTTACAAAAGTATAATCCTAAAACAAGGAAAGGTTTCAAAGTATAGATTAAACAATGTTTTCATTCCTTAAAAGTCTTGTAAAAATTCATAACTAGGTAAAACCCCTATGTAAACATCTATTTTCCAACTTCAAAATGAAGAATTTTATTAAAATAATGAAGGTGTTAGGCATATAGCTTATTATAGTTGAGTTTTGATAAAAGCAAGTGTGATTTTGCAGTGATTAAAATTAGTTTTTTTAAGTCTAGTGATTTTTAAAGTTTTGCAAAGCAAAAGTTTTCTAAAAGAATTCTTGATATCAAATATCATTGAAGATATACATATAAATAGTTCATCTCATGACATTCATGATAATAACTTATAGGTATTGCATGTACACATAATGCACTTGGTAGAAACAAAGTTAGGAAAATAGTGTCTTACACATCCCATAAAGCATTGTCTAAGTACATGAAGAAATAGATTTACCAGCACCCATGAATTATGTCTGATATTGCGTTATATATATGTATATAAAAGAGTCTTTCAAGATATAAAGATAGCTAAGTATCTATCAAAGCTTTGGAATGATGCTTGGATTGAATTTAGAAATTAATTTGTGGGTTGGGAATTTCGTATAGCATTCTATACCTTTCTATTCATGGACCAAACAACCTTTTTGATGAAAATAACTTTAAAAATAGATAGCTCTCGTCGAATAGGTAGAAATCGATATATAATATGCAAAATTTCGAGTTAAAATGACCAAGTTATAGCCGTTTTAAGTTAGAATTTCCTCTTAAATGAACTTTGATGAACTTGTTAGAATAGAATTTATAACTTCACTCAAACTTCATAGAAATACTTATTTGAGTTATTTCTTTTGATCAGGAGACTTGAGAGATAGACTAGACCTTCCCGAGGACTATTACGATTAAGTGGATTTTCATGCCATGGTAAAGTGAGTTCACTATCTTTAAACTACATGGTTATGATTGTGCTTGTAATGATAGTAGCATTAGATTTAAGGCAAGATAAAATTAGAATGTGCATGTGAACTCTATTTGATTGAATCGATGATAAGAATATTGAAATGGGAATTGTTATAAATATTGGTATGATATAGTATAGCATTGAAATGTCTACAATATCTATGATCGCCCTTAATCTGTTTAATTAATATGCCATGATCTTATAATTAAATTTACCATGCATACCATATGTTGAGTCACATTACATTTGTTATTATACCTTAGTGGGAAGAAGGCATAATAGTTAGGCAACGAGTAGGCTAGAAAACTCGAATGTTGGCATAATGGCCTAAATTAAAATGGAAGTGGTGTAAGCACTTGTATCAACTACAAAATTAATGAATGGGTGGGCACCTGAATCAACCACTATATAAATGAGAAAAATTAAAATCTATGGTCATATGGGCCTAAAACACCAAACCCCGAATGGAGGGTGTAAATCCATTCAACATAGGACTCCTGAAAATTTTTATGTATTATATGCTCACGTGCTTATGCATTTCATATGATTGATAATATAACTTGTTTGCCCTATTTTATGATAAAGTATTTAATTTGGAAGTGAAACTCACTAAGCTCGTAAGCTTATACCCCTATAGTTTCCTGTTGCAGTATGATTATTTATGGCTATCCTCGAGAGGCTACTTTCCTTAGGTACAGCTTTTGGAATTTAAGAAGCTTTTTGAAGAAGTCGAGACTTAGATGTTAGGCATAGACTTCTAGTTAAATCTCCTTAATCTTATATATATATATTATATATATATGTTGATGTAAAAGACTTTTGAGGACCTAAGGACTCTTAATATTTTGGTGAGGGTATGCCCCTAGATCTTTATAATAGATTAATCTAGTTATAACTGTTATGATTTATATTCTTATCGCTATGTATGTCTTCTTAAGCTATTTCGAATCAAAGTAAGGTCCCCTACATGGTGAACGTAAGCTTTACACCCTGTATCTAAACTCACGAGATGACTAAGATTGTCATACTTGAGTTTAAATATCGAGTGTGGTGGACTGTCATGTATAGGGTACACTTTGGTGCATGACACTCACCCCCTATAAATACAGAACTATACACATCACCACCAACACCCATCCTAAACACAGAACCATCACAACAGTTGGCTGAGTCATCTGCTCAGAACATTTCTAAGGACAATGAAGCCATTGTTCAACCACAACCCATCCTTTCACCTTAACCACCAATAATGGAGACCGTGCAATTAGCTCCAATTGTATATACTTCAACAAAGAGGAAGAGGACCAAGCAACCAGCAATAAAGAGAAGGAGAATGATCGTTCTAGAAGACATAGAGTTGGATGAAGGTCCAACACAACCAGTTACATCAAAGACAATAATAGAGCCAGTTTTTGTAGATGCTCCAGCTGTTCCTCAAGTAGAAAACTCTGATAGTGAATACAACCTTAATTTATTAAGTGATTTAGTACAGAAGGTTGTACAACAAGCTAGATTAGAAAAGAGGATGGCAGCAAAGGACAGGCCTATTAATAAGGAATCCAATGAAGCTGCCATAAAATAAACAAAAATAATAGAGGAAGTAGCACTCTCTTAAGAAACAACCATAGAGCAAGTTTTTGTAGATGCTCTAGGTGTTTCAGATGCTATACCTCTTCAACAAGCACCTCTCAGGTGCGCAATTTTTGAGTTAATAGAAAGAATGGATCCTGCCATAAGAAGAGAGGCAGAAATGGATAGAGCACACCAAGAAAGAATGCGTGCATTGGAGTAGTGGCAAAAAGAATATAGAGAAAAACAAGCTCAAAGGCAATCTAAGGATGAAAGATGGTCAAAAGGAACCGCTGAGGAACACACTCTAACATGGGATAGACTTGAAATTTTCTATCCTCCACGCCTCTAATTAGAAGCAGCCACAGATCATGAAGAGGGGAATATTCAAACAGAAACCCTTGTGACTCATGATTCTCCGCAACAACAACAGCAGCTCTCTCTTGATACTTTTCTATAAGACACGGAGGATACCCTCACAATAACCCAATTGTTGGAGGCTACAAGAGAAGAGAAGAAAAGAAAAATAAGGATTCACCAATCCCATCAAAAGGCAAGGAGCAAACAAAAAGATTCTATCAGATGAAAGCCTATGTCACTAGAGTGGAAGTTGGGAGATTAACAAAAGCCATAGAGGCTGAAAAGAAGAAAAGAGCAAAAACCCGACTTCAAAATCTACCACTTCCAATAAACGAATACTCCCAGCTAGAGATTGTTAAAGCCCTTCAAGGTATAGAGGACATGGCTGCTGATAATGAGGATCTTTATGACGATAGCCTCCTAAATAATGATGATGATAAGGAAAGGAGGAGATAAGAGGAAGCCAATCAAAAGAGATTGGCTCAATTAGAAAGTGATGCTGCCCTTGCACAAAGACTACAAGAAAGCTGGATAAAGAAGAAAGGGCAACATAAAAAAATAAAGTGCTTAGTCCTCCACTAGATCCTACCAAGGAAGCCCCTAGAAGCTCAGCCACTAGAGGTAAAGGGAGAGCTAATGAAAGAGACAGAGGAATGATTAGTAATAGAGGTAGAGGTAGAAGTTATAATAGGGGTAGAAGACAAGGAAGAGGAGGAAGAAGTAGAAACCCCTGTGAAGACCCTCCTAAGCCACGAAGAGGAAGAGGAAATGAATTTAATAAAAGCTTCAAATAATTGTTGGGAATGGACCATTGAAGAAACCAATTTTTCATTATTCTTTATTCGTTTTAGTTTAAACATCTTTGTAATTGTTGTACAAATGTTCTTCATTCTTTTTATTTATTTCAATAAAATGTAGATTCTTTTTCATTCTTTATGTTTTTTATTTTCCTTATGAATTGCTTTCTGTCAATAACTCTATTGAGGCTCTGATTGAGCCTCGATAATAACATATGTTTTTCCAAGTTCTTTGTGTTAACAAACTTAAACAGGTCTCGATCAACCAAGTTGACCCTCAAGCTTACACAAGAGAGAAGTTTTCTTCATTTCTCAAATTCTTTTTAATTTGTGCTTTAAAAATTACTTTGATAAAATTGAATCCCCTAACTGTTCATATAAATGATAAACATTGCGGACAATGTTTGACTTAAGTGTGGGGGAGGGTTAAACAAGATAAATGGATCTAATAACTTAATAAATTGCATGAATAGAGTATATACTGATATAGATCAAGCTTCCCACACAAATTCATAAAAACTCAATGAAATGGTTAAAATTTGACAAAATTTTTTCGAAAAATCACTTAGTTAAATGAATTATGAAATTGTCTCGAAACTTAACAATTTTTACCTTGTTTAAATCAATTGACAATATCTGCGTGAAGTAGTTTTACTTATTACTTAGTTTAGAATTTTAGAGTTGGAATTAGCTTAAGATCCTTAGTAAGGCTACTCAAATTGTCTTATAAAAGCTTAAATAATAGGTATGTTTTCCAAATTAGTCATTTTGAGAGTTGTTTTAATTTATGGTGAATGTTCAAATGATAATCATAACTTGATAATTTTTCCTTGTGCATTATAACTAAAAACAAAACAAAAATTAAATATAAAACATGTGCTTAGATTTGGAATAGGCTTGAGTTGGTCCCTCAGAAGAGCAACTTCTTGTCCCCTCTTTCAATTTCAAAAGCCATAAAAAAAAGAAGCGAAAAGATGTAGGCAACGCCCTATCCCTCTGAAACTTTAAATTATAAATAAAATTAAGAAATAAAAAGCACAAACAAGGAAAAAGAGTTAGGGGATGATCTGATGTACATGCATTCACTTTATATTACTCTGCTTAGAAAAATGAATAATAGTTTACGTGCTTTTATATATGAGGGGATAAAAGATGATTGAGTTTCTTCTTACTCTAATTGACCTTTTGAATAATTTTTGCTTAAGAATTATTTATTAAATAATGAGGGTAAAAGCTAATTTACATAGATAAGCCAATTAATTCCTGCAAAAGTAAATCTATTTCAATCACTAAAGATAATTAAATTTTTTAGAAAGCTGAGATGATTTGCACTTGAAATATTTAAATCAAGTGAACCATTCATGATTTGTTTTCTTAAATAAGCCTTGTGACCTTTAAAATGTTTTATTTGCTTGAAGACAAGCAAAGGCTTAAGTGTAGGGGAATTTGATAAGTCATTTTTACTCTATATTTTTCATTGGATTTTGAGCTTAATTTGTTAATAATTTTTGATAAAATCCTGCAAAAATTATGTTTTTGATAAATAATGTTGTTTTAAAGCTCTTAGAATCAAATTAGGAGTAATCAAGTGTTTTAATTCAAATTTAGAGCAAAATCAACAAGCAAAGTCAAGATTGAAGAAGTCAAGCACTGTAAAGCCATAGTCGAGGCCAAACAGAGAAAGAAGACGGCAAAAATTGATCTATCAAGCCTCAACTGCAAGCCCTCAACATGACCCTCGACTTTAGTCCAAGCGATCGAGCATCATTCTACAGAAAATATATTGTCGAGCCTCAAAGTCGAGCGTCAAATCTCGACCCTATACAATTGTGTTGACAGACCAATTCTTCATCAGAATTACCTTGAGTCTCAATAATACAACCCTCAACTCTCTTAATTTTATCCTCGATAGAGCAATGGACAAAAACGCACAATTTACTTAGGAAATTCTTAAGTCAAACCTGATCTTGCTTAATACGAGCCTCGACCAACAGATTATATGCGACCCTCAACAAGTGTTTTCATAGATCATATGCGATCATGAAAAGTTATCAAATTATATTAGAAAAAATCTATCGAATCTACTACGTATCAAATAAAATAAGCCATGTTTTTTGTGCCTAGTAGCCCATAAATAAACGTACAAGCATGCATTGTAATGTATGTACCAACAGTGTAAAATCAGTATTAACGTAGAGTAGAATTCTGAAAAATTCTTGGGTAAAAGAATTTTCATTTCTTTTTACTTGAGAATTTCTTCAATTTTCTAGGTAAAATCAATTTAACCCAATGTTTGTAATTTCTATGAACTTCTAAGCAATCAATTGATGAATCTTTCGAATTTGTTTTATTTATTCTAATTTGCGCTTATTTTGATAAATCTATGGAGAAATAATGTAAGCCCCTGAAAATTTCAATAAACAATTTTAAGATGAACTTCGAAAATAAACCCTAAAAATCACTCCAAATTAAAACTGAATTTGACTAGTCTTAAATCACGAACGAATTCGAAAGATTTCCGAATCTTGGGAAAAAAAAGAAGAATTCTCAAAAACAAAGTAAGAACTCAACATACTACAATTCCAAAATCACTACGTACGACAAATTCCATACGTGACTCCGATTTATAAAATCGGGTAATATAGATCCCAAAAACGAATTATTAAAAAGTAAATAACGATTAACTTTCGGAAATGAAACCCAATTCAAGAATTCCGAAAACGTTAAAAGATATTAAATACTTACAAAAATAAAATTTAAAATAAATTTCTCAAATTAAATATGTTGTATAAACATAAATATCAGTTTCCAAATTGGCAAAGGTCTAAACTAGAAAATCACCCGGAAATCCTAACCGGAATGCAATAGTGTAAGTCCGGTAATCTAACGCTCCGAACCCTAGAGGTCGAGATGTAGTTTAAATATATAGAATAGCTCATAGTAATATAAGTTTGTTTAAAAATATCAGATTGGTAAATTTTTGACCTATTTCGAACCCGTTCGGATACAGACTTCGAAAAGCGTGTCCCAGGGCTCAAGATATAAAAAATATACCAATAGTACCGTTAGACTCGTAATTTCATAAGATTCCTAAATATATCAGTTATATAATTTTTCGGGTTATAAAAGTTACAGTTATAACCTTTTTATCGTATTTCATTATTACCGTAATTGATTAGTCATTTGCACTATTCATTTTTATTTATTACAAAATTTTATTATTCTTATAAAGTCTTATATTTTAGATAAATATTTTATATATTATAGAAAATTTTGTTTTTCTAAAATTTAGTTCGTTTCGGGTCTTTACGGGATCAGATTCTGTTTAAGACCCGATACTAAAAATAAAATAAATAATTTAATAATTGAAAAATATTTTAAAAATATTTTTATTTTCATAAAATAATTTTTTTAGAATTTTTCGGGTTATAAAAATATATTTATAGCCCATATTCGCGTATTTTGATCATACGGTAACATATTTGTTAAATACTAAAATAATTCAAATAATTATTTAATTTTAATTATGAAAAATCTGCTACAATTATTTGGAATAAATTTTCTAATTTTATTTTATTTTGTTTTATTTTATTTTATTAAAAAGTATTTACAACCCATACCTTCAAGTACACCTTACACATATCACTTCTTTTCACTTCAATCTTTCTACACATTATCCCACAATTGATGGCAGATTTTTGATCCTATTGTCCTTTATTTACTCATTTTTGACAATTAATTATATTCCACTCCTTCTTAAAGAAGCTACACACACCATTTATTACACAATTCAATTTTTAGTCAAAAAATTCAAACAAACCCTCTCTCTCCTCACTCAAATTCACGTGGACAGCATCCAATTTCTGCCCTTGTTTTATTTTTTTTCTTTTTCATTTAATACCCTCCTCTCTCTCATTTAATGCCTTTCATTTATTCATTTTCATTCATTTGAAACCCTATCTCTTTTACTCCTTCTTTTCCTCTCTTTTTCCTCTCTTTCTTTCTTCTTTCTCTCTTGTTCTTGCAAGGAACCTTGCTGCCCCTATTTTTTTGGAGCTCCCACACATATTTCTTGAAGATTTCTTAAGCAAACCTTCTTCTTAAGCTTCCATAGGTGGTATAGGTAAAATGTAATGAAGGTTTCATGCATCAAATGAACTTCCATAAGCTTAAAAGCTTAGGATGATGATGCCAAAAATGAAATCTTTCTCTTCTCCACTTTTATTATCTTGTATTACAATTATTTTCTTGTTTAAAGTTGATATATATGGTAGATCTAACTTTTTATAGCTTTGATTTTTGTTTATGCCATAGATCTTGCTATTTAAGTTATTATTCTTGTTATTACTTATGATTTATGCATATATTTCTCATTCACATGTGTTCATGCTTTCAAAACTAGTTTAGAAGGCTAGATCTAGTTGTTTTAGGTTCATACATGCATTAGACTTATGTTTTATGATCATGAACAACTTGTAATAGCATGATGATGGTAGGAAAGTTGTAGGAAACTCAAGATCTATTTTATTTTCAACAAAAACAACTTTTGAAAATTCGGATGAAAATGGAACCATATTTAGAAAAGTGGGTTTTCAACTTCAAAATGTCTATTTTTCATTTAAAATGAAGAGCTTAGGGTATAGACAACATAAATGAATGATTTTGATAAGTAAAGTTTAGATCTATGTTCATATTATGTGTAGATCTTAGATTTGAACTTGAACAAAAGTAGTGAAATTCGTATTTTGGCAAGACTCATATTTAAAAACCACTTTCCAAGTGTCAAAATGTAATTTTTACTTAAGAAAATGAAGGCTTAATATATGAATATCATCAAGACTTCTTTTTACAAGAATCTAATGTGATTTTCAAAAGTTATTTTCAAAACAAAAATGTTATTTTCGGATTTTGGCCAAGGCATATTTTAAAAACATGTTTTCCAACTAAAAATGAAGTTTTTGTTTAAGAAATGAAAGGTTCATAAGATATGATATGTAAGGAATGGATTTTCATGAGCTTAGATAGATTTTATCAAAAGATCTAACCAAAAATGAATTTTGTAAATTCGGATCCCAACCAAGACCAATTTTTAAAACCCATTTATCAACTCCAAAACTCATGTTTTATGTGAAAAATGAAGGTATAGGTAATAGTATCTTTAAGAATAATTTTTACAAGTTAAAATGAGTTTAGGCATGAGTAATGTGTAAAACAAGTAATGGAATTAAAATGAAAAAATTTGAGTTAGTGATCAAATTGTCAAATTCGTAATTTGAGATGATGCATATGTAATCACTTAGTATTTGAGCTCAAATTGCAAGTTTTATGTGTTAAATGAAGTCCTTAGGTAATTGATATAGTAAAGCCTTAAATTTTAATGCTTTAAACAAGTTTTTCCCAAAGGAATCACTCAAAAACCAATTTTTACCAAATTCGGATTTTGGAATCAACCCCACTTGAAAACTTACAAAGTGTAAAATGGAAATTTTTATGTAGAAATGAAGGTCATAAGTAATATATAATGAAGACTCAATTTTAACAAAAATAATTATATTTTCTTAAGTAATAAATCCAAAACAAATGGAAATATCAAAGTTAGAAAACTAGATTTTCAAAAAGTAGTTATAGTTGAAGTCTTGCAAAATAAGGAGTTCCAAATTTTCTTTACCAAAAATCATCAAGATCATGCATACATGAAACTCATTCATGCCATTCATGTTAGGAAATCATTCATATTGCATGTATAGCTAATTTATATAGTAGGAACATTAAACATTTACAAACTATTTTCGGAAGTTGAAATTGTTGCTGCCCTAATCTGATCCGAACTTTTAAAGCTTCAAAGTTTTCAAAACTTGAAATAATATTAGAAATAGATAGATCTTTCGAAGTAGATAGAAATCGATATATAATTTGCGAGATTCCGAGTTAAAATGACCAAGTTATGGCCTTTTAAGTTGGAATTTCCGCTTAGGACGAGAATTACGAATTTGATAGTTCGTATAAGATCGTTTAGATTTGTTTGAGTTGAAATACTTATTAGAGTATTTCTTCCTTTTTAGGACATCCTGAGATCGACGATTCCCTACCACCGGATTATTATTACTAGAAGACCGGTGATCCAATGGCCGAGTGAGTTTTCTCCTTGTTTTGTTATCTTGATTGTGCTTGTAGTTAGTTGCATTAGATTATAAGAATAAGATAAAAATCGATATGAATGGGGATGGGATATATGATGAGGCTGTGATGAATGTATGTCAAAGAATACTAAAGCATATCGAAACCACGATTTGATTGGATAACTGCACTGTTCATATTATTTCTGTTATGTGTATGATATTGGCTGGTCATTCTAAAGAAAGCATAAATATTTTGACCTAAGCAAAAAGTAAATTGATCATGCATCGCATCGGACATATTGCATTTGGTAGCGTGCTACTCCTACGCAGGTCGATCGGTATGGTCCGAGGACTCGTTTAGATAATGAGACCCAGGATCAGAGCTCATTCATAGGAAACTAAGGCGCATCGGGGATGCATTCCATGTGTGAGCCTAGCCGAGGCGAATGCTATGAGCCGAGGGCTTGGGGACTAGCAGCAGTCGTGTAGACTTCAATACCATCCCTAACCCAAGATACGGAGGGCGTAAATCCGTTCTGTGTGTGGGTTCCGGATACCCATACATAATTGTTTGCTCACGTGTTTGTTCATGCATAGCATATGATTGATTAATACTTGCTTGTTATGGTACGGAATTAAGGGAATTCTTACTAAGCTAGTGTAGCTTATACCCCAATAGTTGTTAAATGAACAGGTTATCTCAAGAACGCAAGGTGGGGACCGAATTGGTTGAAGTCGAGAATGAATTCGGGATTCCATCAAGAAATGAGAATGTTGAAGTTATCAGCTAGTTTTATGATTTGTCTTGTAATAGTTTATGTAGGGAAGTCTGTGGATGAATGTAATTGAAGTTGAATGATTGTATTTTGAAGTATAGTGGTTTGTATTGAAAGCATAGTGGATTTTATTTCCTTTACATTGTTACTCAATTGTATCAACATAAAATGTATCATTCCGATGTGTCTCCTTTATGTGTTAGACGCCTTGTACATAGTATGGAAGTCTTTGCGTGACTGAGGTGGTCATTCTTAGGCTTTAATATTATGTACGGCGGACTGCCACGTTTAAGTTACCCTTCGGGGCGTGACAAATAAACTCCTACAGCTTAGGGATTACGAATCCAATTCCTAATTCAGTTTGATTTCAAATGCTCTTTCAAGTAAATTTGATTAGGAGTTTGTAATTAGCAACTTGAACTTAACTTGTTGTTTTTAAGGAAATGGTGCATTCTTTTAGATCCATGATTGATTCATTCAATTGAATAGATCGAGAGATCATTTAATTGAATAGATCTGTGGTTACTAATGGAGTTGATCCTAACTACCTCTTGCCAAGGAATGAGTGAAAACTTTCTGTCACTTGTTTTAAAAATTCATTGAATTGTCTTTTTAAAACAATGGATTCCTATTCTTTATGCGGGTCTAATTGAAACTTCATACTACTGGTTTTAGCTAGATCTAGAACTATTGACTTTTAAAGAAACTTTAGTTTAAATTAGAGAATCCGGTTGTATAAACATACCATTCAAATAGCTTTTAAGAAGTTTGTTGTTCTTAAGAAATCATTTTGATAAGGAATTGGTGAAGTAACCCTGTTCATAGAAGCTATAGGCTTATTTCTCATTTTACCTATTAAATATTTGTAAATATTTCTTACTTAGCATAGTTCATTTTCTTTATGTTTTTCAAACCTTTTTTTGGCTAGACAATTAATGAGGTTAAGAGTATACTAGCTATCAACCATTCCCTTGAGATCGACCTAAATCATTATCTATGCTACATTTGATAGGTGTGTTTTCCCTATGAGACCGTAGTTATTGAATCTGATTTAGAAAAAAATTATAAATTTGAAAAACTCGGTCAATGATTAGTGAAAATTGAGAATTTAAAAATCATTCACAACACAACCATGATTTTTATTTAATGAATGAATCATAAACAAAGACGAAGGACATACTTTGAGAGACAATGGAAAACTGTCCGTATCGTGGTAGGGCAATATACGCAGTCATGGTAGGGTTTTTACTTAGTGTCTAGCCAAATAGGATCTTAAAATGGATTTAATTTCTTTAATAGATGTTTGTTTTGATATATTCTTTGTGATAACCTTATCCAATATTCTATTTATGTTTGGATTTCATATATGAAGGATGATGATGGTTTGATGCGGTTGATGATGATGTTGATGAGTTGATATTGATGGGGATAATGTTTTGGATTTCCTAGAAGCTTGCTAAGACCTAGCTTGGATGTCAGGTGGA
The DNA here is from genome assembly GCA_024138025.1 of Combretum micranthum. Lineage (NCBI taxonomy): Eukaryota > Viridiplantae > Streptophyta > Magnoliopsida > Myrtales > Combretaceae > Combretum > Combretum micranthum. The sequence goes on from JAMXBD010000749.1 coordinate 263,658, forward strand.
TAACATTGGCCTTATAGCCTTGCTTGTGCATGTAATGTGGTTGCACCTAAATTTAAGATAAACTAAATTGATAATGTGTAAGGATGGGATAATTGTGTGATGTTTAATGATTATATTGTTTGATAAAAATTGATGGTGAAAGTGATAACATAATGCTTATAGTGGTTAGATTGTTGTTATTGATGAGTATTTGTTAATCGATTGGTCACCCAATAAAAGGACTTAATACTATGGCCATTTAATTAAATAAACATGCATTGCACAATAGCATACTTACATTATCATGGTATTTATGTCACATCCTAACATGTCGATTTTGTGGTAATACTAGGCAAAGTTGGTGGATCTGTTTCTCCAATTGGATACCATAGGATCGCCAATGTCCTAGGAACTAATTAGTACCAAAGAATATCACTTGTGCGGGTATTGGCCAAGGAGTGTTAGTACTTAGGGAGTTTCTAAGGTTCTAAGGTGAAGTGGAGGTTATGTTAGCAGTATATATGTATATACAAAACTGAGATTTATGTTTTAGTATGAATGAGTTTCAAAATGAAATCCTCCCTCCTTAGTTCTTCGAAGGAGAAGTTAGAGGTTATTTTTGAATAAAATGAATTTCAAAATGAATCTTCCCTCCTTAGTATTCTAAGGGGAAGTTTGAGGTTATGGTTCAGTATTCAAAATGAAATAGCAGAAAGCTATGAGCTAAAGGCAATGTGATGAATGCACTGTGTTAAGAAAGCAATGAGCTGAATGCTCTAAGTTGATAAAGCACCTCCTTCCTTAGTTCTCAGTTCTCTTCGACATGAATGACTGAAATTATTCCTTTAACCCCTAGAGAGGGCATAAATCTCTATTGGTTTGGATTCCGGTCATCCAAACTGTACATATCATATGGTTGAGTGCTGCATTGCATATGTTTTCTAACAACAATTGTTTAGCATTTGTTTGTCATGTGGTTTAGTCATTGTTATTCACTGAGTTATAGATGAGTTCACACCTTTATAGTTTTTGTGCAGGTACAGCTCAAGGTGGGAATGGGCTAAGAGTATATGAAGTGAGAGTTTACCCTCAGTAAAGCCCCTGATGATAAGAAAAGAAATTAGAATGTAATCTTAATGTTTAGTATTTAAGTTAATGATTTTGTAAAATATGAGTTAGATTTAGATTGGATTAGATTAGTTGCTTAATAGTTCAAGCCTTGTAATTTGTATATAATCTATTTTATTTCATTATTTGGTGGGGGATACCGATTCTTTGTGGTTCTATTGGACTATGAGAACTTGTATTTCCCAAGTTATTAAAGTATTTTCTAAAAATTAAAACTTCTGTAGCAAATATTAAGTAGAGTTTTGTAATCTCTAACTTGCAAATAGTTCTCATATCTTGGATGCATACTTGATATGATTACTTTAGGTTTTCCTTCTAGGCCCCGTTTTTAGGGCATGATAATATGTCGTACTAAAGTGTAGCTTAGTCCCCATGTACTTCTATAAAAATTGTCTAGAACTTGGACATGAATATAGGATCTTGATCTGGCACGATTCCGGTGGGTACTCCGTGTAAATGTACTATTTCCTTTATGTAAAGCTTGTTAGCTTGTCCATCGAGAACATCATGTTGATTGGTAGAAAGTAAGTTGATATAGTCAGACGATCCACAAAAAGGGTAAATTACGCTAAAAGGTATCAACGTTTAGAGGTAAGTTCATTTAAGGTATCAACGTTTTAAGTGGTTAAAAAAAAAATCAACGTTTAGCAAGGTGAATCAAATGAGGCATTAACGTTTTATAAAGTTCATTTAAGTTATCAATGTTTGAATTAATTTGCAATCAAGTTTCCTTAGTTTTCATTAATGGTTAAATATTAATACCTTATTTGACTCACTTTGCATATTGTTGATACCTCTTTTTAACCACTTGAAATGTTGATACCTTAAATAAATTAATCTTCAAACATTAATTTCTTTGTTTAACCACTTGAAACATTGATATATTAAATGAATTTACCCCTAAACATTAATACTTTTCTATGTAATTTACCCTCTACAACAACCCATACAGTGTCATGTCCCATCAATGTTCTTGGTAGTCCGCATACGAAATCTTTCATGATCTAATCCCACTTCCACTCAGGTATCGGTAGTGTCTTCAATAGTCCTCTCGGTCTTTGGTGTTCTACCTTCTCCTGTTGACATGTTGGGCACTTCATCGTATAATTAGCTACGTCTCTTTTAATTCCATTCCACCAGTAGTAACTTTTGAGGTCTTGGTACATTTTAATTCCTATAGGGTGTACCATATATCTAAAGTTATGAGCTTCATTCATGATTTCCTTCCTCATTTCGATATCATCTGGTACACATAGTCGTCCTTTAATTCTCACAACATCCCCCTCATCCACCATAAAGTTGGTATGCCTCCCTTATTGCACTTCTCATTTAACATCTTGTATCGTCTTATCATATCGTTGAGCTTTCTTAATCCTTTCTACTAAGGTTAGCTCCATTAGCAGGCTAGATATTTCCACTTTATATTGTCCCATAAATTCGATACTTAGCTACTCAAATTCTCTTGTTAACTCCTTTTGGTTCGTAAGCAAGGTGGTAACTTTTCCATGATTCACTCAACTTAAAGCGTCCACAACTGCATTCACCCTTCTCGAATAGTAGTTGATTCCGAGATCATAATCCTTTACGAGTTCCAACCATCTTCTCTATCTCATATTTAGCTCCTTTTGCATGAACAAATAATTAAGGGTTTTATGATCCATGTAGATCTCACATCTTTATCCATAGAGATAATGTCTCCATAACTTGAGCACAGAAACAATGGTAGTTAACTCTATATTGTGTGTTAGATAGTTTTGCTTGTGTGGTCTCAACTACCGTAAAGCACAAGTGATCACTTTTCCTTCTTGCATCAATACACATTTAAAACCATTTCTTAATGCATCGCTAGGCTTCTCAAGGTTTGGTAATACTAAGATCAAGGCAGAGATGAGTTGTTGCTTGAGCTTTTGAAAACTTTGGTCTCTCTTGTCGGTCCTTATAAACTTATCATTCTTTTGGGTCAGCTATGTTAAAGGCTTAGCTATTATGGAGAAATTCTTCATGAACTTTTTGTAGTAGCCCACCAATCTAAGAAAACTCCTGACTTCCATGATCGTTTTAGGCTATTTCCATTCTATTACTGCTTTTATTTTCTTAGGATCCACCAATATATCTTCTCCAGATACCACATATCCTATAAAGGATATCTTTTCCAACCAAAAGTCATACTTGGACAACTTAACATATAGCTTATATTCCCTCAACGTCTGTAGTGCCATTCACAAATGCTCCTCATGTTGTTCTCATGTGGTTTAGTAGATCAGGATGTCATCGATAAAGACTATCACACACTTATCTAACAAAGGTTTGTAGTCTTGATTCATTAGGTCCATAAAAGTAGCAGGCACATTAGTCAAATCGAAAGGCATTACTAAGAATTTGTAGTATCCATAATAAGTTCGAAAGGCAATCTTTGACTCATCTTCTGGTTTGATCCTCAACTAATAATATCCGAATCATAATTTGATGCATGAGAATACACTTGCTCTTGTAGCTGATCAAAGAGATCGTTGATCCTTGGTAATCGATACTTGTTTTCTATTGTAACCTTGTTGAGATCTTGATAGTCGTTGCATAACCTCATGGATTCGTCATTTTTCTTCACTAACAACATTGGTGCTCCCTATGGCGAGACACTTGGCCAAATAAACCATTGATCTAAAAGTTCTTCTTTAGCTTCTTAAGATTGTTAGGTGCCATGCGATACAGAGCTTTCGATATTGATTTGGTGTTCGGTGCTAAGTCGATCTTATGTTTATGTGGTAACCCAAGTAACTCGTCTAGAAACTGATTGATGATGGGCATGTTGTTCACCCTAAGCTTCTCCTTTTGCCCTTCCATATCATGGACTTGACTCATTCTCCATCATAGTCTATTCATTCATCACAATTTAAAACGAACTTAGCTCCTGTTTTTTTATTACTACAGATTCTCCTTCAAACATAACCTCTTTCCCATCTTGGTCCTTGAAACTTACTTTCTTTCCTCAACAATCTACAACGGCATGGGCGTAGGTCTACCAACTCATACTTAATATCACCTCAGATATACTCATTTCCAACACTATCAAGGCAATCATGGTATGTTGTCCTTATACTTTTATGGGACATTCCTTTAACATGTCCTTGTTGTTACGATACTGCCCATAGGTGTTCTCACTCGGAAGCTAGTAGTGGTTATGACTATAGGTAATCCATTCCTTTTGGCTAGGGTAGTAGTGACCAACGAGTGTGTGACTTTGGTATCAAATGAGGCATACACAATCTCACTAGCTACCTGTATGTTTCATGTGTTTAACATGCTCTAGTTACTAACTAGTATATATATCCCTCACTACATTGCTTAACTATGGTAAGATTCAGACTATTCAGGATTTTGATTTCTAATGCTAGATAGTTTCTATATTCGTTTTAAGGAAAGAATAAAAAGGGAAAATGTCGTTTAGGTTCTGAAAAGTAACCTGTGACTAACCTATAGTCTTGATCGTCATCTTCCACTAAAGCAACAAGTTCATATTCTTTGTCCTCAACTTCTCCACACATGCATTGGCTCTACAACTTGAAAATCTATATCCCATGCAGTAAGGCTCCAGGGCGGTTCCCATTGCTGCTGCCGTTTCCAATCATGACAATCATGTATCCTCTTGAAGCATTGGTTTACTTTGCTAAGCCATTCTTTCTCTTAGGGAATTCATTGACAAAGAGCCTAGGTCGCTTGTAGACGAAGCAAATTGTTGAGCTTTTCTTAGGGCATTCTAAGATCTTGTGGTCAAAACTTCCATAGAAGTAACACTTGTATTGTAGTTGTGAGCATGATTTCGGATAGTGCCTTCCTTTGCACTTCCTACATGTCACCTTAATCTTTGTTAAATCCTTCTTACTGCTCCCATTTCCCTTGAAATTCCCAAAAGACTTGAACTTTTTGGCCTTAAAGTCTAAACTTGATTCTTCATGAGACCTCTTCTAAAAAAAAAAAAAAAAACCTTTTTCTTTGGTACGTTAGTCTTTCTCTTCTTTGCTTCTTCCACTATCCAGGCTCTCTCCACTAACCCTCGAGAACTTCTAATATCAAACTCATCTAATCAAACTTGCAACTCTTCATCCAACCCACTTAGGAATACTTACCTCTTTAAGTCCTCATTGTGTTTGTATGAGTCTAGGGCATGCTAAAATAGTCAGTTGAACTCCGTTTCATATTATTCTATGATTCTACCTCATTGAGAGATGTGTAGAAATTTAATGTTGTATTGTACTTGAAGGCTTCTCAGAAAGTAGTTCTCTTGAAATTCATTTTGAAACATATCTTAACTAGTCGGGGATGGTAACTCTTGGCTTTTGGATTCCCCTTAAACTTTAGCATTAAATTAGAGCATATAGGTGCCATAATCGTGTCTCAGTTGATGGGTCACTTCAAAAGCAGTGAAAGATTTTCCACCTGTGCTAACCAGTCCTCAGGCTCGTCAAGTTTGCTAAAGGCTTGATCAAAGTAACGATTGCTTTTAATGAAGTATGGCAAAGTACTTCTATAAGGTCTTGGTGGCGGTGGTGGTAGTGGTGGTAAAAGTAGTAGTGGAGCAATTTATGATTGTCCATCTGGAGGTATCGATACATCAGGGGCAATTCCTTGAGTATTGACAGTTAGGGATGGAGTAGGCGTTGGTGCATTTTGGTTTTGTTGAATGAAAATATTCAATAAGTTGGTTGGCTGTTTTATAGCAACAAAGACATTGCCAAGTTAGTTTTGCTATGGTGCATGGATACCTCCTTGTAGATTTTGCAATGGTGCAGCATGTGGGTAATGTGTGTGAGATGACCAAGCTTATAATTTATAATCCTATTAATCCTAGATCCACACAAGGTAGTGCACCTATCATGTAATATAGACATTAACTTAGATATCATCCTAAGGATCTATGTGTAGCTACTAATACTAACCTTTTAGCTACTATCTACCTTAAACTCTCAAGTGATTATATTAATTCTAATTTACTAATATAACAATTAACAAACCCTAATTAAAAGATGAGTGCTTTTCTTGGTTTTAAATGTTTTGATCCATCGTAACCCTTACTTCTTATGATAAGATTAAATAATGATTAGTTTAGTCTTGAACTGCAGGGTTTTTTAATTAAACTAATTACTCTCTTCAAGTTAATTGATTCCTTATTTTACATGAGAAAGTGGGAATGTCTTCCTTCATGAAACGCATAAACCTGACTTAAAGATTGAATATTATTGCAGAAATTCAAAACCTCCCTATGTCTAGGTGAAACATGCAAATTCTTCATTCATGGATGATCTATCCTATAGATTGAAATTTCCTTCTAATCAATAAGAATCAGAATTGTAATAATCTTGATAAGAAATTATCACAAAAGCATATAAATAACATGAATGAATTCAAGATAGAAAATTTCATCAATTAACAGAGATTTAAAACATGGGTTAGGGTTTCACATAACCAAGGGCATGCAAATCTACTCTTCCATATGATAGACAACAAAAATAAGAAATCTAGAAAAAGTTAGAGATAGCATGATTAATAAAACTCTTTGAAGCAATCATTGTGAATCCCCGGATGTTGATCAATCGTTCTACCTTGAAAAACTCTCCAAAATATGTACTTTACACAATAACAGAACAAGACGTGTATATATATAGAGCTATCATCATACACGACCCCTATACAACCCGTGTAAGGTAAGTCATGTACAATTGGAACGTCCTCAAAAATCAATGAAAATGAGCATTCTTTAATTTGTACACTACATGTAGTACATAACTTGTGTATCTTGGTCATGTAGTCCTAATATCATTGATTGTTGTATTCTTTTCTTAAAGTTTATAATCATAATTCAAATCCTTTGATCAACACTAGGCAAGTATACCTATCTCAAGTAGTACAGGATTAAATTAGGTATCGTCCTCAGGGATCTTTGAAAACAATTACTAGTATTACCTATTCTTTACTATCTAGCCAAATCTTTAATGAGAATGTTATCTAAAATTACTAATTATCTAATTGATTAACTAATTTATCAACCCTAATATCAATGATTTTGCCTTTTCAAAAGATTATCAATTACAAAACATACCATTTCATCTTGATTCACCCTAAACCCTAATTTCATAAAACAAGATTGATAAAATGAGAAGTCATGCTTTGCACTACAGAATCACACAGATAAATCAATTACTCCCTCGAGTTAATCGATTCCTAATTTCACATGAGATAATGGAGATCTCTCCCTCACTAATGCCATATGAAATCTCATTAAAAACAAGAGTCATTAATAAAGCTCAAATATTTATGCAGAAAATTAATGTTTCCCTACCTCCAGGTAAAACATGCAATTTTTTTATTCACAGAGATCTATCCTATTAGATGAAACCTCTTTCTATCTAACAAGAATCATACAAACAATCGACTTTGGCCATAAATCAATTGAAAGATAATTTAAACACATGAATAGATATAAAGGCACAAACTTTCATTCATCAAAAGCAAATCCAAATCACATATTCGGGTTTAGGGCTTCACAAGACTGAAGGTATATAGATCTACTCCTCAATAGATTTAGAAATACAAAACAAAGATTTGGAAAAGTAATCTATAAGCATGATTTAAACAATGAAAACCCGATTCTTGGAAGTCTCGTAATTTTCAATAAGCGCCGGCAATTTCCTCTTGAAAGTTCTTCTTTTTATCTCTTTTAGGGTTTTAAAAAGTGTTTTGCATGGCACATTCTTCAAATGAAAGTTTACATGGTCTATTTATAGGAGTTTTGAGAAGTTGGAACGTCACAAGGAGTGCCTCGTGACCTGCACGGCCGTGCTTGGGGTGGTGCACTGTATAATTGTGTTAAAAACTTTTCTGATCAATCCCATTCTTCCAACACTACCTTGTACACTCCTAAGGCAGTAGATAGGGCACTTTAGAGTAACTTCCTAGTCACTTTTTGACCCTCTACGTCAGCATGTGCATGGCTATGTAATAGGTTGTGTACTTTTGAAAACCAAACATTTGCATTGTTTGTTGATTTTTCCTTAGTTTAAGCTTGAATCATCCTCAAATCTTTGAATTGCATTACTTAAACCCTGAAATTACACAAAAAGCAATTAAGTATCCTTTGCTTGATTATTTCTCATAAAATTCATAGAAAATCATATCCATTAAGTGCTAGAAATAAGGATCTTTTAATACTTATTAAACTTCCTCACACTTAATCGTTTGCTTGTCGTCAAGCAAACAAAACAAGTACAGGATAATCTATCGTCAATTATACTCATTGACAAATAACATTCTTTTGTTCAAGTAAACCAAGTAACTCATTAGTACCTATCGCTCAAACCTACAATAATTGTACTTGAACTTAACATACTATAGTTAAACTTTTAGAATTAATCCAATGTAAGTCAAACTATTACCCTCACCATTTAAGAATCGCTTCCAAAGTTACAAAAGAAATACAAAATCAAACAAAGCAAAAGTGGCTTGGTTACATCACACCACTAATCAGAGAGTATATAAACATTCAACTACTTCTCTAAACTTAAAAACCTAGGATAAAAGTATATGCTATCCATCATTCTCCTAGATTTTCTTCTTTTCTATTAAAATCTTGCCAAAAATTTCTTTTAATAGCCTTTAGAGGGATTTCCTCTAGACGGGGTGTAGCCCGTATCTTTTCAGCCTTACTTGCCTTTCCATTCTTCCTGTCATAGTGAGTTCACTGAGTCGGCACATCCCAGGCTCATCACCCAAGTGACCAGGTTTAAAGGGGACCCCAACGAACTCTCCCTAACTTTAACATTCATATTTCAATACTCTTAACTCACTTACCTGAGTTAGCGAAGTAAAGGCTATTTTTATTTTTATTATTATTTTTTTTAGATAAATCAATTGTTTATAGAAACTTGTGTAGTTAATAGAGGGGTCAGACTTCGCTCTTCTAAGGGACCAAAGCCCGCCCATATCAACTAAGCTTTTATATTCTTATTAAGCACAACAATTGATTTATTTTTCAAAGAGATTATTCAAAAAGAATCACTAAGTGATTAATTTCATATACCCCTTTCACCAAAGGTTAGAAAAGCTCTCAAAAGTATTTGAAAAATAGATATACTAACCAACAAGCTTAGAAATGCAACCATTTAACTTTCTAACTAGTGACTTCAATACTAAGTATACTAAATTCAAAATAGGTGAGTAAGGCACACAAAGTCGCTAAAATTTTTTAATGTTAATAACAATTGAATGAGTATAATTTCAAGATTCAAAATTTTCAAGCAACCTGCAAACTAATAAATGGGGGAAACTTGATCAATAAGTGCATCAAAAAGATAAAGCAAGATAAAGCCAAGATCTAAATAATTTTCTTTCTTAATATACCCTTTCCCCACACTTATATGAGACATTGTCCCCAATGTCTTGCAATATGAATCACAAATATGGGAAAGTAAAAGATAGAAAATTAAAAAGAAAAAAGAATACTAAAACTTCCCCGGATTGTTCTTGTGTGTGACAATGAAGTGCGATTGCCAATCAAATTTTTACAAACATTTCTTCAGTCGATCCTGATGTGAACCCTACTCAAAATTTCTGCCTGAAAAACAAAAACAAAGAAAAAGAAAAAGATAGCTAAACAGAATTAGTTCATCCCACAATCTAGTAGAATAAAGTCCAGGAGATCGAAAAGTATTCCTAACAGGAGGGAACTCAATAGTACAGACTAGAATATCATAAAAAAACACAGCAATCAATCAATCAGAATTGGCAGCATCCTCATCATCTTCACCATCATTCTTGTCACTCTCTTCTTGTGACACAGTGGCTTGTTCTTCCTCCTCTTGCTCTTCTTCTTCATCATCTTCAGAGTCCTCAGATGAGGATGGAACAGCTAGTGCTTTACCGACTCACCTGGAAGTATCTTGGATAGGCGATGGAGGATCAGGAGAGGACTCATATGTAGGCAAATCAATCGGTGGCGGTGTAAAACAACCAACAAGTTGGCCCAAAAATTTCCACGTCAAAGCCCTAAACTTCTTATTCTTTTGCCTCTCCCTTCTATTAAGCTCTCTTTCTTCCCGAAATTCTTTTACCAACTGTTGAAAATCTGTCATTGGAGGCAGTGTTGTGGATGTTGATGGGGCATCACTGCGAGGTATGGAACACCAGCATGGGGTAGGCAAGTTGTGAGCTCCGAAAAATTTCCGATTTCTGATTTCTTAAATTGTCTTGATAATTTTAATTATTATTTTGATATTTTATTTTATTTATCAAATTGAGTATAAACTTCTTCATAAACTAATTTTTCTTTATTCAAATATGATTCTACTCTAAACAGTATTAATTAAAGATTTTATTTATAAATTCTTTGTCCGAAAGTGGTCTGAGTATTTGATCTTATACGATAAAAATATTATTCGATTTATTATTATAATTTTAAACCGTGCTATTTTGTTTAAATTGGATATTTCTTATTTTTGGATTAAATTTTTCCGAGACGATTAGTCAACAAGAAATTTAAGAAGATCCATGTTGTGATCAATTTATAAAATATATATATATATATATATAAGATAAATTGCGGAGGATATGTCTGACAATTGTTTTTGTTGACCTTAAGCTCTCTTTGACTTGAGATATATATATATATATATATATACACACATTAAGCTGCGTCCCTCTTCTTCTTTTTCCTTTTCCGTTTTGAAGTTTCTTTGGTTTCTTTCTTTCTCTGTTCCAATTTCTTTTCGTTTTCTTTCCCTTGTTCTTCCTCTTCTTCTTTCCATAGGAGCAACGGTCCGAATAAGGTGAGTTCCTCTTCTTCTTCTTCTTCCTCGCACAGCCCACGCAGCACCACCCCAGCCACCGCACCACAGCACACACGCTCCACCACAGCGTCACCCACCACCACACACGCACCGCGGCTCACGGGCAGAGCAGGGTGCTCTGCCCCCACCGAGCCTCCACGCTCGCTGCACGCGCGCTGGAAGGCCCATGGGCGCTCGGAGCAGCGCTCAATGAGCGCCCAGCCTAGCGCTCCAGCAGCGCTAGCAAGCGCTCGAGCAACGCTCCAGCGCTCAGCGAGCGCTCATGGAACGCACAGCGAGCGCTCAGCAGCGCTCGAGCAGGCGCTCCAGATAAGCGCTCGAGCAGAAGCAGCCGCGCTGCTCCTCTTCCGTGTAGCAGCCTTGCTGCTTCTTTGTCTAAATATATATATATATATACGTATATGTTATATGTATAATTAGTATATATGTATATATGTATATGTTATATATATATAGTTAGTATATGTATATATGTATATGTATAAGCTCTTATATGTTATATATATATATTTATACTTATATATACTATAAGATATATCATATTTCTTGCTATATATATTTATGCTTTATATATATAAGAATTAAATTATTAATATAAAATAAGTATGTTGATTTATTTGTTTTATAATATGCTTATATATACATAGACTTAAATATGATATATTATTATTATTATTATTCATGTTTATTAAATTATTTCCTTTAACCTTTCAATACGTACTTATATATATATATCTATATGTTTAGTTACTTATATTACTTGGTAAAATTTCTTTATCTTTAATAATAATAATATTTTTATTTCTATTAGTTGTTATTATTATTTTGCTTATATTTCAAATAACTCTAAAATAATTAGTAAACCACCTTTGTACGTATAATCTAAGTTGATCGATTTAAATTAGTTACCTAAGGTTTTTAGTAATAGATTCCAGAAATATAGGAAGTCTGTAGTATAGATATATATATATATATGTATATATTAGATGTTTTTAGTCAATTCTTATAGTATATTTCCATCTTTAATTATATTCAGGTGATTCTGACTCTGAGCTTGACCTGCCTGTTGACTATTACGATTGACAAGAAATATGGACAGGTGAGTATATTCCTATGATCTCTATACTTGATTGTGGTTGTAAAATAGAATTATCAAGTAATAAAATATTAAGGGGTTGGGAAATAAACTGTGACTGTGGTTACTTGAATTGGTTGATAAGATATTGTAATGATATTTCTAAACCCATTGGATGCTATAGAATAGAAATGAAAGTGTATGAAACTTGTTTGCACGCCAATTAAATAAATATAAAACAATCTGGCATAATAATTGAATACATTCATGCATAGCATTTATGCACGTAGAAGGCCATCACCACTACACCTTGACCCGGATGGGCCGCACTGTCCCGTGAGGATGGTGAACATGGAGGACCGAAGTGGTATATACCTAGTGTGTACCATGGGCCTTGTTCTAGGGGAATGGGAACTAAGTCGTCCTGGGGAGATGGCCCTTCTCCTAGAATCGCGCCGGGTCATTGTTTCGGATTTATTACTTCACTGGGATGTTGTTATATGTATATTATTTTGATATATAAAATGTTTTCTTGAGAAATTTGATTCCTGAAGTATATTAATCTGGGTGCTGATGAGTGGATGTAGCCCAACCCCGGATTCGGAGGGCGCAAATCCGAATATGTATATGGTTACCGTTTGGCTATATATATTTGTCCACTTGATTGATTGCATTGCATATGTTTGAATTAATAACTTGCTTGAATGGTATAGAGTGAGGAGTATAACTCGCTGAGCCTGTGGTTCGCTCACTTCCTTACAGTTTATTGTCACAAGACTATCTTTGGTACCAGTCAGGACGAGGCTACCCTCAGGTTAGCTCCCCTTTGGATTCAGGGTTTTGAGGGAAGGATACGAGGGTTGAAGAGAGTTCCTTCTTCTTTTTCCTGGGAGGGGTTTTAAAATAAATCTTTGAAACAGGATTGTAATATTTATAGGATCAGTAATCCAACTGCTTTGTTATATACACTCTTAAACTACTTTTCTTTTAATGTTATATTTCTGCAATAGTTATTAGTTAGTTTTGAGGCTATTAGTTGTATATTATATGGCTAATCTGATACTATCAAACCCATTGGTTATCTATTCAGGATACGCTTCTGCACAATATTTATGGCTTTAAGAGATTTATGATTTAAATCTTAAGCCGGATATTGTGTATGGCGGAACTGTCCCGTCTAAGATACCCTCGGGGCGTGACACAAGTCAATTAGTTTGACTAAATTCCATGAAGCGAATGGACCATCAGAAATCATTATGCAAGACAACCCTTCATCATTGGTAGGAGCTTTGAAAAGATTGTATTCCTTCAAAAATTTGGTGATATAACCACCATAATAAAGCCTTTTCGACCTTGGATCATTGGCTTGCCTTTATAGAAACTTTGTCACCTCTAACCCCACATTTATCTTAATTTTCTTAGCCAGGCTAAAAAGAATGAAAAGTTCAAAATTATTTACCACTCCATGGCTACTTTTTCGACCTCTAATTGTATTAACCAGCAAACGGTGAGCTACTCTCAAGTTAACATTCATCATCAATGAAGCTTTTGATTTGGAAGAATTATAGCGAATGTCAGCATCACAAAATTCTTTCCAACAATGTTGGGGAGTCATGTCTTCGGGCCAAGTTGCGAGCATTTTCTTGAATTGTGGAGTATCAGTTTCCTCCAACTCATAGAGCCCAAAGTAATAACCAAACCTGTAAGCAGCAACACTGTGTTCCTCACCATTAATTTGGAAAGTCATCCAATAATTGTTCAGCTATAAAGTAGAGAGAAATTCTAAAGATATCACTCTGTACGCTGGCTCATCTATTTCAAAAAATTTTGCCCATGGACCAATGCTTAACAATCCCCTTATTTCCTTGTCAATCCCATAAGCTTGCAAAGTCCCCCAATATAAGTACTCATTATTATTAAAAGTCATCTTTTCTAAACGTTCCCGTCGTTTCTTACTCCACTCCTCATCTGAAATCAATCGAGGCACTTCCTCTTGAGGCTTCTCATGTTGTCGTGCCTTCTTGGTAGTGCGTGAAGTAGATGGTTGTTAAGCAACGTTGCTTCTTTTAGATTTCTTATGAGCAACTCTTTTTGTCCTCATTTCTACAAAAGAAACAAGACTTAGTGAAATTTAATAGAAATTGAAGCTTGCATAAAAAAATCTTTGGAAGCAAGTTTAAAATACATAAAATGGTTCAAATGGTCACATCTCTCAAGTTAAAAACAAGAATTCAAAGTGTAAATTTCAGCACTACAGAGTACGTGGCCGCGTACTAGGGTGAGGTAGAATTCTCAACATGTCAAAAATTCAAAACAACACGAGCGCGGGAAATCGATGGTGCACATGGTCGTGAATAGATTCAAAATAGATTTTAGACCATAAATCATCAAGAATTCTTGATCTAATTCAACTCATTCATGAAAAATCCCCAAATCTTACACTTATGAACCCTAGATTTACAATTAGCACTTTATAAGCACAAACAAGAGATGATTCTTACACTACTTACTTCCATTTCACTTAATTGCAATAATAAAACAAAAGCCCTAATTTTTATCAAACCCAATTTTTCGCATGAACATAGAATTGCTCATGAATCTTATTGTTTTGATGGAAATATTGACACAAAGTTGCTTGAAATCATGTTCAAATGAAATACTCAACCTATTACAACCATAACAACTCACATGCAAGCAACAAGATAGAATCTCAAATCATAGATCTACAAAACCCATAATCACAAGAATAAATGCAGCAATTTCGTCCCAATAAAGTGAAAAGAGAGGATTAAAATGACTTACTTGTGTTGTGATGATCCAAAAATGCAAGGGAGGACAAGTATAGATGTTGTTGTGGTGTGGGGATGATGAAATGCGAGAAAATGATGTAGAGAAAGGAGTCTTTGTGCGGAAATGACGGCAACAAATATGATAGAGGAGAGATGATAAGATTATATTTCATACAACTTTTTGATGTCTAATTTGTGATAAACTTATCATAAATTGCTATAATGCGAACTTGTTTTGGTTAAAATTCATGTTTCAGGTCTAATTTGGACAAAAGGAAGCAAAACAAGAAACTTTGAAATGAAAATAGAAAAACTCAAGGGCTACGCCAGCTTTTCTAAATCCTAAGCCGCCAATGTACAGCTAGCCTTCATGATGCACGGAATGAAAATCCTTAAGGCTGCCTCTACACCGCCGACCTTAAGGCGGTGTAGAATGTGGAAAGCTAAACAAACTGGCTCTACACTACTAGTGTAGAGGGAAAAAGAAGTCAACTTCTGCAATTTTCTTCAACGCCGGCTTTCTGGGATTGAAAGCCGCCGGTGTTGAGACGGCTTACAAAATAAACAGGTTTACATTCCTCAAAGCCATTAGCTCAGAGCTTAAACGTTGCCAGTGTAAAAGGAGAAACAATGTACACCAGACACTACGCCGCCCGCGTTGAGGCAGTGTAGGTTAAAGATCAGAAGGCATAATCAAATATGAGTGCTCGGTTACAAAATGAAAGATCGAAATTGCATGCATTGTCTAAGCCAGCATGAAAGCCGTCGGCTTTTAGACAGCTTTCCCTATAAAATGGCCAACCTTTCATTTCTGAATATATACGCCGGCTAGATCCATTTCTAAGCTGCCGGCGTACAAGCAGCCTACACTTGTAACTGAAGACGAAAGCTGCCGGTACACTGCCGGTGCAATCAAGAAAGGAACTTTACACTGCCTGTAAGCCGTTGGCCTAGAAAGTGTAACTGTCGACATACATGTTGAAACTACAAATTTCCATTAATGCTTTGCATGAAATTTTTCCTATATAAAGGGGACTTCCCTCCTCTACTTTCATCACAAAAAATCAGAGAAACAATTCAGCATACATTCATTAGATAGATAAATAGTTTTTTAGCATTTCATAAGAGAATTTGTAAGAGATTTGAAGCTTTCAAGAATTTGTAATTGAAGATTTTGATATTTGAATTAGTGATATCTGATCTCTCTTTTCTTATGCAATTCATCTATCTGATTTCTTTATTCATAATGTTATCAATTGCATTTTCTTATCTGATTATTGAATCATTATTCATGAGTAGCTAAACTTTTTCTTGTGAGAAGTGATGAAACCCTAATCTTGCTAAAATGATCTTTGAATTTATGTTATAGAATAGTTAGAATTATGGAATATTGTATTGAATCCTGATTATCTATCCTGTTTCTGTACAAAATTGGATTGATAAGAATTTTGATAATTCGGAAGAAGAATTAGGGTTCATAGGAATTCATGAATTAAGATTAAACAACAATTACGGAAGTGGTGGAGTTTAATCTGATCCAGAAATTGTCCCATGTAATTCATGCAATGTTTTATGTTAATTTCTCACTAAGAAATTAGAAGAAGTTGATTTAGGATATTAGACAATTGTAGAATCGGGAGATTTATAATTGTAAATTAGATTCCATTGATAATTTATTTAGTGGAAGCTAATAGATTATTTTGTGGTTTACTAAAACTTGATAGTTTTAGGTCTTGACAATTTCATACAAATATCCACAATTCTAACTATTCATATAATATAAATTCAGTATGATTAGCAAAGATTAGGGTGGATTCTGCTCCTTCCCACATTTATCTGATATATTTCTCACACAATCTCATTACATTCATCAATAGCTATTAGGTTAAAATAGAATTAGTTAAATAGTTTAAATTGATACAATTTGATTGCCTAAATATTAGTAAAAGCTAATATCGATTTAGTAATTAAATTGATCCTCGTTAGAACGATACTCGACTCACTTTTCTGTATTACTTTATTTGACCCAGTATACTTGTTGGTAGTATCCGAACTCACATTTATTATACACATTTTAAGCGGATCAAGAGATGCGTGATATATATATATATATATATATAATAGAAGTGTTAATTGGAGAGTGCCTCTTGGAGTGCACGGTCATGCTCGGGGCCGTGTAGGGCACTCAAAATCCATCCGAGAGCAAGTTTGGTGCAATGTAGAGTGCACGATGGGGTGCACGACCGTGCTCGAGGCCATGCTGAGCCCAAAAATTCCACCCGGTAGCAAATTTTTCAAGAATTCCAATATGCTTCCTAGGGTGCACGACTTTACTCGGGGTGGTGTAGTGTCTAAAAATTTGTACAGAATGTTTAAGTCCAAAGTGCCTTGCTTTAAACACTACTTGTGCTCTCGGTGGTGTGGAGACTTAAAAAAAATTTTAGATTTGCCAAGGCAAATGATCCTAACAAGATTAAGATATAAATACCTAGGATCCTTAAAACATGATAGCTAGGAATCTCTTACTTAAGTAAATTGCTTCCCCACACTTTAAAATTCACTCCATGATGATTGAAATGTGATCTCCATCTTATGAAATATCTGCAATTTTTTTATAGAAATGTAGGAGGAAGAAAACAAAGAAAACGAAGAAACTAAACTTACTTAAGTTGGCCATGGGTTGCCTCTCAAGAAGCGCACTTGTTTAACGTCATTGGCATAACGTCCTTCAATTCTCCAACTAATTAAGGAGGATCAAATTGAGAGTTATGAGAACTCCCCACTTTAAGCTCGAAACCATCAACCGCTATTATATTAGATTTCTTGACCCACTTTCCACAATGATTACAAATAGTAGACCAAAGTTGGGCCGATCCTAACGTCGCTACAGAATTTGTAGCTTGATCTTTCTTCCCCTTATCTTTGCACTTTGGAGAGCATGGCATTTTCACACTTGGCTTTGATTTGGGTGGTATGCATGGTGGTTTAACAACACTTTCTAAGTGAGGATTATTGATGGGATTTGTTTCTTGATCAACCACCTCTGAACTTTTGAGGACAAGTTTTTCAGAACTTGGTATAGCAATTTTTACAATCATCTCCTCATTATCAACTCGCAATATTAATTGACCACCTTCAGCATCAATGAGTGCTCTTGCTGTTGCAAGGAATGGCCTACCAAGAATTAAAGGCATATCCCCTTCTTCTTCTATGTCGAGGACCACAAAGTCTACGGGATATATAAAATTCCCAACTTTCACCAGAACATCCTCGATAATTCCCATTGGACATGTTAAAGAACGATTAGCAAGTTGTAGAGTCATACGAGTTTATTTAAGTTCAGATAAACCCAGCTTCTTAAAGAATGCATATGGCATCAGATTAATACTTGCTCCTAAATCAGCTAGGGCCTTATCAGCTGTTATATCACCTACCTTACATGAAATTGCAAAACTCCCTGGATCCTTCAGCTTTGGAGGTATCTTGTTCTAAATCAATGATAAGCAACTAGCTTCAACTTCTACAGTTGCTACATCCTCCAATTTCCTCTTTTTAGATGATAGTTCCTTTAGGAACTTGGCATATTTTGGCATTTGGGAAATTGCCCCAACAAAAGGAGTATTAATATGAAGTTGTTTAAGAAGCTCAAGAAATTTACTATATTGTGCTTTTTCCTTACTTTGGTTGAGACGAGTTGGATAAGGAATCCATCGGATATATTCCTTCACAACTGGAGGTGATCTTTTCTCAAGTTCTTTCTTCTCATCCTTCGCTTTCTCTTTTTCAACAAAACCACCATTGTCTTGTTTTTCTGGCTCTCGCTTTTACTTCTCAAAAACCAAAATTTTCTACTCTACAGGCTCCTTTTCATTCCTAGACAGGAGCTCCTTCCCACTTCTCAAGCTGATGGCATTCACTTGCTCTCTTGGATTTGGCTCTGTATTACTAGGAAGTGAACCCAGTTGTCTCTCAGACAATTGCTTAGCCATTTGCCCAATCTGCTTCTCTAAATTATGGATAGAAGCTTCATGATTCTAGAGTCTTCCATCTGAACTTTGGATGAATTGTGTCATGAGTTTTTCCTAACTTGGCTTCTTTTTAGGTGGTAGCAATGCAGGAAGTTGTTGAGCTGCTAGCAGTTATGGCACCTTAATGATTCCAAGTGGATAGGTTGTTCCTTAAGCATTGGTATTTTGATTACTCCAGGAAAAATTTAGATGATTCTTCTAACCTGGGTTGTAAGAATTACTGTAAGGATTGTAATAGCCCGCTCCTCTATTGTACCTGTTCATGTAGTTAACTTCCTCCATACTTGGATTAAGGTCGGAAACACTTGATCCTTCACTGGAACATCTACAAAATTGTTAAAAACAACATTAGGAGACATAACTTCAAAACTGGATTGCATTCGATTCATTTGGGCTGTCAAAGATGCCATTTGAGCCTGCAGCTGGGAAACCGTCTCCATTTCATACATAGCAGCAGCTTTGCCTAGTCTATTCCTCTCACTGTGCCTGTAGAAAGTGTTCGTCGCCATTTCCTCAATTAGCTCATAAGCATCGGGAGCACTTTTCTTCATCAAACCACCTCCAGCTACAGCATCTATCATGGTTTTCAGTTGATCACCAAGAGATGTGTAGAAAATTCTGATCAAATCATGCAAAGAGATGTCATGATGAGGACAACGCCTTAGAAGCTCTTTGAATCATTGCCACACTTCATAAAGTGATTCACCCTCATATTGGCGAAAAGCAAAGATTTCATTCCGCAACTAGATCGTCTTGTTTGGTGGAAAGAGTTGCTCCAACAATTTCCTCGCAACTTGATTCCAGTTGGTTAAAGAGTGAGGGGGTAATGAGTTCAACCAACTCCTCGCCTTATCCCTAAGAGAGAAAGGGAATAATCTAAGGTGAATTGCATCGTCAGATACCCCATTGCTCTTAATGGTGGTACAAATTTGCAGAAAATTTGTGAGATGATCATGAGGATCTTCAGTAGCTCCACCTCTAAATTGGTTTACCTGCACCATCTGAATCAAAGAAGGCTTCAACTCAAATTTATTTGCCTGAATCGTCCAGTAAACAATAGATGGTGCTACTCTATCGACCGTGGGTAGAAACAATTCCCCACATTGGTCTATTCACATCATTCCTAACCACAGGAATGGGAATGTTTGCATTAGCAGCAACTTGATTTTGATAATTTTGATTTCCATCAGCTGCTTGATTTAGATCATTTTGTTCTCTATCTCCATCCATGTCTTTAAGATTAACCAGATTGACCTTTCTTTCTCTTCATCTTCTATAGAATGTTCTATCAATCTCTGGATCAAAAACAAGATCTTTAGGTGAAGAGCTTCTTAACATCAACTGCAACAGAAATCAAATGGAGCCAAATCAAAACAATATATCCCATAAGAGAAAGAACAAGATTACAATTAAAATAAATAGCTAAATTAGTAGATACTATGGTTTTTCCTAATATTGCCTTGCCAGATCCCCATCAACGGCGCTAAAAACATGGTTGTTGTATTCTTTTCTTCAAGTTTATAATCATAATTCAAATCCTTTGATCAACACTAGGCAAGTGTACCTATCTCAAGTAGTACAGGATTAAATCAGGTATCATCCTCAGGGATCTTTGGAAACAATTACTAGTATTACCTATTCTCTACTATCTAGCCAAATCTTTAATGAGAATATTATCTAAAATTACTAATTATCTAATTGATTAACTAATTTATCAACCCTAATATCAATGATTTTGCCTTTTCAAAAGATTATCAATTACAAAACATACCATTTCATCTTGATTTACCCTAAACCCTAATGTCATAAAACAAGATTGATGAAATGAGAAGTCATGCTTTGCACTGCAGGATCACATAGATAAATCAATTACTCCCTCAAGTTAATCGATTCCTAATTTCACATAAGATAATGGAGACCTCTCCCTCACTAACGCCATATGATGTCTCATTAAAAACAAGATTCATTAATAAAGATCAAACCTTTATGCAGAAAATCAATGTTTCCCTACCTCTAGGTAAAACATGCAATTTTTCTATTCATAGAGATCTATCCTATTAGATGAAACCTCTTTCTATCTAACGAGAATCATACAAACAATCAACTTTGGCCATAAATCAATTGAAAGACAATTTAAACACATGACTAGCTACAAAGGCACAAACTTTCATTCATCAAAAGCAAATCCAAATCACATATTCGGGTTTAGGGTTTCACAAGACTAAGGGTATATAGATCTACTCCTCCATAGATTCAGAAATACAAAACAAAGATCTGGAAAAGCAATCTATAAGCATGATTTAAACAATGAAAAGCCAATTCCTGGAAGTCTTGTAAACTTCAATAAGCGCCGGCTATTTCCTCTTGAAAGTTCTTCTTTTTATCTCTATTAGGGTTTTAAAAAGTGTTTTAGACGGCACATTCTTCAAATGAAAGGTTACATGGTCTATTTATTGGAGTTTGGAGAAGTTGGAACGTCACAAGGAGTGCCTCATGACTTACATGGTTGTGTTCAGGGTGGTACACTATATTTGTGTTAAAAACTTTTCTTATCAATTCTATTCTTCCAACACTACCTTGTACACTCCTAAGGCAGTAGATAGGGCACTTTTAGAGTAACTTTCTGGTCACCTTTTGACCCTCGGCCTCAGCATGTGCATGGCCATGTATTAGGTTATGTACTTTTGAAAACCGAACATTTGCATTGTTTGTTGATTTTTCCTTAATTTAAGCTCGAATCATCCTCAAATCTTTGAATTGCATTCCTTAAACCCTGAAATTACACAAAAAGCAATTAAGTATTCTTTTCTTGATTATTTCTCATAAATTTGATAGAAAATCATATCAATTAAGTGCCAGAAATAAGGATCTTTTAATACTTCTCAATCGTAGTGATAGCTCCAAAACTTCGTCAAATCTTTGATTGTTTTATCATCAATCCTTTGAAAGGCTCAATTGTTCCTTATTAATCCCTGAAATAAATAATTCATTTAATAAGTGTCCTTTTCTTTAGTAAATCAAATAAATATCATATAAAATATAATCAATAAAGCACAATGATTAAGGGACTTAGAACACTTATCAGTGGGTTTTCTAGTTCAGTTGGAGGACTATTTGAGTTATGTTACTCATAACTTCTATATCTTCTCACTCGGCTATGTAAGGTTTAAGTAAGTTAAGGTTCCATGTTTATATAGGTTATTATTTGAACAAGATATTTTCGGAAATGGCATCTCACAAGAGAGTGACAGAAATCAAATTCATACGAGAACTCAAATAATCAATGTTCATAGAAATCAAAATTTCGAGGGAACAAAGTAATAAAATGAAATCGCAATCTTAAAGCATAAAAAGGAAACTTCATTACTTTCAAATAATGAAACATCACAAAAGCAACATTGGCAATCTTAAAACAACACAACATTCCACTACATCATACATAAAGAGAAACACACTTTTGGACATAAGGGATATGCTCAAATCTCCTATTCTTGCTTCACTTCTTACTATTCCTTCGTATGACTTGCTAATACAAAGCAAAAGTATAACATTTCTTCCTAGCCATGCTAAACAAGCGATCATGTATGTGTTCTTCATCTTTCCTAATCCTTATACTAGGTACTTCAAGGAGAGGGTGTGAAATTCGAGCGACCTTGGCTTATCGATCCTTTGTGTTTCTTGTTCATGAATTCTTTGAGATACCTTATCACTGTCATTCCCTTTCATTTTTCCTTCAAATAGGGTTGCGACTCACTTGGCTCGCCTTTGTCCATTAGTTGTTGTGGAGTTTCTTCTTTCAAGTCAGAATTGACCGTCACTACTTACTCGATTGGGGCCCTCATCTCTATAGTCATCCCTTACATTGGAGTAAGAGATCAGCTTCTTCTCAAAGAGGCTTCACTTTGCTCATAATAGGCTCACCAATTCGTGCACTCAAGTTCTCCTCATGGTTTTCCTTGGGATTCTTTTTCGGGTCCTCATAGAGATCTTTCTCTTCTTCCTCTTCTTCTTCGTTAGTTGGCTCATTTTTAGCCATCTTATCATCCCATGTGGCTTAGGATGGAGGAGGTTCCATTTGATTCAAATTGTCTAGTTCGAGGAGGATATTTCGGCATACTCCATACTAGTAGAAGTATCCTTCTCCGTTAGATTTGTTCCATTGGGTATGGTCTGAGAGTTCATCATAGGCATACACAAAGAGGGGTTCAATTGCATTCCATGATTTTTGGGAAGGTTGGGGTTCCTTTGTTTCTAAGGATGAAATTCATTTCTTGTAACATAAGCTCTCCATAAAAATAGGACATAATTCTCTCCATTCCATAAATGACCACCACATCAGACAACTTTTCTTTCCTCGGTCCATCCCTAATAATCTCCCACATTGAGTGCCTTAATCCCTTTTTCCAAAGTTCGAACATGTCTTTGGAGGATCGAGGTCGTATCACTAAGGCGAAGTCTTTGCACAGTACCCTAAATCCTAGTCGGTATTCAACAAAAGTCTCTTTGTAACCCCTGAGCTTTTCCTTTCACTTAACCTAAGGTAAGCTATTCAAAAGAAAAACAAAAAAGGCATTGGTCCTTAAGGTTTAAACCTTCCTTCTATCTCCTTATCTAACTACATCTCTTACTATCCTTCATTTCCTAAGTCTCTAGATCTTATTCATATTTGTCATTTTTTGATTCTTACTGTTATGATACCAACTTAAACTGTTACGTCGTAGGAGGTACTATAAACACGACAATCCACCACACATAATACTAAAACTTAAGAGTAATTATCTTAGTCAAGCAAAAGCTTTGGTATCATATGCAAAGCATACTTTCACAACAATAGGAGACGCCAATGAAGTAATGCATTTTTAAAGGATAGCAGTAGAATAGCATACAAGAATTTATAGTCATAATTACATAACCTTAAGGATTTAAAGTCTTGCATCATCATAGGGACATAGCCCTGTCAAAAGTTAAATATTACATATCACTGAGTCTTTTTAAAAGCAAGCATACATATCTTAAACTACTATTGTTATATAAAGAAATTTTTATAGAAGTCTACTCCTTAAAATCTTCTAATAAACTTCTGTTAAAAAGTCTCCAATGCAAACGCCAAAATCCCTAAGAGAAGACACCTCGGGGATAAAGCTATAGGTACTTCTTCTACTACAAAAATCTATTTGGGTATAAGTGTAACTAGCTTAATGAGATAAATTCCGTCATCATGTACTCGCAATAAATAATAAACAAGTTTGTTAACAAACATATGAGATGCAACATCAATATGATCAAACAAATACATATGATTAACCAAAAACCATATGCATAATGGATTTACAACCTCCATATCAGGGGCTAGGGCATGCTTTGAAAATAAAAGGGTCCTTCTAACCATCTAACTCTATTGGGTTCCAAACAACCACCATCACTAGTCCCCAAGATCCATGTCGAGAATGATAGATCCAGCATGGCTTCTGTAACACACAGAAAAGTAAGATAAAATGAAGATGAATGGGTCATGATATACAAGTAATTAAATCATACGGAAAGGTAAAAAGGTAATTTCAAGTTATTCTAAAGGGTATTTTTGTCCTTGAACAGATAGTTATGAGCCTGGGAAAGTTGTACGTGAAAGAATGGATGAAAGCACTTAAGCTGACATTTAGGCCGCCAACTTTGAAATAAAGGCCACCGAAGAAAAGCTCTCGGGTCTTTTGTGGAATGAAAAAAGCCAACACATAGGCCGCCGGCGTAAGTATGTAGGCCATCGATGTTGGATTAAAGGTCACCGGCATTGGATTAAAGATCGCCGGTGTAAGTGCCAGCCTTTCCCATCCGTAGTGTTTCCTATATAAGAAATCTTAGGGTTCGTGTTTTTCATTTGTAACCTCCTTCCTTCGACCAGAGAGAGAGAATTGAGAGTTTTTGAGTGTTTTTGAAGAACAAGATCAAGGGAGATCAGATTTGGATCAAGAATAAGTAATCTTGCCTTTATCTATCAAGATTATTCGTATATCATTTTGTTTCCTTACTGTTTTGTTTGGATTTTTAAGGGATTTTTCTGAGAAACCCTAGTTTTGATCAAGATCAAATCTTTCGGGAAAACAAGCAAGGATTAAGATTCAAATCAAGTAAGTATATCATCTCAATCATAGATTTAAAATAAAGAGAATGATTTCGTGATTTAGGGTTTCGTCTGTTTATGAAACCTAGGGTTTGGGTTTTGAAAAGATCCTATCATTTGGTGAATTATTGGGAATTGAGATCAATAAAAGTAAGTTTCATCCTATTAATCTTAGAATTAATAAGGGATTTATGATGATAATGGATTGTCTGAAATTGCTAATTTATAAATTGGGGTTTTGAGGAGAAAAGTTGTTCTTGTTGGATTTTGTGGAAGTAAATCAAAGAAGAAGTTCAGATTTGGTGTTTCTCATATCAGGTTAGAGTTTTGGAGATTTTGATAAGTTAGGGTTTGAATGGGTTGAGGGTTTACATATTTCTGTTTCTATTATATTTTGTATATTAGGAGATTTGGAGATTTTATTTTGTTGTTCACAAGGCATTTAGGATTTGGAGAATTTTCCTGAAATTGAAAAGGTACGACCAATCCCTGCTTGTTGTTTTTGCTTGTAAGTTTAGTATTGTTTGATTGGTCGTAGGAATAGAAATTCATAATAAACCTAATATTATTCAGCTTAATAATTGTCTGCTTGGTTGTGTTTGGCTTTGACCAGTAAAGACCTGGCAGATAGTGATACTGGTGAGGCACCCTAATGATCTTAGTGTAAGGTTGTCCCTAGTGGACTCGTGCTTTGATATGATTCTGGTAGAATTAAGAGGAAATCGGGGATGTTTAGGGAGTACTCACTCATCCATATATGTATATAATTACCTTATTTTCAAAGAGTTGGTTGTTTTTCAAGAGGAGTCTAAGTTACTTCGAGTTCGAGACTAGAGTATACATAGTTTTGAACTGTGTTAATTTGCTGAATATAAAAATATAACAAATTGATTGCTTGTATTAGACTAAATGCATTTGATATATATACCTGTTACGTGTGCATTTGCATTTGTTTCTAAGGATTGGAGTTATCGTATTGGGCTTCGCAGCTTACTTTTTAAAATTTTAGGTACAAGTGATGAAGACATTATATATGATCTTTCGGGTTATGGTCGATCTTTGATAAGGGGGATGGCGATAGTGGGCTTGACTACTTAGCTGAGGGTTAGATTTGTAGTTTATAGGTCCATGAAAGAAGAGAAGTGTTTAGATCTATTGAAGATTTGGAAATTATCTGTTTATGTTTTTATGATTTATATTTTATGTAAAAACTTTAAGAATAGATTATTGTAGGAAGTTCTAGCTTGTATGGAAGGTTTTTATCTAAATTGTGGTTTAATTTAGTTGGCTTGGTATTGCCAACTTATATGATTGTTTTAAATCAGAAGTTTATTCAAAATCTATGTTCCGAATTATACAAGTTATGTTGAGTATCCTATGAGTTAACCTATGTGTGTGTTTATAGGTGATATTTGTATATTTGTGGATATTAAAGCCTTAGCGTGTCCTATTCAAGAGAGGACACATTGTGGGTTGTAATGGCTTATTTTAGGGCGTTACAGCTTCTCCACGAGGTCGTAATCCCCGAATGACTTAATTCCTCATGCTAAAGCTAGATACCTTTCCTTTCTAGTCCCACATGCAGGAGTAGTAGTGAAAAGATATGTACTCCACAGCAAGTCATGGATGCTATTTTATTATTTCGTTTCCAATCGTATTAATTATCCATTTAAGGTGATGGTCAAGATAATTACATACATACCAACATAATAAAGTAACATTGGTATTAATCAATAATTCAAGTTTCGATATACTTAAAAATCCATTCACCATTCATAGTGAAACACAAGCATCATCCATGGTAACCACATGCAATTCCATTTTTATCTTTATCTTATTCTAGTGCTGTACTTTAAAAGCACAAACAAGAATGTGAAAAGTGTTGGGTAAAACTTACTCAGCCATGGCGATAGTTCATAGTCAAAATAATCTTCGGGAAAGACAACGTTGGTATCCTCATTACTTGAACAAAAGAAATACTCAGAATGAGTATTTCATATTATCTTACCAAATTTTCTAACTTTATTTATTCTATTCGCGGTAGATTTACCGGTTACAAAGTTTTTAACTTAAAACGGCCATAAATTCCTCATTTTAACTCTGATTTTCGCATATGAATAGTCGATTTCTACCTACTTCAAATTCTCTATCCATTTCTAAGGTTTTCTAAAATATTTAAGGTCATTTAAATATTAGAATCCTATGGTATAGATCATGCCCAACTTGTTCCAAACTTGATTTCTACCACTTTTTACAATTTTTACCTTGTATAAACTCTGTATATCAATCATATATTACTTGAAAATCATTAACCAATCATAATAGCTTATAATACATACATAATCCTAGTGATGTTGCTCAAAAGAATAATTTTTCACTAAATAGCCTTTTGTGACAATTTGGAAAAACTTAAGTTTGCAAAAACTAAACTTAAAAACTTATAGTGAACTTTTATTTCTTAGTACTTATAAATAGATAATTTGAGTTAAAAAAATAAAGTGACATACTTTACCTTAACTTTTGTAAACCTTGTTTAAATTTTCATTGAAAATTTATTTACTAAAACATTGGTTCTCATGTGTTTTTCAAGAAAAAATTTTCAAGTTGTTGAAATTTCAAAATATCACCCCTACATCTCGGCATTTTTGAAGAATTTAGGGGATAAATTTTATTTTAAATTTTTATTTTATACAAAAGGATTTCTAAATCATTGAAAATAAATTTTAGAAAATATTTACATAATAAATAATTGTCAATATTTAAAGTTTAAAAATTCATTTTAATATTATAACAATATCACTATGAGCATTCATGTACATGATCACAAAACTAAACTTATGAATATAAAACTAACAAGGTAAACTTAAAAGTATAAAAATTGACAAGGTCAGAAATATAATATAGGCATAATCGAAATAAAAACATGGGTGTCTTAACTTATGATCAAGACTCTCGGGACTTAAAATAATCCAATCACCATATATAATAAATAAAATCAAAGCGAGATAAAATGAATAAAATGGGAGTTTCGATTTTTGTCAAAGATATTTGAGACTTGAAATATTTCAGTCTCATTAAGACTTGATTTTTTAATAGCCAAAAACTAGAAGTTAACTAGTCTTATTATGACTTAAAATGGAAAAGTCTTAAAGCTTGTAAATAAATATGTAAAGAGCATGAATAAAACAAGTTAGATTAGTAAGTAATATGCTCTAAGGACCATAAATTTTTTTCATATAGAAAGTCAAGTTAGTAAACAAGAATAAAATGAACACATCATGAATATAACATTATATGACATGAACTCAATGTGTTGTCTTTTGCATTTCCATTCCCCAGCATTATGCATCATGGGGATTTTTATGGAAAATATTTAAAGACATACACATGTCACATAATCATAATATATATGGAGAGTGTTTAGTGTTTACCTAAATAAAAGATGAAAGAAAAGTTTGGAAAGGCATAACAGGGTAGGGGAAGGTGTAGCATGATGAAGCGAAGAGAGGAGAGGGGAGATTTTGAGAGAGTTTTAAGAGAATGAAGGTTCGTAAAATGTGGAAAAAAATAGAGGGAAGGGGTACATATAGATGAAAAATGAGTGCATAAATGAGTGAAAGAAAAATTGAAAAAGAAAATAAATTTGGGGGGGAGGGGGGTTAGGGATGTGAGGGAGAGGAGAGAGAGAGAAGAAGAAGAAAATTAATTTAAAAAGAAAAAGTATAATAAAGTATGGTAATTAGATATGTGTAAGTGTATGTATTAGATGTTATAAGAATAGAGTGTAAGTGTAAGAAAAAGGTGATTGATAACTTGTGTAAATTGTTTGTCTGAATAATTTACCTCGACTTGCATATAGGTAAGTGAATACAGAAACTGATATTGAAGAAACTTGAAATGATTAAAGTTTTTAGAAAAAAAACTCATAGTTTTAGAAGTTATATACCTTATATTTTGGGTTTATACCATTTTCTAACTCATCTAATATTTTAGGATTTCAGAAACTATCTTATTTGATCTAGGATTTAGAGTTGACTTAGTTTGGCTTTAAGATTCTGGTTTTGATATCAACTCTAAGGTTCTACTTGTAGGAATTTCAAAAAATCTAAGGATTTACATGCATTGCATATGCTTATTAAACAAACTTGTTTGATTTTGTTTGATAAGTGTTGAGATTTGGTTATTCACTGAGCTGTTACTTGCTTACCCTCTTATAGATTTGCGTGATTACAAGGATTGTTAGAGATGATCCATAACTAGAAGTTGGAGCTAACATAAGTTACCAAAGGTGTCAAGACTAAGAATGGAGGAGCATAGCATTTTGTATTAGGAATAATATTGTGTAGTTTTGATGTAATAGTTAGGAACTCTATATAAGAGATACGTAATATTATTCTTGTATATGACTTATATGTATGCAATGTTTTTGTTATTCTAAACAACATTTCGGACTTATTATAACTGTCCATGCCACGAGACATTTTAGTTGTACAATGCACATGTGCCTTTGTAGAAGCCTCAAATGATTAAATATAAATGTTTATGACTCCACTTTGTTACATAGCACATTGATACTTTTAGGGTACACTGCGAGGGTGTAACAGATGCAATCACAATTTAGTATAAATTTTAGCAGCTATATAGTCAACAGAATCGGTCTTATCAAAATTGTTAATGAGACTATATAGTTTCTTTTAAAAAATAACTCTTCCTCATGAAATGCACATTTTTTTTCAAAATATCCTTAATAATAAAACTATTTATTTCAATCTTATTCAATTCTAGTGAACCAAATGGAATGTAGAAGAATAGTACATTTACACACATCCCATTTCATGACAAGTCTGTTAGTTTTAAAATTAAAAGAACAAATGCAAATTTTGAATTTATTTTTTTCTTAATTTTCTTGGCTTTATCATCTCGATTTTATTAATACATTATAGCGCTAGTATAATATTTTTATTTAAATCTTCCATCAAGTTTTTTTAGGTACCTAAATTGATCAATTTCAAAGTTATTTAAATATTAAATTGATCAATTTCAAAGTTCAGATATTTAATTGTATATTTTATGAAAGTTCAGGTACATTTATTGTTGGGAATTTAGGGATCCAAGAATAGCGGAAATTATTATTGTTATGTAAAAAGAATCCTAAATCCCAAATTTTGAAACCATGCGATTCAATCAAATTATAGTAGATCGAATTGCCGTTTTGTTGCTTTAGAATTTGGAAATTCGGATCTAAGATGTTGCAAATGCAAACACCCTCTACTGTATTCACACAAATGAATCTCCAATTAGGTCAATAATTGTGTGCTAGCACGTTGGACCAATTCTAAATTTTGGGAATCTCTCTCAATAGGGTCTCTTTCATTTTGAGTTACAGAGTTTCTCTGTAATTCTAATGTGACAACAAGCATCTGTTGAAATCTTAGGGGAGATCACTGTGTTCTATTTATAAGAAACTGTGTCATAGTCAACTGCCCTAATCTTATTAGGGATTTTAAAGGTTATTACGAATTCCAAAAGACACACATAAGTTATTAGGAATTCCAAATGACACACTTCTCATAAAATAACGATTGTAATTAATAATTATTATTAATCTTAATCTTATTAAGATTAATAGATAATTAAATAAACTAGCAATCTCCCACTTGCACTAGGCCTAAATAATTCCCTATGGGCTTATTATAATAAATCATAATCTAATTAATTCATTCTTTATGTGCAACCCTATAGGTTCACTTAATGTTGGCAATAGCCCTTAAACACCTTTTAATCCTACAAGACATAATTGGTCTCTAGCAAGACATTATGCCTACCCAAATTAAGTGAAGATCAATGATCCAACTTTACCTATTAATAGTCATTTATTTAGTCCAATTGTCACACGATATCTTATGATCAAACATAAGGTGTAGATCAATACACTGTTTAATCACATATCTCTTGAATCCAAAGTATGACTAACTTAAACAAATGATATTAATAACTCCTTATCAATTCATTCAAGCATAGACATGCATTTCTCAGTCTTGCTCTTCAAGAGGCCCAGAAGATATCTCTCTCAAACTAATAAGAGGAACAAATTCCTTCACGATCACTCACATTCCTCCACATAACTTATTCCATATCCAAGTACAATCTTATAATCATCCTATTAAAGATGATAAAGAACTGAGTTAAAACATGAAAGTTGCTATGTAAGAATCCACTGTGTCATCAGGTCAAAAGACTAAAACAACTGTAATGAGAAATACTTATCATATTGATCCATATAGTATCCTCATAGTTGGTCGTTCCAATATAATGTACTCTTACATGTATCTATGTGTTGAATCGATATCTCATATCCATGGTTAGTAAAACCTAATCGTCATTCAACCAACGTACTAGCCTTAGTTCAATATAATTCCATATAATGAACGACTAGGGAATTTAGAATAAAGTTATTTCTTCCCTTATGGTTTTACTATTAAAGTCACATACTTTAACAGTATAAGAAATAATTAATTATTCAAGGAATAAATTTCATCAAAGTAAGAAGGCCAATAACAACTTTGATAAAGAAAATGACTTATATTATAAAATAATAAACATTCAAATGACATAGAATCCATAGAGCCTAGTTAAACATAAGTTTAACCCCTAATGCTCTAGTATGACTATCATGCTTAGACTAGGGAAGAGGCTTAGTCAATGGATCTGCAATATTGTTATCTGTATGTACTCTACTTATCTTAACATCTTCTCTATCGATGATCTCTCGAATGAGATGATAACGTCTGAGTATGTGTTTGGATCGCTGGTGTGATCTTAGTTCCTTAGCCTGTGCAATGACCCCATGGTTGTCATAATAGAGGTCCACTGGATCTGAAATGCTAAGAATGACTCCCAAAGAAGTAATAAACTTCTTTATCCAAGCTGCTTCCTTAGTTGCATCTGATGCTACTCTATACTCTGCCTCTATGGTATAATCTGCAACCATGTCCTATTTGAAACTCTTCCAGCTTACAATACCTCTATTCAAACAAAATACATAACTAGATTGCGATCGAAAATCATCTCAATCAGACCAGAAACTGGCATTTGTGTAACCATTTACCATAAGATCAGTTTCTTGTCCTCCATATGTTAAAACAATATCCTTAGTCACTCTCAAGTACTTTAGAATGTTTTTTGCCCTTATCCAGTGACTCTTACCTAAATTTGACTGATGCCTACTAGTGATACTTAATGCATAAGCGACATCTAGTCGAGTGCACAACATGGCAGACATGATGGAACCAATAGCCAAAGCATATGGAATCCTACTCATGTGTTCCCGTTACTCCTTTGAAGCAGGATGTTGAGTCTTACTAAATTTAATTTCATGTGACATTAGAAGAAATCCTCTCTTGGAATTTTCCATACTAAATCTTTTTAGTTACTTATCAATGTATGCACCATGACTTACGCTAATAGTCTTTGCAAATTTATCTCTATAGATCCTGATGCCTAAAATATAGGCAGCACCTAAGTCTTTCATTGAGAAATAATTTCCTAACCATGTTTCGACATTTTGTAATGTAGGAATATCATTTCCAATGAGCAATATGTCATCTACATAAAGCACCAAGAAAACTATTATGCTCCTACTAACTTTCTTGTAAACACAAGGTTCATCTTCATTCTTGAAAAAATCAAACGGTTCGATTGCTTCATTAAAATGAAGATTCCAACTCCGAGATGCTTGCTTCAATTCATTAATGGATCTCTGAAGCTTGCAAACCTTACGTGAATTCGCCGGACTGTCAAAACCCTCAAGTTGTGTCATGTAAACATCCTTAATGAGGTTTCCATTCAAAAAAGCTGTGTTGACATCCATTTGCCATATCTCGTAGTCATAATACGCAACTATAGCAAGAAGAATTATAACAAACTTAATCATGACTACAAGTGAAGAGGTTTTTTCATAGTCTATATTATGAGTTTGTTTAAAACTTTTTACAACTAGTCGTGCTTTGTAGGTATACACTTTGCCATCCATGCCAGTTTTCTTCTTGAAAACCCATTTACACCCAATAGTTTTAACATCATCAGGTGGATCAATCAAAGTCTAAATTTGATTATCATACATGGATTGTATTTCTGATTTCATAGATGCTAACCATTTCTTAGAGTTAGGGCCCTTTATTGCTTCCTGGTAAGATGTAGGCTCATCTTGATCTATGAGCATTACATCATGATTGTCAATGATGAGAAATCCATATCTCTCAGGCTCATGATGAATCCTACCAGATCCACGTGGGCCTTCAGCTAGTAGTTCAGGCTTAGCAACTATTTGTGAGTCTGATTGAACATCCATCAGAGGTACTATGTCAATTTGTGGATCTTGAACTTCTTCGAGTTGTATTTTACTCCCACTGGTTTCTTTAGAGAGAAATTCTCTTTCTAGAAAGAGACCATTACCAGCAACAAACACTTTGTTCTTAGATTGATTGTAGAAGTAATATCCTTTTGTCTCTTTTAGATATCCCATGAATAAGCATTTATCAGATTTGGGTGCTAATTTGTCATACACCTGATGTTTGACATATGCATCACATCCCCATATCTTTAAAAAGACAAACTAGGACGTTTCCCATTCCATAACTCATATGGTGTCTTTTCAACTGATTTTGATGGAACCCTGTTCAATATAAACGCAGTGGTTTCTAGGGCATATCTCCAAAAGGATATTGGAAGATCTGTCTGACTCATCATTGATCGAACCATATCTAATAAAGTTCTATTTCTCCGTTTAGAAACACCATTCCACTTGTAGTGTTCCTGAAGGAGTTAACTGTGAGATTATGCCACAATCCCTAAGATAGTCAGAAAAATCCTGGCTTAAATACTCACCACCTCGATCTGATCGAAATGTTTTAATATTTTTACCAAGTTGATTTTATACTTCATTTTTTAATATTTTGAACTTTTCAAAAGATTCAAATTTATGCTTCATTAGGTACACATATCCATACCTACTAAAGTCATTAGTAAAAGTAATAAAGTATAAATAACCTCCTCTAGGAGGTGAACTCAATGGTCCACATGCATCTGTATGTATGACACCCAACAAGTCAGTAACTCTCTCACTTTGTCTAATAAAAGGAGCCTTTTTCATCTTACCCATTAAACAAGATTGACATGATTCATATGATTCAAAATCAAATGAATCTAAAAACCCATCTTGATGAAGCTTTGATATGTATTTCTCGTTAATGTGTCCTAAGCGACAATGCCAAAAGTAAGTTGCATTCAAATTATTAGATTTGAACCTTTTGGTATTAATGTTATAAATGGACTTATTATCAGATTCGTCGAAGTTTAGAACATAGAAACCATTCATCAAATGAGTAAGACCATAAAAGATGTCTCCATAATGGATGGTGATTGTACTATTCTCAATAATAAATCTAAAACCATCCTTATCCAAAATGAAACCAAAATAATGTTGCTGCTCATAACAGGTACATAATAACAATTATTTAAAACCAAAATAAGTCCAGAAGGCAAAGTTAATTCAAAATTTCCTATGGCTAGTGCAGCAACTCTTGCTTCATTTGCCACGCGTAGTCTACTTCACCTTTAGCCAACTTTCTATTTTACTTTAGACCCTACACATTTATACAAATGTGAGATCCATATCCAGTAATTAATACCCATGACGTTGAAGTAGATAGATTGACCTGTATAACATAAATACCTAATGTAGTAGTCTCATTGCCCTTCTTCTTTTTTCAGATCCTCCAAGTATAGCTTGCAATTCCTCTTCCAGTGACCTGGTTCATTACAGAAGAAGCAAACCCCTTCCTTAGGCAGTTTAGCCTTAGGCTGAGGTTTAGGCTTTTTAGCTTTGGTCTGACTTTTTGCTTTGCCCTTACCATTAACTTTTCTCTTCTTGCCTGTCCTTTTTGAACCAACAAAACATTATTATTTGTTTTAATGTTATGTTATGATTCCTTAAGCATCCCATACAATTCCATAATAGACTTATCCATATTGTGCATGTTATAATTCATCACAAATTGGTCATAGCAAGGAGGTAAAGAGCCTAATGTCATATCCATAGCTAACTCCCTAGCAATTGGAGAACCAAGCTTCTCAAGTCTATCAATATAGCTCTTCATCTTGAGTACATGTGCACTCACGGAGCTACCTAGAGCCAGTTACAAGAATTCAATTCTCATGTGACTGCAAACCTCTCATGCCTTACCTGTTCTTGGGACATTTCCTTAAGACGTGCGATCATATCATTTGCCTCTATGTCTTCCATTTGCTTTTGAAGCTCAGGATCCATGGTGGCAAGCATGATGTAAGTGACATCTAAAGAGTCTTCTTTATGATTACTATAAGCGTTCCTTTCAACTCTTGGAGCATTAGCAGCAGGTTCATCAGGGATTGGTTCATCAATCACATATAACTTCCTTTTTGCTTAAGAACAATTCTTAAGTTACGGTACCAATCAAGGAAGTTTATGGTATTCAGTTTATCTTTTTCAAGAATCGATCGCAAGGTTGTGCTATTTGTTGCCATGATCTACATATAGAGGTATGCAAAGTCAATTATCTTTATATAAGCCATTTTATATGCTTCCACTATTTTATCAAATTAATAACCCTCAAATATTAATTTGGAAACCATTTTTAAAACAAAGTTTTTTAGTGGAATAAGATCCATATTTCACCAAATATTGGGTCAGCTATGGCATGACACTTAAAATTTAATTATTTAGGTAAGAAACCCTTTTCCAATTACATCATATATAACTCTTACTATGGGATTGACATCACATGTCCTGGCCTACTAATCCTATTCAATGCCATGGGCCTAAAACCATTTTGATAGCCTATTTAAGTCTAACCATTACGACATGTGGATAATAATATTATTCACCTTGTTTGACTAGGATAGTCTATTGCACCTACTTTGGCAGAACCTACAATTGGACAATCTAAGCCTTGACAAGTGTCAAACCATGGAAGGCATTTTATGACTTGATATTATTTAAGGGTTTTTTTTTAAAGATGATATTTCATATTATAAAGCATGTAAGATTGTAATCATGGTATCACATACATTTACATATATCATCATATATGATATAACATGCTTATATAGAAAATAAAATTGTGTCATAACATGACCCTTAATCTATATTTATCTTCATAAGCCAATATGAAGATCAATGGTACAAACCTAAGGTGAAGATCTATTAGCATGGATCTGGGTTGTAAAATTCCTTGTATCTTCATGATGGTCCTCACACTTCCATCTTCATGGAATAAGAAAAATCTTCATGTCTTCGTTATAATAACGAAAAGATACAAAGAGATTCCTACTACTACTTAGCAAATAAATTACAACAAAACCAAAACCGACATGTAGACCGTATTTATAAAATTACAACTCATTTAAAAGAAAAGAAGTAAAACCTGCCAATCACATAGGTCTTAGGGCCATGCTATGCATCATACATAAAACGGAGGACACATAGAAGTCATACGCATAACTCACAATACTTCAAAAGCGTGTTTTGTGTTAAGAATTACTAATTAGTGCTTATCAATTTAAAATGCACACTTTTGCAGGGGTCAAAGGGAAAAGTCCCCTTGTGGCGGTTCCCTATGGGGTTTCAGGGGCATTGAAATTGAAGATTTGAGTAAAGAAACTCCTTTGAAAAACTGAAATCCTTTCGAAATCCCCTTTGAAAATCCGTTTTTCGAAACTACTGTGAAACCCTCAGATAATTCATAAATTATTGTTTGATCAAATCAATTTTATACAAAAACCGATGCATACAAACTTCAAAATATTTTACTAAAACTCGTTTTTGAAGAACAGATTAATGTTCGTCTGACAATTTTTGGATCCTATACTTTGTCAAACGAAAAGGTAGATCGATTTTGCATGTAATATGACGTCATCAACATGACAAAATGAAAAATAAATTGTGTTATACACCATTGCTAGGGTTAGTTTGTAAAAAACGCAGATTTATCAAAACATATTATGCCATACACGATTACTAGGATTTCTTCATAAAACGCAAATATAACAAAACAAATCGTGTCATACATGTTATGCATCTTGCGAGATAAACAGATCATATCTGTCTATCAAAACCACAATGACATGATCTTCTATAATCCCATTACAATAGATCTAGTGGACCCCTTGCAGACGACCGACTTTTCATATGTCTAACAACATTAAACATATAATCCGAATGCAATAAAAAAATTACAGATTTATTAACCATTAAACAATCCACCATATACAAATCTTATTAATCCATATAGATTACTCAAACATATATAGATTAACATTGTATGCATAAAATTATTCGTTTCATAAACATCTATATATCCGCATTAAACTTTTTCACGGATCATACATATCAATATACATATATCATACGAAAAGTAATTTGATTGAAATCGCAACCTAGCTCTAATACCACTGTTGAGAATTTAGGGATCCAAGAGCAACAGAAATTATTATTTTTGTGTAAAACGAATCCTTAATCCCCAATTTCGGATCCATGCAATTCAATCAAATTAGAGCAGATCGAATTACCTTTTTTATGCTTTAGAATTTAGAAATTCGGATATGAGATGTTGCAAAAACAAATACTCTCTACTATATCCACACGAATGAATTTTCAATTAGATCTCTGATCGTGTGCTATCACATTGGACCAATTCCAAATTTTGGGAATCTCTCTCAATAAGGTCTCTCTCGTTTTGAGTTATAAAGTTTCTCTATAATTCCAATGTGACGACAAGCTTTTGTTGAAACTTTAAGGGAGATCACTGTGTTCTATTTATAAGAAACTTTGTCATAGTCAACTGTCTTAATCTTATTAGGGATTTCAAAGGTTATTAGAAATTCCAAAAGACACACATAAGTTATTAGGAAATTGCAAATGACGCACTTCTTATAAAATAATGATTGTAAAAATAATGATTATAATTAATATTTATTTATTAATCTTAATCTTATTAAAATTAATAGATAATTAAATGATATGATATAAGGCACATCACTAGCATTTACGACAAAAGATTCAGACTTGTTTATATTGTCATATTTTTATTGGAATTAGATCAACATCTACAATATCGGTATCATAACTATATTGTTTCAATATCAATGCAATTTGCTCAATTTATAAATAAATTATTACTTTTTTATTAGTATTACATCGGTATGAATTTTATGCCATATAGAATAATATCAGATCGGTATGCTTGAGCAGGCCATCACAAAACAACCCAGCACCGAACATCCGAACCCCCGAACTCCACAGTTCATATGTCTCACGTGTCAGGGTTGGCTAAAGCCATATCCATTTTTCTTTGCCACGAATACGTTGCTCTAGAACTATAACCCATCACAATTCACAAGTATCTCATTCTCTCTCTCTCTCTCTCTCTGTCTCTCTCTGCTTCTAGGGTTTTTTTCTCTCTGACGTCTTACTCGTTCTTTCTCTGTATTCCACACTAGAACAACCAGGTAGACTTTTCAAGCTCTTGAAAATCTTACTTTTTAATTTTTCTTTTTCTATCTTTCCATGTGCAAATCGATTTGTGCTTTTTTAATATTCTGCAGTATTAGTTTCTTATATCTAGCGAAAATCTCGTTTGTATTTGCGTTGTTGAACTTTGTGTTTGTAATATATTGTTATTTACCAATTTTTTGTCATGTATTTATCGAAAATTCACTTCTTTCGAGCTTAATTCGTTCGATACTGCAATTATAGGTGATTATTCTGAAGTGGAAATGTTCGTGATAGGGCATCATTATATTTTAGGGTTTATGTTGGTATTCGGTTAATTTATTATTTAGGGTTTAATTTATTTAGTTTAAATTTTATTATGTTTCTATATTCGTCGATGTATCTATTCTTTAGTTTTAATTCTTGGTTCGTGCTTATTGGTGCAAAACAATTATTCGACATGTGCTTATACTTTCGCACATGGTTGAGATGGGAAAAGGAGAAAGTTTTGATGTAACCCGTGTGTGTGCAAGGTGTGTACCAATCAGTTGTATGGCTGTCACTTGTAATGACTAATTAATGCAGACATTGATGCCGATGGGGGTACATTGTGGAGAGTGGAGAATTCTTCCATTAGGGATTTTAGTTTCATTAACTAGAAACTGAGTTTTAGGGTTGTTTAGATTTTTTTATGGAACAGGATTTAGAGAAATCCAATATATTGCTGTTTTTCTCGTGAGTTCAGTCGTATTGCTAAGGCTATGATAATAAATAGAAATCTATAGTGCTCAACTTTTTGAAATTGTAGTAACAAGTAGGGAAGGAATTTATCTTAAGAAAATGAGAGCCATGAGCTTATTTGCTATATATTATC
This sequence comes from Combretum micranthum, assembly GCA_024138025.1. NCBI lineage: Eukaryota > Viridiplantae > Streptophyta > Magnoliopsida > Myrtales > Combretaceae > Combretum > Combretum micranthum. The sequence continues at coordinate 303,013 of JAMXBD010000749.1, forward strand.
ATCATGCCTACGATATGACCACATAATTTTGGGTAAGTCAATATGACCGCATATGCACTAAACAAAAATTAGCAATTTGGGTTCGATTTAAAACACCAAATGAGACTTTAGGGTATTATTGTTGTTTCGAAAAAGGGGCTTGGGTTTAGTTTCATGCTTGCCAGCGGGACTGAATGGAGTATGCATTGGTCCTTCGTGGTTGGCTGATGTAGTGGACATTCATGTGTTATTAGACTAATTGATTCCTAAGCTGCCTTATCTTCCTCTTTTCAGTTATATCTAATTATGGGGAGACAGAGAGAGAAAGATAGGAGATTGTTTGGATTCAAAATCGAACTACTTTTCAATCCTTAGATATCAGATGTTGGGATATCCTATCTGCAGATAGATCCATCATGTATTTTTTATAATTTGTTGCATTGGTTTGCATGCTTTTACGTGGTTTATTTGAAATTGTTCATCTTTAAACAAATTGTTTCTGCACCCTAGGTTTGTGTGCTGGTTGTATTTGTACCTTGTTTATGCTTGTAATTCATGCCATTTTTTATATGTATTGAAAAGAATTCTGTTTAAAATGTTGAAGTACGGGTTTCTAAGAGACTGTTGCTCAACTTGCAGCTCAGGCGACATGTTCCCAGGCCAAGGGAGTCGTTGGAGAGCTACATAGCACAATTTTGTATATGCTTTATGGTTCAAGCATATGATGTCTAACCATCTTGTATTGCAGAGCCTATCAATGCCTGGCACACAACTTAGTCAGTTGGAGACTATTTCAAGCAGAACAGATTCTTCAGTGCCACAAATGCAAGGGGGACTCGGGCTTGTTCCTGACAATCCTTCTGTATCACATCCTTCAATGCCAGACCATGATACACGTTCTCAAACCTCAGCACTGAAGAGAAAGGATCCAATGGAATCTTCATCTTACACTTCTTTGCCTTCTTCCTCAATGCCTAGCAAGCGGGTGGTATCAATGGAGCATAGGCCATGGCTTCACCAACAATCTGGCCCTAACAGAAAAATTTTGTCAAGTCAAATCACACAGCAGACTCCAGGATCAAGAAGCTCATCAGCTCAGAATAAGAAGGTCATGCAGCTGGAATCTGTTTCCCCTAAGTCTACATCACATCGATCATTAGCTGGAAAGAATCAAACTACTCCAAAGGTTCAGGCTGAGTCATTTGACTCTGTGAGGTCCAAGATGAGGGAATCATTAGCTTCTGCATTAGCTTTAGCCTATGAGGAGGAAGGTGGACCTCCAAATATGGTGAAAAATTCTCAGGATAATGCTTCAAACGTGTCAATTTCTAGAAATGATGCCAAGATTGCTATGCCCAGTTCAACTTCTATTGATTCTTGCCAAACCTGTGAAGAGAGTAAAGAAACTTCATCTCCAGGTAAAGGAACTCTTAATCAGACGAGCTTTGCTGGGCAAATGGTATCTGAAGAAGCTTTCTCTATGGAAAGTAATGGTGGAATGTCCATGGCTCCTATGCCAAGTGGGCAGGAGTTCCAATCAGGTAATGTTCTAACAGTGGACGATGTTCCATTTAGTGATAACTTCTATGTCAAAGATGAACTGTTGCAGGGAAATGGACTTTCCTGGGCATACGATGCTGATATGGAAATTGGACTACATAAGGATGTCCAAAATATTAAAACTCAAAAATCACTCTCAGATGAAGTGGCTGGGAAGATGGAGGAGGTGAAAGCACCATCTCCAGAAGATTTGGCTGTTAAAATTGAAGTTGAACTCTTCAAGTTGTTTGGGGGTGTGAATAAGAAATACAAAGAAAAGGGAAGGTCTTTGCTGTTCAACTTGAAGGATCGCAATAATCCTGAACTGAGGGAAAGAGTAGTGTCGGGAGACATTCCTCCTGAAAAACTCTGCTCAATGACTGCTGAGGAGCTTGCATCAAAGGAGCTTTCTCAGTGGCGAATGGCAAAGGCTGAGGAGCTTGCAAAAACTGTGGTTTTAAATGAGCCTGAAGTGGGTGTGAGGCGTTTGGTGAAGAAAACACATAAGGGTGAGTTTCAAGTAGAAGTGGAGGGGGATAATAGCTTGTCTGTTGAAGTTTCTATTGGAGCTGGCACCATTAACCCGGACCAATCAAGAAGCGATGCCAGAGAACCTTATCCACATCAATCAGATGAATTGAGGGTCAAAGAAGGTAATGGAGGTGAAAAAAGTGAAAGACTGGATCAGGATGCCCGATATACTGTTACTATTCCCTCTGGTGAGCAGGATTCAGAGGTAGATTTCACGGTAGATGATGCAATGAAGGATCTCCCCCCCATTGTTTCCCTGGATGAGTTCATGGAGTCCCTTGATTCCGAGCCGCCATTTGAAGATTTGCATGGAAATGATGCTAAGAGTGAGCCTGTACATAAAAAGGAGGATTTGGCTGTTAAAATGGGTTCTTCTGATAGGATTCCAGAGGAGGGTCCTGATATCATTCCTCAGATACCTGCTAGAGGTGGTGAAACAAGTTCCAATACTTATGGTAAGGGAGAGCTCCATGGTGGTTCTGGAAGGTCTGAGAATAGACCTTCTGTCCTCGCATACAAGGGAGATCATATATGGCAAGGATCGCTACAGCTGAATATATCATCCATTGTTTCTGGTGTTGGCATCTTTAAAAGGTATTGCTATGATTTAGTATATATATTTCATGGAAATTTGACATGTGATCTGTTTGCTGTGTTTTTCTTTTCTGTATGTTTATTCGGATCTTACCATTATCTCTTTGGAAAACTATTATATGTATCTCAATTTTTTTCCGATTATTGTTTCGAAACTGTCTTATTTATACAGTCATCTAATTTATGCGTGAATGGAGTAATGCCTTGCCTTGTGTAATAACCAACACACAGATTTAATTAAAATTTTTCATAATTCGAAGGGCTTGAGTATATAGTTTAAATACTTAAATTTGTAAGAATTACCATTTTGTTCTTTCACTGTTCTACATAAAAACTATTCTATGTATCTCAATTTTTTTCCGATTATTGTTTCAAAACTATCTTATTTATTCAGTTGTCTAATTTGTGTGAATTGAGTAATGCCTTGCCTTGCGTAATATGCGATAAATTGATTTAATTAAATTTTTCACAATTCTAAGAGCTTAAGAAGGGTTTGTTTAAATTGTCTGATTTTTATCGATATCTAGTTTGCATCTGTTTCTTATCTGTATCTGGTTTGTATGATCTATTTATGAGTAAAAAATGGTTTTTTTTTTTTTTTTAATCTGCATCTGTTTCGTAACAAACAATCTGTTTCAAAACAATAAAAATAAGATGCCAAAACGACCAGAATAAAGCAAACCAAACCTATATTTTAAATACATAAATTCATAAGAACCACATTTGCTTCCTTCACTGTTATTTTTCAGCTTATCTGTGTTCTCTATTACTCAATGTAGTTATAGAGCTTCAAGTATGAAAGAAGGCCAAAACAAGGCTATTTCAAACAGAAGTTTTAGTTAGTGTGGATATGCTCGAGCTATTTGTTGATAAAAACTTAGCCTCTTTAATAGCATTTGCAGTATAAAAAAATGGCAGGTTACCAAATGGGACTCTTCCAATTAATTTTACTGGAAATATTTGGAATTTTGAATTATGTGCTAATGATCCTGCTGTATAACATTCTCATTCATGTCGTTTGGGGCACTAGTGAGACTTAAGAACTTGTTGCAAGAATAATCAGAGGAAAGGCCAGTGCAGGATATCGGAGAAACCTTTATGGCACCTTTGGTTAACTGAAATGGAATGAGGTTGGAAAAGAATTGCAATTCCTTATTTTATTATTAAGGGTATTTTTAGATAAATTATACTTTTTGGTCAGAAATAGTCATTCCTCCGGTAAATGGAAGGAATGGGATTCCTTATCTATTCCGCATTATATGGAATAGATATTCTTTTTATGGAATTTTCTGTAAACCAAACGAATAAATAGATATTCCACAATAATAAAAGTGGATTCTATTCAAGTGAACCAAATGTGCCATTAAGGATTTCTCTGGTTTTCAAAAGTCAGTATCCAAGTTTTTTGCCTTTTCCCTAGGAGTTGTCTTATGATGTTGTAGATAGGTATGTGCAGGGATATATGTGGGGCAGACTGCTGCCTAGGTGTTTGAACAATTAGTGAAGTTGCCCATAGCATCGAGTAACATGGTATCATCCATGATTTGTTGTTGTGCAATCAGTTAGGGTTTTACATGCGGATTACTCGTATATAAATTGTGTATATATATATTTTTTATTGCATTTGGATTATACATTTGATGGACATCCTGTACATGTTTGGGCTAATTGCTTTTGCTTGGATCTTCTTGGCAGTGGTGAGAAGACCTCAGCTAACGAATGGAGTGAATTTCTTGATATCAAGGGAAGAGTCAGACTGGATGCTTTTGAAAAATTCCTCCAGGATCTTAGAATGTCTCGAAGTAGAGCAATCATGGTACCAGTAGCTTTCTTGTCAATTTATGGAGTCTGCGTCATTACATTTATAGTCTCCCTAATTTTTAATATGAGCGTTTGCCTTGTTTTCCTAAGAAGTAAAAAGGGGAGGAGGGGAAAAAAAAAGTGGGATCTTTTTTATGATTTCAGGAATATAGTACTGCTTAGGCATCCGACAATGTTATTTAATATAAGTCCTATGCAACAAATTTAGGATAAGTCTTTGAACTTTCTTTATTCTGTGGCTAGCAAGACTGCGAGAGCCCACTTTTTCCATGTGTATTTTTCCATGTACTGTTGCATGGATAGAGATGGATTATTGTTCGACGTCTATTGGCAAAAGATGCAAGTCTTATATTTTTATATCCTTTGGGTTTGACTAGGGATTGAGATCTGACAGTTCTTTCATTCAAGTTTCAGGAACAAAGCCTTTTTTTTTTTTTAATTTTCTTATTTCTTGAAAGAGAGATGAGGTTAAAAAAAAAGCTAATTGAGCTGTAAGTATGTCCTTTATAAAGTTTATTCAATTAAATCTGGGAAATTATTAGGTGAAAAACATAGTAATGGCATAAGAATATGAAAGATAAGAAGTACCAAGCCACTGGTGTGACCCGTGCAGCTGTAGTGTTCTGATGGGAGAGTAACATGAAATGACAATTTTGAGCTAATGTGGAGAATAAGAAACCATTTATCATTTGGCTTTTTGGGAACGCTATTGATTCGTAATCTTGTTTCTGGCAGGTTCTCCATTTCTTGTGCAAGTATACGTCACCTGAAAGCGAACATACAGCACTTCGGGAGGTAATTTATCTACAAAACTTTTTTTATTTTTTTATTTTTTTATCTTTTTGGGGCATAGAGGAGAATGAAACAAGATCTTTGCGATTTGTTGGATATAACATTTGACAGTCATCTTTGCTGGGATTTTCTCATGGTCCAGGTGGCGGATTTATATGTTACAGATGAGAGAGTGGGCTTTGCTGAGCCATGTCAGGGAGTGGAAATTTATTTTTGTCCGCATCATGGTAGAACTCGAGGAATGCTCAGCAAGATCCTATTGGAAGAGCAGATTTACTCTCTTAATGCTGTAGATAATGGTTTAATTGGCGTTGTTGTATGGAGAAAAACTCAATTAAGTTCTACAATATCACCTAACTTTGCTTCTAATCATAAACATGGCTCAAAAAAGAATGCCTCTAGAAGGCATCAGGAAAATGATGATAATGTTTACTCCCCAATTGCACACCAAGTTCCTCCTGGCATGCATCACCCCAGTGTCAGACCCCCACCTAGTACTGCTGACGACGGTGATGACGACGACGATGTTCCTCCCGGGTTTGGTCCTGGGGCTGGTGCCTCCCGGGATGATGACGACTTGCCAGAGTTTAGCTTTTCCGGTCCCAATTCTTCAATGAATGTGTCAAAGGGCTTGGCTATGTCTCCTATTCGTGGGCAACCTCCTCAGCCCCCTTCTCGTCCGGTAGAGGAAATTAGACAACTTATTCACAAGTATGGACAGCCAAGTATGAGTGGTCAGCCTAGTAACTGGCGTGAGGATAGGGGTATGGGGGTTCCAGTTCAGCCATGGGATGATGACGATGATATTCCGGAATGGCAACCTCAAGTGCCGGAACATAACTTTAGGCAGACAAATCCCCAACCTGTAATTAATAGGCACCAGCCGATATATCCGACACCACCGCCTCTAGCTAGGCCTATGCATTATCAATGTCCGCCTGGCTTTACAAACAGTGTTCAGCCTCCTGCCTCTCGGCCTGTTGTCCCTCCACCACCCAATAATGGTGGGTTTCATGGGGTAGCCCGAGGGAGGCAACCACCGTGGCACCAAAATGCATCTAGGAGTATAGGTCGTTGATTCTTGTGGCTATTTTCATCACATGTAACATAATTCTTGGTTTTTTGTTTAGCTTTAGCTGCCTTCTTAGGCTTTTAATTCTCTCTTGTATGTACTAGATTCCGTGGGCCACTCTTTTTGGGATGTTTATTTTAGTGTTTTAATTTAAATAATACATGCTCGGTTTTATTCCAAATGTGACAATAGTAATGGTCTGTGTGTTTATATTTATTTTAAGTGTGGGATATTGAGAAAAGGTTCCCTTCGCTAAGAATAATAACGAGCAAAATGAAACTCCCTTTTTTAGCTGCCATTGTCATGAGAATGTGCCAAGCACTTGCCGTCTCCAACTAGGGGAACAGGCCCTATTGTTGATTTTCGTGTTGCTTAATTTTCCTTTACCTATCTTTTCCTTTTGCCCTCTCCCTTTTCGTGTTTACTCATTTCATTATAGTGAGTTGTGGTTTTACAAAATCAAACGCTTACTTATCCTTGTGCGCCCGTGGATTTGTGATGGTCGACTTTTTTGTTTTTTTTTTTCCTTTTTTAATCATTACAATGAGGAGTAGATTTGAATTCGGTAAACCGTACTTAAATAATCCACAACTATAGAATTTTTTTATTATTTTTATTGTTTATGATATTACTAACAAATCCGCACACGCTCAAAGCACTGACTAAATAAAATGAAATTGAGAAGGAACAAAAAGAAAAAGAAAAAGAAAGGAAACAAAAAAAAAAAAAAAATTTATACGGTCAACTGTCAAGTTAATATTTATGGCGGTAGGAAGATATTGTGACAATGAAACAACTTAACAAGGGTGTTTTTGTTGTTAATATTTGCTTTAACTGTGTTTATCATGAAAATAACATAAAACTTAAATTGCAATATTTATGGGAAATGACAAAAAGAAAATCAAATATTTACAGGGGAACTCCTCCACTTTTCGAAGATGGCTACTAACTATGCAGAATTTTAATAAAAAAAAATGGAATAACCTTATTTTTTAATCAACTTTTACATAAAATTCAGATTCTTGGTTTATAAATGTTGTGAGTTTGCATTAATTTAGTGAGTTAGAAAATATCAAATTTGGATGGTGGAGGATTTAATATTATAGAATTTCTTATGTTTATTAAAATCTCTAAATAGATAATATTAATTTATTTTGAATCCTGTAAGAAACGGAAAATAAAAGTGCAACATAAATTTTACTGCTTATTTAAGTGATTGGAAATGCTTAGTTTCTATGTTTTATTTCTCTCTAAATTGCCTGGATTGGGAGAGAGTTAAGGAAGTGTTTAAATTGAATCGGGCAAAAGTCTCATGCCTTTTAGTAGGATGCAACTGAGCTGGTGGAGTGGGGTGGAAAAATGATTGAGGTGAAATATATGATGAATATAAAAATAAAATATGATAAGCATCGACGCCCAATATTATGTTATTTAAATTGAAAACTAATGGCCAAAGTTACAAGGGCCAAAAAAAGTGATAGACGTCCCATATTATGACATTTAAATTGAAAGCTGATGGACTAATGAAAAAAGGGAGGGAAAATGCGAAAGTCAATACCACTTTAAAGTAAATTATATCTAATGAATATTAAATTTCAATTGAAAAAAAATTACAGGTTCAAGAATCTAATTAAATGTTGGTCTTAAGCAGTGGTTTATAAGTGTAGCCGATCTTGTGGGATTTTTTTTTTTTATTATATTTATTTTCAATATTTTAAAGCAAAGTACATTATGATCTACACTTACTAAAAATTACAAAATATATTATAACATAAGGCTTATAATAATATCTTTTGACAGGCATATTTAGACAAATAGCTCCTCAAGCTCGACCCGGTCCAATCAAAGTATGGGTAGACCCACTAGTCGAATTGTTGACCCTCTTAAGCATGCACCACTTTCGCAACTCTTCCGACCGAACTCACCATGTTTGGCCAGACAAGTGGCACTGGGTTAGACTTTATCACTCAGCCTGATATATCCTATTTGCACCACGACACCCTTTTTTCCCACGTTCCCAAAATGTGGTTGAGTGGCTCCTCGACCACTATGCATGCTATCCTCGTGATCACCACCACCTCTACCAATGGACAACCATCATCCAAGGCAATCTATAGTTACTTCTCCAAGTATCCTTCAATGATGAATCTAGTAACCTTTACATATTACTCCATTATTTTATCTATTCTCATATATATCTTGCTAACTTGACCATCAGAGTTACCACACTAAACAATCCTAGAGCCCATTGGCTAATTACCATTTCATAGACTCATCGATCCAGAGATCTGATCAAATATATTCTACGAGCAAATTAAGGCACCAACAATATGCCAGGCAAGTATTAGGACAAGGAGGAGGTTATATTTACCACATCTTACGTTGTAGCCTTGTATGTCTAAATTGACAGTAGTTTTATATTTTATGATATAGGTAAAATAGATTTCTAACACTCAACCGAATGTTGAATGATTGTTAACAATGCTTTGGCATGTACCAACAAGCCGAGATTTATCATCCAGCACCGCTGTTGTTTTACTTAAACTTGAACCTTGCTCTTCGAAATTACGATGTGAAATGTAAATTTTATCCCCAGTCAAGAAACAATGGGAAAAAGGAAAAATTGCTGCTTACATGAAAATTGAGCTCAATCCTGTAATTAAAGCACGGAAGATTTGGCATGCTAAGTTTTCTGAATTTTATCCTATACAGTAACTAGAACTCTAGTGAATCTGAAGGAGGTTAGTCATTTGCCTGATGAGTGAATTCTTGGTGGCGCTTCATAGCCCAAAGAACCCTTTTGGAAGCAGAACTTACTGCAGGATCTTGTGATGTAGTTTGGTAGAGAAGCATGGAAACATCGCATCTAAAGACGCACCACCACAACCTAACCCCCCAGTGCCCGTCTAAGTCCAATCCGTTGCTCCTGGCTTAATTTGGTCGGGAACTTAACCTCAAATTTAATCTTCAAATCACCTCTATTGCCTGGTTCTTTCGTGATCGGCATCCCTTCCTTAGAAACAACAAGTTCATAACCTGGGCTTACAATGTCTGTCACAGGAACTGACAGATCACGCCCATCTAGTGTAGTAATGTTAATAGTGGTTCCACCAAGTGCCTCAGCAAGGGAAATTTTATGACTTTTTAAGAGATCATTACCGTCTCTTTTGTAAGCATGATGTGGCTTTTCATCGATAACAAACACCAGATCGGCTGGAAGCTGGTTTGCTATCTCGTTACCTTTATCAGGAAATGTAATTTTTGTTCCTTTCTTCCATCCAGGCTTTACATCAATAGTTAATATTTCCGTCTCTGGAACTTGCCTCCTGCATATGGCACTTACAATTAGCAACAGTAGTGGTGGCAACAATTTATATTAATTAGGCACTACCACATAGGGTATTTTTTATCTACCAGAAACGATCCAAGATATCCCACAGGACATCACTTGAAGTTTAAGGCTATTGAGAATGTAAAGGAGAAATATTCAACATCTTGCCTGTATTATATCGAGTACAATGCATAAATAGATCATGCGTGTCTCATCATATCTCCAACAAAGCATGTCTACATTTCAATTTCAATATAATTTTTCATCAATTTCCTCTAAATCAGATATTATATACCATCAGAAGAGAAAATTACAACTGTAATGTCACATTTTTGTCTAGAAGTGCAAATAGAGGTTGTATGTTTTTAAATGCTGCAAACTAAGGATAAATTTTGGCTATAAAATGCAATGCATTACAAGGATGATGGGAACTCCCGATCATAAAGGTCTTGATTCGATCTCAAATACATCCTCTATCTGTGTTGGTAGGCAAACACACATCATTTGAATGCACTGCATGTTGTAGCGTTCACCTTCTATATAACACACATCCTCTATATATACTATATGTTACAATGTTTATACTTAGTTGCATTATTTGAAACGTCCATTTTTAAGTCAATTGCATATCCTCTCCATCATGACAATTCAAACTTTCTGAATTGTAAAGATGGGATACCTCTCTTTAGGCAAAGCTCGTATCAAAATTATAATAAAAAAGAGTTTGTGCTCTATCAAATGGTTCAACAAACATGTAAAAGCTTTATTTTAGTGGTGTGGGGATGAGTAATGCCACTTTTCAACCCACAAATAGTCACATCACAAGGTTTTAATAATGTTCAAGCTTTGATGAACTGCTTGCTCTATCTGTGGGAGATACATGCACGATGGGGAAAAAAGGTGTTATCATTTCCATCCAAAGATAGCAAATATTGCATTTACGTTTCTTGTTTCATGCTTTATGATCCCCTCATGACCTCCAAAATGTTTTCCTAGAAGATTTAATCAGATCCCAGCTTATCTCACTTGCTGGTTGTTAATAAAGAAGAAGAGTACTCTAGATTCATAGTTCTTAATCGTTTGCAAAGCATTCTGTTGTTGTCTCATGAGTGCAACTATGGCATCATTGTTAATCAAGAAGGCAGGATACATAAAGCAAAAGCATAATTCTCATACCCTTTGGAATCTATTATCATCCTTGATATCTTCATCTTTCTTGTTGATCCTGAGTATAGCTCCTCAAGAGAGCAAGGCAATTTGCTCTCTATTGGTGGTGGTTTCTTGGGATTTTTACTGCCATCACTGTATGTACGAAAGATGTTTTCACTTCCACCAAATCCTCCAAACATCCCTCCATCCGATTGGAACTTCGCAGATCTTCCTTGACAAGGTGACCCAAAACTGAATGGACTGCTGCCAAAGAACTCAGCAAAAATGTCCTCTGCATTCCTAGGATTGAAACCTCTAGACCCACCACTGCTGCCGGATGGTGGCATGTCTTTCAAGCCTTCCTCCCCATATTGATCGTAAATTGCCCGCTTTTGAGGATCATTCAAAACCTGGATTAATACAACATTCCTCAGTTTTCCCAGTCACAGAGGAACCTTATGCAACATTACAGTCTGAACAAGAAAACCTTTGATGCCAAGGGTCACTTAAATGTTGTCAAGCTATAAGAAAAGTCGCATGATTACAATGTAACATGTTGAAAGCTAAGTATAACATAAGTAAAAGTTTCAACAACATTAAATCTCTGGATTTGGGATTCTTTTCTGGCTCATCGAAGAGTATTGTTCTTCAACACAACATAGTTCCTTTCACAAAACAAAACGTCACTGAAGACCTTCATAATTTCCATATGATTACACAGTAATGAAAACAAAGAAGAACCCAAGATTTTACGGCACATAAAAGACAGAATATACCCGCGCAAAAAGGGATGAAAAAAATATATGAATATAATGGGCTTTAAATTTGAGAAAATTAATGGAAACAACCTCATAGGCTTCAGAGATCTGCTTGAATTGAGCTTCAGCTTCTCTTTTGTTGTTAGGGTTCTTATCAGGATGCCATTTCATAGCCAGTTTCCTGTATGCCTTCTTCAGATCCTCATCTGTTGCATTCTTGTTCACCTTCAATACGTTATAATAATCTACACCCATTTTTCTTTTTCCTTTTTTTTTTCCCTCCCTTTAATGTCTCTTCTCAGATGTCTACAGATTATAACTAAAAACATCAACTTGAATACATCAAATCAACAATCACAAATGAAATAAACAAACCCCAGATCTTCAATATGCAGACTTGAAGGAATCAATCAAATTATGGGTTTTCCAGCTGCATTGCTACACAAATATGAACCAAAGTCTACAATGATCAAAACCGTCAACAGAAAAACCTACCATTACAACAACGGATTTTCTCTTTCTCTCTCTTTCTCTTGATCTCGTCTATAATGTCTATGGAAAATGGTTTCACGTGAATCGAGGATGATGTTATGATTTGTTGGTGATGAAATAGAAACAATATGGTCAAGGCTCGAGGGCATATGGTTTGACGTGGCCACATGAATATTTATTTGGAGGACCATAACTATGTAATTAGGAAACCATTGTTTAATCCATCCTCCGTGTCGTCCCTACCTTAGCTATCCTGTCACTGATCTTCCTGTAAATGAACAACACGTCACCAAGTTTTTTTCTCTTGTAAACAGCACACCCATCCAAAATTCTATGATCTCGATGTCGATCTGTGTTAGTATGTTTCTTTTTGTTTTTTTGCCATGATCTGTGGCAGTTTAAAGGAACCGATCTCCACCAAATTATGATTGAATTTTTAATATATTTTATTAATTTTTTTATGATTAATTTAGGGTTTGTTTGGATTATTTGTTTTTCATTTGCATCAAATTTTCATTTATAACATATATATATCATATATGTATCAAATCAGAATCGTATCAATTTGGTTAGTTTTAAATAAAACTGTCAATTTTTTATCGGTACACCTATTTGAAAATAATAAAAATATAATGCTAAAATGACCTGAATATGATGAAACAAATAGTAGTATGGCTTACTTGAATTCAGTAGAAGTTGGACCTTGAGGATTTGAGTTTGTATCAATGCTTAGTGTAAGGTCTACGAAAACCAAAACTTAGTTAGCAACGCACTAGGTATGGACTCGACATGACCACTTCAATGATTAACTCAGAAGCTGTCATAATAAACCCTGTAAATTAGATAGAAACAAGCGGTTGAGTGCAACATTACCCTTTTCCTGAGAGATTGATTAGTATTTATAGGAGGTCCACCTAGTAGTTGCGAGCAGCGTGGATTAGTGGTTGAGTGGGTGGTTGTTAGCAAAAGTGGAAGACGTAGGGCAGATCTACTATCCATTACTTTGAGGCCCAGTTTGACTAAGTCATATGTGCCAAGTGGCAAGCGAGGTATAAATGACCGAGTGAAAGCTGGTTTGATAGTATAAGGACGGATTCGCGCATAGTGGCATCTATTGGTAGGTTTTAAGCCTAGCAGAGTGGTATAGCCCGAATACATATTGGACTTAACTCAGGTGGTCCAAGTTTCAAAATGGGTTGTCAACAAGTGGAAATATGAAATGGTCCTATCACAGAACCATTAAAGTTCTCCATGCATATTCACTAGTTTCCAATTTTTTCTAAAATTGTGCTTATATACTTAAATATTTTTTTATTAAAATGTCTAAACTTTATTTAAATTGTCTTACTTTGATACAGTAAAACATATAAAAGAAAAATAGGCAAGGTTTATTAGATATTAAAATACACATAATTGACCCTTTTTCAATTTGAAAATCTAACACAATTATGTAGATAACAAGTTAAATATAAATATATTTATAATCTACCCTTTTACTTTTGATACCCCCATAATCAAGAATAAAATATCACATGTGGTAGTCTCCCTCGATTTCTCTTTTTCTGCTATCTCACTTGTTTCTCCTTTATTTATTGCGTCAAACAATTGCAATGCTCTTCACATATATTTTAATTATATTATAAAGATGATTACATGCGTTTTTTTACTTAGGATTAGGTGCTTCTAGCATTGAGGTTGAATAGTAGTTATAGATGAGTAGATTCAGTTTATAATGATTAGATGTATGTAGCGTTTGGCTCGCACTACACGTGGCTTTAGAAGAGTAAGTTGGCAATGACACGTAAGGATGACTTATGAAGAGATAACAGGAAGAAGGAGTAAGCAATCTTAGATAGCTCGAACGCACGTGTAATAAGTGGAGAAGTTATGTAGCATCAACCCCATAATTCTTGAAGAGAGGCAATGCATTCTTTATTTAAGACCTATTTGATCTTCAGGATGGCAATCCAACAACACGATAACATTTCTCTAAATCTCTAAAATTTGTCATATGAAGAGGACTATTGAGGTATTTATAGAGTTTAGTTTATGGTGATATTAAGTGGATTACATGATGTGTTAACGGTTGAGATGAGTCCTCTTACTGATGGATCATTCCATAGGCTATATTAAGTTTAAACCCATAAAGAGCCTATTTTAAGTGTGTAAGCTTCTTTAAGAAAGGTTGAGAGCTAATAAGTCGGTCCAACAATCCTTACTCTAAGCCTACTATGACAAATCTCCTATAAGTCATCCCAAAATATGGATTGGACACTTTAAGCTCTGTCACATAGCCCAAGAGTCAAATCAAGATATTTTTTATATAATTAAATTAGCCCTCTATGATAGCAACGTCAAAAGTTTCCTAACTTTTAGAAAAGATGTACTATTGTGGCTGCTTTCATTAAGCTCATTAAAAAGAAGTAAAATTCAAGTGGAGAGAGAATACTCCAAAAGCATTGAAGAGGTTAAGGAGAAATTTATTATTATGCATGCATGATTACAAAAATTATGATTCAACTCATACATTCTATATATTATAATATTCTGAATCTATTTTTTTTAAGTTAAAGTGAATGCAAAAATGTATAGGTGTAAACTTTTGGCAAAATATGAATTTGAAGATGCTATAAGCTTATAATTTTAGATGATTTTATTGCTTTTGTCAGTTCTATACATTTTCATCCTTAGTAACAATGTGATTTTAATTATCTTTTGCATCCATACCAGTTCTATAGAATTTAACAAATATTTGGAATTTTAAATGTGATGCATCATATAGTAATATAAGAGCAATTCTAATACAAGAGAAGCAGCCAATAACATATAATCTAGTGAAAATTTAATAAAGTAGCATTTGAATTACTTGATATATGATAAAGAATTGATGCATTGATTGAAGCTTTTCACTGTGTGGCACCATCACTTACTTGCCAATTATACCAAGTGAGTTGAATTCCTTAAGAGTTTTGCTTGTGGTATTGAGTACAAGTGGGGGAGCATGAATGTAGTTGCTAATGCGGTACCATGAAGATACACTTTAATTACTTCTTTGTAATCCGAGTTTCTTCAATTTAGCTTTTTGGTACAATAATGTGTTGGGGATGCAAATACTTATTTTGTCTCTATTTTATTAAGATGCACTTCTAGAGCTATAATGAATGGTAATTATATGATTGATAGATATCTTTCCTAGAAGGGAACTATGCATAGCTTTTGGTTTTGTAATAGAACCATTTATGAGAGGAGTTCATTTTGGAGGCTTATTGTATGCAATAAATTCATTGAAAGCAAAAGGGAGCATCCACTACTTTGTACTCCTTGAGGTAAACATCAGCATGGATTTTGTTTTTGAGTATTCCCAAAATAATCAAAGGCGTGATTTTGTATTAGTGGTTGTGGACAAATTCAATGAAATGATGTACTTTCTTCCTTGCCATAAGACAAAAAATCCATTGTTTATCATTAACCTCTTTGTGTAGAAGATTGTGAAACTACATGGGATTCCCAATAGCATTGTTGTTTATAAAGATGTCAAGTTTCTAAGTTTCTTTTAGGAGATGTCATGCAATTAAACTTATATACAGCTCTTCTTATCACCCTCGAGCTAATAGGCAAATATAAGTTGCCAATCACACCTTAGGTGCCTTAAAGCCACCATCGACAAGAATTTTATTGATTGAGACATTTGTCTTCTTATTGTTGAATTCATGTATCATAGGTCCACATAATTCCACATGTAAGTCTCTATTTGATATTGTTCATACAATCCTACCATTCCTTTTGACTTGCTATTCATATCAACTGCAAAGTAAAAGTCTTCAATAGGTTGTTGGAGTAAAAGAGATTGAAAAGATATATCAGAAGGTTACTAATCAACTTAAGAAAACCATTGCTAATAATAGCAATAAGACAACGTATGGTAAGAAGTGTAACGGTTCTCAATTAGTAAGCTTAATTTCGATACAAAGATTTTTGGTCAAAGATTTCAAAAACTTATACCTAAAAGTTGATTTTTCATTCAAGGTTATAAAGGAGGATAATGAATGTCTACCTGATGGAACTTTTAGGAGATTATGATGTTTCCACAACTTTTGATGTATAAATTTATTTCCATACATTTCAAAAGTTGAAAAAGAAAACCCACTGGATATGAGGCTGGATCTTGATGGGTATCGAATTCTCACTCATGACTATCCTATGAATAGAGCTCAAATTAGAACCTTGAAGAACTTAGTTCAAAAGGTCCATAAAGGTTCTTTATTGTTGAATAGAGAACTTCTTGATCTACAATGTTAGCTTAGAAAAAAGTTTGTTATCAGTATCCATTAATACTTTTAATTTTGTTTTTTATTTTGATCTTACACCTAAACTTGATTTTGTATTTGTACTCACGTTTGAATCTACCAAGTTTTTTTTTTTTTTTAATTCTCTACAATTAGAGCTTCTACTTAAAAAACTACAAGTTTCGCCTTGTACTTGCATAAGAGATGGTAAAGATATAGATTGTATTACTTTTTTGTATTAATTGCTTGATCACTTTGTTGTAATTGCAATTTCATTACAGTTTTATTCCTTACTAATAGCTATTACGACGTTTAGTTTACTGAATAGCAATTCCACAATGAATCCCTATTACACAAAATATTAAATAGTTATTTTTTATTCGAACCTATGGATATCAGTTTAATGATGAATCTGTTTTTTTTTTTGTTTTCAAAATACCATAAAAAAAAAATGAATAAAGAAAAATCCTATTATAGCTTTTTTCTATTCTTTCCTAATAGAAATTTCATTACGACCTTATCCATTCAGCGAAGTGAATGAGCCATAAGTGTTTTATTCATTATTAGATTTGGCTAGCTTAAAAATATTGCATAATCTCTTGTAAACCCTTGTTGACTAATTATTGAGCATCTAATAAATTCAAGTTACATTAAACGAGTTATGCTCCGTTTGACTTTCTGCTTCTTATTGGCGCTCATCAATTGTGGTGAGCAAGCCATCTATCCTTTTTATGAATCATATCAATTAGACTGAGTGATAACCAATAAGAATCATCCTTATCCTTATAGGTATAAAAGAAAATTCATTAAAAAATGTCTTTGTTCGATGTCATCTATCAAGCACTCATTTCCATCCAGTGCTTCTTCTTCTAGGTGTTCGTCTTCGTATTCTAAATAATAATTGTCCTAACAATGAAATGAGATTTCATGAATTAGAAGGAATAAAATTCATCGTAGATTCAATTTCTCACAATTTTACATTTCCAGAAGATGGAATCCAATATTGCTAAGAATTTAAATTCTCTTTTGAGTCCATTCTGGCTAAAACATTCAAGACCCCATTGCTATAACCACTTCAAGATCCAGAAATAACCATCACATTTTGAGGAACATCAAAATCTTCAAGGAAGAGCTTGTTTGGCTTACCTTTACAAGGCTCTCCGATCAACCTTCTTAGACATCGTCACGATTCGGTTCAGGTCTAGAACCAGACCCGAACCGCCGGTTCCTGGTTCCAAAAGTGGTGGAATCAAAACTGGACCCGTAGAAGCCGGTCCGATTCCCGGTTCTTAGAAACTGCCGGTTCTCACGGTTCGGTTCCGATTCTAGAGGAACCGGGAACCATGAAAAAAAATAAAAAATCAATTAAATAATTTACTTAATTTAACTAAAAAACAATGCAAAATAAATTTTTAACTTGAAATAACATTGAGCCTAACAATAATTGTTCATAGCATTAGTTAAAAGAAATTCTATAATTATGTATTTATTTATGTTATATTAGCAATGTGACACTATAAAATATTCAAAGATATAAATAATTCTCAATAACAAAAAACAAATCACACATTGTTAAAAAAAAAAGTCTACTTTGATTAGAAGTCTACATAAATTTAACAATATATGATTTCAAATGTATTTATTACTTGTATTGTTAATAATAATACATTAAATTTTGTGAATAGGAAATAAATTTTTTATTATTTATGCAAAAATAGTTTTAAATGTTTATTTTATAATTACAATTTTTTATAATTTTCTTTTCTTTTTTTCTTTTTTTTTTATAATTTTTATGATGTAAAACCGCCGGTTCTACCGGTTCTTGAATCGACGGTTCCAAAACCGCCGGATCATGCGGTTTTTAGGGATGAAACCGTAAGGACCCATCAAAACTGATGGATCCTTTACCGGTTTAGACCGCCATTGCTGGACCAGTTCCGGTTCAAAACCGATCCATGATTATATCTAAACCTTCCCCTCCTAGATTGTAGAAAAAATAAAAGGCAGAAAAGACCTTGTTTATATTATAGATTAAATATTATAGCCCACACTATATCTATAAATTTAAACTTTTAAACCAAATAACAGTAATATTTACCAGACTCAAAATCCTAGCCCACAAATAAAAGAACCACATCAAACTGTTTAGAAGGAGGTTGGATTAAGATTTTCTAAATTGTTAATTCAAATCAGATAACAATCGATTCCTCATGTACCCGTTACCTTCCATATTTTAGCCTTGTGTGTTCGATTTTCCTGTTACCCAATGAGTAATATGTGGTTTATTTAAGAAATCATATTGAATTGGCAAGAGATTGCACGACAAATAGTAAGACTCAGACGAGAGAAATCCTCTGGCTTTACTCTTGTCAAAGACTCAATACTCATTCACAGTTCCTCGCATGTTTTAATGCGAGAATGTGCGAGACAGGAATGAAATACTCTCGCTTTCTGCGCTTGATGAATGAAAAGAAAAACACACATAAGAATGCAATCAAACAGCTCTGAGAGATGTGCGCTTAAAAATTTCACTGATTATCACATATTCACAATGATTGATACAGCATACTCGCTAGTAAACAAAATATTCAGAATTTTGATGGGTGTATCCTGCTCTTCCATGGTGGACTGCTTTGTCTTCTTTTGTTAAACTTGAAGCCCTTTCGGAAGAACACACTTCATGAGTAAAAGGAAACGGTAATGACCAAAATAAGAGGACATTTCACTTGTAGACATAATTTCCAGCTTTGCAACCTTCTATCTTTATAAATTCTTACAATGTAGTGATTACAAGACTCCTCTCTCTCTTCTTGAATCAAAGAGCACAGCACAGTCAGCTATGCTTTCCAAACGTTTAGCGATCTTCCAATGTTTCCACATTGAAACAAGCCAAATATATCTACAAACTATAGCTATATCTTCTCATCAGCGACAAGAAGAAAATGAAATCCACAAACAGGGCGAGCTGCCACACCTTTAGAATAGATTGTTGAATTCAATATAGTATGTTTGTGGTATCCAGCAAGCTCAGAGACAATGAGATTTCTGCCACTTGTGGTTATACACACAACTAGTTTGCATCGAAGCAGTGCCTTGCCCATTTGCACTTGGAGCAACTTCACTTTTGCATAACGGACACAAAGCGTTGATTTTCAGCCATTTATCACGCATTCCTTGTGGAAAAAATGAGAACATTGAAGCTCCCGAAGCTCATCATTATTTGCATATTTTGCCAAGCATATGCAGCAAACCTGCAGGCAAGCCCATGGGTAAAATAATAAGCATTCTAGACTTTCTCAAGCTTTGAGCCTTAATCCGTTGTCATGATCCAACAGCAATAAACTAATAGGTCCCCTACCCTAAAACAAAAGAAGAGAAGGGGGGGAAGACCACCCCTCTTCTCCACCTCCTTCCAGTTACATAAACGTGCACACTTTCAATTGTTGGGCTAATTGTTCCTCGAGAAAAAAGTATCTTTTGCTTTTAATGATCTATGTTACTACCTGTATAAGGGGTGGATCTCACTGAGAAGCTGTGGTTTTAAAATTTAATGCAGAAGGGTACTTAAATTAGGAGGAAAATGACCTCATTAGCTCGCAAATTTTTATTTCATTTTATTTTCTTTTTTCAAGAAAAAATTCCCCAAGGACACAAGACAAGGGAAAACTTACAGCATCTTCTCCAGAAATAGCACGCTCCCTCTCTGTTCCAGCAGCCACAACCCCTCCATCACCAGCACCTTCTCTCTCATTTCCACTTCTACTTTTCTTCAATTTAAACTTATATGTCGGCAAGGCATCAATTGCTTCAGTTGTGGCACCCCTTGTTCTGGTCAAATCCTCTCTCAACCCAAGAATTGAAATTATACAGGGAAGGCAACAGCAAATTGTTGCACATAGTATGAAAGGCATAGCATAGCCAATGCAACTAAAGGTGAGAAACACGATACATAATCTGCAAGGGAGAGAAGAATGCACAAATTAGCATGAAAACTGAAATAAACAAGACGAAAAGCCAGGTTATTAAAGTGGCAACCAGCATGTACCTATAAATGTTTGGTGCTTCCTCAACGGATGAATGACCACCAAAAATCCACACATTGCCCACCACAAACCAAATAGCAAAAAAGCAATCTAACCCCATTTTGAAATATTCCATCAGCACCTTTAGTCTGGATAACATAAACAGAATATTTGTTAAAACTCGAGGACTCAAATCCTCTAAATTTACTTTCCCTACATTTACGATGCAATGGATCAGATTGTCTTGATTCTCAAAATCGTCTATGATGTCATCTTCTTTCTTGTAATCTCAACCAATAATTGCATGTGACATCTCAAAGGGGCTAAATTTAAAGAAATTTAGAGAAGGCATATTTAGAGATTCCATTTCCTATAATATATGGACAGGCAGGGGTTTCTTCAAACACAAACAAAATAAGGTGATTCAAATATTTCCCAGAGGGTGCTACCGTATAAAACAACACAGATGAAGCTTCTAGTTAGCAAGTTCATCATTGCAGACTATAGCTAATGCTCAACATATGGACATATACATAAAATTTCGGTGAACTCAATTCAATTTCAAATAAAATACTCTCACTTAACAAAGCACGTGCAAGATTAACACGATGAACACAACTGTGATTCTATGTTCCATCAACTTGAGAAAAAGTTATGTCATTCCAATCTAAATTTGCTTAAGAAGCACCAGATAAATTTCTAATATAAAGGTAACACCCCCCCCCCAAAACAAATCTATTCCAACATCTCTCTCCTAGGTAATCAAAGAAATTTCTGGGTAGTGACAGCAAATGCCAGAAATTCAATTGCACAATAAAGGATTTGAGTGCTAGACCATAAAAAAATAATGCTCTAAACCAGGTTACTATTCGAATATGATAGTAAGCATCTCAACTCTACTGACCAATACAAATAGGCTACAGGAACCATGTATACACCAAAGTACAATTACCTAGAGTTCAGTGTTCCTCCATTCTGACTGGTCCTAGGAGATGCAGAAGCAACACGACGATCGTCTCCTTCTGAAGTTCTTGAGACAGATAGAGAAAAAGGCCCTGCCGGTACATTAATTTGTGCATTACCCTGGCGTTGTTGAGTAGAATCTTGCTCAGAGACCAAATTACGATTGCGATACCGCCAGTAAAGAAGAGGTAGGGTAGCAAAACATCCAATCGTATAACCTACTATCCACACAAACAGTGGAGCTTGTGGATGCTCATCCCTTGATATGGATAAAACAACAACAGATGCAATAATCTGACTCACTGTGAGAACCAATTCTGTAGAAATCCATAACCCTGAATTTAATGGGCTCCTGCGTCGACGGGCATCACCTCTCCTTCCTAGAGGAAGCTCTGGTGCTTAAACCATTGGAAGATGGAGTCGGCAGCTGTGAAACTCTACTGCTTGAAGATCTATCCTCATTTTGAGGTGCATCCAACCCATTTGAACCTCTATCACGAGGTGAACTAGATGAGGAAGCTTCAGTGCTCCTTATGTCAATAATGTGATCACTCTGCTACGGTTCTCTGGCCACTCCATTAATAAAGGGTAAGTGTCGGTCTTGCTTTCAGTATTCAGTTTCGAGAGGGAACATCCATCTAAATCCAAGAGCACCAAGGTGGAAAGAGAAAACATAGAACTAGGAATAAAAAAAGCTGCCTTTACATCAATTGGGAAAAAATCGGACACCTGCACAGAGCAGATTCAGTTCCTTTAAATCCATAGCATTGATAAATTAAGTTGCAAGCTATCAAAAGAAAAGGTCTTACAATCCACAAGGAGGAGAGCAAACACATCAATTTTTATATTTTTTTCATTCATTTGATTTGTGTTTCTATTTCCAGTATTTCAAAACTGCAAAGCAAATACCTATACAGTGCTACATTAGTCTCCTTAGTCCATACACGTACCCCTCCCAACCAACCAACCAAACCCAAGCGCACCCCCCCACCCCCCTTCTCTCCAAAACAACAAAAGACAACCCAAAAAAAAAAGGGAAAAAAAAATGCCTTTTCCATTCTGTGAACCAATTAAATCCTAAGGTATGACTTCTCAAATGCTGCTGGTACTGCTACTTTTATCTTCCACAAAAAGTGTTGATCTTTTTTTTGCCTCTTTTCACATGAAGATGGGTTTAAGTGGGAGGCAAGTTGTCTTTCACCTGCTTTTCTATGAACCTAACAGGTTTTAAGATCAATCCAAGTCCTCCTTAAAAGATGTGGCAGTCCATTATACTGGGAATTTGACATGAATAAATATGGTTGATGGAATTTTTCGGAGATACACAATATGTACCTGAAAGCTATTAGTGAAACCAATAAAATGAAATTTAATTGACGTTAGTTGTGTGCTGAAAAATGTTCATAGAATTTTTTTTTTTTTTTTTTGGGTACTGGAAAATGCTCATAGTTGGTTCAATAACCTCAAAAGTCAGCTTGGTTAGGATTTCTTATATTTGTTAGTTGCCCTGCACAAAATTATCTCCTTTCTTGGACTATAAAGTACCATCTATCTGAGAAAATCAGCAAAGGTTGAATGGATTGGAATTCAGATATTTCATATCCTCAGAAAAAAATTACCTTTGGATAGGTTAATAGGTGGTATCTCATACAAAATTCGACATGCTCTATGCAATTGAATGGATGAAAGTCAGAACCACCTAGTTTTTGAGTGCTCATCCAGGTTTTGTTAGAGGTTGTTTGAGAAATTTGTTTTCCTACTCAGTATAGAGAAAATCTGCTACCACTCAGGGACAAGTAGCTGGATCAAATCAAAATCATCCATCATACTTCCATTTTGAGTGGTCCTTGCATTCATGGTTTACCTACTTTGAACGAAGACAGGTCTTGGCTCAGCAGTCGGATGATTTGACATAAGATTTTTGTTAAGCATGTGCATTTTGTTTAGGTTAATTTGAGTTGCTTAGATTGTACTCAGGTACTGGGATCTACTATCTCCATGAGCGCTTTAAGCAGTGTACTTTTTCATCCATTTGGGCAATTCTACAAAAGCTCTGTAGATGTATATATTTTACATTAATACAATGTATGAATTATCCAAGGAAAAAAGAAAATAACGTAGGCATGAGGGAAAAAGGAAGAAAAAGTGAGAGAAAGGACTTTTGCAGGGGTCCTTTCTTGTCACTGTGAGAGGAGAAAAAGGCCCCACGTTCACAGCATCATGTCATAGTTACCTAATCTCTATTAGAAATGTTCTGCAAGATATCTAACAACACGGTCCTATCCAATTATCAAAAATAAATATATATATTTATGGCATGGTGACCAACCCTCAAAACTATTTCAACAGATCCTGGCAATGGCAAGTCATAGCATTACTCCAGCTGACCTCTAAATTTAGTACCAACATCTTTTATAAACACATCTCTCCTTTTACATCCACTCCAGACAGTAGATAGATCATTCGATTATCATAATCCAACAAAAAGACAGTGGAAACCATAAAAAAGATCTCCAAAGCCAGCAACTGACGAAAAGCCAATACCAAATGCCTAACCCTTAGATTGCCTTAGAAGTTAAACACCGTGCACCAAAATGCACAAGGTCTCTAGTTTAATTCCTAAGAAATTCCTAATATAAACTCAATGCAAGCAGTACTAAACCGCCACTATCATAAAAGTAGAACAAGAAATCCATTCCAACTTGCGGTTTAACTCAGTGATGAATCGACTGCATCGAATTAAAGTATAGGACATGAAATCAAGTCCGAAACGCATGCATTGCAATCATGAAGACTACGCAGAGTCTCTTAAACCCATACTATCTTCAGATTTGACAATTCCGAACTCCAATTACACACTACCGAATCAAAAAATACATCTATATTGCAGCAGATTATCAAAATTCAGCTCAATTGAACACTCAAATTCAATAATCCAGATGTCGACTAAAAGGAAATACTAAATACTTAAAACACAAGCATCGAATGACGGCGAACACTCTTTATTACTAAGCAGGTATGAGCAATTAAGTGGAAAATTCGTAAAAGCAGAGAGAATGATCGAAATCGTACCAGCTAGGGTTTGCGAACAAAAAGGAAGAGGAGGTTTTGAGGACAAAACAGTAGGAGAAGAATTAAAGAAGGTTGCGGTGTCGTTTTTCGGTGTCGATTTGTCGTTCCGAAGAGAGAGAGTGAGAGATTCAGCCACAGCTATAAGGCATTGTAGTGATGTAAGCTTCACTTCTTTTCCTTGCTTGCTAGTTAGTTTTAGTTTGCCGATGGAGGAGGTGTGCGACTTCCAACTAAACCACACTTGTATTATTAAATATCAAAAAAAAAAATTACAAAGAAACAGAAAAATATATATATTATTTTTGGCCAAATACACATTTTCTTTATTAAAAAAAAAAAAAAAAACTTGGGAGGTAGAGTCGGAAGCTTCCAATTATTAAGGGCTACGTAACGGATATTCCCATGCAACTATGGGGAGAATTTATTTATATCAATTTGGATGGCATCCAGTTCACTATTTAATAGTTCATATTATATTTAAGTGTGATCGAATTACTTAATATTTTAATTATTATATTTATTTTTAAAAAGTTAGATAATTGACTATATGGCTCCATTAGTGGCACCATAAAACTTATAAATATAATGAAGCATATAAATTTATAAAAATACTAAAGATCTTTTTAAAAATTCTAAAATCTAAAGATCTTCCATCCACTATAATAATTTAATTGATGACATATAAAATTAATCATCAATTTCTTTATGATATCTTATAACAATTTATAATATACAATTTTAAGAGTCTGTTTAAGTACATTAGTTTGATATCATTTTCAAAACAAACTGATACTAAATCGATATTGATATGATATCAATGGAAAACTAATAGTTTTATTCATAAACTAATTAAACCGAACCGATATCGATACTGAACCAATATAGATATGAGACTAATAATTTACAGATGCTTATCGAATACAAATCTGATACCAATAAAAATTTGAAAATCGGATATTTCATTAATATATACTAAATATGCCCCTAAAAAAAAAGGGAAACTTTTAATCAGAGTAAGCAAAGCTAAGTAAAAGACCACAGGCATGCACATGGTTTAATATAATGTAGCAACACAAGTTAATATCTTGGAAATTAGCCATCAATTAACAAATGTTGAAATTATTCATGATTTACCATGAGTTTAGAGTAGCTCACTAATTCGAAACACATATTTATAATATATATATATATATTATATATAATACCAGTGTCAATACTACTTTGTCTTATAATAAAACAATTGGATCAACCATTAGAACGTTCGTTGTCACACCCTAAGTGCCAGGATGTATCAGTTTTGCTATGTATACCATTTAAGTGTTTCATATAAGTCTATCATCAAATCTAAGTAGGTTTCTAACTTCATTTTGTAATTAAAAACTAGTAATTAATTTTATAACAAATTTTAGGAAGTATTGTTTGTCCTTTTTTATGATCAAAGGGTCTTAAAAAACATATATAAATTTACTACTTTAAAATAAGATTTTCAAAATAACAATTTATTTATAACATATGACCTTAGACCTCATCATTGAGGTGAAGCCCACTCAGCAAAACCCATAGTAGTAAACTCAAAAACCTGGTATTAGTAAACCCAAAAGGTTATCCAAAAATAAATAAATATAAAGTACTAATACTTTAAATGTCTACAATTCAATCGAATTCGTATAAACAAGCTTCAAAAATTAGGTATCGAGATACCAACATAATAAAACAAAGTCAAAGAGAAAGCTAGTTATACATATGCCACTCAAACGAAGTTTCTACATCCCACCAAGTGAATCATAGCACCTATCCACGTATAAGGAATTATCACCTGTAACAATAGAAAGAGTAAGCAAAACAAGCCTGTACATGATCATCAAACATATAGCTACATATCATATATTCTTACTTTGATACAATAAGCAACATGTCAAGTTATATAAATTAAAGTAAGAAAAATAGCATATTTTCGATGTCCTAGAAACACTCAAACACGGGCGTATCATGACTTCAAAACATGCCAACAAACAAAAAGAGTTTGGGTCAAGTATTAGAGGTTAACAAAGCTTTGGTACCCACATCATAATTAAAAAAGAAAAAAGAAAAAAAGTAACTTCATATAGAGTTAACCACTAAACCTAACTATCAATAATTAACATTTTACTAAGGTATCAAGCCCTCAATAACCTTTTGCAAATTAGTCCATAATGAAGTCACCATACCAGCTATAAATTCTATGAAGTAACCACCCAATAACCAACATGCAATTATTAATGAAGTTTAGTTCAATTTAGTTTTTTTTTTTTTTTCTAGTAAGTGACACAAGTTGAACCATCATTGAAATTTTAAATACATAGAGATGTATTAATAAATGCTTATGACTAAGAAAATCCATATCAATATAGAACATATTGCAATATTACTAACCAAGGAAAATTTTATTGGTCCCACCATTAATTTTGACAGGACCTATCTCGTCACTATCCAACAGCTCACACTATACCTAATCATGATCGAATCACTAAAATAGTTAATATTTCATTTACTATATTTATTTTAATAGTTAGATTAATGACAAGACAGTCCCATCGACGGGACCATAAAAGCTCCCTCTAACCAATCATCCTAAATTCATTTTAGTTATCAAGGGTAGTTTGAATTATGGTTCATGCATTGTAATTGTACAGAATGTGCTAAGACATTTTATGTATTTATAAATATTATTAGTGAAAAAGCAGTATTTATTGTATATGTATTCTTTTCTACTCGTATATAAAGTCTCTTAGATAACTAAAGAATGTTTGAAATAATATTGAGGTATGTTATCGGTAAGAATTCTATGGCATTATATTATTTAAAAGGGGTAATGTCCAATTTAGTACCTGAACTTTGATGAAAATGTCAATTATATATCTGAACTTTAAAATGTCCAATATCATGCCCAGTTAAACTTTCCCTGCCTATAAACACTATCCCACTTAACACCGTTAAATAATTGTCAAACACGTGTCTATTACTTAAAGAGACAATAAAAAAGTAGGGTAATGTTTTGGGCAGGAAAATCTTAATTCGGTATAAAATTATACTTTTTAAAGTTCAAGTATCTAATTGACATTTTCGTCAAAGTTCAGCTATCAATTTGGGTATTTTCCCTATTGAAAATCGTCATTGATTGGATAAATATCCAAAAAATATATAGATATTTAGACCAATACATTGTATGATTTAAGCCATTCTCACTAGACCAAAGGAAAGATATCCAAATTATACAAGTTGCTGCCTAAAGTTAAATGGGTTTATTTGACACAACACAACAATAAAGGATATTGCATGATTAATGCCATTAGACCCTCATTTATATGAATAAGCATAAACAATCGCTAAACTTGAGGTGTTCATATATTATATACATGAAATGCCACACTTTAATATTGGTAAACACAATCCACAAATGAATTGTAAATAATAGGGTCATTGAGTACAACATGAAATATGGAGATGATAGTGGTGAGTTAAGATAGAATTTAACTTTCCCTTAGATTCGAGAGATAATATCCATGGGTTGCTTTATGAGGAAAAGAGTGGTTCATAGTTGATTCTTCGATATCACATATTTATAGTATAACAAACTTAATCAAGTGCCAATCCGACAAGAGATTAATTATCTTACTTAAATAACAATAACAACAACTTCATCTCAATCAAATTAATATCAATTCTCCAGTAATACTTAGATTGTCACGCCCCAAAGATACCCTAAATGTAGCAGTCCGCTACATATGATATTAAGACTTAAGAATGACTACCTTAGTCACACGAAAGGCTCAATATCATATATAAGGTATGCAATACGATAATAAGAGATGCTGGTGGGAAGTGCAGTTTAAGCAAGTAATGTAAAGCATGCAAGAATATAGATAAATATTAACCCACATAATATAATTCATAAATTCATTACAAAAGCCTTAGGGGCATTCCCCCACTAAAGTCTCCAAGGATCGAATCACAAAATCTAAATCTTTACAATAAACATAAATGATATCACCAAAAGATTTTACAGGAAGTCCGATCTAGGTTCATGATTGGATTCCCCCAAAAGCTTCCAAAAAATGACTTACGCAGATAAATGGAGATCGTGGGTACAAAAGCAAATGATCCTAGGCATACAAAAATCTATAAGGATGTAAGCATTACTAGCTTAGTGAGAACATTTTCAGTTTACCATACTCGAAACAAAAGATATCAAACAAGTTTAATTATTCAAGCAAGTGAAATGCAACAAACACATGAGTATACAAGACATATGTTTTTCCGAGAACCATATGTTGAATAAATTTATGCCCTTCATTTGGGGTTGGGTATATCGGCTAATTACAACCAACAATTAAATTTTATAGTTCTTATTGGCTATTGTTCATCATAAAAAATATGTAGATCTTACCAGCTACTATTCACCACATGCAGATACTACCAGTTATGCCGACCACCACTATTATACACTTGTCCCACCGAATGTATAATAGCGAATGCAATGAGACTCAATTTGTGAAGTGCATGAATCAATTTTATTAAGTGTGTTATAATATCTTGAAAGTGATCATATAATTTCAGACACTTCAACATGATAGTAGAGCATGCAATTTATAATAGGCAATTCGAGACTCGATATGCTTAGCATGAATTCACCAATCATTATAAATCACATGCATTTTTCTATTTTATCTTTTTCTATTTCTAGTGCCACTAAATTACAAGCATAAACATGAGTATGAGAAAGGGGAGAAGTAAACCCACTCAACCAAGTCTTGACATAGCTTCCCTAATCGAAGTAGTCTTTGGGATAGCAAGTGTCGTCCTCTTCAGTTCCTAGGCAAAAGAAATACAAAAAATGAGTATTTCATATAATTTCTACTTAAATTTTCTAACTCTATCTTCTATTTGTTGTAAAATTCGGATTTGTAGGAATTTCAACTTAAAATGGCAATAATTTGCTCATTTTAACTCAGAATTTCGCATACTATATGTCATTTTCTACCTACGCAAAAAGATTTATCTACTTATAAGGTTATTTTTATCATAAAAAGTCATTTTGGCTCCGAAACAAGAGAGTAAGATTTATTACGAAATTCCCAGCCCCCAAAAGATAATTTTCTAAACTTTTCTTCATCTAAAATCCTTAAACAAACACATAGAAATTTGTATGATTGAAAAATACTTTGGATATATATATAGAATCATATTATATGCATGATTTTAGTGGTGTTATCTCAACATTGATTTTTCATAACACAATTTGTCTTTAAGAGTTTGAAAGATTGAAACTTAAAAAATTTCACTTTAAGTTATTGAAAGGAAAATTAGAAATTCTTGGGTTATCATAAGTGAGTGCTTTCTTATTATAATTTCATTTTCTAACTTTTCAAAGATAAATTAATTTTCAAAAACTTGGTCTCTTTAAGATGTCTACCAATTTTTATTTCTAGTGATTAGAAATGAAGTTTCCAAAAATTTTCTCGTAAGTTGTTGATAGTCTCTAAGGTTTTGAGTTATGTTATAAGTATATTTTCTCTTTATATTTATATTCTTCTACTTCTTAGCAAATAAGTTTATCATTCCTAAACCGTATTCTCTTTGGCCAATTTTTATTTCTCTAAGTAGGTTTATAAACTAGTGAGTTGATTTTACCTTAATTTTGAAACTTGTCTAGTTCTTGGTGTTTATTATGAAGTTGGTAAAAATCCTTATAAATAAGATTTTATGAAAAACTTGCATAGCAAAGAATTTTCAACATTAAAGTTTTAAATCAATATTTTCATGTTACCATCTTGAAAAGGAGTTGTATATTCATTTAGTTATATCATTGAAGGAATCCTCTTTATTGACACTTTGAAATTTCATGATGAGCTTGTATAAATTTTTTAAAAGAATTTATTAAGAAAATTTTCTAAATCTTAATGGAAAAGTATTTGCTAAGTGACAAAATCCATTTTAAATGAGTTTAGTCTTATTTTTTTTATTAAAGAAAGAGCTCTTTTTATTTTTATTAAGACAACAACATCTTAATCATGCATGAATACGATTATGTAGCCATGAAAAAGATAGGAATAACACATAATAAGATAGAAAGAAATATAAGGAGCAAATAATCATCATAGTAAGGTCAAGTATTGGGAGCTTTAGCTTCATCAAGCTTTTTGAAACTAAGAATAGGCAAGTTCCAAGAAAAAAAAAAGAAAGAAAAAGAAAAAGCATAATAGTAAGAGCAATATTAAGATGTTAGGTTAGTGAGCATTTAGGCTCTAAAAAATATAGATATACATATATATATATATATGGAGTTAGATTAGAGCAACAATAATAATATGACAATATAACAAAATAACATAGCAATAGTAAAGAGATTTTTAAGCATGAACAAGAACAAAATATAAACATATTGTTGCTTCCTCAAAACTATGGTTTTAGAAACACACACTATGATCATGTAATGTTGTATGACATGAAGAAAAAGTATTAAATATTTTTACCTAAGATTTATGTGGAGATAGAGGAAGAAGGGATTCGTTGATTGAAAAATTACAAAACTGATATTTTTGAAATATTTATATTATTACGAGTCTAACGGTATCATTAGAATATTTTTACTATCTTGAGCCCCAAGACACGTTTTTCGAGAACTGATCCCTTTTGGGTTCGTAACAAACTAAATTTTGACGAATCTAATCTTTTTAGGCTTTCCTATATTATTACAAATTATAATCTATTATTATCTCAATTTTATTGTTCTAGCATTAAGAGCGCGGGATTGCCAAATTTAAACACTAGGATTAATTATAGACTTTGTTGATTTTTAGGGTTTCCAGTTGACTTTTGATTCTAGGGTTTAAGCATAAACTTAACATAAAATCTAAGGGTTTACATAGGCAATGTGAATTTGTCATGATCCAAATAGTGCCAACAATTCCATCACATAAAACACTTGAATGTTATACACAAAGACTAACTTCAACTAAATGAGTTTCCAACAAATTTTAGACTAAGAAATCTTTATTTAAGATTTATAAGTAATAGTATCTAATAAAATTATTTAAGCAAATCATAAGAAGTCATCTTTTGTTAATACATAAGAAACCTCACAATCAGATGTTGTATTCTTAGAAAATAACAATATAATATCTAACATATGTAAATGTCCAACTCATCTAGTCTCTCACTAATATCTAGCCCATAGCCCATGTAATCATAGCATCTAGATAAAATCATCTTCATGACCTCAAAAAGAAGGAATAGGTTGAATCTTAGTATGATAGCGACACAAGCATTTACAATATGATCACATGCATCATTCTAATACAAATGCAACAACCAACAATTTAAATATAGCAAACAACAATGGAGCACTCACATACTGGTAACACATTGTGGGAATTAGGGAGGTCATGAGTAACAGCAATTGCTCAAGGGTTTGATATAGATAGCCCGAATATTTGTATCTCCTATTAAAAATTCTAAATGAGTAGCCTCATCTAGGCTAGGTCACAGTTGTTACCTATCTCTACCTATCATAATTTATAATATGATATGGTTCAGTTGGTCCCATCGACATGAATTATACTATATTACTTCTCTCCGATCTAAATAGACATTGTCTTGATATCGTTCACCCTATTAGCTACCTGCTGAGCCACTAATGGTAGCCTGAGTACCTAACTAGAGTGTTGGTATCACCACACAAGGTTTTCATTCCCCATACTAGATTAAACAACAAAAAACATACTTAAGTAATTAATTAGACCATCTTTTAAGTATTAGTTTATTTTAGGATATCTACCCTAACAAGCAACATGCAAATTCCGTACTTGAACAAATAGAGGTATCCTATAATAGATTAAATGATAAGTACACTCGAGAATATGAATCTGTGTAAAGAAATTATCTCTTTTAAGATTTAGAATATCAATTCACTCATCGACCAATAATTGATTAATCAATTAGTTAAGCGGAAGTTATATATATAACATATGTTCTTTATCTAAAATTCAACTAAATTCCTTTAAAGTCGTTAGAGCTATAAATATATGTAAAATTATTATAGAAATTCTCTAGATATTCATTGTACATAAATAGGGTCTTACTTTCCTTTCTTGGTTTCTTAAAATCTTGTATATATAACCTTATATATCAATGAGACACAATAAAATTTTCTCGTCACTCTTGATTATATGGCATCAGAGCATTCAGAGATTAATTTTTTACATGTTGCTCAAGTGAGCAACGATTCTTGAGAGTGTGAAATTTTCAAAGTGTTTTCATTTTGTCACTACTAACTAGAGGTGGGCAAAAAAATCAACTAAATCGAGAAACCGAAACGAAACTGGAAAACCAATCTGAAAAATATGGTTAACCAGTCCATTGGTTTCGGTTTAGGTTCATGGTTTAATTTTTTTCGGTTTTGGTTTCAGTTTGTAACAAAAAAAAACCGACGGTTAATGGTTAATCGATATCCATAAATATATAACATTATATATAATCGATTTTTTTAAATATAAAAGGCTAAAGAGTTGAAACCTTAATATAATATTTTTAAGCATTGGTCGGAGTCTAAATTACTTCCACTACTTGTGTTTTATGATATTATAGTTCTATCTATATGAATAAAGTTTTTATTTATTTATTATTTTTTTTAAATTTGTTGGTGCTGTGATGGAAAAGAAGTAATAAAAAATATGAGCATTTGAATTTTTTGGGGGATAAGCTTGAGAGGTTTTGAAACAATAGATGTGACTATTGTTTTCATGTTGCTATTCGTATTATTCTCCTTTTGTGCATGAACTGACACGACTTTATCTATTACAGTTAAGAGAAGGTTTTAATAGTATGTAACTTTAAGAAATAAAATTATAGACCAATTGGAAATATGGTTAACCACAACTTTTAGTTAACAAGTATGCTAAATGGTTAAAAACAGAAAACCGAAAATATTAACCAAGAAAAATGGTTAACTGTTAAGGTGGTTAATCGTTAATAATGGACCGATTTAGGTTGGACATTTAAGAAAAATCGATTCTAATGGTTAGGTTCAAAAAATTGGGTCATGGACTGGTTACCCTTACTGTCACGCCCCGAGGGGTACCCTAAACGTGGCAGTCCGCCGTACACAATACTAAAGCCTAGGAATGACTACCTTAGTCACGCAAAGGCTTCCATATCATGCACAAGGCGTACATCACAACTAGGGAACGCATCGGAGTAGCGCAATTTATATCGATAATAAATAAGTAACAAGACAAAGAGAATATAGAACATAAACATATCACATTTCAATTCTTAGGGCATATTCTTCTATTGTCTTTAAATAAAAGTACCTCACTATTCATAAAGGTTAGCACATATAAAGAACCTTACAACTTTCTTTATCGTATGATTCCATATCCTTAATCGTTCGTCCATGACTTCCTTAATCTCATAATCCTCAAATTTAATCCGCGAAATATACCTGTTTCAATCAAATCTATAGGGGTATAAACTACAATTAGCTTAGTGAGATATTCCTTTTTCATTCGCACCCCATTTTCAAACAAGTTCATTTATTTAATCACACATATGCTATGCATACAATGAACCAATCACATGATTACACGAATATATATAGTCGTCCGGAAACCATATAGAACGGATTTACCCCTCCGTATCAAAGGTTAGGGAATCGGGGTTGAAGGTCATCGACCTTCTACTGCTAGTCCCCAGGTCCTCACCCACAGCGTTCGGTTGGCTCGGCTCCGAACCTAGAGTCGCTTTCCCGAGCGATTTGGATTCTCCAGGAAGGAACATGGCCCGTGGCACCGCACGATCACAGCCAATCCAACTCTACGCGTAGGAGTAGCAGCCTTCTGAATAGATGTGACTCGATGGATGCTATGCGTGAACGTTTTATTGTTCTTAGGTCAAACCTTATTAAGGTTTATTAGGGGCGATCAATCAATTTAGCAACAATAAACAATCATACAAGTAAGTAAAAAAATTATTTAAACAAGCAGATCGAAGTTGCGATATTCTTAATTCTCATTCACGCATAAACATAGAATCATATATATGATAATCCCGAAATCCCCAAATATATTCGTTTTTATCTTTTCTTAGTATACTAATGCTACTACATTACAAGCACAAGCAAGGTAACGAAATTAGAAGGAATAACTCACTCGTCCATTTCGCTATCTTCTTAGTCGTAGAAATCCTCGGGTAGGGTATTTCGTATCCTTCGTCACCTAGACAAAAGAAATACCCGGGATAAGTCTTCATGAATTTCTATTCTTGGAGATTCTAAACTTTACTTAAAATCGCGGTAAAATCGTATAAGAAGAAATTCCAACTTAAAATGGCCATAACTTGCTCATTTTAACTCGGAATTTCGCATATATATACCGTTTTCTACCTATTCGAAAAGTTCTATCCATTCTAAACTTATCTTGGTCATAAAAGGTCATTTGGGTTCCGAAAACGTCAGGTACAGATTTAAAACGAATTTTCTAAACTTTTGCAAAAATCCATTTTCTAACTCAACTCCATTTTAAAGAAAATCCTTTTGTAACAATATAAATATATATTTGATAAACACTTTTTGAATATAGGTATGCTCACTTTATATGCAAAAATCCTAATGGTAGTGTCTCAACAATTTATTTCATAAAACAATTCATTTTGAGCTTAAAACTTAACTTTGAAATTTCTTTTCAAGTATTTGAAGAAACTTTATTTTTATTACAATGAATATATTCTTGTTTTATTTCCTTCATTCCTTAAAACAAGCAATTTTCCTTTAACCCTAGTTTTCATAAATTTCATTTCTAGTGATAAAAGGTTAATTTATCAAAACTTTTAAGTTGTCGAAAACCTTTTCATAATTTCTTTATTTAAGATGATCTTAGAAAATGAGTCTTGTTTTCTTATATCTATTTCTAAAATATAAGTTTTTGCTTTCTAAAACTTGTTATTTTGAAAAGAATCTTCTTTATTGATAAAATCCATTATTGCTAACCTTACTTTATTTATATTCTTTTGAAAACAAGTTCTTTCTTTTAAAAATCATTACTTTTCCTAAGTGGGTTCCTTATGAGTTGATTTTTATATTTAACTTTGAAAAGTAGTTTGTTTTCTTAGTTGTATTTCGAAGTTTAAAAGAGTTTAAATCTTGAGCTTTTTGTAAAGACTTTTAATATTAATAAATTATATTACTAAAAGCTTAGGTTAACATAATACATAAAAGAATATTTATTTCTTATGATTCCTTGAAAATCCATCTTCGTTATTCATGAAAACATTGAGAAAACTCCATTTCTATGTTGTTGATATAATTCATGTTTTTGTGGTAAATCATGTAATTGGAAACTTAGCTTTGAGTTCATTTAGTAAAACAAGATTCTATTTTTAGACTAGTTGAGACATTAACATTATGCAAATGCAAGTATCATGAGCATATAAAATAAGAAGAACATAAGAAAATACTAAAAATAATTAATGAGCAAGAAAATAAAATATCACGCATTGGGAACCTTAGCTTCATCAAGGAATCCCGATCAAGTATTGGAGCCTTAGCTTTATCAAGGCATCCCGGGACTAAGAATGGACTAGTCCCGAAAGATTAAAGAAAATAAATAAAAGATTGTTTTGACTTGATATGACAAGTCTAAGACTAGAAAGACTAGTCTTAATAATTGCATAAAATAAATAAATTGCATAACTTGAATATAAATAAATAACAAATGAGCTTATATGCTCTAAATAAATATATAACATAGTATACTAATATAATAATAACAATAATAACAACATAATAAATAGGAAGCTTTATGTACAAGAACAAAACATGAACATGTTGTTGCTTTTACTACTCATATGAGTTTCAAAACAACACCATAGTCATGTTAAGTTACATGACATGGATGAATAATAGATGGAAGAAATATTACCTAAGGTATGTAAGAGATATGAAGATGGTAGATGGAATGGGTATTATGTGAGTAGTGATATGTGGTAGATAGTGAGGCTTTGAAAAAAACTTTCTTTGGTAATGGAAGAGGAGTGTTTTCTTTTTACAAGAAGTGAGTTCTTGTAAGATTATAAAGAAGAGTTTTTGGAGAGGATTTTGGCATAATTTCTTTGCTTTGGAATGGTGTGAAGAAATGAGAAGGGAGAGGTGGTATTTATAGAATTTTGTGGAGGAATTAAGAGTGTAATAAAATAAATTGAAAAGAAATAAAAATTAGATGAATGGGGGAGGGAATGGCGCCGGTTTTGGGGTATGTGAGAGAGAGAATGATTTGTTTATTTGATTTGTGTAATAAAGAAGTAATGTGTAAAGTTTGATGTGATTAAAGGTGTATTGGAAATGAAAAAAGTAAGAAAATAGATATGTAGGTGTAAGAAAAAGGTGTAAGAAAAAGTAGAGATAGGTGAATAGTAATGAATAGTAGAAAAAGTACTATGAATAGTAGACTAGACAATTAAAGTACCGGTAGTAATAAAAATACGCGTAATAATGCGATATCTGTAATTTTTAGCTACCGAAAAATTCCAAAACTGATATTTTTGGAATCCTTGTATTTTTACGAGTCTATTGGTATAAACGGAATATTTTTAATATTCCGCTCCGGGACACGCTTTTCGAGAACCGATCCCGTTTGGGTCCGAAGGTCACTCGAAATTCGCGAATCTGATATTTTTATGTTACCTATGTTATTACGAACTATTCTAGGCATTAACTTAATTTCGTTTTCTAGGGTTTGAAAACGCGGGATTGCCGGATCTTAACACTAGGGTTCGTTATAGGCTTGTTGACTTTTAGGGTTCCGTTTTGAATTCCGTTTTCGTCGAGATATTCGTAAGATCGTATAATTTTCGAGTTTGATCGTTTTAGAATTTTAGCTCGAAATTTATGTTTTATTTTATTTTATTTATTTGTGATTATTTAATAGTTTTTAGTTCTCGGAATCGTTTAACCGAGTCTATTTATGAGTTGACTCGATTTGACTTTTGTGGAAAATTTGGATTTTGTGATTCTAAAATTTTACTGAAGGAATTAGGACTTTATTATCTCGTTGTTAAGCGGTATTTGGATCTATTGTTTCGATTTGCGTTTTAGGAATTGGGTAGATTATTTAATCGACGTACGGACGTTGATTATATTGGTAATTGGACTTTATATTTTATTTCAGGGGTTCTGTTTTCTCAAGATTGAGAGAACTCGTTTTTGTTCTTATTAAATTTTTAACTTGGTTCAACTTTTAGGGTTTCGTTTCCGGTATTTGACTCGGTCTAGAATTGAGTTTTAATCTCAAGTTGATTTTTCGGGTCTTTGATATTTGTACTTCTAAAATTATTTTTAAGGATTATGAAAATTTTTGGGGGTTTACACTTACTACTAACCAAGGGAGACACACTACCTACTGGCAAGCTCATCTGGAAATTCTCAAAGTAAAAACTTCAGCATGTGTTGCACATGTGCTGCTATAAGGTTCACGTGCCAATGCGTGAGAGTGCGTGTGGCATCGACAGTTCCTCCGATTGCCATCGATCGACTCGGTTGAGTTTATATGACTTGGGTGTATGGTTACTTTATTCATTATGTTTTAAAGATAAGGGTTTTGGTTGGTTCTTTGACCTTGTCATTGGCATTCCCAAGTTTGTTTATTAATTGTTTGGTATTTTGAGGTTGACCTAGTCTGCAAGTTTATTCTATGGATACGTCACTATCGTTCCTCTTGCATTGTATGTCGATTTGAAGTATTTCTCTATCCTATTAGGCCTTGTCCAATTATTTTGCCTCTATGGTTAACCTGGTTTAGCGTGTTTGAAAGCTCGTCAAAGGTGGCTTGGTTAGGTGCGATGGCAGAATTAGGTGTTTAGTAGGTGGCGTTTTGAAGTGGTAGTTCGTGGCTTTTGGCAGGGTCAGTGTTTGAGTTCAGTTGTGAGTATTTTACTTTATATTATTTTGCTGTTGTTGTTCTTGTGAGTTTGTGTTGGAGTTATGGGAGAAATAAAGGTGTAAAATCTTGAGTGATTACGTGTCACTATCACCATAAGCGAAGGCATATGAAGCATGATTATAGAAAATTGCAGAATAAGAATAAGGGATTTCGATCAACACATGTTGCTTCTTCCAATAGTGCATTTGAAAAATCTATTATGGTTTTTATGGATGAATATGCCAAGTTCTTATAGTATTAAGAACCGTTAAAGTCTTCATCCACTTATGTTACTACCATTGAATCAGGTAAACCAAATACGTGTCTTGTTTCTTCATCTTCCAAATGGGTCATTGATTCTAATGCCACGGATCACATGATAGGCAATTTCAATTTATTATCTACTTTCCAACCACATACCTCTTCCTCTCTAGTCACTTTAGCTTATGGATCAACATCTCATGTGCTTGGGTTTAGTACAGCTAATCCAACTCCATCAGTTGACTTATCTTCCATTCTAAACTTGCCTAATTTATCATTCAATTTAATTTCTGTAAGTAAGCTCACTCATTCACCTAACTATTGCATCTCATTTTTCCCTGACTATTGCTTATCCAGGATCTTATGACGATGAAGACTATTGGTAAAAGACATAAATCCAGGGATCTCTACTTTCTAGACACAAAGGTACCACATTCTATTGCTTGCTTTGGAGTTGTAACCCCTTTCGATGCACATTGCCGATTGGGTCATCCATCTCTCTCATCGTTAAAGAAACTTTGTCCTTGGTTTTATAGTTTGGAGTCATTACATTGTGAGTCTTATAAGTATGTGAAACATCATCGCATTGGTTTAAGTCCTAGAGTTAATGAATGAATGAATGCTTCTTGCGAGTTAGTCTATTTAGATGTATGGGGTCCTTGTCCAGTGATATCTAAAATTGGATTTAAGTATTTTGTCACTTTTGTTGATGATTACTCTCTTGTAACTTGGTTATATTTAGTGAAGAATCGCTCTTAACTGTTCTCTCATTTTTGTTCTTTATGTATTGAAATTAAAACTCAGTTTAATGTTTCAGTACAAACGTTGCAAAGTGATAGTGCCAAAGGGTACTTATCTAAATCCTTTCAATCTTATATGATTAAAAACAACATTATTCACCAAACTTCTTATATTGATACACCATCTCAAAATGGTGTTGCTAAGAGAAAGAATAGGCATTTGCTTGAAATTCGTAAGGCTTTGTTGTTTCAAATGCATGTCCCCAAACACTTTTGGGCTAACATTGTAATCACCAAGTTTTTCATAAATAAAATTAAAGTAAGAATTTTTGTGTTTAATTGTGTATGTGGTAGTATTTGTTACTAAAGTAAAATGTAAGTATAATAGTTTTTATAAAATCAATTTAATAGAATAGAAATTTAAATTCATCAATGGATTTGATTGAGAAAATTTTTAGTTATGTATTTCTTATATTATTTTAGAGAATTAAGTTTTGAAAAAAGTAAATTCTAAATTATCTATAGTATTGAGATAAGTTATTATAAGAGATTATTTTGTTAAATAGGAATTTAAAAGTTATTATGTTACTAAACTTTGTTTTGAGTTAGGTTATTTAATTATTCTATTGATAGAAATATATGTGAGTGCCAAATGAGTTGTTTTGATCTCTTAATGGCTGCAATTTAGCTTGAAGACTACCAAAACTCACACGCACACACACACGGACTTGATTAAGTTTGAATAATGCCTCAAAAGTCAAATGAACTTTATATATATGCATGTATTTATCTTTTAAGAGGCAGAATTTCACTCTCTTTCTTGCTCCTCTGACTGTGCAAAAAACCAATGGTCACATACACACACTCACGCTACACCAACTTCAATTTCTTTTCTCTAAATTGTCAAGGAAAGCAAGACTAGCTATTATCTTCAAGTTAAAGCAAGTTCAAGTAAGTGTTTCTTGTTTTATTCTTGTTATTTGCATGTTTGAGTAGTTATAGGTTAAGTTTTGTTGTTGGTTTTATGGCTGATTTTGGAAGTTCCTTAGTTTGGTTATGAATTTTAGAGGTTGATATATGAAGTAAGGTGATAGAAAAGTAGAGTTGAAGTCTCAATGGTTGAAGTGAATGGTTGGATTGATAGTTGGAGTTTGATGTGGTTTTAGAGATGAGTTGAAGGATTTGAAGGAGTGGATGGTGAATTTGAGTCTTGTATCATGATATACAAGTGTTTTGGATGAAAACAAGACAATTGGAATTGGTTAAAGTGTATAAAAATTGCATGAAAATGTGTGAATTCATTGTAGAAGTACCATGGCTGTAGCGGGGGGCATGGTGACCTCGAAATGGTGGAATTTGGGCCACCACGAGGTGGTAGTGAGGGTATGGTGAGCACCACGGGATGGTGGCAAGGGGCATGGTGGTTACTAGTCATCATTTTGCTCCTTAGCACGAGGCATGGTACGGGGTGTAGTGAGGCTTATGTAATGCTCTGTCCAATACCACCCTTGGCACGGGGCGTGGTGGGGAGCGTAGTAGCTTCGAAGTGTTTCCTTGTCTCTTTTAGCTTTAGAATCTTGTTTAATCCTTATTGTCTTTGTTAAGTAGATAGTAATACAAACTTTTCTATCTTATAGGAACCTTAGATCACGAGTTGGATTTCCCGTTGGACTATTACGACGATTAAGGAGCATCCTCGGGTGAGTAACTTAAATTCGAGCACTTTGTTTATGCTTGTAAGTAGTGGAATATAGTTTAATTGTAATTATAAGGAATCAACTGCATGGGGATGGGAATTATTACATGGTATGTAATGTATGTTTGAATTGCAATTCTTAATAATTGAAGTGACAACCATTTGTTTGACATTAATATATAGTTGTCTCATTGAGTGTTTAAAGTTGATATGATCACTTGATAATATGGAACTAAGTTTAATAAACTTCTAGTATTAATATGACATGCATTTCATAATACCATATTGCATTAGCTTGGTATTCTTGTCACGTATTAACAAATTCGATTATGTGGTAATGTTTGTTAGGACCAATGAGTCTACTTATAGGTTACCATAGGGTTGTCAACTTCACAGAAACTAAGTAGGCTTCGAAGGAGGTCGTCTGTGTTGGAGTTGGCTTAAGAGTGTTAATACTTAGTGAGATTTCTCAAATTTTATGACAAGTGGAAGTTCTATTTTGAAAACAAAAATGATTCTCTAAAAGACTGATCGTGTCCTATGGGGCTCTGGTAGAGACTAATCCCCCAGGTGGGTTAGGTGAAGAGAAAATCCTTCTACTTTGGTATTGAGTTTCTCATTGACATGAATTACTAAAATTATCCTTTAACCCCTAGGAAGGGCGTAAATCCCCATAGGTTTGAATTCCAGTTATTCAAACCACGTTTTTGCATATGATTGATCCATGCATTGCATATGATTGTTAATTCTACTTATTTGATCTTAATGTTTGTGCTAAGATTTTGTTATTCACTGAGTTTTATGTGCTCACACTCTCTTAGACTATTGAATTACAGGGTTTTAAGCAAGAAGACCAAACCAAGCTCAAGTACGAGAGTTAGACTTTTTGGACCATGTATTTTGTTAAGACAAATACCATATATGTAATAGAGACTAGTTATGGTTGTAATAGCTTAAGTTAAGTTTGTTTATCTTTATAGCCTTTGTGGTTATGGGGTTTAG
Source organism: Combretum micranthum (assembly GCA_024138025.1). Taxonomy (NCBI): domain Eukaryota; kingdom Viridiplantae; phylum Streptophyta; class Magnoliopsida; order Myrtales; family Combretaceae; genus Combretum; species Combretum micranthum. Next base: position 345,062 of record JAMXBD010000749.1, read on the forward strand.
TTCAAGCCCCGTAGACCTTGGTTGGTAAAGCTTTTATGAAGTTCTAGATTTATTATATGTTCCTTTGTGGTTATATATATATATATATGTATGCAATATCTTTCGCACTCAACTCTCAATCCTATTTTCATTATCCACTCCAATTGGGGAACATTAGTTGTATAGTGTTTATGTAACTTTCTGGAGGCCTCAGTTAGTTACATGGCTTACTATTACGACTAGGGTACCCTGTAGGGGTGTGACAAACATTATGTCTGGAGCTTGTTTTTTGATTAATCGTATGCCTTCAGTTGTTCTGAATGGTGAGCTTCTTTATCATACTCTTTTCCTAAATAAACCTTTGTTGCATATTGAGCAAAAAATATTTGGTTTTACTTGTTTTGTTCAAGATGTGCATCCTCAGGTTACAAAACTCAATCTTAGATTATTGATATGTATTTTTCTTAGATATTCTCGTGTTCAAAAGGGATACAGGTGCTATTATCCTATGCTTGATAGGTATCTGGTGTCAGTTGATGTTACTTTTCATGAAGATACCCCTTTTTCTCCATCCTCTGACAATGCAAGTTAGGGGAAGGATGATGATTTGTTAATCTATAAAGTTGCATCCACTACTTCTACTCCTGCACCTCCCCTTCAGGTCTACACTTGTAGACAACGTGTTTTTGAGCAGGTTCCTGATACATGTCCTGAACCATCTCCCTCATCATTAGATTCAGTCTCCAGCGACGACCTTCCCATTACCCTTCGCAAAGTAAACGTCAGTGTACTTACCCTGTTTCTTCTTTTGTGTCTTATGATCACTTATCAACATCCTCTTGTTCATTTATTACATCTCTTGATACTGTCTCTATTCTTAAAACTATCCATGAAGCCTTATCCCATCTTGGATGGCGTAGTGTAATGATAAAGGAGATGAATGCCCTTGATAAAAATGGTACTTAAGATTTGGTAGATTTACTTGTAGGGAAGAAGGCTATTAGATGTAAATGGGTTTTTAATGTTAAAGTAAATCCCGATGGATCAATTGACTGATTAAAAGTTCGTCTTGTTGCTAAAGGATATGCCCAGACTTACGGAATAGATTATTCTACTACCTTTTCTTCTTTTACTAAGTTAACATTCGTCAAGTAATTTATTTCCATGGTGAAAGTGCACCACTGGCCTCTACATCAATTAGATATCGAGAATGCATTTTTATGTAGATATCTTCAAGAGGAAGTGTATACGGAGCAACCTCATGGGTTTGTTGCTTAAGGAGAGTCAGGAAAGGTTTGTCATCATCACAAGTCACTATATGGCTTAAAGCAGAGCCCTGGGCTTAGTTTGGAAAATTTAGCCAAGTGGTTAAGAGATTTGGGATCATAAAAGCAAATCTAGTTACTCTGTATTCTAAAAACGGTTCGTAGCTGGTATTATTTTGTTAGTGATCTATATGGATGATATTGTCATTACTGACAATGATACTACAGGTATTTCATCTCTCAAATCTTTTCTTCATAGTCAATTTCAAATAAAGGATTTAGGGATGTTGAAATATTTTTTTGTCGTTGAGGTAATGAGGAGTACAAAAGGAATTTTGTTTGTCTCAAAGAAAATATATACTTGATTTATTATCTAAAATAAGAAAATTAGGTGCTAAACTATGTAGTATACTAATAGTTCCTAATTTGCAACTGACAAGGGAATGTGAGTTATTTGAGGATCTTGAAAGATATAAACGATTGGTTAGGAAATTGAACTATCTTACGGTAACCTATCCAGATATTGCATATTCAGTCAATGTTGTGAGTTAATACATGTCATCTCCAATTGTTGATCATTGGCCGCTGTAAAGCAAATCTTGTGCTATTTAAAGGGAGTGTCAGAATTTAGAAGAATGAGTCATGTATATTTTATAAAATAATGTGTACAAAGGTCAAATTTATACATAATAGCCCTAGCATCAATTTTGGAAACTAATCAAGTCAAATCGTATGTTAATGTGGGTCTCCACTAATTAATGTTAGCAGTTAAATCGTACATTTATGTGGGTCTCCACTAATTAATTACTTCTATTTTCCTACACCTCCCCCAAGCAGGTGAATAGGAATTTTTCAATCCCAGCTTGGATACAATAGTTTGAAAAATTGAACCACTTAACCCTTTTGTCAAAAACATCAGTGAGTTGACCTTATGTAGACATATAAGGCATACAAATCAATCCACTCTCCAACTTTTCTTTAATAAAGTGTCTGTCAATCTCAATGTGCTTTGTTCGATCGTGTTGTACTGGGTTATGAGCTATGCTGATTACAGACTTATGGTCACAGTAGAGTCTCATTGGGCCTTCCCGCTTAACCTTCAGATCTTCAAGAATAATTTTTAGCCATAGCAGTTCACACATATCCTGAGCCATTGCTCGAAATTTCACCTCACCTCTAGACCGAGCCACCACAATCTGTTTTTACTCTTTCATGTCACAAGGTTCCCACCAAGAAAGGTACAATACCCTGAAGTCAACCTCCTATCAACAGTAGATCAAGCATAATCAACATCAGTATATGCCTCAAGCACTAATTCTCCATTTCTTCTAAATAAGATTCCTTTCCCTGATGTTCCTTTAAGGTAATGGAGTACTTTATGAGCTGCTTGCAAATGAACTTCCTTTGGGCTATGCATGAATTAACTGATTACACTCACTGCACATGCCATATCTGGTCGTGTATAAGAGAGATAGATTAGTCTTCCTACTAGACGTTGACATATTTCCCTGTTAACCATGCGATACTCCTCTGCTATTCCAAGCTTGACATTTGGATCTATAGGAGTGCTTGCTGGCTTACATGCAGTCTTGTCTATCTCCTTAAGAAGATCTGTAACATACTTCTGTTGAGAGATAAAAATTTCCTGCTTAAAGTGTGCTACCTCAATTCCTAGAAAATACTTCAATCTCCCCAACGCCTTGATCTCAAACTCCTTAGCCAAACATTGACTTAGAATTTGTTTTTCTTTATCATCATCTCCTATTACAATTATGTCATCTACATACACCAAAAGAGCAGTAACTCCCCCTGATGAAGAGTGTTTAATAAAAGTATGTGATCTCCCTATCTTTGTTTGTATCCTATGGCTAACATCGCTCTAGCAAACCTCCCAAACCATGCTCGTGGTAATTCCTTGAGAGCATATAATGCTTCTTCAACTTACACATTGTATTAGCATCCAAGTTCTTTCCATAACCTGCTGGAACTTCCATGTAGATCTCCTCTTCCAATTCTCCATGCAAGAATGCATTTTTGACACCATATTGCAGTAATTCCTAACTAAAAGTAGTAGCAAGAGACAATAACACTCGACTGTATTCATCTTGGCAACAAGAGCAGACGTCTCTAGGTAATCAATCCCATAGGTCTATGCGTACCCTTTGGCCACTAATCTAGCTTTGTACCTCTCAATGGACCCATCTATTTTATACTTTACAGCATACACCCACTTACATCCTAACGGCCTTTTTTATGCCGATAACTTTACCAACTCCCAGGTTTTGTTCTTTTCTAAAGCTTCCATCTCTACATTCATAGCTTCTTTCCATTTTTCATTAGATAATGCCTCAAATAAATTGGTAGGGATGGTGATGGTATTTAGGCTTATAAGAAAGGCTTAGTGAGATGGCAAGAACCTTTTAAAAGATAAAAAGTGTGCAAGAAGGTATAGTAGGCGTTTTGCGCATTCTCTAGTTCCTTTTCTGATGGCAATTTGTTGGTCCTGGTCATGATCATTCACCTGAACTTCAGTTTTATCTTGTAATGAAAGCTTAGAAATTGTTACCTCGTTTAAATGATTCGGGTCGGGCTCTTAAACCTGCATTGGTGTAGAAATAACAATCTTTTTCCTTGCAAACTTAGACATGGGTTCAAGCTTAGACATATATTTAGGTTTAGACACCTTATCAAATTTCCTATTGCTATAAGTAGGATCAGACTGAAACACAGGTCCAAGCTCAAACACAGATTCAGGTTCAAATATGGGTTTGGAACAAGCTTCAGGGTTCATTGATAAATCAAGATAAAAGAAACCTTCGTTATCTTCCTTAGATGAACTCTCCCTCTAAAGATGAGGATTGATGAAATAAGACTCTTGTTCATTGAATATGACAACTGTCGAGACATAGAATTTCTCTGGTGAAGGATGGTAGCATTTATACCCTTTTTGAGTTGAAGAGTAACTAATAAAAACACATTTTAGAGCCTTTGGATCCAATTTCCCTCTATTTTGACTATGGACATGAACAAAGGATACATACCCAAAAACTCTTGGGACAAAATTGTTTGTAGTGTTTAGATTTGGGTAAAAAGACGAGAGAATATCCATAGGACTCTTGAACCCTAAGACTCTAGAAGGCAATCAATTTATGAGATAATTGCCCATTTTTGGACAAGTTTGTCATTGCATTCAATGCTTATAACAACTATTATTCTGAGCATAGCGATCGAGTGCCATATTCTATTGTCTGGACACCCTATGGAAAAATCACCAAACTTATAAAGAACCATGTAATGTCCACAACATACCCAAAGGCTGAAGCAAATAAAAAAGAAAAGTAGCTAGCATCCAAATGTTGTGCCTTAGGGTCCAGATACTACCAACATTTCATAACAATAAAAGGTCTTAAAAATATGGATGCTTTGCTATTGTCACATGATTAGATATATCATGATGATCTCTATTTGAATGATCGATTTTAAATTTATAATCATATAGTTCATCTTCCTGAACATGGTTAAAGCCAAGCAAGTGTACCTATCATTATGTAGTTTAGGATTAAGTATAGGTCGACTCCCACATGGAACGAATCAAGCACTAGTACTAACCTTTTTCTTATTATCTAGCCTAACAAAATCAGATTTTAATGATAGTATTAAATTAATAATTATACTATTATTTACCTAAGGATGCAAATACACATATCAACACACCAAAGAGATGCAATGCAAACATAATACATAGGCCTACAACCCATGATTAACACGCAATTTCACACTATAGATGTATTGTTATTAGTTTGAACTGCGAAATTCAACATACTACTTCAAAGTTTTTCTGAAGATCAATAATAACTAATTTTTATTTTATCCACTGGAATCTCTTCCTAGGCTAATAGCAAATCAAGGACTGTATTAAGTTCATGAATTCCATGGAATATTGTAGAAGATTTCACCATCCTATCTCTAAGATTATGAGCAATCCTTTTCAACAGTTTAGATTTATTCACTTCGATGATTTCTTAATCTATCACAGTGAAATCTGGCAAAAGTCTATGTCATGCACTACATAAACTAATGCTAAATATATGCTACTGTTGAAATTAAGAAATCTAATAGTAATTGTGAATTTAACGCACTTCTTCATAGGAAATCATGAAATTTGTAGAATACATTATAATAAACAAACATTAGATAACACGATAAGAGTGAAATGAGAGATAGAAATACACACCCATTTCTTCTATTGCTGAAAATATCAGAGAATTGTTTACAACAACACATTAAAGATCCCTCACCAATCTCTCTTAAGTTCCATGGACGAATCATCACAAATACAAACTTACACATCATAATACACTCACACACACACACTCACCCCCTTGCAAAGAGGAGAAAATGTCTACATTTTGCCTACGCTAATGGTTACAATGAATGAATGAATTGATGGTAATCTAAATGATCACCCCCCCCCCCCCCCCCTCCCTTTCCCCCCGTTTTTTGAATGGGTATAAGGGTATTTATGCCCTAGACTTCGAGGAAATAGCATAACTCTTCACTAGGTTTGTATTCCTTCAGATCCCAGGTGATATATCTCTTGGTGCAATAGCAAAACAGGTAGGAAAAAATTCGTAGGCATCCTTTCCTTAATCTCACGAGCGTGACTCTTAGATGCATAGGATATTTTCACATTGAAGCTTCAAAGTCAAGGGCGTGACAAATGCCTTAATACCCTCTAGTCATCTTTGAAACTCTTCGACTTTAACAGTTACGACCATGAATTGCTTCACTTAAGTTATGTTTGGTCTCTTGGAACTAGAGTTACGGCCGTGACTCATCCTCTGGTCGATATTGTGTTGGTCCATTTCTTTAGATCTTAATTTCATGCTCGTAACATGTAGAACCACAAATCTTTCATGTTGCAGCTTTCCATGAATTACTATTGTGATCTACCCCTTTGTAGACATCGATCTTGAACTTTCTCCGATTTCTTCATGGATTATGGGTGTGATTTCGAGTTTAGATGCTTTTCTTCTTCCCCTAATTGTTATCATGCCCATGACTACCATCTTCATGCTCGCCTTTGCTTCTTTAACCTTTTCTCGACAAAAATTCTCTCTTAATTCCTTTTAATACCTCCAATATGCTCCAATTTAATTAGAAATGAATATATATCCTAACTAAGTACCAATTACACTATAAATCATTTCAATAAACTATAAATTGGACTTAATTAGCCATTAATAGCAAGAATGAATTATGCTTATCATATCCTAATCATGTGTGATTAAGGTGGTGTCTAAAGGTAGTGTTTGGACTCAATTCTTTAGTGTTCTGGTGCTAGTTCACTATAATTTTTTCTTCATTAAAAGCTCAACACAAATTAAAAAGAAAAAGAAACACTTAAGAAGATCGAAGATAAATAACCATGATTCTTACAATTTAAATTGTATTTAGATAGAATTTGTGAAAATGAATTTTAAGTACAAATTATTCTCAAGATATTAATTGATTTTATACTTTCATCTCACTAAAATAAAGTGTGAACCTTTTTTTAATAAACTCAAATTGTGTTAGTGTCATCTACAACAACCTAGAAATGATAAGTGCAAAACATGAAGATGAAATAAAGAAATAATAGATGAAAAAAAGTACAATGATTCCATTCATTTAAGAAGGTCCACGAAGTATAAAACAATTAAAGTAGTTGATATATCGATTGGAAAGTACAAACTAGGACTTGACATCAAAACCAACCAACCATAACCTTAGGAAGCAAACAATTATACATTGTACCCCAACATCAATAGAAAAAAGAAAAGAAAAACAACAAACGGCTTTCACATCACTCCTTGTTGACCCTGACATGATAGGTCAACTCCTTAATGAGGTCATGAGCCTCCTTTTATTTAACCTTAGTGGGCTCAGAAGAAACGAGAGGAGGATTGTTCAATAATTTATTAAAAGGCCAAGTCACATCCACTATGGTCTCATTACTCAAGACTGTATGAGTTACCTTTTCTTGCTCCTCAGTGACCGTAGTTTGCCCTTTTAGAGAATCAACCGGAATAGGTTGTAGCAACTCAATTTTGACAACCTCTTTAGCACTACCTGTAGCAAGGATTCATGGCTTAGAAATAGATAGGACAACCTTGACTGGAGCATCCTTGTTCTTACCCTCAACATTGGGTGAACCGTTTGGGGCTTGGATAGTTGGGTCGGCTTCTTCTTCATGTTGGCTCTCTTCAGTAGCCTCCTCCCTATCCTTGCCCCTATAGTAGTCATTCTAGGCATCCCAGTCAATCTAGCCATATGAATAGTTCCTATAAAAATGTCAAATGATGTTACCAACAACCTCTTACATCACGGTAGTCTCCTCCTTTTCCTAGTCATCGTTATTGAAATACTCCTTGACACCTTTAGCCTCATTACCTAAGGGATAGTCTCCTTAGACTCTAATTTCGAGTTATCTCCTTCAAGGCACAATTTTCCTTAGCTAGCATTGTTGTGCAACTCTGCATTACTTGTCGTTGCTTGAAAATCATAGACCTGATATAGCAGCTCCATTTCCTTCACGCAGCAAACTTAGTCACTTTTCTTGGTTCAGTCTTGCCATCCACAAGAAGACTCTTGAGCTTGTGGACTTCTTAGGACAACTCTTGGGTCACTCTCTAAAGAGAATGCTTATCATCATCTTCCTTGTGCTTTTTGACTACCAAGGCACCTTTTAAGGCTTTAGGTCTTTTTCTAAAGCCTCGACCTTATTTTTTGCTTCATTCCTTCCCCCCCAAAGACAAAGGATGGTGGTCTCCCTAGTCTCTAGCTTTTGCTGCAATATGATATGATTAAAATGAAAGCTAGCTCAATGTTCCTAACATTCATCAAGCTTGCGATGAAGAAAAAAAGTAATATTGAAAGATAGACTTATCTCAATGACTATCCTTATATGATTGGAGGTCTTAATCTTTCCTCCACTAATCCTTTTCTAACATCTTGTTGTACCCTTGAGCTCAAATGGTCCATTTCTCATTTTTTTTTTTTTTTTGCGAGAGCAATTGTTAGATATGCAATAAACAAATCAAACTAAAGAAATTACTGACAAAGTTATCTAAGAGTAGCGATAGGAGGAGATAGTTGCCACTTAAATAGTTTCGGCTCGCCTCAAACCCGCCAACAAGAACAGTAACAAGACTGACCACCATATTTCAACTATTGATTTTGCTACCTAACTCTAGGTTAATAGGATCAGTGACTCGGTTGTTTGACCCTAAATGACCACTTATCTAACTGGCACTATCTGACCTTCCTAAGCTCCTATATTAGCTCCTGAGATTAATTGCACGAGTTTTAATAGCTCTAGAGAATGTTCGAGACTTCGTTTAGCTCGCTCATATATGCTTGCGATTAGTATCATCACAACTTTTCTTTTTTAGCACTTACCAGCCTTAGCATCCTTGGAGACAACCCGCTTAACCTGTTCTCTTACCTTAGGTCTCTCACTCTCTCTAATCTATACCTTTAGAGTACTTGGTTACAAGGCTTGCTTTTGCTGGACTTCCCCTTCCAAATCCTCTTAAACAGCTAAGCCTCTATTTCACTAACATTGCTTGCAAGTAAAGTAAAGAAAAAGGAAAATTAGTATCGGTACCATTCAAATAACAACAAACCTACCTTATAGCATATTTTAAGTGGTTACCTCCCAACATATTGGTTCTCATTCATGGCTACATTGAAAATCATTTAGGTCCAATAATAATAGCCAGTTTGTATCTTTGGCATTTATTTCCTTCTCCATGAAATAAGCCTAAGCAATGAAGCACGAACCCCTTCCAAATGGAAGTTCACAATCTTCTTCACATTAAGGGGCGAGATTAAACTTAGCCAATCACTTTAAAAAGCTCAATAACTCAATGTTTGTCTCCTCATCATCCAGGCATAACTCATTCAACTTAGTCGGCTTTGACATAGTCACTGAACAAGTGTAAAATTTAGGCTCCCAATCAAGCTTGACAATGGTGTATCACTCCTTCCAATGTTTATGAAGGACTCTAAAATAATCAACAGGGTCACCTCTTTCTTTTGCTAAAGATGTACCCACTAGTTCTCTTGATGCCTAACTGTGGAAAAATGCTGCACCCCTTAAGGACTAACTCTCCAAGACAAACTCACATATAAGGCCTATTCTCCATGAGTTTGACACCATTTAGCTAGGATTCTAGTAAAAGTGCATTAGATACTCCTATTGGAAAACCAGATAAGGGAAAGAATAAGACGGACTCCAAACATTTTATGTCAATACAAAACCTTCGTTGTAGAGCAACATTATTGAAATGATCTAGACACGACCCATAATTAATTAAAATTCAAATAAAATAGCCAAAAAATAATTAGGATTTTAAACCAAGAGAATGAGTAGAAATTATTAGTAGGTTAAGGTAACATAGAATTTAAAGATGGTTGACTAATGAAATTAGATCAAAACAATCTGCTAAAGAAAAGTCTAATGCAAATAAACGGCTGCTAGAGAAAACCCTAGACCCTTGCCACAATATAAACACCCTTTATTTCTTCCCTTTTCCCTTTAAGGAAACCTACTACTACCTTAAGGTAAGAAACCAAGACCCTAGCTTTCATTTAAATGTTAGCTATGTAAGATTAAGGAATGTTTAGCACTAATCAACTAAGATTACCCATTTCATGATTGAAAATGTTGACAATGAATATGAACTAGGAAAAAGGAGGAGAACAAGAAAGTTAGAAAAATTTGTAACAAGGTAAGTGTAAAGATTTCAAGTATCAAAATACAAAATTTATGATGTTTTAAAGATTTCAAGTATCAAAATTTATGATGTTTTAAGTGTAGATTCTAACATAGGAACATAGGTAGGAAGTGAAGAGAGCAAGGAAATCAAGTTTTCAAGTGTTTTGAGTTTAGAGAACCCCCATACAGACATATTTTGAGATGGAAAAGGTAAATAAAGTGTCTAACTTATGGAGAAGATGATGTTAAAACTGCTAAAAAGGAAGGTTGTGCTTGTAAATTTTGAAATTTGTAAGGAAATCACAATGAACAAGATAGTTGCTATAAAAAATAAATGTTTTAGGCTTAAACTTGGATCAATCATGTTTTAGCATGCTAGGAATGAATGTAGTTGAAACTAGGCATAAACACGAGCATGTAATACTCTTAAGATCATCAAAATTTGCCCAAAACGCATGTTTTGATAGAAAACAACAAGTTCGATCATAAAATACACAAATCATAGAGCATGACGAGAACATGATGCTTTGTTTCCCTTCATGCTTCTCTCTATCAAAAAACATAAAGGAAAACATCAACCTAGAAAAGCATGACAGAAACACGATGATGTGTTTTCTACCGTACTTCTCACTATACTTAAAACTCGAAGAAGCACTAAGGAATAGAAGAGGCTCTATTTCCCACTATGCTCCTCTTTACTCTCAAAAACCATGCAGAGTACTGATTTGCACGAGAAGAACAAGGTGTATTGTTTCCCACCATGCTTCCCTCTAGAGTGCTTAAGTGAAGGAGAAACACGGCTAACTTTTTGGTCGTGCTTTGAAGCATGAGATGATGCACATCCCCATGCATTAGCCATGCTTCCCTTGTTTTCTATTTTCTTCTTTAATTTAAGCAAAACTTGATCAATCTCCTTCTTTGACTCAATAAACCTTCTAAGCATGATATTAGGGCGAAAAGACTAAGTTAATATAACTTAGATATACTAAACAAGATAAAGGTTAGAGATAGTTAATCATAAACTAATTTTAATTTCAATCATGAACAATTATTGGAATTATAGCTTAGAAATATATGACAAAGTAGGGTTAACCAATAGATACGCAGTAATTGCGTATTGCTTGTTAGGATAACATTAATAATCGGACTAAGAATTTAAACTCAGCTTAATTGAGTGTTGGTTGCTGCTTGACTCCTTATTCTAGTAGTGGCACCCCTAGATTGGGTTGTGAGTTTGATCGCAACTTTGGGATGTGCAGTAGTTTAGGTGCTTAGGCCCCCATAGATGTGTGGTTGGGCTCGGTGGGTAGTTGATAGGGAAATTTCCAAGATTAGGCGACTAACTAGGAGTAGATACGAAGTTGTGCCTAGTTATACGTCATTATGAGACTCTGTATGAAGCGTTACAATGGACCATGCTCATTGGTGGTAGTCTGTGAGGAGATGACCCAGATGAGACCACTTCTTTCTTTTCTTTTCTGATAAGTTCTAGGACTTATTGAACACCCACCCCCCTCCCCCCTTCTCTAGTGCGTCATTTGCTGAAGGAACCCTATCCATTTTGTTTAGCGGGAGTTATGAGTACTCTCATGTGTATTTATATTTCTGGCATTAGCCTAATACTTGGTTGTTGGTTTAAATTTAATTAAACTTAAATTGTGCTTATTGCATTAGCCTAAGTGTGCATGACATGCATGTATGTGTTTGATTACTGTTGTACTGGGCTTTTCTACTCACTTTTCACCATTTTAGGCATTGATGATGGCTTGTATGTGGATCTCCACTACGATTCTATGGGTTTTAGGACCGACGAGTATGGAGAGTGATTTAGACAAATTGAGACCTAAATGAAACTTCAGAAGGGCTTTTAAATGTTGCTCTTTTCGGTTAAGGATGATTGTAAACTCATAAATTTATCATCACTTCTGAGCCAAGTGCCAAACTTGTATTCGAGTTGAGCCTGACTCTCCCTTTTTATCATTATGTTAAATGTTTTTGACTTCGAAATTCTATTTTACTCTTTTCTTTAAAAGCACTTTTAAGCATGATGCTGCAATGGTTTATAAATTATTTATAAATTGTCTTTCGATTCGATATGGTTTTACCAAAGAGCACAATTCACAATTTCATAACTAAAATGTGATTAGAAACTTACCTAGATATCAAAAGCCTTGCACATATCATGTGAAGGCAATGTGTGCGGCAAAACAACCTCATTCTTAAGCACCATAAGGGTTGGGTCATTTTAGCTACACAATCAATTCTACCTTAAACCGTGATGGAGTATTCACTCGCCATCCTTCTAAAATACTGCTGTCTAATACTCAATACCTCATCCTCCTTACAAATCATGACTTAACATGATTGGGGCTTGAACTATGGTTGTTTGGAGAAAGGACATGAAGAGCATCTCCTAGATCCCCTCCTTTAATTCTACAATGTTGTAAATGCCCTCTTTATTATGTAAGGATTCAAAATAATGCTCAACAGGGATTTTATATTACTTAAGAGCAGTCCTACTCTGAACTATCGGAGTTGGTATGGTCATTGATTTTTGTAAGTTGAGAGGGAAAGGGGTAACCTACCCAAAATCTCCAGAGTAATTAATGTTCAATGGACAATTGGACATAATGGACTTAGAGATGATGTTTATATAAAATTGACTATGGCCAAGAAGGCAATTTTAAAGATAATGGAGTCTTTTAATTGGCATGACAATTATGGAGTAACCTTGCCATCATTACCCCTTAGTCGTTAGATGCATGCCGATTTTGTTCCAATGATTAGAGAGTTAATGGTGCAGAATGTCATGCCTATGTCAAAGTACAAGCATGATGACAAACTACCCACAAACTCATAACACATGGTCGCAAACACCCATTCCTGCCAGAATTCAAGGGACGTAGCTTCTTCAGCATGTTTCGACATAATGGATGCTATTCTAATTGGCACTAGTAGTAATGCTTGGCATTCTTCAAAGCTAAACATATGCACAACATTTGGTTTATGGAGTGGATTATAAATGCTTGGCATTCGGCTCGAAATGACTCTTTAGCCTAATAAAACCAAGTGGATTTTCAATGTAAAACAAAACTGCTACCTTAATAAGCCCATAGTTGAGCATGTAACAACAACTAACAATTATGATTAGGAATTACAAAAGAACCTCATCTAATGGCTCAGACCCGTATGGGTCCGCTTTGATTCACTCCCCTTGCCAATTCGGGAAAAAAGAGAGTTTATGAAGGGGTTGATGGGTATGTGTGTGTGTGTGTGTGTGTTTTTTTTTTTTTTTTTTAGGGGGGAGGGGAGAGGTAGGGTTCAAAGATGGATCATGTGCTTCCTAAGTCCAATCCGATCCATTGCGTATTCTTGCTGGCTTATAAGGCTTAGGCTCGACCTACTCTAACTCATTTCCAAGCCTTACAAGAATCGCAATTCCCTCAGTTTAGGAAACTGGCCTACTAAATATTACAGACAGGCAAGTCCCAAGCCAGGGTCATTCGACATTTTCCTCCCAATGACTATTAGTCTCATTTGATGGTGATGTGGGCAATAAACATCTATACCATCGGCCTACAAAGAAATGCTACTGGCTTTGGAAGAAACACTACCAGTATTGGAAGATACACTACCAGCGTTGGAGGCGACCTACATTGCTGACAATTTCAACTTTTGAATTTTTAAAACCATCAGCATTAATTACAGGCCGCCAGCTTTTATTACCAGTCAACTTAGGTTACATAATTTATTTGTATTTATTCTTTGTCTTTATTGTATTAATTATTTGCCTTTTTAGGAATTTTTTTCTTTTAGAATTTCTCATGTAATATTATGAATAGTCTTTTAGGGCTTTTGTAAAGATATATAATATTTTATGCATTTCGAAACTTAATTGAGAGAGTTTTCTCTTGGGAAATTGCAAGTTTTGCAATTGTGTGTTTTTAGAAATCATCTAGTGATATTGATTTTTGTCTTAATGCTTTCATGATGCATCAATTGATATCAAAGTAAGGTGAGTTCTTGTGAAGATGGCAACCAACAACAGTATTGACGGCAATCACATTCTTAGCGGCGATCAGGATGCTGGAGTCTAGTGAACCGAGTGATAGGTTCAAAGGGCGGTATTGGATAGCATAGGTTAGAGATCCCGACGTATGGATCAATGCTTTGATGACCTGATTGATCTATCTGATGCTAATAGGAACAAGAATGGTTATGGGAGACGACTAAAGGCAGAGTATACGTGCGACGATCTTGTTGTCAAACTCGTTACTGCTAATTGTAGGTTATATACTTATGAAGATAATGAATGTGGTGGTTGGAATTATTATGGTGATAGGCATAATTATGATGGAAGAGGTAAGTCACATACCACTTGTAGTTTTAATGATTATTATGGATATAAAAATGAACATGGAAGGAATGATTTTAAGCAAGAGGTAAATATTCCATATTTTAGAGGAGAATGAGGGATTAAGGATTTTGTTGATTAGATTGTTAAGGTTGGGCGAATATTTGATCATATGGAGGTGCTGGAGAAGAAGAGTGTGAGATTGGCAGCGTGTAGATTAAAAGGTTATGCAGTTGCATGGTGGGAGTGATTGAAAAAAAAAAAAAAGTTAACTTGTGAAGGAAAAATACCTGTGAGAACGTGGTTTAGGATGAAGATTTTTTTAAAAAATGAATTTTCTCCTCTTACTTATGAAGAAATCAGGTTTCAACAGGATCATTGATTTCATCAAGAATAGAAAGTGATATATGAATATAACACAGTGTTTGCGACATTGGTGCAAAATAATGATTGGAAGAGGAAGAAAGTCATATTCTAAAAGAGAATGGGGTATAACACATAGAAGAGACTCCTATAATAGAAGGAAAACCTGTGGATAAGAAGATTGAACATCCACCAGTTATTTCCACCAAACCTGATAAAAAGGGATCTATTCCTGATATACTACTTGAAATTGCCGCAAAAGATATTAGATTCTTGAAGTTGTTGAAAGTAAATATATGGAAGCACCGATACAAGAGAAGAAAGCAAAAGTGCAAGTGGTTGTGAAAGAATTAGAGGAGGAAGGCAAGAGGCAATCTCCTATTAGGATTCTTCATTATGTTGATCGGAATGGAAATGTTGCTGATCTTTTTCCATTCTATCCCGATGATTCTCCATTATATCCAGAAAAGAACTCGGGATCGAGTTCTTTTCAGGTGGAAGAGAATTATGCGAGCAATAATCATATAGACCATCAACCTATAAAGAAACATTGCCAGCTTTGGAAGAAACATTGCCAACCTTGGAAGAAATGCCGCCAATGTTGGAAGACATACCGCTAGCATTGGAGCTAGCATTGTTTAGATTTTCGTCTTTTGAACTTTTAAAACTGTTAGCATTAATTACAAGCCGCCAGCTTTTATTACCAGTTAACTTAGGTTACATAATTTAATTGTATTTATTATTTGTCTTTATTGTATTCATTATTTATCTTTTAGGATTTTGTCTTTTAGAATTCCTCGTAATAGTATAAATAGTCTTTTAGGACTTTTGTAAAGATATCTGATATTTTATACATTTTGAAACCTAATTAAGAGAGTTTTCTCTTGGGAAATTGCAAGTTTTGCAATTGTGTATTTTTAGAAATAATTACGTGAGATTGATTTCTATTTTAACACTTTCACACTACGTCAGATGGCATAACTAAATGTGGATTAATGGCTATGCCCATGTCCTAATAATCGTCGCTTATTGCCTACAATTCCATGATCCTACAATGCGCATAATCTTTTATGATCAACCTATTATATATACCTTCATTATGAATCGTTGGCAAGAAAATGTCACTTTAGTCCCTCTATATTTAGCCCATCATTTATATTCTTAGGATGCAAACTAATTTAAGTATCAACGTGACTGTGCTAGACAACCCCCTTATGCAACACTAACCATGTTTCATTTTGTAGGGCCAACATATAAGTTCAAGTTTGATAACCATCTTCATCTCTATTGATTCGAACTAAAGATAAATATAAGACAGAGAAAGGTGTAAATGAGGTACAATTAAAGAAAGTGTATTAAAATAGATTAATATAATTAATCTAATATATTAAAGAAGATTTGAAGATTTTAGTTTCTTTATTGTGTTATAAATAAAATAGATATATAATCATAGAGTTATTTGGAAAGTTACTAAGTGAAGTGGTTTTAGAAAAGTGGGATATGAAAAATTATATCAACAATAGAAAAATTTTACGGTTCTATGGTGGTTACAACGGAACCGGTCCTATCACATAAATGAATGATTTAGATTTTGTTCAATCATAATCAAATTCTTGAAATTTTTTATATTTATGTTTTAATAATCTAATTAATTTTTATATGAGTGGCGGTATGACACCTTAACGGCCCGTTTACTTCAATAAACGGAATAGACAAGGAATAGAATACTTATGCCTCTGTAATATTATTACCAGTAATATACTGAGAATATTGATTCTTGTGTTTACTTTATCTAAAATTTTATCACTAGAAATACTATTTACTCCAAGTTATTAATTACAGTATTAAATTGAAAATATAATAAAAATACCATTATCTCCCTCTTGATTATATTGAATTGATTAAAAGTTGCATCATTTATTAAGGGCAAAATAGTTAATACGTATGTATTATATTTCAAATGCAGTGGGAATAGAGGGGCATAAAAAGTTCCATCTATTAAGTGGAACTTTTTATGCCATCTATAGAGGGAATAAAAAGTGCCTGAGAATTTTCATTCTCAATTAATTTTTATAAGTAAACGAGATAATAGATGTATTATAGGAATGAATATGCTATTCCTTCCTCTATTACTTCCAAGTAAACGGGCCGTAAGTTTCTCCAACAATAATAAAACATTTATAGTATGGGCGAAAAGAGAAGGATGAGACCATTTATCGGTTGGATTTATTGGGCCATAATTTCTTAATTGAATAAATAAATATGGCACTACATTTGCAATTTATTGCTGTAAATCTTGTGTATTAATTGATTTTTATTTTCCCACTAATACAACCGAGCCAGAACAGGAAGATCTCTATAAGGGCTTGCATTTATGCGAAGTTATAAAATTTACACAATCTCGGGTCTGTTTGGATTGTCTGTTTTTCATCTGTATCTGTATCTTTTTTAAAATGATATGTATAAATATATCCGATTTACATCTAAATTTTATCTATATTTATTCTATTTGATCTTTTGATGAGAACTGTCAACTTTTTTTTATCTATATCTATTTCTTGATAAATAATTTATTAGAAAAAAATTCGAAAAAGTATCTGTATCTACCGGAAAAAAGCTAAAACAAACAGACCCTTATTTACTGTCCGGGGAAAAAAATGCATTTATTTACTTTTCGGGGGAAAAACCAACAAAGAAAAGAAAAAGCATTACATGGCAGGACTGAGTACACAGACCACCCCATATTTAATCACAACCAGAAGACTCAAAGAGTCCAAATTCTCTATTTTGTTTGATTTGATTCTTTTCATGCACAGGGATCTTTTATTTATTTATGTTATTTTTTGTACAGTTGAATTAATTATAGTACAGATTCAAAAACCAAAGATCCCATCTAAACCTAATCTCCATTACATTAATTACACCAAAACACATCATTATTACATATGCTTATAATTATGTCTGTTTTCTCTCTCTACCCAACATAACAAAAAAAAGGAAAACTAGGAAAAAAAAAAAAAAAAAAACAGCAGAGCAAAGTTTTTATCTTTATATGATGAGATTTTAGATTCAACCATGTAAGATCAGAAATGCGCCTAAAACACCATAATGTGTCCCGAATTTCTTCTTCAATCTCTCTCTTTTTTCACTCTCTCTCTCTCTTCCATTCCACAAAAGCTGCTCCTTTTTTTCCGCTCAGTTTCATGAAAAAAAAAAAAAGGGGAGCTTCATTCTTTAGCAAAATCTAAACTTTTCTGCATTTTAATGCTATAATGACAAATCAACCACTACCCATTTCCTATCTTACCTAAATTCGTAGCACCCTCAAATGTTTTCAACTTTCTATGCAGATTTGCCCATATGGGTGAGCTCAGATCCATGCACATTTCTAGGGTTTCGAATTCTTAACTGAGGAGCCTAAGGGATTTATTTATCTGGAAAGAAAGCCCCCGTTTTGGTTATATCTTTGCCCTATTATCACCATGATAAAGCAATTTCTCAGCAAATTACCCAGGAAATCGCTCAAACTGGATGCGAACGAGTCGACTCAGTCCGTGGCAGGGTCGCCCAATGGGTCTCAGAAATCCAACGGTGGTGGCAATTTGAGCTCCGCTAGATCGAACGGTCCAAAACGCACCTCTTCCGTGGTGTTCCCTGCAAGCATAATTGCTGGTATTGAGCCTCTAATCCCTTTCAAAGATGTTCCTGCCTCAGAAAAGTTGAATCTTTTTATAAGCAAGCTCAGCCTTTGTTGCGTAACGTTTGATTTTTCTGACCCAACAAAAAACACTTTGGAGAAAGATGTTAAAAGACAGATCTTGATTGAAATTTTGGAATTTGTTTCATCTGCGTCTGTTAGATTCACTGAGCCTGCAATTTTAGCAATGTGTAGAATGTGTGCTGTTAATTTGTTTAGGGTGTTTCCCCCGAGTTATCGGTCTACTTCGGGTGCTGGTAATGGTGGTGGGGAGAGTGATAATGATGAACCGAAGTTCGATCCCTCGTGGTCACATTTGCAATTCGTGTATGAGATTTTGCTTAAGTTTGTTGCCTCCCCGTGTCTTGACACAAAAATAGCGAAAAAGTATATAGATCATTCATTTATACTGAGGTTGCTTGATTTGTTTGAGTCCGAGGATCCTAGGGAGAGGGAGTGTTTGAAGACCATATTGCATAGAATTTATGGAAAGTTTATGGTGCATAGACCTTTTATTAGGAAGGCTATAAGCAATATATTCTATGGGTTTGTATTTGAGACGGAGAAGCATAATGGTATTGCTGAGTTGTTGGAGATATTTGGGAGTGTGATCAGTGGCTTTGCATTGCCACTGAAAGAGGAACACAAGATATTTTTATCCAGGGTTTTGATGCCGTTGCATAAGACTAAGTCTTTGGGGGTTTATTTCCAACAACTGTCCTTCTGTGTCATCCAGTTTATTGAGAAGGAGCCCAGGTTGGCAAGTGTTGTCATAGTTAGTATGTTGAAGTATTGGCCAATTACGAATAGCCAGAAGGAGGTTCTGTTCTTGAGCGAGATAGAAGAGATCCTTGAAATGATTAGTATGGTTGAGTTTCAGAGGGTCATGGTTCCACTTTTCTGGAGGATTGGATGTTGCATTAACAGTTTCCACTTCCAGGTATTTTTATATTGCCTTTTTGTACTTGCATTTCTTTCTTCTTAATCTAGTTGTATTTCTATGCAGGATGAATCTACCACTTCCCTTGATGTAAATATCAAAGTATTGCTTGTTTAATATGTCTTTCTTTTTCAGATCCAGTGGTGTACTTCTTTTGCCATTTTACCTGTAATGTTCTGAATGAGGAGTTTATTTCCTCTTTACCAGTCTTTGGGTGCTTCCTGAATGGGGGAGCTTTTGCTATTCCCTTTGAAAATGTTACCTGGAACTTGTTACTATAATCTTACATGAAATGCTTTTGTTGCTTAAAAAATGCTTTTGAGATTGTTGATTTTCAATTAGACTAATTTGTGCTGCTAATTGAAATCGAATAATCAAATATTCTATACATTTAACATATGATTATGATGGGAATTAGTTGCAGAGTGATTATTCTTATCACAAGAACTTATCTCATACATACTTATATAAATTATATGCGAAGCTTCTTTAACAGTCCATTGGTTAAAGGATCTGCATATCTTCTTGTTTTCCTTCTCCTCCTCCTCTTCCTCTTATCATTTTATATACTTAACTGAGGGGAACAACTGTGATTGAACCAACTATCTTCAGGCATATCCAGTCCTGTAAGACTGAGGCGTTGGTTATGTCCGAGTCGAATTGTTTAGGTAGAAGCTTTAGTGGGATGGGATATGAACTAGGACATTATGCAGTTTCTTTTCCTGAATCCTACACTTTGATCAGGTTACTTTAAAAATGGAATAGTCACTGAATACTGAAGTGTTTTGATTATTCTGATCCGAAGTTCTCATATTCAACTTTCCAACTTTATTATTGGTCTATTGCAATTAAGGTCAGAGAGGTGATTTGATGGCTGTTTGATGGCATCCTTTGGGTTTCTGGTCATTGAAATAGATTAAAGGTTTAATTTATCACACAAGCATAGCATGCTCTCTTTGTGAACTGCGAAGTGTTGTAATGTGAAGTCTTGTTCTCCAGCTGGTATGTTCATTGTATAGAGAATATCTGTTGACAAAAAGTATTGCAGTACTGAAGCAAAGGATGATCATCTAGAGTCTCTTTACTGTTTGGCAAGCTGCAGATTTGCTATCTAGATGGGAATATGCCTCTGTAGTGAATGTGGGCTATTGGTATAATAAGATAATATTAAGAATTGTGAACAATCTTTTAGCATCTTAATTTTTTTTCCTGTGTTAAGTGAGAAATGTGGACTAGTGAAGATTTATTATTTTTTAAGGTTGGACTAAGGATTAGATGTATGTGTTTAAGATTATGTAATCTTAAGAGATCTAGCATGCGTGTTACATAAAATCGTGGAAGCTTTCAAAAAGATGATGATTAATGGTGAGAAAAATTGCTTGAGGTCCTATTCTCCAGATGCAGTTTATATTTGCACTGCTAATATCAAAATACTGTGTTTGATTTTTCTTGTCATGACAGGAAAACAAGGCGCTATTATTAGCTTTCTTTGCTTTGAAATGATATTTTTTTTTGTTATCTACATTTGCTTGGTTTTAATGAAGTTAGCCTCATTTACATTTGGGTGGTTTTCTGATAACCTGATCCATGCAAATCTGGTCAATTGTTCTTACTTTCTGCAGTTAGGACTTGCATGTGGAAGAATTTCTACACCTTAACATTATGTTGGGTTCATTAAAGTGGAATAATGCTAGCAAGGAATAGTAACTTCTTTGGGGTTATTTTGTTTTATAACTGAAGATTTTTTGAATAAAAGTTACATTATGTGAGAATAGCAATTTATTTGGTAAAAGGAAGGAATGAGGATTCTTTATCAATCATTAGCCAAAAAAAGAATTCTTTATATATTTCATATTATATGGAATAGACATTGCTGATAGTATAATTTTTTGTGAATCAAATAAGGGAATAATAATTTCCAGCAGTAACAACTGAATGACAATTTGAAATGTATCGTTAAATGGAATATATAGTTCATATCTAGTGTTGTATGCTAAGAGTTAATTAGTAAATTGCATATATGTGTGTGTGTGTGTGTGTATTTGGTAAATACTAAATTGGATATTGTGGATAGCGTGTTTAAATGTACCGTGGTGTCCCCATTTCAGTTCGACTGAATCTTTGATTCTTGGCTTTAATCATTACTCTCCAGTTATGACATCGTTTTTGGTTGATATGCCTACTTATATTTCTTCAACTTCTATTGTTCCTCATCTAGCTTGTTTCAAAGTTCAGGTACTTGATATTACATTTTGAGGCAATGTCAGTTTCTTTAAATGTTCCATTAATAGAGAGCTAACAATCGTCGTGAGGATGTAAAGTTTGAGGTTTTATTGTCTGATAGACTTCTAGGAACTGTTTAAAGATATTTTGCTTCTCTTTTCATCTTTGCTGTGTCAATTTGAACATTATTGCTCCCATGGTCTTTCATTTTAAAATGTCAATACTCTTCTTATCTCAGGATTGTTGAATCCTTGTGTTGTTGCGTTTTGTGAACATAGGAATTTTTATTTATTTATTATTTTTTTTTGGGGGCTGGTGAACATAGGAATGTTGATCTATTTAAATAGGATATGATGATAAATTATTTTGATTAGTGATACAGAACGAAAGCAAATAAGAATTGGATTCATTATGCAATTTTGTTAAGCTAAATGACCTTAGTTTTACTGTTTCTTGTAATCAGTAGCTGATATTATTTTTCCTCCATGTCTTTTCCTTTAATTTAGTGTATGGAGACTTTTCTAGGATGTTGCGCATTTATCTTGGTTGATGCATCAAATAACTATTCACATTTGAAATTGCAACTTTTTTTTCCTCGACCATCTTTTTTTCAGGTGGCTGAAAGGGCCCTTTTCCTGTGGAACAATGAACAAATTGTTAATATGATGGCGCATAACCGGCAAGTGATCATGCCTGTTGTATTTCCAGCCTTGGAGAAAAATGTGCAGGGCCACTGGAATCAAGCTGTGCTGAACCTCACACATAGCATAAGAAAGATGTTCTCGGATATGGATGAGGCTTTATTTCTTTCTTGCCTTGCTCAATGCAGGGAAGAAGAAGAGGAGCTGCAGTTAGCAGCAGAAAGACGCAAAGAATCATGGCAGCTAGTTGAAAGCGCAGCTAGTCTTCGTCAACCAATTGGTGGAAATGTCGCTGTACTTGTCACTCCACTAGCAGCAACTTCAATTGCCTGTTAACTGCCACTTCAACTTCTGATCCATTCCTCAGCTGCTATCAATTTTTAAGCTCCATTTTGCCAAAATGTGCTATCAGGGACTTCGATTCGAGGTTTAACAGAAGAAGGCTGTAGCTTAGGGCTGTTGGTGTAATCTTTATATCTAATGATGCTGTCTATCTACTATGTGAGATATCCCTTTGCTTTCTCAAAAGCAGATTATGAGAAGCAGTTGCGTGAAATGTACTGCTGATTTGCCATTTGCTTGATCAAGCTGTAATTCTGCAAATCAGTCACCCATCTACCTTTTCTACTAATTTGCATGTGAATAGTTTTATGGGTTAATTAAAAAACATGACTTGTGTTTTGATCAATTTACGTAACACATGATCTGTGTTATTTTTTTGATAATTAGGTGATCCGAGTTTCATACAAAAGTGTTAATATTATTTAATAATTTTAGAATGATACATGTCAATATTTTATTTGTCATAAAAATTAATTTTATATTTTTTTAATTTTCTTATTTTCATTAAAATAATTTTAATATTTTATTTAATATTTTTTTATTATATTAATTTTTTTAGACTAATAAGACTTTAACACATTCTTTCTAATAGTAATTAATAATACTAACACTTTTGTATATAATTCGGGTCATCTAATTATCTAAAAAGATAACACAGGTCATGTATTTGCAAATTGGTTAAAATACGGATCATGTTTTTATAATTAACTCTAGTTTTATTTATCTGCGACATAATTTCTAACCAAAATACTATATAAGATTAGGACAATTTTCGTCGAATAATCAGTTTGGAAATTATGATGCCTGTGCCTACATCCATTGAGATTATCATTTTTGGCAAATTAGTATTTGTATTTTGAAAATATATGTAATTCAGTGTTTTTGTTAAATAATATTTTATAGATGTTTATTTTGATAATCAAGTGTTTTTATTTTTAATTTTAGATAGATTTTTAATAGTTTAGGAGTTTTTACTATTATTATATCATCAAATTAAATGTTTTTCAAATATTATTCAATAGTTATTGATTCACATATACTTAAAAAGTACATATACTAATATTTTTTTACTAAAATTTAGAAGGGAGATACTAAGTTGCAAAAAAAAGTAAAATACGGGGATTCACCTACCTTTACCCCCAGTTTGTTTGCGATGGGAATTTTAAAGCATTTACTCGTAAAGGTTTGGCGTAAAAATTCTGGAAAATAAGTTGAACCACTTATATAAAAGGCACTCCAGACCTACTTGTCAAGATGAAAAAATTAATTAAAATTAACGTGTGGCGTGAAGGGCAAGTATTATCATGACTAATGATAACGGATGCAAATAATTTTTAAAATCTACCGCACGTTAAACTTTTAATATAAAGCGTGAAAACTTGATTTTACCCTTTTGTTTTTTTCTTTTTCTTTTTTTTTTTCTTCCTTTTCCTTTATTCTCATGCCCATCTCGATCGTCGATACAATAATTTTCACTCTCTTTGGAGCTGTGTATAGGAAGAAGAAAAATAAAAGGGAAGTATTAGAGGGAAAAAAGAGTGAGCATAAAGTTTTTGTTTGGATATCAAGGGAAAGAAGGTAAGTGTGTGTGTATATATATATATATGTATGCGTATATATCATAAAGGTCAGATGAAAGAGAATTGGTATAATTTAGCTGATTTCCCTTTCCATTATCTACATATGGGGAGACTGATTCTTGAAGGAGCTGAACTACATTCCGCGCTTTTATATTTTGAAATGAGGAATTAATTGGAAGAAATGGAAAGTAGAGGGGAAAGTTTAAAAAGTAAAGGGGGAAAAAAAAAAACAAATTCCACCGTTTGGACAATGAAACAATTGAAAAGAAAACCAATAATGTAGTTTTAATTTATAATTTGTTAAAACTTCAAGTCCCAGTAACTTAAATTGTGTTTTTATATTGAAATTAAGTAATATTCTTAGTTTAAACACTTTGGAATTCTGTCCAAATATGGTTAAAATATCTTTTATAGCCTCAAAGCTAAATTAATTAATAAATCCATCCATTCCTTTTTCAAAATAACTTTATCTCAAATTCCTCCCCTCCCAATTGCTCCCCTCATTTTCAACATGGTGTTAACACATCGAAATTCCTTTTCATGGCAAAGTTAAGACCTTTTTTAATTTGAACACTTCCCCCGATCTTTATCCTTTGATCTTGCTCTCATGTCTTCTCCTCACCTCTCTCCGTTCTTTCTTAATTTCACTCAATATACAGGATTACCTTAGGTAATTTTTCTTCATTTAAAATTTTTATTCCAAGTTTTAATCCTATGCACGTATGTGTTGAATTAAACAACACTTTTGGGTATAAAAATTTTGATGTTAATTGTCATAGAAGCCATTTCATGTCATTCCCAAATAATAAATTACCATGTTCTTTAACTTCATTTAACTCCTTTTATATATGTTGTTATCAATGTTTGGAGCTCAAAGGATAACTAAGGAGAATTCTTTTATAGATGCACCCTCTTATGCTTATGGAATTGATTAATGTATTAATTGCAAATAATCATGTTTTAGATAAAAGTGTTTGAATTATATAGTTAAGTCAATTATTTTGTAGATTGGGTGAAAATCTAGACAAGTGCTAATATTGGGCCCATTATTAATCTTAAGGTTCAGCCCACTCACTAACTTCCTCTCTACAATAGAACCTTAGTCTCCTTCGTATCTTCACTTTTACTTTCTAAAGCTAAGGGTTTTTGCATTTCTTCTCCTTTCTCTTTCGAGTTTATCTGTCTCTTATTGTTTGACTAATTTCTTTAGGTTTGCTTAATTTTTAGGTTATATCCAAGCTATTCGAGTCGCTTGAGAACTCCTAATCTCTAAAAGAAACATCATAATATTTTGGTAACAGTATAAAACCCAATTTCATTTAACTTTTCTTATTTATAGAAAATCTTTTAGGGTAGCACTCTAATTTTTGTTAGTTCATGACAAGTTGTAACTATCATAACTGCTATTTGATCATTCATAGTTGTCAAAATCACGAATCAAATATACGATTTTATGAGTTTATGATTTATATATTTCTTTTAATTAATATGAAGTAAAATTGTTTAGGTTAAATTACATCGGAAGGTTCCAATTTTTGAGTGATTCAAAAAAAATCCTAACGTTTGAAGAAGTGAGTCGATTGAGGTTTCCACTGATATTTCAACAGGAGAAGGATCTTTTAAGTTTTAATTAAATATTTTTCCTATTGACACGTGTCAATAGAAACTTCAATTGACCTACTCTTCCAAACATTGGGACATATTTTAAACCATTTGAAATGTTAAGACCTCAAATGAACTTATCTCCAAACATTGGAACCTTTCAGTATGATTTACCTAATATGTTTAGGTGTAGACTTTAGGTAGAATCACGAATTTAGATGTATGATTCTGTACATTTATGATTTTACCCTTTTTGCACGATTTTATACAATCTTACCAATTCTATACATTTATCGAATAGTAAAATCACAATTTTAACAATCATTACATATAACTATTTTAGTACAAAGTCATCAAGCCATCTAGGTTTATACCTTTGACGTTAGACTTTGTTTGTAAAACTGTCTCATTTTCTTGAAACAATACGTTGTCCTCAAGGTGAAAATCATGATATAATTTTTGAAACCATAATAGATCTTCCCTTGTAATGTAATCAATAGGAAGTCCTTGCCATTGAATAAGGATTTGAGACACCCATTTGCTATGTCATTGAATTCTCTGAGTATTAATAATAGCTAGAGGTGTTAGCATTTGATGACTATTGTGGGCTTCTTTACGTAAAGCTAAAGAAGGAATTAATTGGCTTGTAGCTTTCTTAAGAATTGAGACATGAAAAATATGGTGAATCTTAGCTCCTTTACAACTCCAACTTATGCTATATTACCGATGTGCCTTATGATAGTAAAAGGTCCATAAAAATGCTTTACCAATTTAGAAAAAATAACCCTGATGTAAGGTTGAAGTTTTACAAACACAAGATCCTTAGGGTAAATAAATCTCAATTTGATGCCACTACTTTTAACTGTCGTAGAATCTTATTGATCCGTTGAAAATAAATAGATGTAAATAAATATGAATGCTACCAGTAAGTATATTGGATCGAGTCAAGTAATATAAATGAAAGTACAGTATCGTTCCCACGAGGATCAATTAACTACTAAACAATTATCAGTTCTACTAATCTTCAGATAATCGATTTTGAAATAATTGACTGACAAACTGATTTTGAACCTAGATTATCACTATTTATGAGAGCAATGAGAGTGTTTTCAAGAAAGATATATATTAATCGAATGTGAAAAAAACAGAATCCACCCTAGTTTTACTAATCAAATTACCATTATGTTATAATAACAATTAGCTTTGTGGATATTCATACGAAATTATCAAGAATCTTAATTCTTATGCTAGTATCAAAATTCTTTAAACACCACCAATCAAACCATTAGCTTCTGCCACACAATTTAATAGTGGAATTAAAAATACAATTATGAATCTTCCAATTCTATAATAATCTAATGCCCTAAACCAATTTCTCCTAATTCCTTAGTGAAAAACTCATCTAAAAACATTGCATTAATCTCAAAAGACAATTTCTAAATCAAATTAAATCACACTGCTTCCGCAATTGCAATTTAACCTAGATTTAAGAATTCCTATTGAACCTTAATTTCCCTTCCGAGTTATTAAAGTCCTTATAAACCTAGTTTCACAAGAAACATGATTTATAGTTGAAATTACAATATGAATATTCCACAAATCTATTATTTTTATAACAGGATTATAATAATCATCTTAGTTATCCAGGGCTTCAACAATTTCCCACAAAAATAGCTTAGAAACTCATGGCTTGAAACAAACAATAATAGACCAAAGTATATGCAACAAAGGAATTCATAATCACAATCAATAATTGAATTTGCATAAAGAAGAAAAGGTTAGAAATCACCAAATTCAATCAAAAGTATCATTGCTGCAAAACTTCAAAATAAATCTTCAATCCAATCTTCAAATGATTACAAGGCTTCAATTGATGATACAATTTAAACCAAAACAACTCTCTAACCAAAATCTAATCTAGGATCTAATCTTAATTTGTAGAATGTTTGCTAAAAATCTCGTGTGTATATCACATGAAGGAAACCCTAGAATTTATAAATAAAATTCGGAGGTTTGACTTCTACATCGGTAGTGTAAGGGCAACGAACAGTCTACACCGGCATAAACACTAGCAGCTTTGGCATCGGCGTTAATGTTTTGCAATCTGTGGATGTTCAACACTGCTTCAACATTGGCTATGTAGAGATTCACATAGCCGGCATAGGATGAAAATCATGAAGGCCGATTGATCTTCTTTTGTACACTAGCAATATATACACTAGTGTTAAAAATTGGCATTCTGATCTCATGCTAGGCTAGCTCAACGGCGCCGGCGTATGATGAATTTTGGCCAGTGTATGTACAAACTTCATACGCTAATGAAGTTTTGCTGAAGAATGCTAGCAGCCTTGGTTCTTTGATTGAAGGCTAGCTAATCTCTTTTCAAGGCTAATAGTGTAGATCCATGATTGGCCAGTTACATTGATTTCCTCTTCAAATATTGCTCAAAACTCCTTCATTTTTTGTATATTTGCAATCAAAGTCCTTCTATGACCTGAAATAACAATTTAAGCATAATTAAGTACCATTTCCTTGGATTTCTACAAAATCAATAAGAATTAATCATCAGTTGTTCCCTAAAAAGTGTATGAAATATGACTTTATCACTTATATTAGTAGAAAGATCTAAGTCCATTGCTTGTTCCACTAGTGTAAATAGGTATTAGTGGTGGTGGTGGACCATATACCAATTGAAAAGGAGTCAAATGGCTTCCTACATGATCAGAAGTGCTATATGAAAACTCATCCCAAGTTAAATGTGTCACCTAATGATAATTGTGCATTTTCCACATTTATCTGCTATCAAATAGTGCACATTCATCATGTTATCAACATTTTTAGCATTAATTTTGCTTATAAAGATAAAATACATGTGGCATTAATCAATTGAAAGAAAGCGAGAAAAAGGATCAACAATATAAAATGAGATGACATGATTATGCTAACAAGCTGAAGCATGTTGATTTAAAGTTATTAATTTATCTTTACCTTGTTCCTTGACAACATACTTGATAAGGATTTAAGATAAAGTAGCAGATGCAAAATTTTGTGGCCAAAATAAACTATCAATTACTTGTTGGTGTTGTGATTAAGTAAAGGTTGTGAACCAACCATTTTGAGAATATAAGTAGTTGTTGTCTTCAACTACATTTAGTATCTTAACCTTAATTAAATTAGCCTTCTTAATTTGCTAACATTTTATCGGATATGTTTTTGTACTTTAATTGGAAGGGTTAGTTCTTATGCATTTTCATTTGAGACAGAACAACACTTCACATCAATAGCTGCTAGTTTGGTGGAGAAGCTGAGCTTTTTGAGGTTGAGAATCATGCATTTATTGTAGCAAACCTAAGCTCTTGGAACAAATTGTGCCAAATAGAAATGTTAACACTGAATCCAAGAAAACATACTAGATAGCTTCTGCACAAACCAGGAACAAGCGCCTAAGTAATGATCTTATCTAAGCTATTTAGAATAGCAGCAGCACATTAGCCCATGCTGAGTCTCTTGAACACTTTCTAACTACAATTTGGAGCATACTCTTGTAGTTTCTAAGCCTATTGTCAAGCCATATGTACTGCCAATTTCTTTTCCAAGACAATTAAGAAAGAGGAAAGAAGATGAGGAATATGAGAATTGAAGGAGAAGAGAAGGGAGACTCCATGCGAACGGAAGATAGAGAATAGAACACAGTAACTATTCTTTTGCCTTTTTTTTTCTTTCAGTTTTTCTTTTATTTTTTTTGCGGATTTCCACATCGGGAGCAAATGGACAACAATATTTGTACATGGATTTAAGCACAAGATATCAAAGATGAGGTGATTCCATTCTTTTTATTAATTTCATGTTATGGGTGTTGTTTAAAATTTGTTCTTATGCAATTATTAAAATTTTGAGTTGATGTTTCAGATCATTTAGTTGGTGTTTGTTGGCTATTAATTAATTATGTGCTTATGTTCAAGTGTTAATGTTCATTCATTGAGCATGTATTGTAGGTTATTCGTGGAATGCATGTTAGATTGAGATTGTAATTGAGAAATTCATTTCTAGTCAAATCTATGAATAACCAATTTAAATTAAGAATCACATAGAAATATGGGTTTTAATTCAATTAGAGTTTATAAAATTAAGGGATTAGTCAATTAATCAATTTTCTAGAAATATGATAAATTAATTGGTTGATTTAAGGTAATTACTTGCTTTGAGAAAATGAGTTTTTACTTAGTGCTTAATATTGATTGAAAATTCTATCAATTTGGATCTGCAAGCATACTTTAAATGGTAGCGTACATTTAATTAATTTGCAAATCAATTGGATTTAAGTTGAATTCAATTTTAGGTGTTGAAAATCCTAAATTTTTTGTAGAGTAGTTTAATTTTCTTATTAACTCAAATATCAAACTTTTTAGTTTACCTAGCTACGATTAGTACGAATATACCTAGGAGCTAGTCCTCATTCCCTATGGAGACGACTCGATATTCATTGATATTTTATTACTACATATGCATCTAATATAATAGTCGTTAAAATTTTATGCTTTTGAAAAAAAGTTTTAAAACCAGCATATTTCCCAATCATTAGGATAGTCCATTACATAACATCTCAAACACTGTTGGACAATCCTATTCATGACCTCCGTTTGCCCATTTATTTATGGAAGATAGGTTGTACTGCATTTAAGCTTTGTCTCACTCAAACAAAATAATTCCTTTAAAAAATAGCTTAGAAAGATAAAATCCCTATTTGACACAATCGATTTAGGAAAGCCATATAAACAAATGACCATATCAATGAATAATTTTTGTCACCTTAGCTGCTCAAACCGCCAATATAGTAGTATTTGGATAATCTATCAACTACTACTAATATTACAGTCTTCCCTTGAGATCTAGGCAAGCAAGTAATTAAATCTATAGAAAAATCCTCCCATATGTTATTCAGTATTGGTAATGGCTTAAGTAATCCTTGAGGTGATTTGGTGGAATACTTTAACTGTTGACAAACAACAAAATTCTTGATGTACTTAGCCACTGCTTTCTTCACACCTTCCTAAACAAATTGAGATGCGATTCTATGAGAAGTTTTTGCAGTGCCAAAAAGACCTCCAATAAGAGAGTCATGGAACTCTAACAATTGTAAAATAATAAAATGTGAGGTTGGAATCATAAAAATCTGATTGTTATGATATGGAATACCATTAATCCATCTGAGCTTCCATTTCAAAGAATTCCCTTGTTCTATCTATTGCATAACATTTCTAAATTCAGCCAACTAGTTATATTCATGCTTTAGACGAGACACCAAATTAGCTTGAGGCGTAGATATTACTAATAAACGTCCCTCTTATTGTAAACGATACTATGATATTGTCATGTCCACCTTTGTAAACAATGCTATAGTCATAACCAAGCATCTTGACTGAGTATTTCTATTGGTCTGGTGTTTGAATCAACTATGTCAAAAATATCTTTAAGCTGCCACCAATGCATGTAGTTTCCTAATACAAGTTGATGCTTTCATCATGTGAACTGGGAAATTATTTCAATAACAAATTACTCAATAAAGTCTGGTAGTTGTAGTGTTGGCGCTGAACACAATGTCTATTTAAACTCCATAAAAGCCCTTTTAACTACAATCGTCTATAAGAATGTACACCTCTTAAGCTAATTCATAAGAGGAGAAGTAATAGTGGTACCCCTTTAATAAATCTTCTATAGTGCTTCGAAAGTACCAAAAATGACATGAGTTGCTTTAATATAGAAGGTATTGGCCAATTTTTAATTATTCTAACTTTGTTGGTTCTAGACCCATAAATCCCTTTAATACGATGTATCCCAAGTAGTCAATAAAGTCAACACCAAAAGCACACTTTGACTTCTTCAAATAGAAAGTATTTCATATATTATTTGAAATACTATGATCAAATGTGTAACATGTGCCATTACTGACTCAAAAAAACAATTACAAATTTTCTCAAATGTGGCTTGAAAAGATTATTCATGATTGATTGAAAAGTAATAAGAGCATTGCTTAAATTGAAAGGCATAAATAAGAATTCATAGTGACCTTCCTTAGTTCTAGAAGCAGTCTTATGAATATCTTCATCAACCATACAATTTTGATGATATCCTGATCTGTGATCTAATTTTGGAAAATTGCCGCATGCCCCAATTCATCTAGTGATTCATCAATTAAGGGCACATGAAATTCATCATTAATGGTTCATTGATTCAATGCCCTATAGTCGATACAAAAATTTCAAGAACCATTTGTTGAAACACTTGTGTAACACTTAGGATGTGATATTATGCCTAATTTTAATCTTTTTAAAACTTAATGCCTAATGCAAAACAAAAATTAAACAACAAGAACAACAAGGTATGATAAATAAATAGAGGGAGCTAGAAAAGATCACACTAAGTTAAACATGGAGTTTGGTTCACCCCCTAATCTCCACTGTTCACACAATGTTTCACTCAAAGAGTTTACACACTTTATTCAACAACACAAATAATGCTCCACAAGGAGTTGCAACAAACTCAACACAAACATACCTTAGTTGTGCCTTTAAAACAAGCTTCCTAGTATACTAGGCACAACTCAAGATTCCATTAATTCACTTAGCAAACTATAGTATAGTACTTCACAAGAGTTAGCAAATACAAAGCAAGTAGCACTACATTATGTCTATCACTTACAAATTACCATTATAGTTTCGAGAGAGTATTTACAAGATTTTGATAGTAATTAATAAGCTCAATCAAAATCCTCCAACTAACCAAACATTTGTATTTATAAGCCCTCCAAAACTCCTAAGTCATTACCCCCAAACACATTTTTTTAAAAATTTTGGGCATTAAATGCTCTAATTGTTAGTTAAAAAACATAAAGAGTTTGGACTCTTTACAATTGATTTGAACACCTTGAAGTATCCCTTATCTTTGGAATATTGTGTAGCTAAGTGTTCCGGACTCTATAACAAGTGACACAAACCCCTAGGAGTGCTTTCTTCCTTTGGAACATTTTATGGCTAAGTGGTCCGGACTACTTGGACGAGGTTCTTTAACACCTTCTAAGTGGTTTGGACTCTTTCCAAGTGGTCTAAGCCTATTAAAAAAAGTCATGAAAAGAATAAAACACACCATTGCACAGGTCCTAGATCACTTCAAAATGATATGAATCATTGTACAAATACATCATATCACATTACATATTTGTTTTGCTAATTAAGTGTGACTTATTTCAATCAAATGGGTAATTGTGCTATCCATTTCCTCATAAAAAATCACATTGAACTCATTAGTTCAATGCAATCTTTCCATTTTACTAAAAATACAATTGAAGAAATGGGCTTATGCAATTTGAATCGTACCTTGATCAAGAATTTCTCTTGTTTCTCACTCTCCCCCTTCTGAAAATGCAGATTTCCGTATGGCTTCACATTAATTGGTAAGACATTTAATTTAAAATGAATCTTATGTTGTATAGATCATCATGGTGGAAATGATGGGGTTGTCTTGAAAAGATTAGAGAATCTGCTTAATAGTAGATTCGATTAACTATTACTTGTAGTACTTGATGCCTCTTGAATACTTGTTTGAGCCACCATTTGAAATAAAGAGGCCATTACATCAACTTAAATCATTATTCTTAGCTGATGATATGAAATAGGTTATAATGTATATTTAACCCTTATCAACATCATTTTTATTAATTGTCACGCCCCAATGGGTACCCTAAATGTGACAGCTCGTCGTATACAATATTAAAACTTGAGAATGACTACCTTAGTCATTCGGAAGCTTTTATATTGGTACAAGGCGTACGTTCACAACAAAGGGAGACCAGTGGAGTTATGCATTTTAAGATATTGATAGCGAAACACACAAAATAATACTAATATGATTCATCAAGATATAAAGTTCTACAACTTCTACGGGGTATTCCTCTGATAATCTCTATAATGACAAAGTCTTACTAAGATAAATACTTAAACTGGAAGATTTTAAAGAAAATCTAATCTAAGTCTTCAAATTAGAATTCCTCCAAAAGCTTCCCAAAACATAGGTTCTACCCGGATGATCAAGTTAGTCTAGGGTACGAAACAAAGATCCTGCAACATCAAAAGTCTATTGGGGAATAAACATAACTAGCTTAGTGAGATAATCCTTACGCAAAAGTACTTATAACAAGCATTTAAGCAAGTTCATTAAACAAGCATATAAAATGCGAGCAACCATATGATCAAATAATACATATAACTATCCGATTTCGTATGTAGGATGGATTTACTCCTCCATCGATGGTTAGGGAATGATTTGAAATGGACCCCAATCAACCTCCTTGAAAGTTTGCGCGCATCTTGGGATTCTAATGAATCATACTACTAGTTCCCGAGCTTTCCTTACCCAAATCGATCGATCCGGCTCGGCTACACCTTGAGGGCGTATTCCTCGAACGTCCTAACTCCTTAAGATGTAGCTAGGCAGCTTACCTTTCCGGTCCTACGCTGAGGAGTAGTAGCAAAATGCGAAATGATATTCTAAGTGATATGCATGAGTAATTTAGTTTAAGAGAATTTCCAATCCGACATTAATTTATTTAAGGCAATCAAACAATAATTGCACAAATAGTAATACATACATAGAGGCAATTGTAATAATCAATAAATCTGGCTCCGATATACTTATCGTTCATTGATCACACATAGTCTATCACATACATAACTCCTAAGATAACCTACATGCATATCATTTTTTATCTTTTCCTAACATCTAGTATTCTATTCTACAAGCACATGCGCAAATACATAAAATGTAAAGGAAACTCACTCGTTCATAGTGATCTTGTAAACCCCTAAAATTTTCATAATTTTTAGAAAATAATCCTAGAAGTCAAAAACCAAAATCGAAACCCTAAAAATCGAACCAAGTTAAAACCCAATTCCAAATAAGGTCAAACATGAGAATTTTTAATCTTAAGGAAAAGAGAACCCTCAAAACAAAATAGAAAATCCAACTGTTGTTTGATTCAACATCCGTACACCAATCAAATCATCTATCTAATTCCTAACACGCAAATCAAGATGATATATCCAAATAATGCTTAGCAACGAAATACTAAGACCTTAAATCCTTCAGTGAATTTTAGAATAAAAATTTTCAATTTTCACCAAAAGTTAAACTGAGTGAACCCATAACACTAAACTCAGTTAAACGATCCCGAGAATTAAAAGATATTAAATTATCACAAATAAAATGAAATAAACCATAGACGTTGAACTAAAAATAAAAAATGGATAAAACCCAAATTTTTATAATCATACAAATAACTTAACAAAACCGGAAGTCAAACCGGAACCCTAAAAGCCAACAAAGCTTACAACAGACCCTAGTGTTTAAGATCCGATAATCCCGTGCTCTTAAACCCTAAACAACAAAATGGAAATAAGTGTTGATAATAGTTCATAATAATATAGGGAAGCTTAAAAATATTATATTTGCAAATTTCTAGTGTCATTCGGATCCGAATGGGATCAGTTTTCAAAAACCATGCCCGGTACACCGAATGGAAAAAATATTCCGACAATACCAATAGACTCATAAAAATATAAGGTTTCCAAAAATATTAGTTTTAGAATTTTTCAGCAACTAAAAATTACAGATATCGTATTTATATGCATATTTTTATTACTACCAGTATTTTAATCGTCTAATCTACTATTTATAGTACTGTTCTACTATTCATCTATCTCTATTTTTTTTACTACCTAATCTTACAACCTACATACTGATTTCTTACAATTTTCTTTCCCCATAAAAATTCTACACCACATATTACTAAACTTCTCTTACACTTTTCTTCTAAAATTAATTTTTAATCACTTCTCTCTCTTTCTTTTCCTCAAGTTGCTGTCCACCATCTCTCTCTCTTCACTCTCAATTATTTTTTTTCAATTAATTTAATTACATCTAATTTTCACTCCAAAATTCTATAAATACCCCCTTCCTCCTTCATTCTTTCACAACTCATTTTACTACTAAAACTCTCTTAAATTCACTACACAAACACTCTCCAAAAAATTTTCCTCTACCAAAACTCTCTTTCATCAAATACTCACAGAATTTCTCTCTACACAATCTAACTATCATTTCTCACTAACTACATAACCATACATTCACTACCTTCTTCATACCACATAAATACTTTAGGTAAAACTTCTTCCAACCATTTAGTTTATCCATGTCATGTAACTTAACATGACTATGGTATTGTTTTGAAACTCACATGAGTAGTAAAAGCAACAATATGTGCATGTTTTGTTCTTGCACATGAAATTCCTATTTTATTATCTTGTTATTATGCTTTTATATATGTTGTTATTAATATTCGTTATTATTGTTATTATTATGCTAACTTCTCATTCATATCTAACTAAATATATTTATGTATCTATCAATAATTTGTTAGAGCATATAAGCTCACGTGTTATTTATTTATTTTCATGCTTTGCAATTTATTCATTTCATGCTATTTTAAGATTAGTCTTTCTAGTTTAGACTTGTCCTTATCAAGTCAAAATAACATTTTCTTTCTTTTCTTTATTCTTTTTGGGACTAGTCTATTCTTAGTCCCGTGATACCTTAATGAAGCTAAGGTTCCCAATACTTGATATTATTACATTACTTATTATTATTATCTTGCTTTTCACATTTTTCTTATATTTTCATCATCTACATACTACGTGCTCATAATACATGTATCTACATGATGATATTGTTTCAACTAAATTTAAAAGTAGAATTTTTCTTTAATAAAGGAACTTGAAACTAAATTTTTTATTATGTGACTTGTTATTAAATAATAGAGTTATTATCAACAACATGGAATAATACAAGCTTTCTCAAAGTCTTCTCGAATAACGAAGATAGCTTTATCAAGGAAATATAAGAAATAAACACTTTCTTTTCATAATACGGTAACCTAAGTCTTAGGAAAATAATTTTTTGGTATTCAAAGTTTTTACAAAAAAGCTTAAGATTAAACTCTTTTCAACTCCATAACAAAACCAAGAAACAAACTAGTTTTCAAAGTTAAGATAAAATCAACCCATAAAGTTATAAATCTACTTAGGAAAATAATGATTTTCAAGTTTCTAAAGAAGAAACTTATTTTCAAAGAATATAAATATGATAAGAACAAAAACAAAAGATTTTATCAAAAAAGAGGATTCTTTTCAAATAAAAATTATAGAGGAAATAAAAGACCAAGCTTTAGAAAACAAGAACTTATATTTTAAACAAGAAATATAAAAAGAAAAGATTTATTTTCTAAAACCATTCTAAATTTATAAATAGGTTATCAACAACTTAATAAACTTTTGATAACTTTGATCTTTTATCACTAGAAGTAAAAATTATAAAAAACCAAAGTTAGAGGAAAATTTACTTGTTTTGGAAAAAGTAATGAGGAAACTAAAATAAGAATATACTTATTTATAATAACCTAGGAAAATATAAAGTTTCTTCAAAATACTTGAAAAGAAATTTGTCAAGTTAAGTTTTAACACTTCAAAATGAATTGTTTTATGAAATAAATTGTTGAGACACTACCATTAGAATTTTTCCATATAAAGTGAGCTTATCTATATACTCAAGGGATTTATCAATCATATATATATATATATATATATCTATGTTTTTACTAAAGGATTTCTGAATGAAGTTAAGTTGGAAAATTGTTTCGCAAAATTTGGAAATATTTGTTTTGAATCTGTACCCTACAATTTCAGAACCCAAATGACCTTATATGATGAAAATAACCTTAGAAATGGATAGATCTTTTCGAATAGGTGGAAAACGGTATATTATATGCGAAATTCCAAGTTAAAATGAGCAAGTTATGACCATTTTAATTGGAATTTCATTCTATATGATTTTGACGAATATAGTGAAATAGAATTAGAAAGTTTAAGTAGAATTTCTACGAAATACTCTGGTATTTCTTTTATCTAGGTGATGAAGGATACGGGATTACCTTTCCTGAGATTTGCTACGACTAAGAAGATTACGAAATGGACGAGTGAGATCATAATGATTTGCATGAAACAAGTAAATAAATAAAATTACAAAGCATGAATAAATAAATAAATGTTATGTCAGTGAGATCATATGCTCTAGGAAATATATATACATAATATTATATAGAAGTTAGATTAGAGCAAATACTAATAACAATTAATAACATAATGAAAAATTTAAACTTGAACATATTGTTGCTTCTTTTAACTCTCATGAGTCTAAGAAACATATACTAAGCTTATGTTAAGTTATATGAACATGATGAGTATATGTAAGAAGTTTTACCTAAGGTTATGTGTATGTTGAAGAGGAAAGGAAGTGGCTGTTGTAATCCCCTTAATTTTACATAACCCGATTATAATAAATATTATAAATAAAATGTAGAATCATAAAAAAACTATAATAAAAATATCAGAAATCACTCCAAATTTTTTATGATTTAAATTTTAAGTATAAACAAATTAAAATAAAGAATCCTTATCAATAAGACTTTAAAAATACAGAATATTCGAAATAAAGTAAATGAAATAATAAAGAAAGCAATTTAATATTTAAGAACATAAGTTTCAATATTCGAAACATATCAATGCCTTTAAGTTAAATAATTTTGAGTCTATAGAAGTTAAAATTCTGATCTAACCTAGTAACTTACAATTAGTAAAAAGAACCAAGTAACAAATATAGAATAAATATTAAATTTCTAATGTAATAAAAACTCTATAATAAACCTATAAATAGTAATAAATTCATATGTAATTTCAAACCCTATAAATTTATAATAAAGTCAAATTAAGGGCAATATAATTATTAGTTTATCATAATACCACCAAACAAAACTTTTAAACAGATAAAATATAATTTACGATAGTAGGTATAAAAGTTGAAAAGTAAAAGCCTTAAACTAAAGATTCTATATATACCATAGTGTTCAAAATATTTAATACTGATAATATGTAAATTTTTATCTAAAATTATTATCGAATAAGTATTTATCATACGTATCATTTGGACTGGCAAAATTGACTTTTTGCATAAATTCATATTTTTGCCCACTCCTTACACAGTTGTTGATTATAAATTCATCATATTCTCTTTGTTTTTGTATCTCTATTCATCCTATCTCCCTTATATTTTTTTCTTATTTCTTTTCATGTTCTCTCTTTCTCCTTATTTTGAGTCTTCCCTGTGCGCAACCAACACATACACAATGACACACATACACATGTCTTTAATAAAAGCTTTAAATAAATTTTTGAAAATAAACTCTTGAATAATTGTCATATTTGTACCCAGTTAGCTTAATAAACAACCCTAAATAAAGATAATCATTTAACTAAAGTATATTATATTAATATTTCCTTAAAAGAAGGTGCAAATTGCACCAAATGCATGGACCAAAGCTCTTCGGTTAGCTCTAGCCAAAATATGGATATGCAAGAGTCGAAAGAAGAGTAGAACAAGTCAACTAAAATTAATTATTGACCCAATCAACTTTAGCCAAGCAAAGCTTAGCATTAAATGCATAAGAAGACTTGCAAAACAGATCTAATTCGACGAAGAATATTGACCAAAACAGCTGCTACATTCTTCCTCTTCTTCTTCGATTTAAGTCCTTCATTTGCAAGAGAACAAGGACATTTATTTGCAACAAACAAAGCTCAAACTCTCTCTAAGAAACCCACTCAAAACAGCCACGATTCAGACCATCTAAGAACCATAAAAATCCACTTAAACAAGATAAAAAATCACATCAAACAAGACTCAACAAGCCAACCTCCATTAACAAACTTCTAAGCATGGAAAACAAGAATTTAAGGTCCGAAACTAGTGTTGGAAGGGAGTTTAGAACACCCAAACTTGGATCAACAAGGTAAAACTCGCAAAAACCCTAATTACACTCTTTAACTTCATACAACTCAAGATTCTATACATGTTGATAGGTTTTACGATATTATATGAGTTTATATATAATATATAAACACTTAAGAATGATTTAGAAACAACTTGGACGTGGAAAAACATGAAAAACTTGATCAAAATCACATAAAGGATCAAGAAAGTCGCATCCGCAGATAGAGCACGACTGGAAACACGAGGTCGTGTAACCCCCATGTACCTCTTGACGTGGATTTCTTGGAAGAACCAATTCCAGAAATCCATAGGTAGAACACGGCCGTGTACTGGGCGGTGTTCCTCTCGTAAATCCGAAAATATATATATAAAAAGAAATTAAATAATAATAAATAAAAATTGTCCCAAATAATAATAATAATAATAATAATAATAATAATAATAATAATAATAATAAGTGTTGTGTTATAATTATTAAACTCATTATTAGTATGATTATTACTAATCTTATTATTTTAGTGTGATTATTATTATTATTAAAATAAGTAGGGTTATAATAATTAAAACTATTAATATGATTAATATATTAATTAAGACTATTACAAATATTATAATTATTATCCTATTGTTATTATTAGTGTTATTAAGATTATTATTAATAATATGAACATTTTATAGATATTATGATAACTACTAATATTATTACTAATAACAATATCATTATTGTTATTATCAATATTATGACTATTAAAATTACTACTATATGATTGTTATTGATTTGATTCTTTTGATTATTATTATCAATATAATTATTATGATTAGTATAAATATTACTATTATTACTATTACAATTATCATTATGATTATTATTATGATTATACTATTATAACGACCACTCATATTATTGTTATTATTAATATTATTAATTATTATTTTCGTTATCGGTATTATTATTTATTATTATTATTATTATTATTATTATTATTATTATTATTATTATTTATTATTCCTTCTAAATAAGAATAATTATACATATATACATATGTATACAAAACAAATTTAATATATTAATACAAATATTATGAGATTAATAAGATTAGTATTTGAAAAGTATTACATTTAAGAAATCGTTAGAAAATAGTATTATCATTATTATTATAATTAATATTACATTTTACAAATAATAATAGAATTAAAATAATTATTTATAACTTAGTAATACACAAGAATGAAAATTTAAGAAGAGCTAAAATTATAGGTAATGCGATTCCTATGAATAACAGATAATAACTTGAACTAAGATCAAGAGAAATAAGATGAAAATAAATAATTAGAAATATGTATTTGTTGCTATAATTAGTTAAGTTAAGGAACGATATAAAATGATAATAACAATCATAATAAATTACTAATTTACTAAGTACGAACACCATAATTACCCACTAAAAATGAAATATAAAATATTTTAAGATCAAGACAAGCAAAATAAAAATAAATAATAAGTAGTAAATATTTATTACCATAAAAACATAAAATGACCAATACAGGTAGTAGAAGTTAAATTAAATATCAAGATAGGACACTTAGACAATCATAGAAGTTTAGTGTCGTTATTTACATTATATTAATAAGTATTTTGTCTTAACAAGTGACAATGAATTGTAAATCATATAAGTAGAACTAATATATCTTAAATGAATTATTCTACTAAGTAAAATCATATTAGGTTGATTAAGTTAATTAAAGTAGATTTAGTAATTGAATTAGGTGATTAGTTTCAACCAACTCGGCTTAGATTAATATACTAGGTAAAACCATAAAAAGAAAGGAATACATAATTTCTAAAATATGTCTAATTTAGAATTAGTGTAAATTATAGTATAAGTTATACCATAATTAATATGGTCAATATGTTGTTTTAAATATCTTATTTTTGGAACTAATAAAAGGATAGATTGGTTAAATAATAAAATTGGATAACCATTACAAATAGGAAGACTTCTCTTATAAATTCCATAACTTTGATCATAAAAAAAAAAATATATATATATATATAAAGATAAAATTCCTAGTTAAATACGTAGAGAATATACTAGAATTGATAACTAGGACTGAAAGAATATCGTCAATATCGTTATTTAAATGACAAAATAATAATAAATATCTATTATTTTACTTTCATAGGAAAAATATATTAGTTCTTGGATTTCCAGTAGCATATTCTGATAGTTTAGCGAGGACCACGGGTGAATAACTTTGACGTTTTCATATTGTTTGTGCTTGTAGCATAGTTGTATTTATAATAATAATATATTAAACTAATATGCATGCAGGATTTGGGTATACTGCATGATGTTTGGTTGCCAAAACACAATGAAGAAATTAAAAATTTCATTGTATGTTAATGAATATATGAAGCATGTTGATGATTGTTTATAAATCATATGATCACCTTAAACTTGAATAAAAACTATAGACACCACAAAAGGAAATGATCATGCATTACACGATTTGCATAAACAGCATTTGAGTAAGTAGCAGCCTACTACGTGTTAGTATTTCAGCCATCTGATAATGCTTGGTTAACCTACGCTAAAGCTATTAGATCAATGCAAGATTACCTTTTAGCTATCAGTACTATAGGAACTAAATGGTAAACGAAGGATGCCGCTTATGGTATCACTTTGGAAGGACTAACACTTAGTGAAGTTTCTAAGGGTAAAAACAGGAAATGAGAGAGCTAAGATATGGTTAATTTAAAGAGATAATTAAAGTGAGTATTACTGTATTCTTGTATGCTTAGTCACTCTTGAGTGGGTGGGCCATAGCAATGTGATCCTTTAACCTCGGTGAGATGATGCAAATCTCCGTCTTGCTTTGGATTCTAGATCATCTAAGCTTATAATGTGCATATGATTGATTGTTACATTGCATATGATTGCTAATTTAAACTTGGTTGTTATTGTTTGATGTGTGGTCTGGTTAAATTATCTCACTGATCTCGTGGTTCGCTCACCTCCTAACAGTTTTTGTGCATGAACAGTACTAGCTGGGATTAAACTAAGAATGTGTGAAGAGAGTTTCTCCATCAGATCTCATTGAAGCTAAAAATGTAGATTATGACGAACTTAGAATGTAAGATAAATAAAATATATAAACCCATAGTATCTTCTATTTGTTGGTTGATTACCCAATTTTCATTATTTGGTAGGGGATACCGATTCTCTGCGATCTTGGTAGAACATGGATAAATCAAATCCATAATTATTCTAGATAAAGTTATCATATATATATGTATGATCAAATTATAAGAATTGATAGAGTTTTTTAATCTCTGACTTGCAAGACGGTTCTACATATTATGGGTACACATGTGGTATGATAATTTTAGTTTAATCTTACTAGACCCCTTTCTGAGGCATGCCAATTATAGTAGTATGTGGGAAATGGTTTTATGGAGAGAAGAGAATTTGGGAGAGAATTTGAGAGAGAGAATTTATGGAGTGATTTTGGTGGAATTTTAGTAGGAAAATGAGTTATATGAAAAAATGAAGGAGGGATGAAGTATTTATAGAATTTTGGAGTGAAAATTAGATGTAATTAAATAAAATGAAAAAGAAAATAAATTGAGAGTGATAGAGAGAGAGGATGGACAACATGAAGGGGGAAGAAAGAGAAAAATTAATTAAATTTGTTGTTTTGTAATGAAAAGCAATTAAAAAGTAAGATATGATGCGTGTAAGGTTTTATATGAAAAGTAAATATAAGAAATACGTGGGGTAGAATGTAAGAATAGGTTGTAAGAAAAAAGTAAAGATAGCAAAATAGTAATAAATAGTAGAAATAGTACTATGAATAGTAGACTAGACAATTAAAATACCAGTAGTAAAGAAAATACGCGTAAACGGCCTATAACTGGTATTTTTAGTTACTGAAAAATTCTAAAGCTACTATTTTTGAAATCCTTATATTTTTACGAGTCTAATGGTATTGTCTGAATATTGTCACTATTCGGTGTACCAGGATACGGTTTTTCGAAAACTGATTCCGTTTAGATCCAAAATACATTGAAAATTTACGAATCTAATATTTTTAGGCTTTCCTATATAATTACGAACCATTATCCACAATTATTTCAATTCCGTTGTTTAGGATTTAAGAATAGGAGATTGCGGGATCTAGATTCACTAGACTAAACATATAACTAAGTTAACTTTAGGGTTCTGGTTTAACTTCTGGTTCTAGGATTTACTATATTACTGAAAAATCTAGGAGCTTACATTAATAGTTGTCATACTAATCAATTGTGATTGGTCCCAACTCTCTCAATCACTACACACCCAAAGCCATATCAACACCTTGAATTAGTAACATATAAAGTGTGACTACAAATGCATAATCTTGAATTGAAATAGCCACATTGCTACACTAGTCTTCACACTCAAGCTTTTGTCCATTTCCTATCATCACATGAAAAGTAGAAGTTTAGGTCATTAAAAGGCCTAAATAATTTGTAATTCTACATTAAATAAAATCGTGTGTGCTTCATGAATCCACCAGCACATTTAAAGCATTATTGTAAACTTTGCCTTGAAATCTTAGTTGAGGCACCTTTTACCAAAAAGAGCACGATAACTAATAGTGCAATTATCTTAATCTTCTTGCACTTTAGGTATGTCCTCTATTATTTCTTCTATATAGTCATGTGGATCATCAACATGTTTTGATAAAAGAATCATGGGTTTGGCCTTGTACTTGTGAATTTTATTGAATTTTTCATCATAGTTGAAACAAAGGCTTTTTTC
The DNA here is from genome assembly GCA_024138025.1 of Combretum micranthum. NCBI lineage: Eukaryota > Viridiplantae > Streptophyta > Magnoliopsida > Myrtales > Combretaceae > Combretum > Combretum micranthum. The sequence goes on from JAMXBD010000749.1 coordinate 389,546, forward strand.
CCTTCTCTACTACATTTCCTCTGCTAATAGTGTACATAAAAGAATTGATTCATGATTCTCTATTATGTTACTATTGCTTTATTGGTTGTAGGACTATTATTAGTAGGCATCATAAAGGAAGGGTTTAAAAAAGATCGTGGTTTGGAGCTAGTAACAGAGGTAGACTTAAATTTAGTATTGTAAGAGAATCGATCATTGAATTTTGATTTGTGTAACTTTGTTAAAGCAATTGTTTGAATCAATAAATTTGGTTTTACAATTTGTAGCTCACATCTAATGTGCAGTTTCAAGCTAGAAATGAAACAACTAAGTGAAAAAAGATTCAGATAACCTCATTATTAGATTAGGAAGTGCCTCAAATTTTTTTTCACATTGGCTTAAAGTGCCTTTTTGTTTCAGCTTAAATAGTGCTGCTTATGGATCATCATATTTTGAGGCCTAAATCTTGCCTCTAAAGACTTCAAGAAAGCATTTTATGTTGACAATTGATTATTAATGTGCACTCACTGGACCTAAACTGATACATCTCCTCCCATGGTTAATAAGGCTATCATCAGCTTCTCTGATTCTTTAGCTTTGTAAAAGGTGAAGAACTGTTGACCAATGAATATCCACTTCTTGACACCCTCTCCTAAAAATTTCGGCAATTCATGCTTAATATTTTGTGCAAGATTATCATTTCTTGAATATGATGATGACTAGGTTTGATTGCATCGTTGCTCCCATTGTTCCATTCTTTTTTATAATTCTTGTAAAATAGTATGAGAATGTTTCTCAAATTCTTGTTGTTGTTGCTAAATAGCTAAAAACATATATTTCATTGCATATCTAACACCCTGGAAGAATGTGAGTTCCTTTTTTCTAGTGTCATGAATAAACAGAAAAAGCACCAAAATGTTAAAATTTGGCCCACTGTTCATCTTTAAGTCTATCATACTCACTAATTTTCTCTCTACAATAGTTGCTTAGTCTCCCTCATACCTTCACTTTTACTTTCCTAAGCTAAGCGTTTCCAGTTTTCTTCTTCTTTCGCTCTCATGTTTATCTCTCTCCTACGGTTTGACTAACTCTTTATGTTTTCTTGGTTTACAAGTAATATCCAAGCTATTTGAATCGCCCCATAACTCTTTTTCTCTAAAAGAGACACCAAAATATTTTAGTAATAGATGTAACTAATAGCAAATTTACTCCAACACATCTACTGTATGTAACTAATAGCAAATTTACCCTAATAGATCTTCTTTCTCTCACATGTTTATGTCTCTCCTACGGTTTGACTAATTCTTTATATTTTCTTGATTTACAAGTAATATCCAAGCTATTTGAGTCACTCGAGAACTCTTAATCTTTAAAAGAGACACGAAAATATTTTAGTAATGGAATAAAACCCAATTCCATTAAACTTTCTTATTTGTAGTAGATTTATTGGGGTAAATTGGCTACTAGTTACATATAGTTAATGATGACACTCTAATTTCTATTAATCTGATGCGAGATGTAACCATCACAACTGCTATTTGATTTATAAGTAACGACTTTAGTACAAAGACATTCAACCTTCTAAGTCTAAGCCTTTGAACAATTTTTCAAGCAAAGCAAATATTAAAAAAGAAAAAATTAACAACAATTAACACAAAGAACTAGATACATGAAAAAAGAGATAAATAGGGCTGCAAACAAGCTAAGACAAGCTCTCAAAGTCTCAAACTAGCTCGTTTAAAAATTGTTGAGCTTTAGTTTGACTCGAGCTTTTTGTTGAGTCTGAAATCTAGGTTCGATTTAATTTTTTTTAGTTAAACGAGTTTTATTTTGAAGTTGAACTCGAGTTTGGTTTGTTTAAAAATTGAGCTTAGATCAAGATGAGCTTAAAGTGAGCCAAGCTCAAATGACTCATGAGCTCTAAAGATAAAATAAAATTCAAGGAATGCAAAATGAACAAAAATATGAATAAATAGATAAGTGGATAATTAATAAATACTAAGTTATATATGTATATATATTATTCAAAAATTTGGTTTTCGCTTTGATTATATTTTGTACATGCTCATGAGCTGGCTTACAAGCTTAGATGAGAGTTTGAACTTGGCTCATCTGTAGCCTTAGAGATTAGGCAAAAAGAATTAAACCTTACTTTTATCGTGCTCTATGCTTTCTGTGATGATAAATATTTCTAACTAGAGGACTTCGCCCCATGTCTATTAATCACAACTTTTCTTTCTTTTTTGCTTTAAGAAAGAAAAGTTAAAATCAAGGTCTTACAATAAACTATGAGTTTAGTGCTTGTAGAATTGCAATATAAAAACTCTTTGTTCTACTACAATTTTCTTAATAAACTAATAGGTAAACCTATGATAAAGAGTGCAAAAACTCAATGAGAACAAAGGAGTTCTACTTTAGAATGGCTTTATTAATTGCTTGAAATTTGCTCACTAAATTTAACTTATATCATATGCTCCATTTATGATTAAATCAAGAACTATGACTTAGTTTAAGATTTTACAAAGTTAGTTAAAGTGTCATAGATCAAGTAAAATTAATTAGGTTATTAGTTAATAGTTACCATTAGTTACAGTTAATTACAATTAGTGCAAGTACTTAATCTAAATAATAGATTCCAACAATTCAATTCATAAAACTTTCTTTTGAGAATCCTTGAGAAAATTATTAGTTTATTGATCTACTAAAATATTATTCGCACAAATACCAATTACTTATAAATAATTATCAAAATACTGATGCGAAATCGCATGTGTTAGATGCAATTTTACCTTTTCTACGAATGTTGTATGTCATACATGTGGCTTTTATAGAAATAGTAAAACTTTCCATTTATAGCAAATTGCATGTTTAACATGCAATTTTGCAATGTACTAAAATTTCAAAATTACATGTCAAATTGCAGTTTCTTTATTAAGATCAAAATCACATGTCTTAAATGTGATTTTTTGCTGGTCTTTTGATAATTAAAATTATGTGATTTGTATTTAGGTAATTGTTTATAGTGTTGGTAAACAAATGCTACACCCTTGAATCCTCTATAGAAGTTTATATTTGACTTAAACTAAAACAATCTCATTCTTTTTCATTTGTTTTCATAATTGAACTAGACGAGAATCAATTAATGGGCTCTTGTTATGTTTAACTCAATCCTACAATGTGAGATATTAACAATGTTGTTTCTATTGAGAGAATGGGTGGAAATAGAAAAGGCATGCATACAGGTGCTAGAATAAATAAAGAAAGTAAGAGAAGACCTAAAACTAGTACAAAAAAACCTACAACTAATAGAAGAAGGCTTATGACAATTTGAAGAAAGCTATAAACTGGTACAAGAAGCAATAGTTGAATGTATAGAAGAAAAGTAATCAAGTAATAAAAAAGAAGAAGATGTCGCACTAACTATAGAAACTATTAGTGGTAAAAATGTTGAAGAAACGCTTAAAAAGAATTCCCTAGAAAATGCTACCATGAAGGAAGGTTTGGAGAATAAGCAATTGCTAGAGAAAGAAAATAAACATCCTATGGTAGATAATCTTCAAAAAAGTTATCAAGAATCAAACAACCTTAAGTTATGACTGTCAACATTATCTACATCAAGAAAGCCAAAAATAAAATCAATTTGCAAATTACTGTTGAGTTCTCTTAAATGAGTTTTGATGATAAAAAAAAAAGGCTAAAAGATATATGATGATCCATTTTAAGTGTGTAGAAACAAATATATTCATTTCTTATAGACACTTAAGCAGACAGTTAATAAGACAGTTAAATAGATGTTTCAATAGACACTTGAACAGGCAATTGGATAAATGTTACTTTGGTTCACAGAATGTTCATTCATACAGTTTTTATTGATCATCAAAAAGATAAGTTAGATTTAATTTAAACCCCAGCTCCACTAATTAAGTGTATTCAAGTAATACACTTAATTCGTTCCATATAAGGAGAATAATAATCTATGAGTATTTTTTTCTAGTTGCTTCTCAAGTTCTTCTAGTGTTTTCTAATTAGTTTCAAGAAAAATCTTTTACAGGTTTGATCTAGAAGTTTTATCAAGACGTTTTACTGAGGTAAAGGGAAGTTATCGAATCAAAATAATTAAAGATTTTATCTTGACATAAATAAGGGTGAAAAACATGTTTAGGGCTCCTATGAAAAATAATTACCAAGATATGGTTGGTTTAAAAATAATTACCAAAATCCTTTGTAAAATTGCATTTATAAGTGAGGATATCACAGTTTTACATGTAAATCATGCTTAAAAAACACAATATAACGTTTTAGTACCTAACCTAAATCTCGATAAGTAAATGGTATATAGAATTTTGTATGTAAATTGTAAAAATTAATCGCGATATAGAGGCGTTATATGGAAAACTTTGGAACCGTAATTAAATCGCATTTTTCTTTCAAGATATAACCTATATGGAATTTTTCTTTCAAGATGAGAGAACAAGTGGTTGAGTTTTAGATTTATGTCGGCTTATTTTGAATTGGGATTAACTCGGTCTTTGTTGAGGATTTTGATTTCTAATCTATCTTTGAGCTCTTCATCATCACTTGTTAGAACAATGAAAAGTGGTGCTGCTTCTCGATATATGCTTCTACTGTTTCCAGCAGAGGTTGAATCTGGTCTCTTCATCCAATTCTATGCATTTCAAAGCCAAAAGGTCAGTGGGTGATGTATTTTTTTTATATGATAATTCTCTTGCTTTTTTACTATATCATTTTGACGCTAGTTTGATGAATCTGAAATGGGTTTAAGTCTTTTGCAGAAGTTGTTCTGGAAGAGAGTGTTTTGGGGGTTTTCACTAGGGATGCAACCGGGGCGGGTCGTTATAGGGTACCCGCCCGCCCGCTCCGCTAAAAACCCTATAGGGTCAGACCCTATAGGGTTTAGGGTCGGGTTTTGGGTTGTACTCATAACCCGTTGGGAAAACCCGACCCGATTTAATTTAAAAAAATTAAAAATTTTAGTTTAAGGAATTTACTTCTTCATTAGTTGAATGATGCTTTTCATATAATTATTTTGTTATTCATGTATTGAGTCACATGATAGGATATAAATTATATTTACAATTAATAATCACTGACCAATTATCCAGAGAAAATCGGTTTCCATGTGCAACCTTCCCCACTTTTTCAAAATTCATTTCTTTTCCATGCAACACAACAAAGTATAAAAATTAATTTTCTCAGAAAAAATAGATATTATATATATATATATATATAATGACAAATAAATCAAGAAATATAGATCGTCGTGTAGTGTCATTATTATTATTATTATTATTATTATTATTATTATGAGTTGGATGTATTTTATATATATATATATATATAGATATGTAAGTCTTCTAATAATTTTAGGCAATGACATGTCTTGAGTTATTGACTTTATCTTATATATTCAATTTTCATGTTTAATAATTTTTTACCTGTCTTTAACGTTTTCTAATTTTTTAAATAAAAATAGGATTTTTATCAACTCCATTGAAATTTTTGCCCTCCTCAACATGCCTTACTACAATAATAATTTAATGAAATAATAAAATGATGCATTTAATTATGTAATATATTAAACGGGTCGGGTTTGGGTCGGGGCGGGTTCCTAAATAATCGGGTCGGGTCGGGTTCTGGGACACCCAATTTGTAATCGGGTCGGGTTTGGGACAGGATGACCCGACCCGAACCCGACCCGTTTACATCCCTAGTTTTCACATAAAGCGGATTTTTAATTTTATATTGTCCTTGAGAGATGGTCTTACTTGATAATTTTTTAGGTTTTCTATCATAATTTTGTTAGGTTTTTACTAGTAAAAAATATGTTAATTGAAGGAAAAATAAAGATGGAATGGACATGAAAAAACACACATATCAGGATGTAGGTCTGTACTTATATCGCAACTCTTTTTCACGATGTGCTATAGCGTAAATCGTGTTTAATACATGCGATAAATGTGCAATATATATAGATTGATTTATCTCTTTTTTTAGTCGTGATTTTGAGACAGTAAATAGGTAATTATCTTCGAAAAGACCTTCAATAAGTAATTAATTTTAATTAGTACCATAAACACGAAATTATTTCCATAAATATCAATGGATGAAGAAAAAGATAAGGATAAGTAAAAATCTATCTTGTTAGTTATTCGCTGAAGCTTACTTACATAAAGAGGGATATTTGAATTTCAAATCAAAGCTTATCTAATCAAGATAATGAAGTTTTGGATGAAGAAAAATATGAACATTATCTAAAGAATCACAAGAGAAACAATGCATTATCGAGTGGCTCAAAGTTAGGGTGTTTTCACAAGATATTCAAATCCCATAAAAATAGGGATATCAAGCCTATCCATGCAACAAGAAAGTCGTTAGAAGATTTTATGGGATTTTTATTTGAATGTTTGAAAATCTTTTCTATTAAGAAGAACCGTTAAAGAAGTAAATATATAATTGTGAGTTTTCAAGATTCAAATAGGATATACGAGAAAAACAATAAGAGTAAATTTGTAGTTTTCTTTCATACTTGAAAAAGCCCGCTGAGCAAACTGAAATACCTTAAACATTATGCTTAACTTATTTTACATGTGTATGCTTTGTTTGATTGAAATATGAGTTTCATATTAAATAATTAAATTAATAGAACATGAGGAGTCAACATGAATTATTAATTACGTTGAATTTCATATAGAATGCGAATTTTTGTCAGTATTGTATTGTTTGTAGTATGCGAATTCAGAACTTATGCTTTCATAACATAGATTAGACTTAGAACATATTTTATTGAAAATTAAGCCTAAGCCCAAGATAAAAACAAATACTTTTAGTAGCCTTAAAAGTCAAAAAGGTAGATAATAGATAATTACAAAGTTTATTTGATAAAGAAAATATTGGATAAGTGCCAAGATTTTTATCTAAAAGTGTCATTTCAAAATAGACCCTAAAATAAAATTTGTTTTCTGAAGAAGAAGAAGAAAGTAAATGTACCATAAATTTTACTTGATTTTACTTTAAATGTCCTCGTCAAAATTTCCAACTAGTTTTCATTTCCAAGTTAAGCTCATTTGAGGTAAATTTTAAATGCCAGTATGATTGTTTTTCGTTTGTTTTCTTTACATTTATGAAAACCCTGTTTTAATAAGATGAAGTGATACATTGATGATTTAAGTAGATTTATATGGTTAAATAGATTCTTAAAGTGTATGAGTAAATATTGTTTAGCAAATGGAGTATAATGTTATGAGTTTAATATTGTGAGTGTGTATGTATATATATATATATATATATAAGTATGTGTGTGTGTTATGTTTTAAAAAAAGGAGAAAATAATAGAAAACTAGGTGATGTTTTGGTTGTACTCTTCATCGAGTCTTCAAAGATATACTAATCGAAGAGAACTACAAGAAAAATGAGACCATTTGTATTTACTGTGTTTCTCATTGTGTTCTGATATGAGTTTCATTATGAACTAGAAAGTAGGTTGTGGATGAAAAGTTTCATGTTGAAGATAAAAAATGTTAGAAGTTATCATGATGGGTAGATTCTGTGTATGTTTTGACGTTAACTACGATTTTTGAAGAGAAATATAGGTGATGTATATTGAGTACAACTTCTGTCGAGGCCTAAAGTTGAGCTCTCGATATGCCCTCGACATTAGCTATGAAGCTTTTTATCAGCATTCGACCTATTATATGATGAGGCCCGACATGATTTTCTTTCAACAATGGACCCCATGATTCTTTCTAAGCTACCTTCAACCTATAGTTTATTTCAAAATATGGATTAATAGAAATGCGCTATATTTATATGTGTGTCTAAATGTTAAACTATGTTTTAATGTGGAATATATTCAAATTTTATATTGAATTCTTTTCATATAGATTATTCGTGTCAATTGAATGTGTCTTCTACTTTCTTAACACACACATCGGGTACATAGTAACTTGATTATTGGATGCGAGGATAGGCATATTATAAATTAACTTTAATGAAAGAATACTTAAAGTTGTTTGAATTGTTTATACTTGTGCCATTGAATCCAGTCCGAGGAGCGGCAACCTTGTGAATGAAGTTAACATGGTAGTTTAGGCACTTAGGCTACCCTTGTCATGATGCAATGACTTTTATAAGTGGCTTAGCAGGTAGTTGATGGGTCTAACGGTATCAGCATAACGTTTACTTATTCTTAAGAGGAAGTAATATGATTTAGTTTACGTTTATGGGACCGGTTGACCTAAGCGATATTATGGATTAAATTAAATAGAAATGAGAAACGGCTGTGATCCTTAAAGGAAACTACTATTCATTTTTAGTTATATCATATAGAATATATAGATATTCGGACTGCTTATATCAACGTCCTGAAAGTCTGCTATCACTTAGGACTCCCGGATTCCCAATATTTATTGGAGTTTGAATACTCTTGTGTTAATTGACTTACTTACTTAAGGATAATCATATTATTGATTATTGCATTGCATTTAACCTAGGTATGCTTGTCACTATATATTTGCCTGTGTTACTTGCATACTGAGCCTTTGGCTCATGATTCTTCTATTTCAGACGTTGATGAGGATGAGTTTTATTCTCAATTAGGTTATAGATCTGATTTTGAAGATTTTTTGGATGAATTGGAGGATTAGAATGTCAATTATGATGATGATCTTCTTGTAATAGATATAGAAATGTGTTTTCTGTATATGTATATTTTATTAAAGATTTTTATAAAGCTTTGTATTTTGTAAAGGCTTGATCATAAGCCTTGGTATGTAATAATTACGTATGAAGTTTTTCTTATGTATTAATAGACAACCAAGTATTTGTTTAGTAAGTTTTATACTTGTTCTAATGAAAAGTTTTGATAAATGAATCTTATGGTATATTTAGACAAACATTTATGCAAATCATTTCTTTAAAGATAGTCTTACACGTAATATTGCAGTATTATATGTGGTTGAGGGACTATTCATGCTAGGATTCTTATATCTAGTCGTACCGGTCCTTACAGTCATAAACACTTTGATAGAAACTACGATCTATTTTACATTCTTTACTTTCAACACTTAAGCTAGAGAGCCCATATTTTCTCATTTTTATACAAACTTTCTTTACTTTTTAAGTGAAGATTAGCATAGAAGTGAGGTTATAAAAGTCTTGTAGTTTATGTATCACCGAGTTGTAGGCTAGAAAGATAGAGTAAGAGCTATTGGTATTTGTAATATTTCTTTGCTATTGGATTTGTGGAACGATTGGTGTAGAAGACTAGATCCACAAAAGTGGAGTTGGAAGAGAAAATTGATTCACAATGAGGAACCTCTATAAATCAACATCTTCTTTACATTTTTCCATATTAATTTCTATTACTGCCTATTACGTGCATTCATTATAAAAAGAAAAAAAAAAGAATATAAAAAGTGTTGTTCTTTGAATTGGCTTTTATGAAAAGGATTCGAACAAACAATTCACCTCTCCTCTTGCTTGCCATTTTGGGACCTACAATTACGTTTGTAGCAAGTGTTATAACAAAGAATGTAAATATAGCTTCCATAAATTTACAATTTGATATGAATGTTATATTGATCCCGCGATATGGTTTCATACATACATTAAGATGTATGTTTATGGAATTTAACTTTTAGATGATAACTTTAACACCTTTAGCTAGCTAGATAAGTTTTTATATTTATTAAATAGAATGATTTAAAATTTTGTTTTTGTTTTTCTTTTCTTAATTTTCACAACCCTTGAGGACAGTGTTTATATAAGGGGGAGAAATTGTTATGACCTAGATTAGAAATATTACAAAATTAGTTTTAGAGTTATATGAATTTAATAAGATTAGTTAGTTTATTAGTTAATACTTACAATTAGTGTGAGTAGTTCAAGAATGGTTATATGAATTAAATAGGATTTGTTAAAAGAAAAATAGATCTATTAATTCAATTTATAACGATTATTTTCAAGAATTGTTTATAAAGTTTATGTTTAATTCAAAGTAAAACAATTTTATTATTTTTAAGTCGAATTATATGAGAATCTAGTAGCTTATAACCTAGTTAGTGGATGACGTTTAAATTAGTTGTAGGTCTACAAGGACTTCGTTGTTTTTTTTATTCCCCCACGATCTACATATTCGAACACTCGTTCTCAAAATACTAATGTCCTTGGGATGCCAAGGGTGCTGCCGAATAGAATCCCATCCTCCCATTTGATTGCCGACCATTTGTAGATTCAAATGGTACCTTAGTACTATTCAAATGGCCTACTAAAAATGTTTTGAACACTTAAATGGAATCAATAATTAAATTAATTTAAATTCAGGATATGATCAAAATTTGTCAAGAACATTTGAAATATATTTGTTGGAATTCAAATGGTGATGCCGCCTTCAAATTTTTTAAAAAAATTTGCACGTAGTAGGGCAATGGTTTACATTCCAAATAGTACCTATTTTGATGGTATCATTAAGTGAATCAATGCTGTTATAGGCGATATATCATTGTTTAAAGTTGATGGATGAATGGAACCTTACTCAACCCATAATTGAGACTAATCATAGGGAATTCTAAATAATGATTATAACCAATCTTACGCACCTTTTATTATAACTAAATGCAGGCGTTTGAAGAGATGCATCAAAGGAACAACAAGAGGGATTCTGACGTAGACAACCAAAGAAACTAATGCAGTGTTAGAATGTGACCCGAAAGTTAAGGTATACTCTTTTCCAATGTAGTCTTAATTAGTTGAGTTGCCCATTTAATAATCAAAACAAATTTTAGCTGTTAAAATTGGTATTTGATGGATGTGCTAGATTAAGACAATAGATACATAAATTGGTCCTCCTTCTATCTATTAGGGTTATAAACATAAAGCACGAAAACATATTATGGCATGAAAGGCTATTCCACCAATATTCTCTATAACAAAAGATAATGCCAAGAGGGAGAAACCAATTTATTAAAGGGATTAATTAATCTCCTCAATTCATGATATCTTCCTCATCAGGTATGTAATATCAACAACTAATGTCTAAGGTAAATTAATTTATTCAAGATCTTAACTTTATGGTGTTTCAAAAGGAAAAAGTTAAATCCTTTTCCTTAGAGTTTGTAATATAGATAGAATAAATTATAAGGAAGGGCAATGATATGTCATATGTAGTTTTATGAGAGGGCAAAATAGTCTTTCACTATAAAAAGGAATATATGTGTCTTTTCGTTCTCAGACGTAACACAATCCTCAATTCCTATAAATCCCTCCTGTTAGAACCTCCTTTGAAGGACTAACAAGGGACTGCGAAATTAAGGTGCTGACATTTGGGGGGAGACATCATAAGAAAAACCTTAAGCTTTTGTTTTGGTGGTTGTTGTTGTTGACAAAAGAAGAAAGGAACGTCATTTGTTTTTAGGTAATGTGGTTATAATGATGTTTTTTCGTGTTGATATGTATGTTTTTTTTTTTTTGGGGGGGGGGGGGGGCGTTGTAAACCCCGGTATTCTCAGTAGTTAAGAAAACCCGGGAGTTGGAAAAAAAAAACGAAATCCTAATGGTTCAGTTTAAATTTAGTGAGAGAAGCTTAGGAACCCTAAATCCAGCTTTCCTTCGGTTTCATAATAAAAGAAATTTTATAAAGTAAACGAATATGAATATCATCTAAAGTATATTTTAGACCTTTGAAAGTTTTAAATTCGGAATTTTTCAATTCCGGGCCTTCCCGAGCTCAATTATGGAAAAGCATGCCCGGGACCACGAACTCAGAAAAAATTTTTCGGAATATTCATTAGAACCGTAATTTTATAAGGATTCCAAAAATATCAATTTTATAATTTTGGGATAAAAATTACAGTTATAGCCTTTTCCTGTGTTTTGTTACAACCGGTATAAAGTAGATGTCTTGTCTACTATTCACAAGTATAACCTACACTACACACTACCCATACCTATTTTACATCCTTACAACTACTCATTACATTTTCTTTTCCAGAATTTTTGTTTCTTATTTAATTTTAACATTTAATTACATAAAATACAATTATCAATTTCAAACACACACACACCATCCTCCCCATCACCGGCGCCGCCCCCCACCCAACACCCTCCCCTCCCCCCCCCAATTTTTCCCTCTCATTTGTTTTATTTTACTCAATTTTATTCAACTAAAACCCTAATGCATGTAATATATAAACTTTTTTTCTCTTCTCTCTCCTCATTTTTTACTTTTCCAATTTTTTTACCAAAGTAAAAACCTCTCCTCTCTCCCTCTAAGTGTGCGTGACTCCCCTCTCTCTCACACTCCACACACAAGCTCAAATCCTCTTCTTTTCTACCTCTAATCTCTATTGGTTGATGTGATTTCAAGCTTCATTCTTACCAAATCTTGCAATGGCAAAGCTATTCTTATGTGTTTTCACATTTAATCCCAATGGCATATGCTAAGGACATAAAAACACTTGTACAAGATATCAAGCCATCACAAGATAGGATCTAGTGTTTAAATGAGTTTTTGTTGAAATATCACCTTGTTCATGCATGTAAAGTAGAGATCATGCATAGATATTTATGTTCATGCATGAAATCATGATTCATGCATTATATTTAGTAGATCTAATGTTTAGACATCACATCTTTATTACATTTATGTTCATATGTTACTTTGATTTTCATGCATTGATGATCATAAAATTGTAGCCTTGTTTATGTATAGAAGGTTAGATGGTAGATCTACATGTATAGAAGACAAGAAACTTGAAAAGGAAAATATTTGGTTAGAAATGTTATTGGAAATTCGGAGATTTTTGAACCCTATTTTAAAGACCACCAAAACCACTTTAAAACTCATATTTTTCATAGAAAATGGAAGGGAGATGTAATAGATGTCCTTAAGGAGTGATTTTCATAGTTTAGATGAGTTTAGGCATAATAAAAATGTAAAACAAGTAGTGAAGAACTAGATGGAAAATATGATATAGATATTAATGTCAAATTCGTATTTTAGGATGATGCTACATAAACACTTAGTATCCAAGCTTAGATGGCATGTTTTATGAGCTAAATGGAGTCTTTAGTAATAGATATAATGAAGCTTCAATTTTGATGCATTAAACAAGTTTTCTCACAAAGAAATTGCAAGAAAAGGAAATTTACAAAATTCGGATTTTAGTGAGTAGCTTGTTTAAAAAACATAGTTACCCAATGAAAAAAGTGGATTTTTATGCATAATGAGGTCATGATAGTATAGATATTGAGAACCATTTTATTTAGATGAAAGTAAATTCCAAGAAAAATCATAAAAACCCTAGGAAATGTAAAATTGGAAAGAATAGCTGCATAAGTGATTATGATAGAATTCTTAATAAATAGAAGTTCATAAGAGTTCATATCAAAGATCATCAAAACCCATGATATTAAGTCATTACATGATATTCATATTAGGAATTCATTCATATACCATCTATACATGAATCATAAACTAGGAACATTTCTATCAATGCGAATAATTTTTGGAATTGAAAAAGCTACAGAACAGAACTGATCCCAATTTTCCATGACATTAATGTTTTCAAAACTTGAAAATAATACTAGAATTAAATATATCTTTCGAAGTAGATAGAGATCGATATAAAATTTGCGAAATTCCGAGTTAAAATGACCAAGTTATGTCCGTTTTAAGTTGGAGCTTCCGCAAATAGCGGGAATTCCGAATTTGTGTAGTTTAGATGTATAGTTTGAATTAGTTTAGTGATGAGAATCTTATTAGATTATCCTTGTTTGGTAGGTGATCCCGAGCAAGACGATACGTTACCACCCGATTACTATTACTAAAAGACCGGCGAACCATGGCCGAGTGAGTACTACTTCCACTCTCAATTATTGCTTGTGATTGTAATGACAGTGGCATTAGTTGGTTAGGCAAAGATAAAAAGATAATTATGCATAATGGGGTTTATGGGAATTATATACTTGTCTGTTGTTGATATGTGAAATTGAACTTAAGGAATATCGAAACCGGGTGTTAAGCTATTGTATGATTAGCTAACATTTTATATTGATTGTCTGCGAATAATTGTTAGTCACTTAAAAGAATTGAATTAATATATATTCAACTTCAATTATAATTGGACTCATTCATATCATGACGGGGACGGAGCATTAGCATTGGTTGGTTTTTCGTGATCTATAAAACGAATATGTTGGTTAATTGTGATCCATAAAATGAATATGTTGGTTAATCGTGATCCATAAAACGAATTATTGTTCAGTTGACCGTGAGCTTAAACGACGTCGTACCACAGGATTCGTTAATCTGCTAACCCGGGATGGAGGGCGCAAGTCCATCCACATATGATTTCCGGCTAGTCATATGTTTGTTGAACTCATTTGTCTGATGCATACATTTGTTTGATTAATCACTTGTTTGAATGAATTGTCTTAATTGTGATATGGAAGTTTATACTCACTAAGCTAGTTAGCTTACGCCCCCATAGCTTTTATTTGTTGCAGCACGAGTTCATTTGGCTTAGGCCGAGGCAAGTCACAGCTCAGGTACCGGAGATAGGAGTTTCCCTTAGAAATTTACTTCGCTTTTGTTTAGACTTTCCTTGGAAACTAAAGGACTCTGGATGATTGTAATTGGACTTGATATTATTTTGCGGGGGAATGCCCCTTAGACTTTTGTAATGTATATATATGCGTTTTGATTTATTATCTATGGCTAGTGAATGCCGCCTTAAACTTCTTAACTCCATTGATTGAGTATTCTATTGTCGTAAAGGGACGCTTTAATTATATAAGACTTCCGAAAGGCTCGGATAGGGATTTCGTGAGTCTTACATAGTATGTGGCGGGCTGTTACGTTTAGGATACCTATGGGGGTGAGAGAGGGGGGGGGGGGGGGGGGGGGGGTTATCTGATTAAAAATCAAGGAAAATGATTTCTTTTGGTGTTTTCGCATTTTGGAGCGAAGAGATGCACAAATAAGGATTACGACTGTGATAGACCTAGGATAGTTATATTTCTTAATAGCTTAGGAGGTTAGATGACCTTAGAAGTATGCTTTATTTTTTACATCAAGTTTTGAGTTAGTTTTTTATATATGTGAGCAGGTGATCTTGGTTTTGTTGAATCAGTTGTTTCAAGCGTTGTATCAAGTACGTCCTTACCTTGGTTGTTGCTTCTGAATGTAGGCTTAGAAACTGCAAATGGACTTAACATTGTCTGACTTTAAATTATTTGTTGCTTGTGCTTGGTTAGGTTTAGTGAACCGGGAGTATTGGTCTTGATGATCTATGTGTGGCATTGTCATGAGAGGAGTTATATATAGAGATGATTTTGCTAGTCCAGGAGTGGTACGAATACGGTACCAAGGTGTTTGGGGAATACCCAACACCAATATATATATATAAGTATCTATGTATATACATATTTGCTTTTCATGGAGACATGCGTTACTTTGGGTTTAGAGCTAATTGCAAATGGTTTTAAACTGTATTGATTGCCTGGTTAATTAAAGATAATAACTTGTGGCTGCTGCATATATTACCATGTTTCATGTGAAATTGTATGTTGTTTGCTCATGCGCATGTGGTTGTGGTTTGGCGTACTATGCCTCGTGCTCATTCCTTTTATTTTTCAAGATTAGGTGAGGAATCTATAGTATTCGATCTATCGGGGTATGATGTATACATAGGCTATGGAGATGACGATAGTGGAGCCGATTTTCTAGCTGACTTTTAGATGAACAGATTTAAGATAACTAGAGTTTTGGAGCTATGAAGTTGAAATTCTTTTGTTATGATTTAGTTGAAGTTATGGGACTTTTCATATAATGTTTTTAAGTTTGATTTTGAGTTCGTGCTTGGTTTGTGCCAACGGAGTTGTTTAGAAGTTTCTATTAATAATATCAATGTTTTAGAAGTTCTCCTTTACTATGAGACATTGGCTTATATTGTGTTATAAATTGTGGTTTAGTAAAACCTGAGCCTTAGCATCTTCATCTCTAGTGAGGGTATGTGGCGGGCTATTGATACGCTCAGTTTAGGATATTACAGCTTAAGTAGTATCAAAACATATGTTTATGATCTTTAGGGGATTTAGGCTAATGAAAATTTTCTAGGTTAATCTCTTCATTTTGATTACTTCCTTGTGGCTTATCGTTTATAAGTATTAAGTTTATTTTATTTGTGTCATCATGTTTTCATAATTATTTTCATATATAGTTCTTGGAATATTTGTTATTTTATTTTATTTTTTTTGTTGATGCTCCAAAAAAAAACATAGAATAGTGATTAGTAAAACAAATAAAGCTCAACAAAATCAAGAAATGATAATTTATATGTAATCCCTGAGATTTTTCCTATCCTAAATCCAATAATAAGGAAATTTAATTTGATAATTAATTTTCTTAGTTAGCAAAAGATACCAAAAATGAGAATCCAGGAGGTGAACAAATAAAATGATATTTAAACATTAGTGACTCCAGATCTCAAGCCTAAAATATGACGATTAATTTATAAAGCTTATTAACTAATAAATTATGGTTTAATGGTGAATTATAAAGAATAAAATATACGCGATAAAACTAAAAATTAACGAATATCTAAAAATGTAGAACCCAAATAAAAATTCTGAAAATCTAATCCACTTTTGCTTGTGTTGAGCTCGAGTAAAGGAAACATGTTGAGTGATCTAGGGTTAGGTATCGTTTGGATGCAATAGTAGGAAGTTGGTTCCCCGAGCCAAAGGGACTAGCACTCCAACAAGACTCTAGGTCTTGTCATGATGAGTCAGGCCTAAGCCTAATGGGTTAGCTCATATGGTTAATGGATTGGACTGGAATTAAGAGGCTCGTGATCCATATTTGATCTTCAATTATACTTTAATATCCATAAATGTAACGTCCTAAATTGAAGACATTACAACTCGCCATATGTCCTTCTCTTATTAAGAATACGCCAAGGCTATGAATCACTATACCACAATTATAACAAATATAATCACCAAAACTCACAATTTGTTTTCTTTAAAATAGCCCATAAAAATAATCTCTTTGAAACCATAAACCAACCAAATCCGATACTACATGTCATCAAAACAAATGAAAACCTAACAAACTAATCTCATAAGATTTTCGACAACTAATAACATTCAAACATAAAATCCAATAAGTCTTCCATATCACTCCACTATATCCAATGCTCAAAATCAACGAGTCCTTAGCTGGATAGTCAAGTCCACTATTGCCATCCCCATGATCTACATATAGATCATACCCAGATATATCATAGACAACATCATCTTCACCTATACCTGAAAAATAAATGAATGAGCAAAAACGCCCGGTATGACATACCACAAACAAATACGCATGAACATGTCAACATAATTCACATACATACCTAAAGCTAATGCAACAGGCACAAATTATTTTGTTTGATTAGTGAAACAAATAGCACAGTTTATAACCATATGCATATAGTTCTAAACTCGGAATAACTCATGACCCTGATTCACAACCTTTATATAAAATAATTATATACATATATATTGATATTGGGTACTCCCCACACATCATTGCGTACCGTCATACGGACCGGAACGACTCATAATCTACTGGAATCATTTATATATGCAACTTCACTAAGGATAGCACCACACAAGGATCATCAGGGCATCTCGTTAGTTTCACACTCTGCGTGGTCTTTACTAACTAAAACCATACACAAACAACACTCTTTACAATTTATATGTCGGATAGAATTTTAGTCAAATTATTCTCTAAACCTATACGCACAAGCAGCAGACAAGGTAAGGTCGTACTTGGTATTTGCTTCCAATTCAAATCCATCACCAAGACTTCTTAAAGAAAAGAACCCTAATCTCTTAGATATCCCTGATCAACAATATGTCTCAATTAATTTCAACTTGCAATACACAATGAAATCCTAATCCTTAATTTCATAATCTCTCTCAAAGAATCAATAACCTTGAATATTAATTTACGAAAAGTAATTAACACACCTGTCTCTTTTGTTTACGATTCAAAGAAACCGTCTAACACAGCTTTCTCCACAATCTCCTAATCTCTCCACAACTTCTTTCAATACATATGTGTAAAGTTTCCAATTAACAATTCGAAATACAACATCGGATGAATTTCTTTGAACAATAATATTGAATGGATTCTTGCGTACCTAGAACTTGTAGATCTCAAATTAGAATAAGAACCCTAATCCACAATTCTCTTGAATTTTAATAATAAACTGAAATCACAAACCTATAATCCTCAAATCGTAGAAATTATGAAACCTTAAGAAATATATTACCTTTTTCCTTTGAATCAGAGTCTCCCAGATCTCCAATCACTCTAGGGTTTCGCCACAACTCTTGGATCTCCTTCAAATCCGTAGAACAACTCGTATTAGAAAGATTAAACTAAAGAGAATGATTGAAAAAGACCAGAGAAAGACCCATTTACCTAGGGTTTTGCTGAGGAAAAGATGTGACAAGGTCGTGGGGTCTAAGGTATATTTATAGAGAGAGTTGGCTTTGGAAAAACGCAACCTTAGCTTAGGAAAAATATGGACATAGGCCAGTGGCTTGGGCACTTATGCCGACGGCTTAGATTGGTATGCCAACGACCATTAGTTCGGCGTAGGACCATTTTCCTAAAAAATTTTCAAAGCTTCAATGCCGAAGTTTAGGCCGTCATCCATTGTCTTTAGGCCGACGGCTTAGGATTAAAGGCTGACGGCTTAGATGCCAGCTTAAGCCTAAATTCATTTGATCATTCGCATGTGACTTCCTTGTGTCCCAATTTGTCTGTTCATGGACAAAAATACCCTCTTCAACTACATTATATTACAATTATACCCTTAAATATGATTTATTTATTTGTGCTTTACAATAAATAAATTAGTTTGATTAAAGAATATGAAAATATTTCCATTAATTTTTGAGTTAGGTACCATTTGGATACAATAATGGGTAGCTGTTTCCAGAGCTAAAGGTATTAGTGTTCTAATGAGACTTTGGGTCTTGCTAAAATGAGTCGAGCCTAAGCCTAATGGGTCAACTTATGTGGCTAATAGGTTAAACTGGATTTAGGATGTCTGTAATCCATATTTGATCATCAACAGTACTTATATCCATAGAGAATTTAGTTTGATTAAAAAATTTGAAAATATTTCCATCCATTTATAAGTAAAAGGAAAAAAAATGTATTTTATCAAAACATTTAAAATTTATAAATAATTGCATTTAAAATGGTATCTTTAAAAGCCAAAAATATGAATTTAATATTTATATTATTTTGGAAATCATATATTCAAAAATCCATTTTTTATTAAATTTTTTCAACATTGTATTACTTAGATTATTTTCCAAAAGTTTAGATTTGTGAGTTTTTCTTCTAAATAATAATTTTTTGGGTGTAAAATACACTCGAAACTATTAATATTTAGCGATAACTTCATTGAGGTATCAACATTTATGGCATTTTGGTATGCAGGAATGGATTGGAACGGAATTGTGATTCCAACTTCCATTTCCTTTCCCAATGTTTGGAAGCATTTTTAGAAGCTGAAATTTGGATTCCTTGGAATTGGAGATTCCAGATTTAAAGGGGAGTTTGATTCTGTCTTTGAAAAGGAGGAATCACGATTCAATTTCACTCTTGTTAATTATATGTAGTATGATTACTTTTTTATCCTATCATGTATTCATATTTGGCATTTATTACTAAGAACATTTCCAACAATTACACTCGTTTGCTATTCCATTTTGTGTAATCTTCCAAATATATAAATGAATTTGTCATTCCCAAACTCATTCTATTTCAATCCAATCTATTTCATTCCAATTCATTTATGTCTACCAAACATGACATTAAAGTGATTAAAAAGAGGTATTAACATTTTATAATGTGAGTTAAATAAGGTATGTTAAATGATCAGCTAGTAACTCCATCCAACACCATCTGTTATATGATTATATCCTAATTTCGTCTAATGCCTTTGGTTATTAAATCATCTTGTTCCCATTGTGTCTCTCTCTCTAACCTCTCTTAGAACACTATCTCCACGCTTGCAACTCCAACATGGGCAAATCAAAGCTCATATCTTTGTCAGTTTGGCTGGAATTGTCGTGTCAACCACCATTTGAGCTAGCTCATTTAGCAAGAGAGAGGGTGAG
Organism: Combretum micranthum; assembly: GCA_024138025.1. Lineage (NCBI taxonomy): Eukaryota > Viridiplantae > Streptophyta > Magnoliopsida > Myrtales > Combretaceae > Combretum > Combretum micranthum. Next base: position 409,736 of record JAMXBD010000749.1, read on the forward strand.
GTCCGTCAAGAGAGAGAATCCTTAGAAAGGAGAAGATCCAGTCCTGATGATGTTCGGCGAGTTGGAACACAACAAACGGCATTAGACAGATAAAGTTAATAACTAACCATTTAGCATACCTTATTTTACTCACATTAGAAAATATTAATACCTCCAATCATGATAGATATTGATATTCTAAATAAACTTACTCTCTAATATTAATATTTCCCAACGTAATTTATCTAATTTTTTTTTCCTTAACCCTTCCTTTATCTACGTATCCGTTGTTTTTTTTTTTTCTTTTATACGTTAAACCATGTAATTTTAATTTATTTCTCCATTTACAAGAGTTTCATGCCCATCCATGGTTCCAAACAAGTTTCAGAGCCGAAATGATATGTTGCTAAGAAATGAAATTTAAACTCAACTTCCACCGCCTCATCTCGTCTTTTCACCCTCCAAATGAACGCTCTCTCCTACTACCTCAACCTCCATCTTCGTCTCTCCAAACACAAACACCACACTCTCTGTCTTTTCCACCTTCCTAAAATCCTTTTCTCCACCAACCAATCATCTTCATTTTCATGGCTCTCATCCCCCAGTAACCCCTTAATTAAATGGCCATCCCCACCACCACCACCGCCGCCGCCGCCACCACATCAACTAAACCCTACTCTTCCCCTAAACCCTAACCCTAATTTCCAATCGGATCCCTTTAGGACCATCTCCAACATCCTCACAAACCCTGCTATCACCCCCGGACCCGATCTCGATTCCGCACTCGACCAGACCGGCGTCGAACCGGACCCGTCCCTCTTGCAGGCATTGTTTGATAATTTGAATTCGTCTCCTAAGTTGTTGTTCGCTCTGTTTACTTGGGCGGAGAAGAGACCCGGTTTTCGGTCCTCTGCTTCGCTGTTTAATTCTGTCATCAATGCGCTCGGCAAGTTGCGGGATTTCGATTCGGCTTGGAAGCTCGTTAAGGATCGTCTCGCCGGGAATGGAGGTTCGACATCGGATGTTACGATGGATACTTTTGTAATATTGATTAGACGGTTTAATCGAGCTGGTAAGTTACTTGATTTTTAAAATTTTGAATTTTGAATGATGGATACTTATTATCTGTTGCTGCATTGTAATGGAAGTAATATAGGCACATACAAAGTGCTGGTAAATGGTAATTGGATGGAACACGGATAGGACGGTACTTAAAAGGGAAAACTGAAATTTTTTTTGCTTTATCTAGTGTTTTTGGAATAAACATACCTAACAGAACTGTTTTTAGTGAGAAAACTGTTTATGTGAAGCAAATTGACACTTCAATGTCTTTATTCCAACTTCTTGTTGAAAAGTATAAAACTGGTTGAACTATTCAGCCCTCTAGTGATTTTGATGTGACGAGTGGATTGTTGTTTCTCTTCCTGAAAAGATGTAGTCTGTGGTGCACTTTTATGGCAGGCAGGACGCAATGTGCAATCCAAACTTTTGAATATGCAAGGGGTTTGGACCTGATTCAGGATCTTGATGTAGAAACTAAATTATTTGAGATTCTGTTGGATTCGCTGTGTAAGGAAGGGCACGTTGGTGTAGCTTCAGGGATACTTTTATCATCGAAGGGCAAGGGAATTGGGTTGGTTGCCATCAATTCGGATTTATAACATTTTGTTAAATGGTTGGTTTCGATCAAAGAATGTGAAGTGTGCAGAGACTCTTTTCCAAGAGATGAAAAAGGAAAACGTGAAACCAAATGTTGTAACTTATGGTACTATTGTTGATGGTTTGTGTGGGGTACAGCAGATCAAAAGGGCAATAGATTTGATTGCTGAGATGAGGAGTGGAGGAATTGAGCCAAATGCTGTGGTGTTTAATCCGATAATTGATGCGTTGGGAGAAGAGGGTAGGTTGCAGGAGGCATTAGACATGATGGAACGATTTTTGGCTTGTGAGTTTGGTCCCACCATCTCGACCTACAATTCTTTAGTGAAGGGGTTTTGCAAGGCTGGGGATCTTGATGGGGCCAGTAAAATTCTGAAGATGATGATAAATAGGAATGTGGTCCCAACCGCACAACCTATAATTACTTCTTCAGATACTTTTCAAAGTGTGGCAAAATTGACGAAGGCATGAACCTTTATAACAAAATGATAGAATCTGGATATGCTCCAGATCTGCTCACATACCATCTTCTGTTGAAGATGCTGTGTGAAGAAGAGAGAGTTGATTTGGCGCTGCAGGTTAGCAAGGAAATGAGATCAAGGGCTTTGACATGGATATAAATACAAGTACCATGTTGGTTCATCTGCTTTGCAAAATGTACAGATTTGAGGAGGCTGTTGTGGAGTTTGAAGACATGATTCGAAGAGGTGTGGTTCCCCACTACCTTACTTTCCAGAGAATGACGGATGAGTTGACTAAACAGGGTGAGATTGCAATGGCACAGAAGTTGAAGAATTTGATGTCCTCTGTTCCTCATTCAACGAAATTGCCAAGCTCATACAGAAGAAATATCGATGCAGCCCGTGCAAGGAGAACATCAATAATTCAAAAGGCTGAAGTTATGTCCAACATACTAAAAACTTGTAACAATCCTAGAAAACTTGTCAAGCTCCGCAAATCTTCTGGCAGTGGTGTGAATAAAAAATTGAGGGGAGATAATTTGAAGGAAATAAGAAATGAACACAACCTCACGATTGCACAGAAAGATAGCATCAAATTGGCTTAACCTCTTCATGATTTTTGCTTGTAAAATTTGAGAATTCAAGCTGTCTTGACCTCCATTTTGAAAGCCATCTTGGATTGTTCTGTCAATGTTGCTCATGGTGTCATTTTCTTTTCTTTCAAACCATTTGTTAAGTCGTGTGAACTACGTTCTGCTAGTTGGTTACCATTATAAGATAGATGTAGATGAACACATGATATGAATGAAGCATCAAGGGAATGGAAATTAGCAAAGACCAATGCTCATAGATTCTACTATTAAAGACCTCAAGCTGTACCAATTGCATTGAGCTTAATATCACAGGTGGTTTGAACCAAGCATCATCTGCCATGAGGCTGATTTCGGCAAAGTCAATGAAGTGAACATCAGTCAGCAATTTTATAGAATTGTAAGGCTTCACATTTTTATCTTCTGCTTCAGTGTAAATTATGCTTTCTTATAATATGACAGCATTACATATTTACCATGGTGGTTCCTTTAAGGATGTATTTCCTTTCCTTTCTCAATATGAATGCTCTACCTTGCTTCTAATACTATGCATTGCATTATTTGCATAAATAATCTTCTTGTATACTTTTCTTTCCCTCTTGTAACCCTATTGTTCTCCCTTTAGCTTTTTAATTATCAATTTTCCCTTTGATTCAGCAATGGGGCTTGGCCATGTTGGACTGGCAATGGGTTAAATAACTGTATCAGTGACCCCAAAAATGGCCTTTATGAGATTTGAACCTAAGAGTCAATTATTTTTTTATAAAAATTCTTCACCCTCCTAGATTGCCTATTGGGTTTCTTTTTCTATAACTAGATTGGTTTCTACTCTTATAGCATGTACTGTAGATTTTAACAATCTTTTTATTTATAGTCCATTCCTTGATATAGGAAATTTATTTTAGGCCATATTTGGTGCACATTTTAATGTAGCATTCGAAATGGATTTTCCACTTGATGGATACAAGCTCACTCTTTTGGTCATATGGGTGGCTAGGAAATTTGACTTTTGGGATGTGCAAGTAGAGATGAGTTCTGACCAATAATGCACTGTGCATGTCATCTCCTGACGTGAAAATATAATGCATATTACTTTGTTTATGGATACAACTCCAAGAGTAATTGGAAATCCTTGTGAAGTGACCTAATTCTTTTAAAGCATTTATTTAATGGCCCTTGTCTTATCTTTGGTAATCTCAATTAATGCAGAGATGTTAATAAATTTGGTGCAAATGAAATCATAATAACGGGGATGGAGCAGTTCAATGATACTTGTTATGATTTAGAGGTGGTTGAAGATAAAGTTTTTGGTATCCATCTTTCTTGGGTGAACTGTAGCTTGGAAAACCCCATTCTTAGGTGCCTTGATCTCACCCTTGTCAACAATGATTGGATTTATGCTTTTCTTTCTTTTGAAGTATTTGTTCAAAGTCCTATTGTCTTGGATCACATCCCCTATGTGGTTAAGTTCAACTCTTTGCGAGGCTCTTGGGAAGAACTTTTTTCAAATGCTTAAATATTTAGAAATCACATCCATACCTTAGTACGCTGTTAAGTTTGGGATTGTGGCATTGAGGAACTCCTATGTTTGGTGTTGTGACCAAGCTAAAAATGCTAAAACATCAGCATAGAAAGCTTAAGAGGCAGCTATGATTGCATTTTTGAGAAAACAAATACAGCAAGAGAAGATTTGCTTTGGGTTGAAAAATCTAACAGGGATGGTCACTCTCAATCAGATTGGGAGCTTGGAAATTTGGAGTACAAGAATTTTTAGTCTTTACTCTCCACAGAGGAGTCATTTTTAAGGCAGAAATCAAGAGCAGTTTAATTTTCATTGCAGGACTGTAACTCAGGCTTTTTCTTTATATCTCTTAATTGAGGGACTACAGAAATGAGCTGTTTTCTTTATTGAATGAGGAAGTTGATTTTGTTTCTTCTTCCAAGCAAGTAAAGCTCTCATGATTAATTATTTATAGAAGCTCTTCAAGGAAATTTCTTCCTCTTTCGATACTTAAAAAATCTGATTTTTGTGAGAAGAGGGTTGAACCTTGTAGCTATAGATGAGTTAATTGCTTCTATTTTTGAGGAAGATGTGAAAAATGCAATATGGTTACTGGTGAAAGATAAAGCTCTTGGCCTTGATGGTTTGGTGCTATTTGGGATATTATTGGTAATGATGTATCAGTGGCCCTTGAGTTTTTTGCAACAAGAAATTTATTAAGGGAAGTAGATTTTACTCACCTTTCACTTGTGCCTAAGGTTGATAATCCATCATTTTTGTTAGATTTTTTACATATTGCTTGTTTCAACACCTTATATCGGTGTATCTCCAAAATTGTTGTTGATCATTTGAAAAGTAAAAAATACCATAACATTGAATTGGTGTTAAGGTGTATTTTTGTGCCATCCTTGGTGGATAAGGAACAAATGGCTTTTATTAAGCAAGAAGGATTGTTCATAATGTCTTAACAGTACAAGAACTTCTAAAGGCTATCATAAAGATGATAAAGGGGCTAAATGTGCTACAAGGTAGATTTTATGATGCCCTGATAAGATTTGATGGAGTTTCATTGGTAATCTTCTTGAATGCCTTGGTTTTCACCCTTGTTTACTTATGTGGGTGCATTACTACTCCTATATCTTCTATTGACATATTCTGGGAGTTAACTGGATACATTTCTCCCTTTTGGGGTCTTAGGCAAAGTGACCCTATTTCTCCTTACCTCTTTGTTCTTGTTATAGAGAATATTTTGGCTATTCTGTGGAAGAAAAGCTCTCTTGATGGTTTCAATTTCATTGGCGGTGGAAGAAGGAACATCTCATCCATTGATACTTTGTTTATGACTTGCTTATCTTTGTGAAAGGTAACCCTAACTCTGTTGTCTTAATTAAAGATGCTTTGGATAAATCTTATGCTTTCTTGGGCTTAAAGCCAACCTGTTAAAGGGCAACCAACTTTTTTTTTTTTTTAATGGCGTGGATTTTGCCATCCAAGAAGAGGTCACCAGTATATTGGGAATCAATTTGAGTTCTCTTCCCATATGCTATTTGGTCGTCTGTTCTACTTCAAAACTCTCTAAATCCATGTGTATGGTGATTGTTAACAAGGTGGCAGCTAGGATCAACCTGGATGAGTTTTTTTTTTTTTTTTTTTTACTGTGTGTGGCATCTGCAACTCATTAAGAGTATATTATTTTTTTCTATGAATCTATTAATCCTCTATTTTCACCAACCTAGTGTATCCTCTCTATCACTGGGATGAAATTCAAACAGTTTATATGGAATGGAAGCAATGTGGAAAAGGCAAAAGCGAAGGTGTGTTGGAGTGATGTAAGCTAAAAAGTGAGGGTGGTCATGGTGTTATAAATTTAATACTTTTGAACAAAGCCACCCAACTTAAACATATTTGCAATATTTGTTATGGAGACATTCTATGGCTTAGTTGTGTCGAATAAAAAATCCTTAAAAAGGTGTAATTGGTATATTAAAATCTTGAATGATTCATCTTGGGTTTGGAGGAAGATTCTACAATCAAGGCATCTTGCTTGTCAATTATTAATGTGGGAGTTTAGTGATGGAAATGCCATTTCCCTTTGGTGTGACTCTTGGTACCCTAATGGTCCTATAGTTAGTTGGCTTGGTAGGCGGAATTCACTGCAAGTTGGGTTGCCTAAAGAGACTTCTCTTTGTCTTTCATAAGTGGCAGTAACTGGGAATGGCTGAAAGGCGATGTTAGAGTTGTATCAACTCATCGCTGGAAATCTTAGGCTTAATTCCTCGATAATTTTCAAGCTGGTTTGGATTAAAAATCCAAGAAACTTTCTATCAAAATGGCCTACTAGTGAGAAAATTTTACCCAAGGTTGCGTGTTTCGGTCACTATTTGGAATAAGTCCACTTTGCCAAGACATTTGATAAGTTGTAATTTCACATTTATTTTAGAAGCATATTTTGAGCTTTAATGATGGTTTTTATGAATAATTATATGAAAATGGTACTTAATTAGTTTAATTATTGATTTCAGGTTTCAGAAGATGATTTGAGCCTAAAAGAAGGAATTTTGAGGATTTAGAGCAAGTTTTATTAAATGAAGGAATTTGGAAAATTGCAGTTCTACACAAGAGAGTACAAACTGGATCGTGTGGGAAATATAATGTAGCACACAAGATTCAACTCAAGTAATGCAGAGATTTTTGTGAGAAATAGAAGGGTATTCTATTTGCCACACGAGAGAACACAATTTGTATTCGGGTTTGTGTAGAAGTTGTTTTCGAGTGAAAAATATGCAATTTTCCAAAGTACGCAAACGGCAAGCTTGTTTTGAGATTTGTGTTGAAACAGAGACGTATCTTTTCATCCTTATCCAAACTTATTCTAAAAGATATTGCCAAAATATGTCCTATACTTCATCATAGTATATGTGAGAAGAAAATAAAGAGATAATGTCTTATCTTGATAAGGAAAACAAGAATTACAAGGGCTATAAATAAGGAAAGAAAGTCTACATTTATGAAGATCAAAGATTTGAAAAGATTTAAAGAAAATTTCAAAGAAAAGCATATCTATTGAAAAGGTACGACCAAGATATGAGTTATATATGCAAAAGTCTTTTTTAGAGTGGAGATATAAAGATAAAGATTTGAGAAGATTTGAAGAGATTCCATTTTTAACCTATAAATAAGTGGTTCATCTATGCTGTAGGAGGGGGAGAGAGAAGGGTTTTAAAGATATAGGGTTTTTGTGAAAAGGAATAAATGTTATTTTTGATATATTCTTAATAAAACTTTTAACAATACATAGGTATTTATATACGTACAAGAGGTATAACTCTACCAACTCTACTAAATTACTACCAACTCTACCTACTTTACATACAATTACACTCCCCTCAAGCTGGAGCATACAAATCATATGCACCAAGCTTGTTACAAATATATTCAATACGAGAACCTCTTAAAGATTTAGTCAATATATCTGCAAACTGATTATTTGAATTAACATGACTAGTGAAGATGCAACCAGATAAGATCTTTTCTCGGATGAAGTGACAATCATCTCTATATGCTTAGTTTCTCATGAAAAATGGATTGGAAGCTATATGTAATGCAGCCTGGTTATCAAAATTAGCTCCATTTGTGAAGTTTCACAAAATTTTAATTCAAGCAACTGTTTCAACCAAATCAATTCACAAGTTGCCAAAGCCATGGCACGATATTCTGCTTCTGCACTTGATCTAGCAACAACATTTGTTTCTTACTTTTCCAAGATACCAGGTTGCCTCCAAAAGAATACAATAGATGTAGATCGTCTATCAGATGGAGAACCTGCCCAATCAGCATCAGAATATCCAACCACTTTAGAGTGACCATGATCCTCATATAATAAACTTTAAGGAGCATTTTTCATATATCTAAGAATTTGATCACTGCATTCCAATGACTAGTGCAAGGAGACTGAAGAAACTGACTGACAAACTAACTGCAAAACATATATCAGGTCGAGTAATAGTAAGATAATTGAGTCTTCCAACCAAACGACGATATCTCCCTGGATCTTCAAAAGGCTTCCTGTCCTGGTGACAACTTCACATTGGGATCCATAGGAGAATCCACAGGCTTGCAATTAAGCATCCTGTTTCTTCCAGTATATCTAAGACATATTTTCTTTGAGAGAGGACTATACCAGAACTGGATTGAGCAACTTCTATGCCAAGAAAGTATCTTAACAAGCAGATCCTTAGTTTGAAAATGTTTGAAAAGATGTGCCTTCAATTGAGTAATACCATGCTGATCATTACCAGTTATGACAATATCATCTACATACACTATTAAGTATATGCATTTTCCTTCAGATGTGTTTATAGAAAACTGAGTGATCAGATGTACTACGAATCATTCCAAACTCCATTACAACAGTACTGAACCGACTAAACCAGGCACGTGGAGATTGTTTCAAACCATAAAGTGAACGGCGAAGTTTACATACCAGATTAGACTCCCCTGAGCAACAAAGCCAGGCGGTTGCTCCATATAAATCTCCTCCTGGAGTTCACCATGAAGAAAAGCATTCTTAATATCCAATTGGTACAAGGGCCAATGGCGCATAGCTGCAATGGAGATAAACAAACGAACAGAGGACATCTTAGCAACGGAGAGAATGTGTCACCATAGTCCAAACCATACACCTGAGTATAACCTTGGCAACCAACGAGCTTTGAGCCGATCAACTTTACCATCAGGACCGACCTTAATAGAATAAACCCATCGACATCCAACAAGAGACTTACGGGAGGCAAAGGAACTAAATCCCAAGTACCATTGGCATGTAAAGCAGTCATCTCATCTACCATTGCCTGGGTCCACCCTGGATCTGAAAGAGCCTCACTCACATTCTTAGGAACAGAAATGGAGATAGAGATGAAACAACGGTACAATAAGATGGAGATAACCGATGATAGCTAAGACAATTATAAAGTGGGTGAGGATTACGAGTAGTACGGTTACCTTTTCTGATGGCAAGAGGAAGATCGTTGTCCGGTAGGTCCTCAGTAGGTGGAGACGTTGGAATAGAAGATGAGTCAACAGGAGCCTCTGAAACAGGTGGGATATCTGATGTAGGAGAGAGCGTCGATGGTAAACCTGAAATGGTGGAGGGGAAGGAATAGACTCAGAGACAACGGGAATAGACTCAGGAAGAACTAACTGAGAGGGAATAGGTAAAACCTCCGACAAAGGAGTCTCAGATGAAGAGATGGAATAAAAAGAAGATGATTCAAAAAATGTTACATCAGGGGACAAATAATAACGACGAGTAGTGGGTGAATAACACTTGTAACCTTTTTGATGTTTGGAGTAACCAAGGAAAACAGCCTTAATAGAACGCGCTGATAACTTATCCTGACCAGGAGCCATATTGTGAACAAAACATGTACAACCAAAAACACGTAGAGGAAGCACATACAAAGGTTGATCTGGAAATAAGATCGTGTGAGGAATTTTGTGCTGAAGAACAGATGAGGGCATTCTATTAATGAGATAACAAGCAGTGAGAACAGCATCAGCCCAAAAACGAGTAGGCACATGGTGATGTAAAAGAAGTGTGGCGAGCAGTTTCAATGAGATGCCTATTTTTACGCTCAGCAACTCCATTCTGTTGAGGTGTGTAACACAAGAGGACTGATGTAAAATGCCATGAGAAGATAGAAACTCAGTAAATTGAGCAGAAAAGTATTCAGGAGCATTATCACTGCGCAAAATTTGTATAGAAGCATTGAATTGTGTTTTAAGTTCAGCACAAAATGATTCAAAAATTGAAAATATCTCAGAACGACTTTTCATTAAATATAACCAAGTACAGCGCGAATAGTCATCAATAAAAGTAACAAAGTATTGATGACCCAAAACAGACACGACTCGACTAGGCAAATATCAGAATGAACTACAGCAAAAGGAGAGGTAGCCCGATTATTGACCCTCTTAGGAAATGAAGTTCTAGACTGTTTCCCAAGTTGACAAGACTCACAATCCAAAGAAGACAATTGAGAAAAATGAGGAACATCTTCTGAAATTTTGAGAGACTGGGATGACCCAAACGATTATGGAGAAGAGTTGGAGAGACTGTAGCAGAACATGCCAGATGAGAAGCCGAAGGGTTGGTGAGGTAGTAAAGCCCCTGTGACTCACATCTGTGCCAATCGTGTCCGTACTGAGATCCTGAAAAACAAAGAATGAGGATCAAATTTAATAGAGCAGTTTAGAGCACGGGTGACTTTACTAACAGAGATAAGATTAAACGGACAATGTGGAATGTAAAGAACATGTTTCAAAGGCACAGATGGTAAGGGTTGTGCACTTCCCACAGCTTCAGGTACTGCATGTGAACCATTTGCTACAGTAACAGAAGATAATGGTGTAGACTTTAAGAAATGAGAAAACAAATGAGGATTACCAGAAATGTGTTCAGAAGCACCAGAATCAATCACCCATGGACCTAAAGTAGAAGACTGAGTGAGACATGCAACAGAATTACCAGTGTGAGCAAAGGAAGCAGGAGAGATGAAGACTGCTGTGAAGCCTGATACTGTAAATAATTCTCAAGATCAGCTCCAGTGAGAAGTAGAGATTCAGGATGTTGTGCAGTCGAAGAGGCAGGATTGGTCTGAATGATATTAGCTCGTGGAGGACGTCCATGCAATTTGAAACATTTTTCCCTGGTATGACCCCAACGATGGCAGTAGGTACACTTAGGACGAGTTCCCTTAACACTCCCACGATCTTCACCTGGTCCTTCTCTGTTAGTCATGTGATTTTGAGAAGTACTTTGAGAAACTAGAGCTGAATTATCCGGAGAAGAAAAACCAGGTAGAGGTGCATTAGGAATTGATGAGGTACGAAGAAGTCGAGAGAAAACTTCATCCATAGATGGAATCGTAGGACTAGCCAATATCTGATCACGAATGGAAGTAAGATCGGGACCAAGTGTAGCAAGGATGCAAACCATGAAAAATTTGTCTCTTTGAGCTAAATCATCTTGGAGAGACTGACCGGGAGGAAGTAAAGAATTGTACTCAGCTTTTAGAGATGCCCATCTGCCAAGAAAATCAGTAATTGACATACCTGTTTGTCTCAGATTAAGCAGATTAGATATAACTGAGTACAAACGTGAATATCATTTGTATAAAGTCTCTTTGCCTGAGTCCAAACATCATAGCAAGTTGAGTAATGGCTGTAAATTGGATGAAGAGATGGATCGATGGACTGCCACAAAAGACTTAGCAAAGAGCATCAACTCTTATCCATTGATCATTATCCTTCTTCGGATCCTTCGTTACATCATCCAATATAGTGGTCAAATGGTCTTGTAAACCTTGACCGATGCACCATAAGTTCACAGCTTTAGACCAAGATATGTAATTTGAATTTCCCAGCAATTTCTCAGTTGCAATGGCAGGAGATGGAGATAAGACACTTGAAAAAGGAGTAGTTTTCAAGGGAGAAGAATCAGCAGCATGGAGAATAACCTGGAGAAAGGAAAAACCAACAGCAAACGGCAGCGGATGGCGTTGAACAGTGGTACGGTGAACAGTGCGCGATGAACAGTACGGCGTGAACAGTGCTCTCGGTGAACAGTACTGGCGATGAACAGTGATGCGTGAACAGCGGTGAACAGTATCGTGAAACAGTATGCAATGAACAGTCGCGTGAACAGTGACGCGATGAACAGTGCGCGCGTTCCGGAGGTGAGCTTCCTGGGCTTGGTCGTCGGAGAAGAGAGAAACACGACGACGGAATCAAATGTGAAATTCAACACCAGGAAGAAAAGATCCCAGACGAACAAGAAAATTAGGGTTTTTTTTTTTTTTTTTTTTTTTTTTTTTTTTTTAAATTTGTCAAAATTAGGGTTTATGTTTAGGGTTGTGTTTAGGCTCTGATACCATGTGAAAAAGGAATAAAATGTATATTTTTGATATATTCTTAATAAAACATTTACACAATACTATTATTTATAATACGTATAACTTACCAACTCTACCTACCAACTCTACCTACCAACTCTACCTACTTTACATACAACTCTACAGTTTTATTACTTTTAGTGCTTTGATTGTTTTATCTATGGAAGAATAGAGAATTATTACTCTAATCTTAGAAAAATCCTACTTTTTTATGTAACTGGGATTTATTAGTTTTCAATGATAGATTTATTTTTCTTGAATTCATCTATGTGTTCTTATTACTGTTAAATTGATATTTATTGGTGTATTGATTTAATCATTAGATTTTATGCAGGTTGATTGAGAAATTGTTTATGTGAATAGATCTTTCATAGGTAAAGAGAGTTGCATGCACACCTAGAGATAGGTACCATAATTCTTCCATATTAAAATTAAAGTTTAGAGTTAGGTTTTATTTCTAATAAGGGATTCTTTGTTCTTTAATGCGATTTCTAGATTATTGTTTATTGAAAAAGATTTCAATAGATAGGTTTGGGGTTTAGTAGTCTTGAGGAAGATATTAAACTAAATTAGAAATCTTGTGGTTTAAGATGAGTAATCTATGAATTGAAATTATTTTTTAGGATTAAAGTTACGTGATAAGTAATTGTGATTCGAAGAGTTAAAGTAAGTTGTGAGTTTGATATTTTAAACAAAAGTAATCTTGAAATTTGATTGATTATCTATAATTAATTAATTGCTAATAATTGAGATAATTGATATTTTTAGGTTAGATAATAGGATTAAGATGATTACTAGTAATTGAAAGAGATCCTTGGGGAACGGTATTTGATATTAATTGCTATACTATATTTTGATTGGTATACTTACCATTTAGGGTGATCATATGATAGTGTATATATTGGATTTTAATTTGATCACGATTTTAATCAACATGTTTTCATTTTGTGGCTTATTGCGATAGAAAGCTATACAATATGTATAGAATTTTGTCATAGGGAATTACTCCAGTTGCTGCTATCTTTATACAAGAGAAGAGGAAAATCACGAGCATCTCTTCTGCAAGTGTGAATTCTCTAAAAAAGTGGGGTTGGGAATTAAGCGGTTTTTGAATAGGACAAGTTTCAGGGCCACTTTTTATGCTTTATATGGTTGCCAAGTTAGGCAGATTTTAGGAAGTGAATCTTTGGAGAGCTCTGGCTATTGTTTGCTTCTACATTTGGCAAGAAATACTAATGGGCCTTTTTTTAACCACTTGACCCAAAAGTTACTAACTAATGTTGACATTGTATTTACTAATTAGCCTTATAATGGGGACCATGCACATATGGGGTATCGCAAAACCATCTCCACATTTGTAGCATTTGTTCCTGAGCAGGGGTACTTTCTAGGGTAATTGTGCTAATTACCAAAAAAAGATAGGAAGATATATCTTAGAGAGGAATCCTATCTTTCTTGGTCAAATGCCTTTGCCATGTAGATCATCTTGGTTATGGTTTTAGTAATCAATACTAGCTCAGGATGTGTCCTTCTAGTTATGTTTCTCAATTGAATAAGTACTTTCAAGTGATTAATTGGCTATTTGCTGATATCTTTCTAGCTTAAAGCCTTCACATGCCTTTTCCTTCTTTTCCTGGCCATGAGATTCCTATCCTTGGTCAAGTGCCATTGCTATACAAATTACCTTGGTTATGGCTTTAGAAATAATTGTGCAGATGATCTCAAGGTTTATCCTTCTACTTTTGTTTCTTAATCATATGGAAGTACTTTCACGTGATGTATTTTGCTGCATCCTGATACCTCTCTAGCTTAAGGCCTTCTTGTGTTACACTGTGCTTGGCAGTTTTAGATATAAGGGAAATGGGCAGAAATGGGAGGAAAAGAAAATAAAAGTGGAAATGAAGTAAATTGTTTTTTATTTAGGCTTTAGTAATATAAAAAGGAAATTGGTGGCAACGTTTCTATTTCTGTTATTTAGTTTGTCTCAGAAAAGAAATGAAGGAAAAGGAATTAGTGTTGAATAAATTACCCTTATTTTATTTTTAATGAACATTGTTAAAAAGGGAAAGTCTGTAATTGCCTCTCATTTTCATCCATTTCTCTCTAATTTTGGAGCAAAAACAAGTGGGCTATAAAGTGGAAATGTTTCCACTCATTTTAAGATGATCTTTTTCCTATTGCTAGCCATGGGAAATCTATGTTGTAAAATCTAAAATGGAATTTAGTTGGCAATGGCAAATGACAAATTAGCATTTAGCAAACTCCTTATTTTGACATTCCATAACTGACAAATAATTTGAAACCTTTATAGAAATTCTTTTGTTGAGTCTATTAAAAATGGTAGTAGTTAAAGTTGCTTACAATTTGTTGAGGACTTTCCGTTTTTTCTTTGTTTTAGAAATGCTTCAAGTGTTTTGTATTCACCATATATGTGACTATGCATGAAATATTACTACAAATTTACAACTATGGTGCACCAAATAATAGAATTCTCAATAATAGCTATGAACTGGATGATTAAATGGTCATTAAGTGCTTATGTTGATTTTTATCATGTAATTTAAATCAAGGTTATTTACTCAATGACTATCACATATTTGTGAAAATTGTCTTTGCTTACAATACTCTGATCTTGTATAATGACTAAATAGTTTGCAGTGCTTCACTGGTGGTTGTGTCATCTAAAATTCTTCTCTCTTATAGATATATTCAATATCTCTTGCTTTATAGATTGAGTTCCTCTATTTGAGCTTGCCAATTGTTTCTCATGCTCTTTTTTTCCTTCCAGTCATGTGCCTGTGTGAAAACAGGATACTAAGTCACAGCACTACTCAGATCTCTCTTCTGCATAGCACTCAAAATATGCATTTCTGGCATGTTTACTCTCTGTAATACTTACTTTTCTCTCATCAGCTTCTGGCATGCATAGACAGTTGGATTTAGCCTGAACAATTATGCTCGTCATGAGGAAATCTTGGCTAAAATAGATGGAGTACTTAACAGGAAACTGAGTTATAATTTAGAGCAGACCTCCATGATAGTTGCTCTCGGACATTTAATTGTTGACAAATGTATATTCATGTAGCCCAATGTACTTTTAGGATACATGACATTTCCACATGTTTTTGTTATTAATTTGGACTACAACTTGGTGGTGAACTTTATTAGCATTTGCCTTTCGTTTGTTGTCGAGTAAGATGTATAAATGTGCACAACATTCTGCCTTTGCTTTCATGCATATATGGTAGAGCCACTTTCTAGAGAGAAAAAGATATGTCAATTGGGAATTTCCCTCTAGCATGCTCATGATGAAGCTAGATCCTCTACATAATCTTTTTTTTTTTTTTAATTTTTAAATTTTTATGTCATAACTTAGATGATGCTATGAGACACGTATAGTTGTTGAATACACATTTTTATTGGGAACAAAACAAGCATGAATTGAGAATCTAATCCCATGACAGATACTCTTGACAATTGACATGGATAGATGGACTGATGGTCCTTGTGGGAATAGGAACTTGTGGGGTTTTTAAGGAAGCCACCTATTGCTTGCACGCTGCGCTTTGATTCCTTTACTTATAAGCAGAATGAAGTTTCTCTTTGCCGATGCTATTTTTAGTTGTTTATATACTGTCACTTGCAAAGGAAGGAAGAAGAAGAGGAAAAAGAGGTCTATATTATTAGTTGTCTTTTTTTAAGAATTTCTGTAGGATGAGACCGGAGATAAAGGGAAACTCTCCCCCTCCTAGTAGAAGTGGTTGAATGGCGATAGCGAATTATTGGTGGGGCCTAGTTCATTGAAAAAAAAATAATAATGGTCACCTCACTGACTTACTATTAGATGCTTGCTCTTCTTTGTGAGGGATTAAAAAAATAGAAAGTTTAGCAGATTGGTGCATCCGAAACACAATCATGTATGAAATGTTGAAAAATTGTGGATCATACAAATTAAATGTTTGTGGAATCTGACGACAGCATTTCAAGGATTATACAATGAAGCTTTCTAGGGTTATGATGTTGACATTTGGTGCCTTAATGTTGGTTTATGAATTTTTGGATGTTTTGGATAACACACTAGTTTATTTGTCAATGGCAGTGTTGGTGAGAGACCCATTATTATTGTAGATTTGTTGACAAAGGGTTCATTTTCCTGTGGGTTTTTTGCGCATGATTGAACTGGAAGTGGCCATGTTTGCCTTCACCATCACTTTATTTGATTAGTGAGGCCTTACTTGTTCTGAGTGTTCTGCTGGCCGTACGTTTAATATATTTGAAATCTTACTTTACATGATCAAGTAATTATCCGCCGAAGAAAAAAATTCACCCGTGCTTCTTGAAAAATATTCAATACGTAGTTGCACACCATTTGATCTTCCGATCATATTTTGATACATAGAAGAGATAGTGGTATAGGTTTTTTAAATAACTATCATTCGTGATTTATGAACATGATTACTTATCAAAATATGAGTGTTAAAAGCATATATCATCCACGAATACAAATATTTACTAGAAATTTTATAGTCTTGACATTAATTTTGATGGGATTATAGTTTTCTATTTAACAACTTAAAACTTAAATTTATATTAATTGTATTATTAAAATAATTAATATTTTAATTATTATGTATATTTTAATGATTCGATGATTGACTGAATAATTCTATCTTCCATAGTTCATATGTTTAAATATAACGAGTAATTACAAATAACATTTAAACACATATTAGTTATAAATGGCAGTTTTTTGAGAAAGTCACATTCATTTTTCGTCCGTGTTAAAAATTTTTGCTATTTATTCTCCACTTATCTATGCATATGGTGTGGCCGCATGGCAAGTTTTTTCCGTCACGCGGTTCTGTAGACATGCGTTGATATGCTTTTGTTGGTCTTTTCTTGGATTTCGTTTAAAATGTTGTCTTCATTGGAAAATGTTTTCCCGAAAACGAACTTAATTACAATATGGTTATGCTAGCACCTGCAACTTGTAGAAAAATGCATACTAGTGCCTTAACGAATAGATTTTTTTTTTTTTTTTTCCCTTCTTCTACATCCGTTTATAGGCAAGTAAATTAAGCTAAATTATATTCACCACGTATGCATCCTTTATAAAATATGGGAATTTCTGTGGTGCGTTGTAGTTTTAAAGGGATTAGTCCCGCTAGACAATTAAAAAGCTTAGGTTAACTATAATAATGATAGATTTTTAATATTTTTTTTACATTAATTATTTTATAATCAATTTAATAGTAAAAAATATGGGCTGAATTATCCCATCATGTAACTATAGAAGTTCCCGATAAAATATATCAACGCTTTTTTTCTTTCAACATTACAACATATAATCTTCTAAAAGAATCAAATATCAGCATTTAATTTTCATTAAATAGAATAAATACCTACTAAAAATATTTTCCATATATTTTATAAAGTTTTATAAAGTACTAAAAATGTAATTTACTTAAAAAATTAAATAAAGGACGTGACTGATACCCATAACATAGCACTCCCTTTCAAACCTTGTCATATTTTCTTTGGTAGAAGCAAATAGCAGGTTAGACGGGTTCAACACGGAAATAGGTTATAGGTATAGGTTATGTTATTTTTTTGACATAAGGTAAAATAGGGTCAACATGCGGTCCTAATTTTTCTAGATGCATCGTAAAATTCAATGTAATGGTTAGTCAACGGGTGCTACTGTCAATTGTCATTGTCCGTAATAAAAGCAAACGTCCTTTACCGTTTCCTAAGAAGGAATTTTAAGTAAATAATCCCAATGAATCAGATTCCTTGAATGGACTTAAAAATATTGATGAGATGAGAGGGATGGTGATGACTTTGTTCCCAAAATTTGTTTTGATTGCGTTGAAGACGAAAGATACTCATCAACAACTGGGAATGTTTGTGGGTTTTGGCTTAAAAAGGAAAGAGAAATAAAAAAGAAAAAAGAAAAAGAAAATGTCTCGGTTAATAATTTCCTATTTTATTTTATTTTATTCTTTTCTATAGAATTTTTCTATTAAAAATTAATTTTCTTTAATCAAGCTATAACAAGGTAACTAGGTTTGAGTGGAGTTGTTTCTGTAGTTGGGAGGTAACTTATGGGCGCCGGCTGCCAGCTCCAATTTATATTTATATATATTTTAAATTCCCTTTCCCCTTTATTTTTCTATCATTATTTACCACTTAATAATTAATAATTAAAAACTAGATTATTCAAATGTTAAAAAGAAATCCGCAATATGTTTTCCGCATCACGAAGATACCATTAAAATGTAACAGATAAAACAATAAATTTCTCAATTTTTTTTAATCTGGAAAATAGAATATATATATCTACTGATATATATATTTATAATATATATATATATATTTAATGTAGCCATGGTTTCATTCTAATTAAACATCTCGATGGCAAGCCTATGTCATCAGCCAGGAAATGCTCACCTCCTAGATCGTCCATGCAGAATTCAATCATGCAATGTCGTTTGCTTGCATTTTAGATGATGAGCCAGCCATCTTTCTCAATCTTTCCTGGCTTCACTACAAACCAATCATTCTTAGAAGGAGCATCATTTAGGCGTTGTTACAATCCCTCTTATGATTGGGAGACTCAATTATCTAATTGTTTTCTATTAGAACTTGGATTTGATTTATGTGCACTTGTGGGATTAACGTATAAAGACATGTGGACAAACATGCAATTAAGTAAAAAGTTATCGTATGTTTATTACAAATAAATTATATTATTTGGTCATATTATTGGTGATCAATTGATAATATTATAGTGAGGCCACACCATCTTATGTTAGTATGGAGTTATAATATATACATATTTTATAGTGTAGATACTCTAGGGTAGTATTGAAATAGATGGGCTCTTTTAATAGTTTAGCCAATTGGTTTTATGCTAGGGTTATGATCCATAGCTGCATGTGTACTATATTAACATATTTATGAAAGCTTTCATAAATAACTTTTATTTTATTTTATTTTCTCTTATTCTCTTATTCTATAGAGTTTTCACATTACTCATAAAAATGAGTTTGTGCACACAACAGCTAGAAGATCGTCCGTCCTTTTTGGAATTGCTATGATCCAATGGAATAAGTTACACTTCCGCTTTATTTTGTGTCCCAATTTTCACACATGTTGATCTTATTGTTCTTAGAGTAGAGATTTAGTTTTGATTAAAATCCCAACAAATGGTATCAAAACTAATATGTGTGAAATTAGCCTTGTTTGGCACTAAATTTTTCGATATATGCACTATCATGATTTAGTGATATATAAAGTTTTATATTTAAAGATCAAAAGCAATTAGCCTAAGATATATTTATTGCTAATTTCAAGAATTAGGGTTTCAAGGAGTAACTATAAAAGGTTTATTGACTTCCGTAGATCTAATCCTTTTAATTAGAATTTTGTCAGATTTAGAATTTAATCTAAACGAAAAAGGATTGATGTTTGTCTTTTGAATGGATTCAAATTTTTGTTTGACTCGAAAAGGAAATTCAAATTACATGATGTAAAATTTGTCCATTAGTCAATAGTTCAAATTCATTTCACTAAATGCTGTCTTTTATCATACTCCATACAGTGCAAGATTGTAAAATTATATTATGAATTGGATTTAGTTTGTTTATTGATGCAATCTATTCACCGAATTCTGAAAACAGTTAGGTGATTACTCTGGATCCAATAATGGACGATGTGATTGTTATAATATATATTGTCTATCAGTGTTGATTTTAATTAATAAAGAAGATTTAGATTTTGTTTATTTGTGATTACTTGTGCAATGAATTCTTGGTTTTGAAGGATTTTTTTTTTATGAATTTTCCACGAATGGATTTCTGATGAAATTTCCATGTTCATCTAATGCTATAACAAATATGTGAGATTAATAACCTTTAACTAGTACGAGGATGTGAGTGTGTGTGTGAATAAGCCTTTTTAAGAAGCTGCATAATAAATTGGTAGATGCAATTTTCAATAAGAACGGACAAGTTATTGCTCTCTTCCATAAAAGGCAAGAAAAAGGTTTGGTGATTAATTTGATAATTGACTTGTTTGCTCTTGTAGCTATATGAATAATTTAGGTAACCCAACTATTTATTTTATATGGTTTCCTATATTGTTTCAAGATATGGATTTAATTAAATAAAATTGTTCGTAATATTGTGCAATATCATATTAGAAGGATTTGAATATTCCTTACAATATTGTGTTGTTATTTTTAAGGAATATATATATATAATATATATAAACTTATAATGACATAAAGTTGCTCTTGTGAATATGTTTTGATAATTTCAAATTGGTTGAAGTGAATATTTTCATGAATATTATCCTTTGAAATTGTCTAAGTAAAGAAATTCTATAGAGCATGTCTGGTAGTATATCTAATAGGTTGAAATGGCACATCACCAAAGTGAGCTTTCCCATGGAAACCATTAGGTGGAAACTACTGAGATGTTGTAATTGCAAGTTATATGCGGGTGGTAATCAGCCCAAAGGAAGGTTCCTACCATCAGGCTAAAGCTTGCAATCACATGTGGTGATAAGCTCTAGTGATTGTTACGTGTTTATTATGAGTGTTCGTTAGCCCAAAGGAAGGCTAACACTTCCCTAGGACTTATTGCTTAAGCTTGATCACTACAACAAGAAAATCATTGTAACCTAACTCTTTGTCCAAAGACTAGACTCATTGTTGTGCTGGATTTCTTGCAATGGGGTAGTCATTATAAATTTTGACCCTTTTTTCCCATTTGTTTTATGTCTGAGTATATGAAAGGCAAGTCGTGATGCCGTCCTTTAAGTAAGGATAAGGCTATTATAAAATTTTCAAACTTCTTATAACTTATATTTCCATGGACATCACAAAACCATGTGGTTTACACTACTATATTATTCAAAGCGAATATGGTTTACTTAACCTATAATAGTGTCTTACTAATATAGACTTTGTACAAACCATAAAAGTTTTAAAGATAACTTTTGTATAGCAACCTATAATCTCAAGCTGTTTTCAACGATTAGATCTTCTAAGCAGGTAGTTGGAACTCTCAATGCAATTTCCGAAACCCCTCTTAACAGCATCAAGCATAATCTTCAGTACCTGAGGTTAGAAACACTAACCCCTCAGTTCTTTTGGACTAAGTGAGTATAAAAGCCCATAAAATAAATAATAGAAAGGTACAATTTATTGAAATTTGAAATTTAATATGCAACCGTATGTCATGCTAATGCACGTGACATGTACTAGCTAGTATCTTAACCGAGCAGAGCAGCCCTTAGGCGACTCAAAAGCAGTATTTCACTGCTTAACTGAGCAGAGCGGCATGATGCGGCTCTAAAATAAACCGAGCAAGAATCAACCCAAAGGGATTTGGATTCCTAAATCCGAGCAGAATCCAAAGATTCAATAACCGAGCAAGTGGCCTATAGGCGACTTAAAATTCGAGCAAGCGGCCGTAGGCAGCTTAAATCGAGCAATGCAATTCTATATGCATTAAATCAAGCTTATAATTCGAGATTTATGAGAAAACCAAGCTATATCAAATCATGACCCTGAGGTCCATATGTTAAAAATCGATCTCTTGAAATATGGCCCTTGGGCCCTTTTGTGCCGTGTCATGCCATGAATGCAATATTTCAGTCACCATTAACCACTCAAGAATTGAACATATATTCCAAGTAATAGAATCATGACATAACAATCAATTCGTGCAATCATATAGATTAAACATAGACAATAAATATACTCACATCACCAACAATTAGCTCACATATCGAGTATCAACAAAGTAACCACATAAACAATAAGTTCATCATATCATGTGACCTACTTAAGTAAAGTCACATTGATATAAAAACAACAAGTGGGTGGCCTACAGTCTTTCGACCATTCCGCATAACAAGCATTAAGCAAGGGGTACTCACCTGATATACCGAATCCTTTAACCCATGTGTTCACCAGATTCTATATGTACTTTAATAAGTTAGTATAAAAATATAGTAATTTAGTACCATAAGATTTTAATAAATCATAATTTCTTTGTTTCTGTTTCTCACAAAATTATGACCAAGGTAAAAATTATTATCATGGTTTAGATATTCTCTTAAAACCGATGGTAACTTATCACCACTAAATATTAAATGTTATGAAATATTCCAAGGTCTCCCATACGTACATTAGTATTTGTAACTATAATATGAATGTTCGTATATATATATAATCATATAAAGGACATACTGAATATGTTTACATATAGAAAACAAGTTTAATACATATATGTTCTTGTGTGTACTTCACATACAAATTGGAAAAACACTTTATATATATATATATATATATATATTCAAGTGAAGCTACGTGAAACAATATATCCGTCTTTCTTGCCGCAACTAGTCAGTGGAGATTTAGTTCTTATAATCTTCTCTGATGTATCCTTATAATATTTATAAGTATGTATTCTTGCTTTTAAGCCACTTATTATTTAACTAAAGTCGGAATAATTATAATAACTAAAAAAATATCCTTTGAAATCCGCATATGTATATAGACATGATTACGTAGTAAATTAGAACATTAAAAATATTATGTATATGGACATTTCATATCTAACTGGTATGTAAATTTTCCTGAAACCTATTCAGTTAGTACATATACCTCTAGTTCATATTCTTCCAATAACATCTCGGAACTTAATAGTTTTAACTTTAAGCTTTGGAAACAAAAGGCCACGATTCATTTGGGTTGCATTGATTTGGACTTGGCACTCAGGATCCTACTAAGCTTATAGGAGAGAGTAATCCCGAACAACGGAAGGAAATAACACAATGGGAATGGTCAAATCGCCTTAGTTTGATGATCAGGAAGAGTGTAATACTAGAAACTTTCCTTGGAACTTTGATAGAAGAGTAAAGTGCAGTGAAGTTTCTTAAGCAATTATCACAATGCTTTGTGAAAAGCTATAAGGTGGAAATCATTACGCTTTTGTATAAATTGGTCTCCATAAAGTGTGATGGCTGAAGAAACATAAAGGGATACATTCTTGAGATGTCTCATATATTATGAAATCTGAGATCACTACATTTAGAGCTTCTTAATGAAGTAGTAGTGTATTTTGCTTTGATGTCCTTACCTCCTCATTTTGGTCATTTTGAAGCGAGTTATAATTGTCTGAAGAATAAAAAAAGGACAATTAATGAGCTTATATCTCATTTGGTACAAGTGGAGGTAAGGATGAGGAAAAAGAAGATTGAGAGTGCTAGTTTTGTTTCTATCTTTAAGGGTTCCAAGAAAAGAAAAGGAAAATTAGCTGTGGATGATTTAGCGAAGAAAAATCATAAGTTTAAGGACATAAATTGTTTTTTCTATAAGGATCCCTCTCATGTAAAGAAGGACTACCCTAATTATCGCGTTGGATGCATAAAGAAAAGGGTAGGAGCCAAGAGAGCTAAGAAAGTCTTAGAACTAATACATATAGATATATCTGGGTTATTTCCTACAGCTTCATGAAATGGTCAACAATACTTTACTATGTTCACAGATGATTACTCTCGTTATGGTTACATACATTTAATTAATGAGAGATCGTAGACTTTAGACATGTTCAAAACTTTTAAGGCCAAAGTTCAAAATCAACAAGACAAAAGGATTAAATCTGTTAGATCTTACCGAGGAGGTGAATATTATGGTAGAAATGATGGTTCATGTGAACAATGTATATGGCCATTTGAAAAATTCCAAGAGGAATGTGGTAGTGTTCCTTAGTATACCATGCTTAGTTTGTCTAGCTTGAATGGGATAGCTAATAGATAAAATAAGACCCTTTAAAGATATGGCAAGAAGTATGATTAGTCATACAAAATTATCAGACTCATTTTGGGGTGAAGCATTCAAGACTACAGCCTATATTCTCAATAGAGTACCAACTAAAGTGACAATTAAAACCCCATAGGAGTTATGGATAGGTAAGAAACCAACCTTTAATCACCTAAGGCTTTGGGAATGTCCAACTGAATCTAGGCCTTATAGGCTTAATGAAAAGAAATTGGACTAATAAACCATTAGCTATCACTTTATTGGTTACACCGAGAGGTCATGGGGTTATAAATTGTATGATCCCCTAAACAGAACAATCTTTGAAATGGGAAATGCATAATTCTTTGATGATGCTGAGGTTAAAGAGGAATATAAGGTAAAGAACTTTGTCTTTGAAGAGGAACATACTACATTACCCATTGTTTAAGCTCCAAGTTAGGAGCATAGTGCTGAACAATAATATTTTTCTCTTCTTTTGGTTGTTTCAACACCAAATTAGAATTGTACTTCTACTAAGGTCCAAGAACATTTTGATAACATTGTTCCTCTTCCCCTAGCTATTCAATAACCTCAAGAACCAGTGCTTTTGAGGAGGTCCATTAAAGAATAGAGAAGTGCAATATTAGATGATTATATTTTATTTCTTATTGAACATCAGGAAATCATTGGCTCACCCGATCACTTTCTATGAAGTCATTGAAAGTTTGAATGCTCGTAAATAGATTGATGCCATAAATAAGGAGTTGAAACCTATGAAGGACAATGATGTTTAGGATCTTCTCCCATTGCCAAATGGCATGAGGCCTATTGGGTGTAAATGGGTTTTCAAAAAAAAAAAACGGGACTCACAACACAATGTGGAAAGATATAAAGCATGTCTTGTCACTAAAGGTTACACGCAACATGAAGGCATCAATTAGAAAGGGACTTTCTCTTTAGTTTCTTTGAAAGACTCTTTAAGGATAATTTTAGCATTAGTGGTGCATTTATATTTAGAGCTTCATCAAGTAGATGTTAAGATAACATTTCTCAATGGAAACCTTGACGAAATGATTTATATGATGTATCCTAAGAGTCCGAATGACAATTATTCTAAACAAATGGTTTGCAAACTGAGGAAATCCATCTATGGGCTCAAACAAGTTTCTTGTTAATGGTACCAAAGATTTCATCAAGTGTACTATCATTTGGTTTTGAGGTAAATACAGTTGATGATTGTGTGTATCACAAGTTTTGTAGGAGTAAATACATTTTCTTAACATTATTTATGGATGACATTTTGCTTGTAAGTAGCAACACAAGTTTGTTGTTAGAGACTAAAAGTTTTCTTTTAGAAAACTTTGAAATGAAGGATCTTGGTGAGACTTCTTTTATATTATAAATTTAAATTCACCGAGATCGTTCTCGTAGAATCCTAGGATTATCACAAAAGGCCTATATTGAAAAGATCCTACAGAAGGTTAGCATACAAAATTGTAAACCACTAAATACCCCTATAAGTAAGGGTGATACATTTAGTTTATATCAATCCTTAAGAGTGATTTTGAGTCTAAAGCTACGGAGAAAATTCCCCATGCATCGATATTAGGGAGTTTGATGTACTTAGAAGTTTATACTCATTCAGATCGCGCATTCATTTATGGGATGTTGGGAAGATACCACAACAATATGGGTAAGGACCATTGAGTCATATACGAAAGGATTATGGTATCTTCAAATGAAAAAGGATCACATGCTTACATAAAGAAAGTTGGATAAAGCTAAGGTCATTGGGTATTCAAATTCTGATTTTCAGAATGTTATAATAGTTGAAAGTCTACATTGACTTCTGTTTTTTTGCTAGTAGGGGGAGCTATTGCATGGAAGAGTGCTAAACAATCACTCATTTCTTCTTCTACCATAGAAACATAATTTGTCGCTTGTATGAGGTAACTAATCAAGTTGTTTGGTTTCATAATTTTGTTTTAGGATTATGTGTGGTTGATGAGATTGAGAGACCACTTAAATTATTTTAGGATAGTAGGGTAGCAATCTTCTACTTAAATAACAACACGAGTTTGTCAAAGTCAAAGCACATTGCATTAAGTTTCTTGTTGTAAAAGAAAGAGTTCAAAGTAATTTATTTAGTACAAAGCATATACATACAAACTCTACGATAGCGCATCCATTAACCAAGGCATCGGCACCAAAGACTTTTATTGAGCATACTGCTCATATGGGTGTTATTCTATTAGATGATGCTTAGGTTTAGTAGGAATTTGTATTATTTGCTTATTTGAGCTATCTTATTATGTCATGACATTTGCATATGATTTATTCAGTTATAAAACATTTTATTTTTCACTATGAATGTATGTTTGGTTAATGACCTCACTTTGGAAGGACCAATTGGAAGTAGACTTGTATTATCACAATTGACATGTAACTTCCATGCTACACATCCACACTCAATCTATATCATTTAGTTGATTTGGTACATGTGACTATTGTCGATCTAGCTGAGGATTAGTTTTGGTGAATACCCCTTTAATTCATGTGTTAAAGAAACTAATGGACAAGATTAGTTATAATAACAATTCTTTAATAGCTAGTTACTTAATGAGCTGTGTATTCATACAACATGCGGAGATGCACTTGAACACATGAATGTACAGTCCAAGTGGAATATCGTCAGAATTTAGCCTTAATTCATGTGTACTTGTGGGATTAATGAATATGGGCATATGGACGCACTTGCAATTGCGTAAAAAGGTTGTTGTATATTTATTATAAATAAATTATATTTTGGCCCTTATATTAATAATCAATTAATAATATTATAGTGGGGCCATGTCATCTAATGTTAGTGTGGGATTATAACATATATAAATATATATATTTTATATGTGTGGATACCTTAGGCTAGTATTGAAATAAATGGGTTCTTTCAGTAGCTTAGCCCATAAGTTTTACGCTAGGGTTATGGTCCCTAGTTGCATTTACACTATATAAACATATTTGTGAGAGCCTCTACAAATAACCTTTTTTTTATTCTCTCTCTCTCTCATTCTGTAGAGTTTTCCCATCACTCATAGAAAGGAGTCTACGCACACAGCAACTAGAAGATCATCTATCCCTTTTGAAATTGTTGTGATTCAATGGAATAAGGTATGCTTCCGCTTTATTCTATGTCCTAATTTTCAAACATGATGATCTTGTTGTTTTTAGATTGGGGATTTAGTTTTTATTGAAATCCCAACAGTTTTGCCTTGCCATAGCCTCATCAAAGAAGCGACATCAACTCTCGATCAATTTGCTTACGAGTGGCTAAATCCTCTTTTTGAGTAATCTACAACTTAAACAAATTACCTTACTGATATCACTTGCAATGTTACTTCCCTAAGTTAAAAACTCCCACTTAGCCCTCATCACTTGAACCATGACATTCTTTCCCCCTTATATTCATGACACCCTCATCATGAGAAAAATCTGCTGCCATTACCCATACTAATGAGATCATCGACCCTATTCCACCCCATCCCTAACTCCATCTAAGATCATCCTATCGGGACTTTAGGCTTCTATAGGCATCCTCTCATCCTTAGCTATTCCTCTATCCCCTAAGGTCATTTCTTATTGAGTCACCCAATGGAAGGGTAGGTGCATTGAAGTACATTTACATAGATTTGAGTAGATTCTTGGTTCAACCTTGACTCATGACACATATGCCCCTCTAGCAACGTTTTCCCATGTTAGTGGCTGCTCTTTACCTTGAATTTCATCCATAAGAGTCAAAGTAATAATAGGAACTAGCCACATGTTAATCACATTAGAATATTGCTTTAATGCTACTTTTAATGGGGTGGAAAGTTCTTCCCTCTTAGAGTGCCCATGCGGTGCTTGACCTTCTCTTATAATATCATTTACTTATATTCTTGATGGTGAGCTAGCATTTTTTTTTCTTTTTTCTCAGGTTCATTCCAAGCCCACTATTCTCATAGGGAGCATGATATTAGTGTTGTTACATTCTTCTTTATGTTTGGAAGGCTCAACTGTCCTTGTTGGTTTTGACCTGCCATGAGCTCATCAAGAGTTTGGCATCAACTCTTAACCAATTCCCTCACATGAGGCCAAACCCCTCTTTAAAGTAAACCTACTCCCCAAATAAACTACTTTGCTGAAGCTACATGCTCAAGTTGAGCACCTCCACTTAGCCCTCATCACTTGGACTGTGATGCCTACACCATTATTACTTACCCCATAAGTCCCTAATTAGTGTCACCTCATCTATTTATTATGAGTGAATCATGATATCCACTTTATATTAATTAATGTTTAAACTATTAAGTCTTTTATAAATATAATTTTTAGAGAGGCAACAATAACAATTTATTACAATTTTTCAGTGGAAATACTCCTAAAAGTTGCAATACATATATCTTATATAAATTTGTGACTTCTGTTATCAACACATAAAACTGTGATTTCAATTCATGAAAATAGCTTAAGAAAAACATACGAAATGCACAAGCACGTGAGCATACAATATATAAGACTTTTCGAGAGTCTTATGTTGAATGGATTTACGCCCTCCATTCGGGGTTAGGTGTTTCAGGCCCATACGACCATAGATTTCAATTTTTCTCATTTACATTGTGGTTGATTCAGTTGCCCACCCACTCACAATTTTTGTAGTTGATACAAGCGCCTACACCACTACCATTTCAATTCCGACCATTACACCAACATTCGAGTTTACAGGCTCCTTGTTGCCCAGCTATTATGCCTTCTTCCCACAAAAGTATAATAACAAATGCAATGTGACTCAACGTATAGTATGCACGGTCAATTTAATTGTAATATCATGGCATATTAGTTAACGATTTATAGGTGATCATAGATATTGCAGACACTTCAATTCTATACTAAATCATACAAAAATTTTCAACAATTCCATTTCGATATTCTTATCATCAATTCAATCATCTACAATTCACATGCACATTCTAATTTCATCTTGCCCTAAATTTAATGCCACTATCATTACAAGCACAATTATTAGCATATAATTTAAAGATAGTGAACTCACTTTAACATGACGCGAAAATCCACTTAATCGTAATAGTCTTCGAGAAGATCTAGTCCATCTCCCAAGTCTCCTAATCAAAAGAAATAACTTCAATGAGTATTTCTATGAAGTTTGAATGAACTTATAATTTCTATTCTAATAAGTTTGTCAAAGTTCGTCTAAGAGGAAATTCCAACTTAAAACGGCCATACTTGGTCATTTTAACTTGGAATTTCGTATATTATATATCGATTTCTACCTATTCGAAGAGAGCTATCTATTTCTAGGGTTATTTCCATCAAACAAGGTTGTTTGGTACATGAATAGTAGGGTACAGAATGCTATACGAAATTCCTATCCCACAATTCAACTCCTAATTTTAAACCAAGCATCATTCCAAAGCTTTGATAGATACTTAGCTATCACTATATCTTGAAAGACTCTATTATATACATATATAACTCAATATCATGCATGATTCATGGGTGCTGGTAAATCTATTTCCTCATATACTTAGATAATGCTTAATAGGATGTATAAGACACTATTTTCCTAACTTGGTTTCTACCAAGTGCGTTATATGTACATGCATTACCTACAAGTTATTATCATGAGATGAGCGATCTGTATGTATATTCTCAATGATATATGATATCAATAATTCTTTTAGAAAACTTTTGCTTTGCAAAACTTTTGAAATTACTAGATTTAAGAAAACTAGTTTTGACTCTTGCAAAATCACACTTGCTTTTATCAAAACTCAACCGTGATGACCTATATGCCCAACACCTTCATTATTTTAATAAAATCCTTCATTTTGGAGTTAGAAAATAGATGTTTAAACAGGTGGTCCACCTAATTACGAATTTTACGAAATTTTTGAGGAATGAAAACATTGTTTAATCTATTCTTTGAAACCTTTCCTTATTTTAGGATTATACTTTGATAAATTTCACTTGTCTTAGTTAAAATTAGGTTTTTATTACATGTATTCCCTACGACTCCTATTTTTCTATAAAAATCATCATTTTGGCATTTGGAAATAGGTGTTTAAATAGCGGTCATTTTCAAATCCGAAATTTGAAATTTCTATTTGAGATTTTTTCTTTTGTAAACTCATTTAATCTTTCTAAAACTAATTCCTAATCAAACCTACTCCTTAAGGCTTCTATTTCTTTAATAAAAATCTTGTTTTGGGGTTGAAAAATAGGTGTTTCCATTTCAAGCTTTCCTTATTATGAATTTCAAGTTAGTTATTGTGATTGAAACAAAACTTTAACATAACTTTTATAAACTTTTCTTGTTTTGAAAATATCCCTTAGTAGATTTAAGCTTTACTTATCAAAACCACTCATTTACGATACCTATTCCCTAAGCCTTTCATTTTTAATGTAAAATACATATTTTGAAGTTGAAAAATAGCTTTTCTACGTATGGCTCTTTTAGATTCGAATTTCAAAAATCTATTTTTGTTGAAACTAAAATAGATCTTAAGCTTTCTAACATTTTCTCACTATTATCATGCTATTACAAGTTATTTATGTGCATAAGACAAAAACTTAATGCATTTATGAACTCAAAATAACTAGATCTAGTTTATTATACTAGTCATAAATGCATGAACACTAAGATCATTATGTGGATATGGTTAAATGATGAATACATGCACAAAACATTAATAATAACAACACAACTTAATAGTAAAGCAAAATAATAACAAAACAACATAAATAACAAGATCTATAACATTGTGATAGCAAGGATCTCATGTTCAAGTGTTTCCACATCCTTAGCTTAAGGCTCATGGGGATTTTTTAGTGGAATCACACATGAATGATATTGCAATTACATGTTTTTAAGATGATAAAGTGTAAATCTATTACCTATTAAATGTGTGGAGTAAGAAACTTGAAGAAAAACAAAAGTGTGTGTGTGTATCGAGGGAGAGAGAGGAGAGAAAAAGAACTTTCTTTAAGAGCTTTGTTTTGTTAAAAGAGAGAAAGTGAAAAGTGGAAAACATAAAGCGGTATTTATAGAAAAGTGTATCAGGGTTTGTGTATTAAATAAAACAAATAGAAAGAGTATAGAGAAAAGGGGGGGGGGGGGGGGGGGGGGGGGGGGGGGGGGGGGGTGTGTTGCGGGGGAGGAGGGGTGGGGCGACGGTTCCATGGAGAGAGAGGGAGAGAGATGTGTGTGATAATTTTGTGTAATAAATTCAAATGTTTAAAGTATATTATGTAATGAAATGTATTAGAAAAGTAAATGTAAGGAAAATGATGAAATTGTAAGAATATGATGTAAGGATGTAAGAGTAGGTTATGGGTAGTTGTACTTGATGAATAGTTGATTAGAAATCAAAAAGTAGATTAGACAATTAAAGTACTGGTAGTAAAATAAATACGATAAAAAGGCTCTAACTATAACTTTTATAACTCGAAAAATTATATAACTGATATATTTGAAAATCTTATGAAATTACGAGTCTAATGGTACTAATAACATATTTTTAATATCTTGAATCCTGAGACACGATTTTCAAAGTCTGTATTCGATCGGGTTCGAAATATGTCGAAAATTCACTAATCTGATCTTTTTAAGCACCCTAATATTATTACGAACCAAACTATACTCTTCACTCATATTTTGATTTCTTAGCTTAGGAACACGAGGTTGCCGAATCTAAAATGCTAGGGTTTCCTAGGGATTTGTTAACTTAGGGTTTCGGATTGACTTTCCGGTTTAGGGTTTAAGCTCAAATTTACCTTAAAAATTAGGGGTTTACAAAACCTGTGTCATCACTACTAGTGATAGGCAAGTAAAGATAGAGTTAGACCACTACCTAGAGGAAACATTGCTACCCTTGAGTGATAATGATGATAAGTTTGATATCCTTATATGGTAGAAACAAAGTGAAACCAAATTTCCCACACTACAAGCCATAGCTAGGGACTTGTTGGCTATAGCAGTTTCCATAGTTACTTTTGAATCAACATTTAGCACTAGTGGATGGGTAATCACCTCACATAGAAGCAAGCTGGAGCCAACTACAATAGAGGCATTAATGTGTACTCAGAGCTAGTTATCAAATGGAATAATAGGTAATTTCTTTAAGTTATGTTATATTTAACTTCCTTCATTATTTATGTACTTATTTTATTTAGTATTTTTCTCTTTTTGTAGGTGATGATACAGATATATGAGAAGTTGGATATCAATGATGATGATGTTATAGATGATTAAAGCTAAGTAAGTATTGGTATTTACTGTTCACCTACTAACATTTCTTTATTAAGCTAGCAAGCTTTATTCAACAAGTTCTAAATTTCTAATTAATATATATTCCTTGTATGCTATACGGCATTTGTGTGAAGAGATGTTAAAGAGGCAAGGAGAAGTAAGGAAGACGATGTGGAGGAGCTCCAAGATGTTTTTCTTTTATGTTTATTAGATTGCTTAAGGATTTTATAACTTGTCATTAAAATTTGGTTTAAGTCATGTACTCATGTTTGCATGCGAACTTTTGTGTGTTTGCATGAGAATTGTTATGCTCATTAAGATTGATGTTTCAATTTGTCTATCTCTTGATTTATTATAAAATTTGAAAATCGATTGGCAAAGAGAAATGTGAATAGCTATATTATTAAACTATTATTTTATTGGTTTAAGTCTACTAAATCTATTTGAAAAAAAAAATAGGGCGAGTGGTCAAGCAGATAATCTAGTTGATAGTTAGGTGGGTGGCGGGTCTTATAGTAAACCCTGTAAGATGGGTTTGAATATAGAAGGAAAATCCTACAATGTTATAGGGTTGGGTTTGGTATGTCCTATGGTATTGCAGGTTCGGGTTTGGATTTATATGACCTGCTCGAAACCCAACCTAGTTGCATCCCTAGCCATGATGAAGGTAGTGATTAGCCTTGTTTCCACACCAAAAAAAAAAAAATAAATAAATAAATAAGCCTATCTTGAAGAGGGATCAAAGTGAATGGATGCAAGAAAGTAGTGCAAATCTGTGTCTGCTCATAAGGAAACTATAATACATGATCCAAAATCACAATTAGCGGGAATCATTATTGTAAATACCGAACTAGTGCAAACTTAATTCCTCTGTTATTCCATACCTTTTCATAGTTTTTCTGTCATAATATTGTAGCCTTTGGAGATTCTCAAGAGGGAAAGAAAGAGAGATCAATTATTGTACTTGCGAATAAAGGATTTGGACATTGTGCAAGTGAAAAGGGTTATATTTATGTTCCTTTATTGTTTTCTTTACTTGTTTTTTATTATGTTGTATTTTATGATGTATGAGTACAGTAATCAGGCTTACAACGCCACGAATTAGCATGCAATATCATGAATTTTGCATGGATCATTGTTGATTTTCTTAATTATTATAGTTTCTATTCTTGAGTCATCATTCTATATAGTGCATGATATAGGGCTATGTTAGATTTCTTTGGAAAAAGATTGGGAAATCATCCTGTTGAATTATGACTTTGTTTTCTAAAGTATAATAATTAAGAAAATCAACAATGATCTATACAAACAAGTTGAATATGAAATTGTGTATTCACATACATTCATCTCCTTACAAAGAAAGGGTTTATACACAAGTGGTTGTATTCCAACTTAGGAAATAAATCAACAAAATTGATCTAATTACAAGGAATCTTTTAATTATAATAAATTAGCAAATCACCTATAATTACCAAATAAAGTGGTAGACTAAATCTCCTATAATTAAGATTAAATCTCCTATAATTAAGCACAAATCATGCTAACACTCCCCCTTAAGTTGGTCCATAGATATCTTGCATGCCCAACTTGTCTAGTGATTTGTAGAATACTTGACTTGAGATAACCTTGGTTAGGATATTAGCTAATTGGCCTTCAAACTTTATGAATTGCACAAGGTTATGGGCTATTGTTGTCACAACTTTATTATCACAATAGAGTGGCATAGCACATGTAGGTTGTAGACCCAAATCTTGCATTATAGACTCCATCCATAATAACTCACATATTCCTTGAACCATTGCTTTGTATTCAGCTTCAACACTTGATATAGATACAACTTTCTGCTTTTTGCTTCTCTAAGTGACAAGATTATTACCAATAAAGGTGAAAAAACCTAAAGTAGAACGTTTATCCATATTATCTCGTGCCCAATTAGAATCAGTATACCCTTCAATATTCAAGTGATCATTCTTAGTAAACATAATTCCTTTCCTCAGAGAACTCTTTAGATACCGAAAAATTCGATTCACAGCATTCATATGAATTTCACTTGGAGCATACATAAATTGACTGACAACATTAACAAAATTGTCTATATCCGGTCTTGTATGAGACAAATGAATCAATTTTCCCACTAATCATTGGTATCTCTCCTTATTAGTAGGAATATCACTTGAATTTTCATGTAACTTATGGTTTTGTCTTAGCAAACAAATCCACCACATATTTTCTTTGGGAAAGGAATATACCCTAGTTTGATCGAACCACTTCTATGCTAAGGAAATACTTTAATTCATCAAGTTCTTTCATCTCAAATTCAGTTGATAAATATTCTTTCAAGCTTCCAATCTCAATCTCATCGGTACCAATTATAATCATATCATCCACATAGATGACTAGAGTGGTTACCTTGTTTGTGTTGTGTTTTGGGAAGAATGTATGATCCGAGTTACTTTATTTATATCCAAAGTTCCTTATTACCAGTACAAATCTTCTTAACTAGGCTTGAGCAATTTGTTTCAGCACTTTGTTTCAACCCATACAGTGCTCTTTTTAGCTTGCATACAATTTTTTTTCTTCTCTATAATATCATATGAATAACCCATATCAACTTCTTCTTGAAGTTCTCCACAAAGGAAAGCATTTTTTAGATCAAATTCTAGCAGCGACCAATTTTGATTCACAGTCACAAAAAAGAAGCACTCATATGGTATTAATTTTTGCCACAGAAGCAAATGTCTCATTGTAATCTTCTCCATACTTCTAAGTATATCCTCTTGCGACTAATCTTGCCTTGTACCTTTCTATTGAACCATCAGTTTTGTGTTTTATAGTGCATATCCATTGAGAACCAATAGTCCTCTTTCTTGGGGGCAAAGGAACCACATCCCAAGTGCAATTCTTTTACAATGCTTTTAATTTCTCCAACCATAGCTTCAATCCATTTAGTATCAGCTAATGCATACTGCAACTATCTTGGAATAGATACAATAGATATTTGACATAAGAAAGATTCATATGACTTGGAAACTCTTTGAGTTGACACATAATTGCTGATGGGATACCGTAATTTACTATTTATATCTACATCATATTGGGTTTTAGGTTTTCCACGATTTATAAGTGGTGGCAATGGGTATTTTTGTGGTGGTTCAGGTTTGGGCTCATATTTAGGATCAGGATCACCATTCAAAGTATTATTGGTTTCATTTAAAGGCTCATTGAGTTCAAAATTTACCTCATTTTGTGCTTTAGGATTGCATTAAACGTAATGTGGTGAGAGAGGGGAAATTGGACTTGCTGGTGGTAATCTATTTTCTTCTTCCATATAGCTTTCACTGTCATGGCTTTAGGTAGCTTCAGCATCAGGAATCTCATTTCTTTGGATAGGAGGAAGTGATGTAGCCATAATAAGAATGTCATTAGTATGGCTCTTCTCTTCTGCAAGACCATCATCAATCTCCCCCTAAAGAGGAGAACCATCAGTTGACAAATATTTCAAATCCTCTTTGAAAGTAACATCCATAATGATGTGCATCTTTCCAGTAGGTGGGTGATAACATCTATATCCCTTTTGGTGAGAAGCATATCTTACAAATACGCATTTAATAGCTCGTGGTGGCAGCTTATCTCACTAGTGAGAATATAGATGGACATATGCAAGATGGCCGAACACTTTAGGAGCAAGATTAGAAATCGGAGGCATGTCATTTATCTTTTTAGCGAGAACTTGAAATGGAGTTTCAAATGCTATGGCATTTGAAGGTATACAATTAATGACATACATAACAGATAACAAGGCATCACCCTATATGTTGAGAACATTTCGTTTCAATAGGAAAGCTCAAGTAACCTCAAGTAACCTCAAGAAGTTGGCAACTACATCGTTTAGCAACACCATTCTGCTGTGGTATGTTAGCACACAAAGGTTGATGAATTATCCCTTATGATTGAAAGAAATTGGTAAGATCATTATTGATGTTTTCTCCTTCGTTATCTGAATGCAATACTTTAATTGTTGTAGAGAATCGATTCTGGACCACAGTGCAAAACTATTTAATAACATGATTCACATCACTCTTATGCTTGAGCAAATAAACCCATGTAATTCAAGTATAGTCATCAATAAAAGATAATAAACTATCTCATATCACCTATAGTAGAATGTTGAGAGGGACCCTGAGTGAAATAAAGTAAATGGCATCAAGGATTTATTATCACTTTTTGGAAATACACTACGATGGCTTTTAGCTAAGGCACAAGTCTCACAAGTAGAACATTTTAACTCAGTTCTATAAGACTCAAACAAAGTAAGTAGACTATGCTTTAAATAACCAAATGATGGTTGTCCTAAGCATTGATGCCATAAGTGAATCTGCTTCTCATTTTCCAATGCCATTTTACTTGTATGATTTGTTGCAACATTTGTCTTTAAGTCATGATGAAAGTAACACAAATCCCCTCTCTTGAAACCACATCTAATCTCTTCCGGAGTATAAAGATCCTAAATAATACAAGTGTATGGAAAAAAAATGACAAGAATATGTTGCAGTAAGTTTAAACATAGATAACAAATTATTTTGTAAAGTAGGAACCAAAAGAATGCCAAGTAGTGTGACGTTAGGTGTCAATTGAATAGAAGCAATACCACTAATAGGAATTCGTTGACCATTAGCAATGCTAACAAAGTGTTTGGAGTTGTTTTCAGTGAAGTTTTTGAAATTTCCAGGATCGTTAGTCATATGATTTGTAGCTCTAGTGTCAATTATCCATCCATTATCCTAAGCAGAAGTAGAAATAGAAGTGCATAAAGCATAACTAAACTTACTTGAATAGGCCTCATCTTTTTGCTCAATGGTAGATGTGGTAGCCAGTGATGCTCAGCTTTTTTTTTTTTTTTTTTGCAATAAGTTCATCATCCCAAGAATCATAACTTGCACGGCCAGTCAGTTTTTCATGAACAATTTTGAAGTTATCAGATGAATCATCAACCATTTTCAAGTTTATATAGCAGTTGTACTTTGAGGTAGTAACAGTAGTTTGTAGATTACAAGAAAAGGACAAGTTTATAATTTATGAATTTTAGAATAAGATATATCAATTATACCTACTTTGATACCACAACAAACAAATTGAATATGAAATTGTGTTTTCACATATATTCATCTCTTTACAAAGAAAGGGTATATATACAAATGCTTGTATTCTAACTTAGGAAATAAATCAACAAAATTGATCTAACTACAAGGAATCTTTTAATTACATTCAATTAGCATTAATTATAATAAATTAGCAAAGCACCTATAATTACCAAATAAAGTGGTTGTTTAAATCTTCTATAATTAACACTATATCTCTTATAATTAAGCACAAATCATGCTAACAGTTGTATGTTCCTGAGTTCAATTTTGGTCAATGGGATTTTTCTTGGTGTTGCATGGTGGTTACAACATAATAGGTAACCAGAGCCTAGTAATTGTCGTGGTTTACACTGGTAGCATTTTATCAAGATTTGATCAATTGTGTGTTTTTGGTTTGATTTGTAGTTTCAAGATTTGATCAATCGGATTAATTATGTCTTGCTATTTGATCAATTGGTTTTTGTGGTGTTTAGGTGTATTATGGTTATAGTTTCATGGGGCTTTGGGGGTGGTGGGGTGGGGTGGGGTGGGGTGGGGTGGAGGGGGGGAGGGGGGCAATTTTTTTTTTTAAGCTATTCTAATTTTAGTTGGCATTGTCACTTAGCCTCATCTAATAAAAAATTGCAATTAACCCATTTCTATTTTTTTGATGTTCCACTTACAACAAGAAAATAACCATTTAATAAACATCTAACATCTTCTTGTTGTTGTTGATGATGATGATGATAATGGTGACAATAATAGGAGGTATAGGCGGAATTGAAGGCTTGTGTGCAAAATAGATTGGATTTTAGAGAGAGGCTTTTTATTTTTTATTAATTTATTATTCTTATAAAGAGAGAAAGTAAAATATTAGAAATGAGGAAGAAAAAATTATCATGAAACAACACAATATTGTATCTTAAATACATGAGTATACTTTTATTAATAAAATCACAATTTAAATATTTTATGTGAGGTATATATGGATTTTTATTCTCATACTTCTTCTTTTGGATATTAAATAATAATGTTTTTTATTCAACCATTTACATATTCAACTTACCACTAATAAAGCTAATAAAATGACAATAAGGTGGTAAACTTATATAACAATAAGAATATATATATATATAAACAGGGACGAACACATGACTATATTATTGGGGGGTGGGGGTTTCTTTCACTTTCTTAAGTTGAAATTAAATTTATTTATTAAATGTTTGTCTCTTCTCGTAATTGTAGTACATATTAGTTTTTATTTATCATAAATTCAACAAAGTAAAATATATGATTGTGTGAACAATACTTATCAAAATAACTATAATATAAATGACAATTTTCAATGAGTGCTTGGATGCTCACTAAAATATCACATGCATAAAAAACTATTATAATTATGTAATATTTTATGATGATTATTTATATTCATAAGATATTTCTATTATTTAGAATAGAAAAATATAGTAAGCAATATCATAAAATAATGTGTATAAGTAAAAAAATCTCACCAAATGACTTCTAAATAGATATAGATACTCATATGTAAATTAATCTCTTCAGTGGATATTTGAAGAAAATTATATATATATATATATATATTATACATATAGACATTTTATGATTGGTAACATAGAAAATCATATTATTTATAATGAGTAAGCCTAATAAATTTATCAAAATACTGACTAATAAAACCCTTCGTGAAATATTCGAGGGGCAAGGTCCCTTTGCTCCTAGATAGGTCCATGATATTTAATATACATAGACTAAATTATTAGTAACTGCATTTCCTCTCCTATTCTAGAGAATTAGATAAATCAAGAATTATAACTAATGTAAGTATAAGGAGAAAAAAAAAAAGAATAGCAAAGAATCCTACTGTAATCATTATATATTTTTCAATTTGCTAATAGCATAGTGTAAATACATACAGTATGAGTCTGATAATCTTAATTTTTTAACCATAAACCAATGGCATCATACGAACCATTTTGTATATATTTTAATAATATTATGTTTTCCTATTTTCAACAACTATATAAAATTTAAAAAAAAATCCATCTCAATTCATTTTATTTTTTTCCCAAAGCATTTAATACTAATATTATGTAAGTAATTAAAAAAAGTGTTAGAAAAATTTAGAACAATCATTTAAAGAATTTAAACTCTTATTTATGGCATTTTGAACATTTCTGGATATAAATTTAAATTGTTTGAAAACCTTAACAAACTAGTGTTAAGGAAAAATAGTTATGTTATTAAGGAAGCTTTTAAAAAGATGGAAAAAAATCCATAAAGAGCAAAATATTTCAGTGTGCCACTAATACAATTAAAAGCAAACGATATGATAAGAAAAAAAAATAAAAATGGAAAAAAAGGAACAAAAAGCTAAAGTACGTTTCAAAGCCCAATTTGAAAACAACCACCAAAATGACCAAAATGAAGTCTCAGCGGATCGAACCTGGGACATGCAAAATGATAATAATATCTTCCTCAACCATTACATCACTAAATAGACACGCAGCTTATATTCTTCTAATCTTATAATATCATGATTTCCATCCCTCTGTATGTGTGTCTATCAAGAAAAGTTCACCAAATGGCCTCTAGTAGGATGGACATCCATTTGTGAGAACAAGATAAAAAAAATGAAAATGGTAAATTATATAAAAATGTATTAAATTTTTGGGATAAATTTATTTAAAGTATAAATGTTTTAAATGATTAAAAAAAAAGAATCAACATTTGAGAAAATTTTTATTTAAAATATCAATGTTTTGAGGATCAAAAAGATGAATTAAGATTTCAAAAAATAAATCAAATAAAATATCAATAATTGGCCATTGAAGAAAATTAATAAAAGTTAATTGAAATCTAATTTCAACCTTGATACCTCAAGTGAACTTTGTAAAATATTGATACCTATTTGATTTATTTTGTAAAACATTGATATCTCTTTTTAACCATTCACAACATTGATATCTCTTTTTAACCATTCACAACATTAATATCTTAAATGGACTTGTCCCTAAATGCTGATATCTTTTTGTATAATTTATCCAAAAAGAAAACTTTGAAAATATAAGCTTAATACTTTGAAAATATAAGCTTAATATCTTTCATTAAAGTTTTTCAATAACTTTCTCATTCACATTTTGTTATTAGTTTCAACCTAATAACTTTGAGATTTTAGTTTATTCTAATAATTGTTAGATATTTTTTTATGCTCTTCATGAATGACAGTAGAAACTTACACTATGTCTAGTAATGTTTTTAGAAGTGGATAGCTTCAGAAAGTCGTGGAAAGAAAATGAGAGGAAATGATATAACAGGAAAAGAAGTTTTGACCATTATTTGGATATGAAAAATAGAAATGGATGGAAATAGGTGCAAATAAAGAATATATATGATTGAATTAACTTCTATTATTTTTGTTTTCCTTAATTCTTAGGGAAACTTTTGTAGCTAAACCCCACTTTCAAATTTTTTTATAATTTGGAGAGGAAATATTGAGCCATCAAAGTGGAAATATTTCTATACTTTTCTACTCACTTCATCCACTTTCTATCTTCGTTAAAATTGTGAAACATCTATCTTCCTTCTCTTTCCATAATTTTCTTTTTGTTTTCGCTAGGGATGAATCGAGGGGGTGATGATAGAGGTTCTCACCCCTCAAACCTCGAAGAAAAAAAAAAACTAATTATTGTAATATACTTAAATAGAAAAAATTAATTTGGCCCATCCAATCATATGTTTTGCTTCTATTCTTGGTTTTTGTGTATTTCCATCCCATCGAAACTTAATGTTAAAATAGTGAATAACCTCAAAAAGTGGATTCTTAGAATAGGAAATAAAGTCAAATACTGCTTTCTACATGCTTTTAGAATTTTGAACAGGTTTTAAGAATAGAAGGTGAAGTGCACATAAACAAATAGAGGCATTTAAAAATTTATCCATTTACCATTAGCTACCATAGTTACCATCAATTATAAAATCACTGCTATAATGAGAGCAGGTTTTTTGCCTAAACATACACATTGAAAATTGATGTTTTGGCTTCTAAGTGAATATATAGTGAGAAGAAAAAGATTCATTAGGAGTGCAATATCAAATATCACACTTAATATCAAGTAAGATTCTATAAAACTTTGATACTTATGATTATAAATGCTCTCTCAAGTCAATCTTTATTTGT
Source organism: Combretum micranthum (assembly GCA_024138025.1). Classification (NCBI taxonomy): domain Eukaryota; kingdom Viridiplantae; phylum Streptophyta; class Magnoliopsida; order Myrtales; family Combretaceae; genus Combretum; species Combretum micranthum. The sequence goes on from JAMXBD010000749.1 coordinate 451,316, forward strand.
TTGGATTATTACTGAGACAACATGGTAAACTTTGTATATTACACTAAAAAAACTTCATAAACTACAGAGACAGTCTTGTAAACTTTGGATATTAGAGAAATACTCCAAATTTAGAAAAATTTAACACTTGCACTTCATATGACAAAATGTAGGTTTTATTGTTTTTGTTTAGTTATGAGATGACTAGATAAAAAGAATGCCAATTTATTTATTTAGCTAAGGTGGGCTTGTTAGATTAGCAATTTTCTTTTATTACAAAAAGTAAATGGCGATTGAAGCAAACAAGGAAGGAAAAAAAAAAAAAAAAAAAGAAAGCTAACACCGTGGTAACCTAGTGACATGAATAGTGATCTCATGGCTGAACGAAACACACACGCTCACTCACTTTATAAAAGTAATAGGGAAAAATTAATACATAAAGGTATCTAATAAAAAATTAAACTCAAATTTTATTATTTCTTCTGAATCAAAATAAATAGATTACTTGACTTATTTTTCAGCTAACTAAGCAAAAATTATGGAACTTTCATATTTGTAAAGGATGTAATATGTTGAGTTTCTTAAATGCATATCTTTCTAATATTTAAAGTTTACATAGATTGCGTTCATAATTTATTCTTTAATATTCTTTTTTTATCTAATGCTTGACTTGTTTATTTTTTATTGAGTTTTATTGGATTGATGTAATGAGTTCAATTTTTCATCGTATACTACTTTCTAAAAGAAAAATTGTGCTCAAAAAACTCCACATTGGTTAAATAGATGAATGGACGTTTTTTTTTTTTTTTATGTAGTTATTTGCCAACCTAAGTAAAAATAATGGAACCTATAACTTTGTGAAGGAGTACAAGTGTCAAGTTTTTATGGGGTCTCTCTTTGATGTTTAGATTTTTAGAGGTCAGAGGGTATTCTAGTAATTTAACAAGGGTATAAGTATTGAGATTTGGCCTTTCGGGACGTCGGTGTAACATGTGAAGTTTACATAAATGTCCATAGTTTATCCTATTTGTTTTTTTGGTTATCATATTGTAATCCGTACCGCATATCACTACTACCGAAGCTTTTCTCCTATTGATAATGGTACACTGTAAAGTTTAGCTTGCATCTTTATGATTATATTTTGAATGTTTTCTATTTTAGAAGTGCATCATTGTTCCCGGATGATGTAACTTTTGGTGTCGTTGCATCCACTGTTTATAAATCAGCATTACTCTTTGTATTTGAAATATCCCAAAAATTTTCTTACAAAGGAAATAAAATTAATAAAGATAATAGAATTAGTAGATAATAACAATTAGGATAAATTTTATGAAACCTGTTCAAAACTTTTAAAATTATATAGACTCCTCACTTTTAAAAAATGCAGCACTTAGACCACTTATAATATCAATGAGTCTCACTTTTTAATGTGCTGAGTGCTGGCATGTGCCAACATAGAATTGAAAAAATAACTATATTAAATGTCACATTTATTTGTTTGCTAACATGTAAAATTTAACTCCTTTTATGGAAATAAATTGGATCCACGAAAATATCCACCTAAACAATTTAAAAGGGAAAAAAAAGTATCAACTTATAAGAATCCTAATCTTAATCCTAACCTGCAAAAATTGTGATTTCAATTCCTGTGAAATATCACAACTTGAATCCTCGATTGTTCAAAACTTTTACCTAATTATAAAATACAAGACATGAGATGACAATGTAGAATTTCCAAAATTAAATACTATGATAGGAATGTGGCACAGCTAAATAGAAGAACCAAATGGAAAAGCTACAAGGTAAATAGTATTTCATTACTTTATATTTTCTTATGTTTTATTCTTATTAAAATACTACAAGGAAATATTTAAACCTGGAATGGTTTATGTTTTGTTATTAGGTGTATCCTTGTGTGTAACGTGTTTGTCTCTTGCACTTTTATTTTTCTGTTTTTCTTTTCTTTTGGCCAGCTCCTCCTAAATTCGTTAGTTTATAATAATTTTGGGTCATTATTTTTCTAAACCTGAGAGCTAATGGGCAGTCTATGTTGTGTTTGTTCAATACAATTGGGTTGGACTTGCATAATCAATTTCACGAACGAAAGACAACATTTTTTAATTTCTTTCTTATTCACTACAAACCTACATCCCAAATTGAGTGTATAAAAATTACATATTTTCTTCTTTTTAATCTTTTTGTTTTTTTCATGTTTGATCATTTTTATTGATTATGTTTTTTAATATAATTATTTGCTACACCAACAAATAAATATGGCATGGCATTTAATGTAGTCACTTTTTATTTTATTCCAACAGTATAACACACACCAACTGCAAACATATTATAAAATGTGACCCACAAATATTTTAAGAGGTCTAAGTATTGGGTTTTCTAAAATTATGAGGTTCATGCAATTTCAAAACTTTCTAAGGGTGTACACACAATTTATCCTCACAATTATATTGTAGAAAAATAATATAACAAAAATAATCAATACCAATAATAATAGTATTCAATAAATATAATAGGAAAGTTTTAAGAATAAATAAAGTAGCATGATAATCAAGAATCTAATATTTACAAAAGAAAGTAATTTAAAAAGGAGAATATTAATTAATATATATCACATGTCATAAACAAGTAAGAAGGGGCAAAAAGGATAATTTAGATAGTGACTTACTTAACCAATATAAAAGCATATAACTAATTTCTATTTCAAATGCGTAATTGCACATTTAAGATATCTTACCCTCATATAAAAATCACAGTTTCCTATTTTTTCTCTCATTACTTACATTCTCAAAACTTATTCAAGAAGTTTACTCATAAAACTCTCTCTCTAACTTCTTTTTGAAGAAAAACAAACAAAACCCCCTCTCCCCCTTAGGATTTGGAAATCCATGGAAGAAGAATCGAAAAGAAAAGGTAAGAATAATTTCTTAGCTTTTTTAGTATTTCAATCACAACACTAATTCGAATTTACCTTAGGATAATCAAGAAATTAAGAGATCAATAGAGAAGAGGTGTGTACTTGAGAAGCTTCCACAACAAACATTACCTTATAGTGTAGTAGCAGTAGTAGTTTAAGTTTAGGATTTCTTCATCCTAGCTAAGTCATTTTGATTTATAATTTTTTGTTCATGTTTTATGTCATTGTGAATGATGCTTGAATAATGAAATCATAGATAAGGATACTAGATTTATAGATTTAGGATAGATTATGATTGATACTAGTACATGTTGATGTTGGTGTGTTGGAAAATCATAGAAGTCGTTGAGATGTAAAATCTAAACAAAATATCAAACGAATTTATTTTTAGATGAAATTTTTAAGAATTGTATTTTAATATGTCTATATTTAAACTGAAAAATTTTGTGATTTTTGAAATATATTTACTATTTTTAAAACTTAAATTACAAAATGGAAAGAAAAGAGTTTGACCAGCAGCAGTAGCATTAACGTGGGGCGTAGAGCCGGTGACTTTTTCTTTCTTTTTTTTGGGTAAAATTATAATTCTTTGAAAGCTTAAGAAGTTTATTTTAATACAATTAAAGAAATGGCCCATAATCAGTTGTAAACATTTCTCAATCTTGCAAAAACTTGTTCGTCAATAGTGTTGTTTCACTGTTTCGATTAGACTTGATGTTTTTGATTTTTAAATCATATTAAACCAATTCAATTAGGTTGAATCAACTCGGAAGCACATAAATTAATGAGTTAGGAAGTTTAAATGAAAATTTAAGCTTATGAAATGGTATAGAATTTAGTGAATCAATCTGATTAAGTTAGAGTGTGTACTAGTTTTTTAAATAGAAAAGTGAAATATTGAAATTTATAGGAAATCGATTTCGATCAAATAAATATGGAATAATTGTAAATACTATGGTTTCATATTAAAATATGAATTTTAAGGTGAATAATTTATTATTTTATTTCTAGGAAATTATTTAATAAAATAGATAAAAATAATCACTTATAAGTCAATAACAATATATTAGAAAGCTAGTTTAAGTTCCTAAGAGTAAAGTTGACGTATTAATGAATGGACTAATTATACTTTAAGAGAGTACATTTACGTAATAAAAGTTTATTGGTTTAGTTATAAGTTGTATTAATAGGAATATCAAAGGACTTAAAAACCATACGTAAGCTTAAGCGATTGATTGGAGTATATAATAAACTTCTATATATTAGATGATTGGAAACTAAAATTTATTAGGACATGGTATTGAATTGTAAGTTAACAATCTAAATAGGAATTATGTGGAATCTTAAATATAATAGATAAAATATATAAAGCTTGACTTATAATTTATTAATAGTTAATTAAGTGGGGGTGAATAATAGAGTTGGTGACTTAAAATTTATGAGATTACCTTTTCATACAGATTCTTGCTCTGTGGATATGCTATCATCTGTTTGTGGCAGGATTTCCTAATTGAGTAAGGTATGCAATAACTTGGGTGTTGCTTGCTAGGATATGCATCATAAATTAAATTAATACTTAAAGACGGCCAAATAATGATTGCTCGAGTGTGCTTGTATCCTTTTTGAGATCTGGTCAAGGGATGGACAACCTTGCATGATAATTCTAGGAAGGTAGTTAGACGCTTAGGCCACCATAGGTGGTTTGATGGATAGCTGATAGGGCAACATAATCTAAATTGGAAGGAAGTAATATAAAGTGGCTCACGTTTTATTGGACTGGCTGAGTTGTATTATATTATGGACTATGATAGATAGATATGAGTAACGACTGTGACACTCAGACAAGGCTACTTATTGATATAAGTTAGCAGATATATGTATGCAGGTTGTCTATATCAACCTCCTGAGCAGTTGTTACTACTTAGGACCCCCACTATTGTGTTGCAGGAGTATAAGTGCACTACTATTGATTTGCTTCAACATACTTTTTCTTTTTTTAGGTGATGATGAGACTGATGAGGATCCCTATGGTTATATGGGTTATGGTGTTCACGTGCATGAGCTCTTAGATGAGTGGAGTGACTAGCTTGTTGGAGTGATTGCTAGTGAGAGTTTGATTTTGTTCTAGTTTGGTTTGCGAGAGATATATGTTTAGATCCTAAAGATTTAACTATATTTCCTGTTTGACTATTGTTTACTCATGGATTGTATTTGGTATTTTGAACCGTAATAGGATATATGTGGTAGCGATGTAGACTACTCTGAGAGTGGTGTCTAGTAATTTGTTTCATTTTAAATCTTCTACTGAATTCAAATGATTTTTCCTTTATTTAAAATTTAATAATTGTTTCATAATCTAAATTTTGTAGAAATGCTCATAATAAATAAATCTTTAATGGTTGCCTTTGCATATAACACAAAAGTATTATAGGTGGCGAACTGACTATGCATTGACCCTATTCAGGGCATGATAGTATTTATGACGTCTCATTTCTGTATGTTAAATATTATAGGTCTGTTTGGATTGTCATATTTTTATTTACATCTTATAGATATTTCATATGTATTTGTAACTTGTATCATATATGTATCGTATTTCTTTGGTAAGTTTATGAGTAAAACCATTAGTTTTTCATTGGTCTCTATTTCATTATAAACATTTATTTGAAAATGACAAAAATATAATACTAAATTGATCAGAATATAATGAAAAAAACAGATAGAACTCTTTTAAATGATATATCATTTTATGGAAAACCATTCAATAATCATGGGAAATTTTCAATACACTATATTATTTTGTATAATTAAATTAATATATTTACTCCATATTTACGACAAAATAAGAATACATATTACAAACATGCTAATTATGATAATCTTTAAAATAAAGTTTACTAGTTTTATCAATAAATATAGGGTAAACATCATAAATGGTACCTGAATTTTGCTAAAAATATGCAATTAGGTATCAATTTAGTATCTTAATGTTGAAATTGATCAATTTAATACCTAAAAAAACTTTTTGTAAATCCCAACCAATATCACAAAATTATTATTGGTGTGCATAAAAAATTCTTTTAAGTATTAAATTGATTAATTTCAAAATTCAAATACTAAATTAATCAATTTTAAAATTCAAACTTCTAATTACATATTTTATCAAAGTTGAAATACTGTTCTTATTCTTAAATTATTCATGACATTAAGCCATACATATTCTCTAAATCAATGGCCGCATATTGTACGGCCGGAAAAAAAAAAAAAAAAAAAGAGATCGCGTATTGTCTAGTTTGATGATATCTGAAGTTGATTTTAAAATTAAATAACAAGTAAAGTGGGGGGTAGATGTGAAATACACGGTGAATTCGGCTCGTGTCGTTCTCAGTGCACTTAGCATAAAGGTGAGAAAAACAAGGATGCTATGCTATACTATATAATATATATATAAATATGTAATGCTGGCTGTGGCTGAGAATAATAAGAAGATTTTGTTTATCATGATGACTACTAGTTAGTTTTTTATTTTATAAATGATATCATTGCAGATATATATATATATATATATATATATATCTCTGGTGAAGTTGGTCAAATAGAATAATGAATTTAATGATGAGATATTTTTAGTGGATGTCTAGCACACGTGATGCAGAGAGGCACACTCACGCCAACACCAACATCAACACCAACTTGTTATCGTATCGTCCGTTTGTCCTTGGCGGATCACACTCATCAATTCTTTAGTCCTGCGTGCTTCACCTTTACATGCAATTTAGCATGTTGCCGCTCTAGGTAATGGTTTTGTTTCATTTCCCACCCCTAAGTTGTAGTAGTTGTTGTAACTTGTTATCAGTATTATTAAAAAATAGTAATTTTTTTTTTTTTTTGTCAAACATGTTGACTTAGGTATTGTAAACAAAATAACAAAGACTGCAGAAAAAAAATTATATATATATATATATATATATATAAACGAAATAAATAATTAAAACCTCAATGTTCCAATTCCTATTCTCTATCATCCTAAACACAACAAGACTCTATATGCTTCTGTTATCTCTAATAATACCAAATATATAGTAAAGTTTTCTAATTAATTCCACAAATGCAAATTCCAATCATATACATTAAGGGCATAAAAATCCACAAATCATTTTAATGTTTATAGTAAAGAATCACTTTAATCCATTTTTCTATCCATACTTTTCATCCTACTACCTTGAACATCATTTTCCTAGATTCACTAAATATCACAAATGTGATCTTCAACACCACTTACACTACCACACCTTGAAACCAAATAACATCAATGGTCTACCACAAACTTGTGTTGTAGTATAATCAATAGGGTTCAAAACTATCTATACTCCAAGATTTGTACAAATAATAATATACTTCCAATCCTTATAACAATTACTTTAGATTATAAAAAAATTATAACCTAAATGATTATGATGTAAATAGGAAATTAATCTAGTGAAATCTAAACTTAGATTATCTACAAATTAAACTTTTTAGAACTCTAGTGACATCTCCTTTGCCATGCCAAAGACCATAAATTGAACCAAACAAATATTGTTTCTAAAAAACAATGTCGCACAACGAGCAAGCCAAATCCTATTATATGATTACAACAATCACATATGCATGTCCTAAAGCATAGTTCACATACATATCTAAAATTAATGTATGATTAATTATTATCTTATCTATTATATTTACTAACTTAACCTCTCTAGCATATGTAAGTATGTGTGTGTGTGTGTGTAGCCACGTTATGGGTTCCCATCATTCCAAAATCCATACAGATAACCTTATCCTAAAGTTGTCACTAGACTATCTATTAGTACAATTATTATAATCGTTTGTGAAGGCATCTCATACCATCACTAATCTCGATTATAGCTTCCTTTCCATAGACTAATCTTATCACAACTAATTATTGAACGATAACCTTAAGAATGATCTAGCTATCAATTTATCACTTGCACTTTGATATCCGATACTTCTAGTCTTCTAAATATAGATGTAAGCACATGTACCACTCAAGTTAAGTTTCCAAAGGTTTTATGCCTAGTTACATAGCTAATTGTATAAATATGAGCTTCAAACTCTTTAGTTATGTATCTAAGGTCGAATGTGGTGAATTCAAAGTATTGATCGAGATATCTACTCTTAGGATTAAACATATGTCGTCAACTCTTATTTAACCCTAAAGCATTACCTTCTTAAATATATTTTGATGGACATAAATATATTGTTTAGACTAAATTGATTGAAGCACTTTTTAATCGGCTTAAAAGGAACTCAGTTAGTTGTTTTTGTTCTCTTGCATTTTCAACCCTAAATCCCCTTTTCCTTAAATCCATTTCAACATCTCCAAGTTCACACATTCAACTAAATAATTCTGTGATTTTCGATTATAACGATGACCAAAGATTTACACCTAGTTCAATATCCCTTATTGTTGACAAATTAAACCTTGAATCCATTATTAACTCATTTGGCCCACTGGATTTTAATAAAGTAAAGGGAGAAAGATTGACAATCAAATGTGTGTGAGAGAGAGAATGTTCTATTGACAATTTTTATTTAAAATGGGAGATAAATTACATTGTGTTTAGTTGATAGGAAAGAAATTGGTCTGTTGCCTTTATTATTATGGAACAGTTACTTTCTTGTTGGTTTGTACAAAATTCTACCATAAGAAATATCTATATCTTGTACAACTTGTTCGCTTGACATGAATAACCATTCATTCTCTCCTTATTCTATGTGTTCATTTGAAGCGAATGACAATTCATAATTAATTGTTATTTTGTACAATGGTGAATAACAATTCATATCCTCATACCCATAAATTGTCATTCAATGGTTATTTTTCATCTTTGTTGTAAATAATCCTGTCTTAAAAATATCACTCTTTATAATAAAAACAATGGGTATTATAGATATTTTATCTTTTACTTCAATAATTACTTGTTTATTTTTTTATACCAAGTGCATATTATAATATCCATTACAATCCTATTATATTCATGTTGAATTTGAATTCATTTCCCCCTTTATTCCATATGACAAAGTTAAAGAGCTAGTAATGTGGAATAGATATGGATTAGGAATCTTTATTCATTTCTTTCACAAAAAGAATCCATATTCCTTATGAAAAGTATTCATTTTTCCAAAAATGCCCCTAATAAAAAAAAAGGAATAGTTATCCCTTTTTCAGTTTATTCCAATCCAATAAATCAGTTGTATCATTAAGGAATTAAGAAAATTATATTTCATTTGATTCTTCAGGAAAATAAGACAGGTAGGTTTAATAAATTTGATCCAAAAGTAAAATTATTAGGACTGGTTTTAATTATAAACTTATTATTTCAACTAAGCCATAGATTTTTTAGAGCAATCACATAATATTCGGTATCATAATATGAAAAGAAGCTTAGAATATCGTTTATCATGGACACCAAATGAGAAAAATTGTCTCAAATTCCATCCAGGTAATTAGACATTGGCACACAGACTCGAACTGGAACCGCCAAAGCCGGGAATATTCACGGTTCCACGAAACCGTCGATTCTGACGGTTTCAGTTCCGGTTTCATGCGAACTTTTTTTTTAATTTTCGACAAAATGAAAAAAAAATCCCTAAAATCAATAAAAACAATTACAATTTATTTATACCCAAAGTAAACAATTAAAATTTTTTAAAATAAAATATAATGGTTAGCAAATAATAAACACAATTACGAAACATATAGTAGTTGATTAACATACAGGCAAACGATGACGAGTAAATTTCATTACGCCAAACATTGCATATTACCTCCACAACAACATGAACACATTAACTATTACAACAACAAATAACTAACTAAAATCAGATAGTTCATCGACCCTGACTACAATACCAACACTCATGGTAGAATAATATCAATCGATTAAATGTAAAGTTAATGCTCATTAGCCTGGACTAGTCCCCGGAGAGGTCGTAGCTGTGCTTCCTGCAAATGAGTTGAAGTCACTGAAATACTCGTCTTCCTCACTTGAGTAGTCCTTCAAGACTTGTTGCCGTCGTTCTACACGAATCCAATCATGGTTACAAGCTAGTGTCTTAACCGTCGCAGGACCATACCGGGACCTATGCTCATCCAACTGCTGCCCAGCAATGCTGAATGCTTGCTTAATGCCACAATTGAAGCAGGTGCAGCCAATACTTGTCTAGCGATTCGAGATAGTATTGGAAACGTCTCCTGGTGACGTTTCCACCAGTATAGGATGTCAAAGTTGTATGCATCCATCATGTCACCAAACTCGAATGTCGTGTTCAAGTACTTGTTAATCTCTGAGTCTGATCCACTTCTGTTTATGCCACGGTGCTTTTTGAACCGCTGGTGCTGGAGTACCACTCCGGGCTTCTCCACAATGGTTGATATGGGGGTATTACTTAGGGTTGCTGGACTGGTGGGTATTTGTCTACCATATGTGCTACTAAATTGAGAATATAAGTTCAACAGCACATTACTTGTCTCTTTCACGACATTATTAGCAGAAATTATATAAATGTCTTGAGTGTCTGACAACTTGTCCACATATTCGTAATAGTAATCCAGGACTTCACGAAGTCCCTCAACTTTGTTGCATGGGTCCAATAACCATGCCACGTTGTATATCATAGGAATTTTCCTATAATACGTCAACCACTTGCGAGTCATATCGTTAACACACATTTGCAAAATTGGATAAGATCTTACCTGTTGGAGTGTCCCGATGATGTTGTTGGCCTCCAGTAAAAAGAGATGGACATTGGGATTGTACACATGGGAGAAAACATTTGTGCAGTCATAGGAGACCTTCAGCAGTTGCAACAAGTTGCTACAGAAGTTCCATTCATTAGGATGCAATGGTATGTTTGGTACATATGCAATGATGAAGCTACATAACAATTCCTTATATGGTACCGTGCTAGCTGGAAGCTCGTACGTCGAATTCCATCGGTGTTGCATATCTTTTTTGAATTTTCTCGGCTTTTGGCCATGCACACCACACCATTTTCACCATTCTTTATTAATAGATGGATGGTTGGTAATGTAGCCAACCACAGCTTTTATGAGAGATGTACGGATTTTTAAAGAATCCATTCCATCTTTCACACATAAATTTAAGATGTGACATGCACATCTCATGTGAAAAAATGTTCCTCCAATCATTGGTTGGCATAACGACTCAAGATCAGAAATACTTGTTGTATTTGCTGCAGTATTGTCGAATCCTATTGAAAAAATTTTTTTTGTCAACTCGTACTCATCAAGAATTGTCCGTATTGTCGCATATATGTTTTGAGCTGTATGGGATCCATCCCATTTTTGTAATGCAATCAATCTCTTTTGCATTACCCAATGTTTATCAATGTAATGAGATGTAATCCCCATATACAAACTTTCACCCCATCTATCAATCCAAATGTCGGAACAAATGGACACACATGTATCAAGATCAGGAAAAATTGCTTGCAACTGTCCCTTACCCTTGTGGTACATTTTTAGACAATGTCGTTTCATTGTCGTAGCACTCCATTTAGGTGCTTGTGGCTGCATAGTTTCTTGGTGACAATAGACAAGATCTGCATTTTCGCTTGCATTAAAACTCAAATGCAACCCGCTTATCATTTGCACCATGGCATCACGATACTATTCTTCATTGAAATGCCACAACCTTGCTTCTTTCTTGGAACCCGATCAAGATATTTGTTGTTGTCATGGATCCAAACCATATTTATTAGGATGCTTCGACTTCAGATGTTTGGAAAGACTACCATATCCATCTCCCTTGGAAAAGGCATAGTTTGCGTTGCAATAATTGGAATGCGCCCTAGTCTTCCCATCTGGCCCTTCGTCCTTCCTAAAATGTTTAGTGAACATATTAGACTTCTATGGTCGAGGTGGCTTTGTGGATGGGTTTGTCTCGATGGAGGGGTGTATTTCTTCACCCAAACCGCCATAATCCTCGGCTTCATGTTGTGGTAGTTGTTCCATTTCCGGATCTTGAGAGTCATTATCATCATCCCCTTGTTGATGGTAAACAAGATTGACTGTCTCAAAACCTGGTGGAACCGGAGGGAATTGTTTATGTGTGCAATCAAAGTCGGACACCCGAGGCTCATTAAAGTCATAGCAATCAGCATCCTCATCTACATTGATAGTAAGCTCTTGCTGGCACTCGGGTATCTTTGCCTTTAATTTGTCTTTCTTTGCAGATTTTTTTGATGAACCACCAAAGAAAAAGGAATCCATCTGGCCCTTTTATAAACAACGAGTAGGTACTAATGTGAGGGGTGATATTAGAAGAATTGAAAATTTAAGAGCAAATGCGATAAGTTAGTGTTGCTGGGTAACCCTCTCATGCAAGATAGTCTATAAAATAACAAACAATATCAAACACATGAATGTTTGATATTTTTAAAATATGGGAATGGTTGTTAATTTAGCAAAACTCAATCTGTGAAGGTGGTTACAAGCTTTTGAATGTTTCATTGCTTTTTGAATCAAACTCGTATATTTATAGAACTCCTTACGTGCATAAAAAATCACAAAACAAGTTGTCTGATTCCTCATAGTCCAACAATTTGCAAAAGCAGTGCATTCAAGTTGTCCGATTCGTTTACTTTTCCAATTTGCAAAACAGTGCACAAACATTCCCTAGCCATTCATGATTTTTCAATCCTCCAAATTTCGGTGATTTTGTTGTTTTCCTTATTTTTTTGGACAAAATCCTATACGATGCAAGCCCCCCCTCCTCAATTCTCCATTTTCATTGCCGACAATCTTGACTTGTTTCTTATTTTTATTTTTTTTGTCTTATACAAGGTCGGCCCCGACCTCCCCTACCCCCGCCTTTCTCCCCGCACCCTCTCCCTCCTACAATTCATGCCATCTGCTGTGCGCATGTTTTTTTTTTTAATAATTAAAATATATGGCAGGTTCGAACCGCTGGTTCCGAGTCTGGAATAGCGGTTTCAAACCTGGTTGATCCGCTGGTTCCGCCTCGCCTAACCGCTTGGACCTGCCCGTTCTGGCGGGTCCTTGGGCGGTTCGCAACCATCCCCGACGAGGCGGTTTCCTAGTAAGGAATTGTCGAGAACGGTTTGGGGTGGTTTGCGGTTCGGAACTGCCCCATGTTGACGTCTACTGGTGATGGTTCATGCTTGAGATGAAATTGACTAAACATTAGATTAAGGGATACATAGTCTACAAGCCACTCGATTAGAGCACTTAATTTTCTAAAATAGCAACAAGTGATGCTAACACCACTTACACCACAAATTCGAAATTATCTATATTATTAAGCCATATTAGGTGGCATTGGATTCTGCACACTCTTTTTCATCCCTTAAAATTACCTATGCCCTATAAAAATTTTTATTTTGAGTTTATGAAAAAATGTTTATTAATTATGAATAGTTATTTAGAGAAAGAAAAATTATGGACAGTTCCTATATATATTTATCTATATCTATTATATGTACATATTATCCATATTATTAAGCCAATATTGCTGATTTTTGACTCCACATTTTTTTATCCATTAAAGTTACTTATGTACTCTACAATACTATATTTAAATTATATTAAAAAAAACTAGTAAAGATTTTTTAGAACGTTTTTTTCCTTGAAATTTAGAAAAAAACCAAGTAATTATGGATAGTTATTTGTAGAAGGAAATTATTCTGCTTATCCTTATCTATAATATATATTAAAAAATTTTAATGTTTAGACTATTTTTAATATTAATAGAGTTAAATTATTATCAATTTAGTATTTAATACATTTTTAATAACAACACAAAAAACAAATGTACTTAAGGAACATGTCAAGTTTGCTTTATACAGAGCACGGTCAAAAGAACTATCTCATCTTGTTTCTTAATAATGTGGGACTACCTTTATATATATATATATATATATATATATCATTCTTTACATGTTGAATTTACTTTACTGTAATAAAATTGATATTTTGCCTTTATTACTGTGGAAATGCTATTTTTATATAATATGAAATAGATAACAAACTCGTACTCTTTCTTTTATGAGGGGAGTTGCTATTGCTTACCAAAAGTAAATTCTTTTTCTCCTAATATTCTCTTAATCATAAAACAAATTAATTTCTATTGTTTTCCAATTGTATTACAATCCTGTAAATTTAAAATAAATTGTATTTATGTATAAATAAATGCTCATCCATGAGACTTGCTTATAAAAATGGGCTAAAGACTATAATATTATTAAAACTAATTTTCATTTTGAATTTAAACTTTATTTATGATTAAAATTTTATAATTTTTAATTTAATTAGAAATTTTAAAAAGGTAAAGAGCTAGCCCTTAAACTACTTAGCCCAAGGTAAGGCTGTAAATGAGCCGAGCTGAGCCGAGCCAAGTTTAGCTTTTAAAGGCTCGGGCTTGGTTTATTTAAAGTTTAGCAAACTCGAGCTCGAGTCAAGCTTTTTAACGAGCTTGAAATTAAGGCTCGAACTTAGCTCATTTAATTAAATGAGCTTAAGTTTGAGCTCGAGCTCGGCTCGTTTATGAAACAAGCTCAAGTGAGTTGAGCCAAGCTTTTTATCGAACCTAGGAAGCTCTTATCGAGCCTAAATTTAAATTCGAGTTAGACTCATCTAGATAACCTATTTTCTATTTTTTCAAATCTAAAATATAATATATAAGTGTTGCTATAATATATATAAATAATTATTAAATAGAAATTAGTTTTCATTATTTTTATTATGTAGTTATAGATAATATATCATGCATGAAAAAATTTATAAATCTACTAATGAGCCTAGTAATGAGCTTGTTAACGAGCCTAAACGAGCTTGTTCACGAGTCGGTTTAAGACCCTAAATCAAAGCTCGAGTTTGGCTTGTTTAAATAAACGAGCTTTACTTTGGGCTCGAACTCAAATCATTTACTAATCGAGCTTAAGCCAAGCGAGCCTGATGCGAGTTGAGCTTGAGTAACTCACGAATAACTTGGCTCGTTTGCAACCCCAGTCTAAGATATAAGAACTGGCTTGGCATATATAGGATTAGGGATGGTTGTTAAAATTTTACTTGGTGGTTTCTGACCGAGTCTTGGGTTGAACTAGCTCATGGAATGCCTACTCTTAACCCTTTTCAAACTAATTTGAATATATTTTCTTGTGCTTTTTTTAATTTTATCTTATCATTTATGATTATATTTTGACATATTTTATCTTTATTTGTAGTTAAATCAACTTTTTCATTTTGAATTGTGCTTAAATGATACAAAGATGCAACTACTTTTCCTTATTTCTTACAAGGTTATAATAATTTAGATTCAATAGTAACATAGTGTGATAAGTTAATCAATATAAAATTAAGGGATAATGTTGCATTTGACGCTAGAAATTATGTTAATTTTTTAATTAACAGCATGAATTATGAGACTGTTAACTTCGGTACCCCATTGAACTTTTCATGATTGTTGTAGTAATTGTGTGAACTTTGTTTAATTCTTTTTATTTTGTTATAGTAATTATGGACTAGCATATGTTTTGAATGATTATTTTTAATAAGATATTTTATTTAAGCTTAGGAATGCAACCAGGGTGATCTGAGATAAGTCATATGATACTTGACCCAACCTACTTTCTTATAGGGACTTCTAAATCTAACCTAAAACCCTACATGGTTTTTTTCGTCACACCTAGACCTGCTCCTACAGAATTTCAGGTCAACCTAACCTACCCTTACAACATTTTTTTTATTATTTTTAATGTCATTTTTGTTTGCTTTTGTTTTTTAAAGGATTTATATAAAGATGGTATAACTGATGAATTACTCATTCCATTTTATTATTTATTTTTATTAGATAAAAAGGAGAAAAATTATGCTAAATAATATCTACGGTGTGTATTACTAAATCTAAAGTGGTGTGCTCCATGATAAAATTAAAAAGGTGCTTTGAACATTAGGAATAGAGTGTGACTTATGATGGAACAAAAATTGCTAAATAACATTCGGAGTGTGTATGACAAAATCTAAACTATTGTGTTAAATGATAACAATAAAAGGGGACTGTAAATATTATGAAAAGAATGTGACTTTGTGAATGAGAGTACTAGAGACTTAGGGAGGAGATTTTGCTTCTTAAAGTTTTTCTTTTTTCTTTTTTTATGAATTTTTTATAACTATTTTTATTTAATATTTTATTATAATTTATCTAGTTGAGTTTCCCATTGGGTTATAACTATGATTTGTGACCTGACTCTAAATCCTATAAAGTCACAAGAATTTTCACAAACTCTCCCAAAAACCTTATAGGGTTTTTATTGGGTCCAATAAGTCAAGTATCCTATAACACCATCGCGATTGTATTTCTATTTAAAATACATGTAAGGAGTGAAAATGACGGCTTATTAAACAACATTAGCAAATGGTAGTACATAATTGTTTTTTTTTAAATTATATATTTAAATAAAATATTTTCATCAAAATAATGATTTGGGACACATTGTAGTTTATAATTGGTCAAAAAAGCCAACTTGACAAATAGATGAATATGAAAAAAAAAAAAAGTAATGTAAATAGTAAAAGAAATTTGACTACCTAAAAGTATACATGGTTAATTGAAAATCGATCTAAATTTAGATACCAAAATAAAATGTTGCATCACCCTTAAAATTTATTAGTAAATGGTAGAATCGTGATTCTTCCATACAAATTAGATTTTTTTTTCTCCTTTTCTTCTTCCTTTTCTTTCAATTTTTTTTTAACAGTCCAATTAGGATTGATTCACAATAATTCAATTCGTGTAACATATAAAGCCAAACGGCTTTTAAGATTCTGGTAGTTAAATTGCACCGTATTGGAAAACAACCATATTATTTTTATGTTCGGTCCGGTATATTCGGTGAACTCTCCTCATTATTTATAGTGTTGCTATCAAAAGTCAATTACTTTAATGTTTTGTCACTTAGGTGTACTCCTAATTGCTTTCACAATTGTCGTTCCTCTGGGGCATCACATCTCATGAAAGTTAGTCACAATACCATTAGAGTTTTAGTTATTCACACACTTATAACTTAATTGGACGAATACCTTTCTTCTTACGGGATTAATTTTTTTTTATCCAAATAAATTGTACCATCTAAAAGTAATTGAAAACAAAAAATCTTAGCTAAATAAAATGACAAATTTTATTTAACACCTAAATTATATTATACTATACATGTATGATATATTATAAGGTTGAGTTCTTCATAAGAAGATGTCTATAGTAACAAAAATAATTTTTTTTAATAAGAAACTTCTATATACAATTAACAATACCATTCTCTTAATAATCTAGTCATTAAACTAAATATCTTTAAATATTATATTAAGTCTTTAATAGAATTAGCAAATGCATATAACTCACTAGATCATATACCTTTCTATTTTTTTTTTTTTGGATCATTACAATGGGAGAGAGGAAATTCGAACATGATACCTCTCACTTAAGGGACTAATATGTCACTAGACTACAATACTATTAATATATATTTTTCCAATTTTGATAATTAGCTTTTAAAAAACCGTTTAACATATAACTCACTAGAATTAGCAAATGCATGGTTACACTTACCTTCCTAGGCAATGTTCTTAACACTACAAGGCAATGTATGGTTAGCTTCACCCTCTTCCATTAGCCACATATCTTCGTCCTTTGTGTTGCTTGATATTTCCATAGCCATATTTTAAAATAACTGAAGCCGTAAATTTCAATAAATACCTGAACTTTAATAAAATATGCAACTAGATGTTTGAATGCTGAAATTAATCAATTTAATACATAAAAAACTTTCATGGATGACAGTATTACCTCTATCAAATTGGCTAACGCCATTATCTTATATGACATTTTTAACTAATATGATGGGTGTACAAGCGGCATATACAAAAAGTTATTTTAAGTACTAAATTGATTAATTTCAAATTTTAGGTTTAAATTAATCAATGTCAAAGTATAGACACTAATACATATTTTGCTAAAATTTAGGTCTCATTTTCCACATTTTGCTAAATAAATAAATTTAGTATAATAAATGATAAATGACTACCGACAAAATTAACAATACCAGGTGACAAATATCTATGCCTCTACTAGAACATCTAAAGATAAATTAGGAGAACATGCACTTGTGATATTTGAGTAATACATATCAAACATAATGGATATCAGAAATAAATTTTACCACAAATGTTACAAACCTTTTTTATTTCCATAATCTAATTCATATGAATCGTTTCCTTTGCTGAAGTGGAGAGAATGCATAGTATTGAAAGGTAAAAGTTATTAGTTAAAGAAAAATTATTGGTTTACAGAATTACTTAAAACGTCAACTGTGGGGCACATGTTGAACCTAACTGGACGCGTTGGTTCACAGGTCTAAATAATAGGACTTGGAATCAAACTTGACATATTGGTGATACGTCCAACAATTTTTAAAGTTAAAATTAAAAAAATTATAAAAGAAATAAAATTTAAGTTTAATTAAGATAAAATTTAAACTTAAAAATAAAAAAATAAACCTAACAATATTGTAATCCTTAACGTATTTTCTTAAGCGTAAAATGTTGCACTTGGATCTAAAGTTTAGCTGTCTTTATTATGGGTTAATGTCGCGAATGGTATTTGAACCTTGGCGAAATATACAATTAGGTACCAAAAATTTGAAATTAATCAACTTAATATCTAAAAAGACTTTTTGTGCATGCCAATAATATCTTAGTCAAATTGGCTAACATTACCATCTTACATGGTGTTTTTAACAAACATGACAAATATACTATTAGCGTACATGAAAAGTTTTTTTAGATATAAAATTGATCCGTTTCAAAGTTTAAACATTTAATTACATATTTTGTTAAAGTTTAGGTACCATTCACAACATTTACCCTTTTATAATCAACTACTTAAAGTTTAAAAATTCAATTTACTGGTGTGAAAGATATGTCTACCATTTAAAAAAAAAAACACACACACACACAAATACAAATTGAATCAAATGTGCCATCTCTATATTGCAAGTAGTTAACAAGATACAATTTTTTATACTTATCACATGATAGACTAGCAATATAGTGACGATAGCAATACAAAGTTGGAAAAATAGGTGTATCATATTTGGGCACTGCGATACAAAGTATCGCACTTAGAACGTGCATTACACCTTAGGTTATTGGGTCATCTTCTTCCTCTAAATATTAATTCAGATAAAGCCATCTCTTCCTCACTTCTTCTCCTACATCCGCTTCGCCTCTTCCTCCTCCTCTTCTTCTTCATCTCATGCTGCTAATGCTATCAATAGTAGTCATATCAACTTTAAGGCCTTACCTGTTGTTGAAATTCGTCTTCAATCCTCTTCAACTTCTAGCTTCATCTCTTCTAATAGCGATGTCTCCCTCCTCGATGACAATTTCCACATTCGCAAGGTCACAATTATTAAATTGCACCTCCCTCTTACTAACTTCGACCCTCCCTCTCTTTGTAGCCCTCACCATCAACAATTCCTAACCCCCTCGCTCTCTCTCTCTAACATCTCTTTGGTAAATCACCTTATACGTTATAGTAACGATCTGATAGTGTATTGTACGTTAGATATGTGATATAAATAAAATCATATATCACATGTACCTTATGCATTATAGTGATGGTACTTCCATAATATTTTTTATACAAATTTTATTTGTGTAATTTTTTTTTAAAAGAATGGTTAACATGCAATAATCTCCAATTTATTGCTTACAATTTTTTTAAGCCATTTATAATACCTGAGTAAGGCAGTTAATCATAAAAATAAATAAAGTTTAGGTAGTTAATTGTAAAATTGGTAAAGTTCAGGTAGTTAGTTGTAAAAAATGAACAAAACTTAGGTACTAAATTAACATTAAACTTCATGAAATTAACTCAAACAATATTGATGTTTCTTATGTTCTTGGCGTTATCCTTTCATGTAGGCACATGATGTGAATGCTACTAAAGAACACAAAAAGGATAGTCTTAGTGTGGACTAACTATGATGATAACTAGGTTGCACATGAACTAGTACAAGGGAGCTTCCTAAAGATTTTGGGAATTCGTTACTTGTTGATTTGCTAAATAAGTTGTCAACTAAATTTAAATGCCTTTTTTTTTTGAATTTGAGATAATGTCATAAATGGTGCATGAATTTTGGCAAAATATGCAATTAGGTGCCTAAACTTTTAAAATGATTAAATTAGTACCTAGATTTTAAAATCAATTAATTTACTTGAAAAACTTTAAAATCGATCAATTTAATACCTAAAAGAACTTGAAAGAGGTACTGTTAGCATGCACGAAAAGTGTCTTAAGATACTGAATTGGTCAATTCCAAAGTTCAAGTACCTAATTATATGTATTGTCAAAGTTCATGTATCATTCATGACATTAATCCTTTGATTTTTTTTTTTTCTACTAGAGGCAATGCGTATGCCACTCCTCCTTTAGTCTAAGAATTTTGTGAATGAGCTTGCAAGTCATGGTTGCCATGAAAATTGTGGCAGTAGCACTATCTAAGAAGTGGTTTGACTCTTGTTATGTCTACCTTAAGGTTGTGTTTTGTTTGTTGTTGGTTTGTTTTTATTGGACTTTTGTTACTTTGCTTGCCTATGCTCATGAATTATCTATTCCATTGAAAAAGAAAAAACTCTATATATACTATACAATTAATCTTAGGCAAGAATACTTATCAATTATAATATAGATTAGCACATGTATTGTTCTACCAGGACTTGTAATTACTAGTACTCACCCTAAATCTACTATTCAACTTATCTAATTAAAATGATAGTAATAATGATTGATATCTACTTAATTCATTAACCTTAGAACAAAGAAATCCACACCTTCGATTATATATAATATGATCACAAAACAATACCCTTGATCTTAATTCACCACTAACTCTATTCTCAATTCCTTATAAGACATTCATTAATGGATTGTTAAGTTCTTGAATTGTAGGAATCCCTAATTTCATCAACTTCCCTTTGGAGATAATTGAATTCTAATCCCATATGTCTAATGGAAATGTCTTTCGTCATTAGATGCATACAAAATTACATTAGAGTTCATGATTCC
Organism: Combretum micranthum; assembly: GCA_024138025.1. Lineage (NCBI taxonomy): Eukaryota > Viridiplantae > Streptophyta > Magnoliopsida > Myrtales > Combretaceae > Combretum > Combretum micranthum. The sequence continues at coordinate 472,397 of JAMXBD010000749.1, forward strand.
TTAAAAAGAATAAATCTTTATGCAGAAAATTCATGTAATCTATGTCTAGAATCACATTCAAATTTCGCTATTCATGTTAGATCCATTTCATTAATCAATCCGTTGATTAAATCAACAAGAATCATGTAATAATCTAATACTACACACATATTAAATCAACAAACAATTGTAAACACATGAATAGATTCAAGAAACATGAACTTCTATTAACAAAAGCATTCAATCTCTACATTAGGGTAAGAATACTTCAAGACCTAGGGTACAATGATCTTTTTTTCATATGAAGATGGTTACAATGACAAAACAATGAAAAATAGATAGAAATCATGATTACAACCCTTAAGAATGATGTCTTGTGATTTTATATAAGCGCTAGCATATTTCCACTCAAAAGTAGCTATGTTTTTCTCTAGGGTTTGTAAAAATAGATCCAATCCTCCAAATGACGAGTTAAGGTTGGTATTAATAGGAAAAGAACAATCATCTCCTGTACGACCATCTTACACAGCCGTGTTCGAGGCTATGCAAGATGTAAAATGGCGAAACAGTAGAATTCTCAGGTTTGCATGACAACGAGCACAACCATGTAGGGTGCCCATGCACAATGTAAATTGTGTCTGATTACTTTCCAAACTCTACGTAAGCATGCTACATGGCTTGTATAGCTTCCTTGTATACTTTGAAAATACTCGTTGGTCACTTTTTACCCTCTACATTAGTATTCTACATAGCTTGTATAGAATTGATCATGCATGTTGTAAATCTTCCATTGGCCTATTTCTTCATTAAAATCTCACTTAACTCATTCAAAAGTCTTTATTAAGCTTAAAATCTTCCTTTGAAATTAACATTTTAACTAAATAAGTATCATTTTCTTTACTAATTCATATGAAATTTCTATAATATTATATCAAAACAATGTGAATAATAGAGTCTTTTGACGCTTATCAATACTTTTAAAATACATTTAATTATTGTGTTGTTAGTGACAATATATATTAAGTAGATTTTTACAATTCATATGGAAATAGTTTAAACATTGAATATTATTTACATTATTTTTATATTTTTTTCTTTATATTATTATTATTTTTTGTTTTTCATTGACCTTACAAGACTTATTGGATCCATGTGCTGGGATCTATGTGTCTTAGCTAGAAACTTGCCTTAGACTTGCGTTCATAGGATACGTCACGGGGTAGGACTTGCTGATGGCAGGTCAAGTTGGGTCTCAAGATAGATGTGACTTCTGTCGATATTAGATTGAAACGTCCTTCGTCACAGTTGGAATACGGGGTGTGAACATCTCTGATCAATTGTCTTCATGTTGATCATGGGCATTGAATGAGTTGTGATCCATAGGATCACGGGCGTCATCAAGATCGTGATCTCTACTGATCTCCATCACGATGCTTAATACAAACTTCATCATGGGCGTGATCTTCGCGAACTCATCTACATAACAAATTACTTGCCTTGTCACAAGCGTGATCTCCAGCTCTGCAAAGTCACCTTCCTTGATACAGCCGTGATGTGCAGCTTTTCCACTTCCTTTATAATTATCTTCATGTTTCCCATAAAGTGAAATACTACTTCTATATGATAAACTTCAAAACGATAAAAAAAATCAAAGTCATCTTCATAAGGCCGATTCATCAAAATTCTTTGTGTTAAACCGTGCAATCCCCTTGCTCTAACTCTCATAATAGGACCCTTTATTTGATTCCCATCATACCTTTTTAGTCCTTTGTTTTTCATAAAAAAGAAACATATATTTTATTAATTTTCTTATAATTCCATATGTTTCAATATTGCTTTATAGCTCTACATTTTTTTATTGTATCTTTATTTTTTGCTTGCATTATCCTACATCAAGAATGTGATATATGTATATGTGTGTGTGTGTGTGTGTGTGTGTGTGTGTGTGTGTGTGTTTTATGCACATGCTAATTAAATTTGAGTTATGGTTTTTTGCTGCAAATGTAATAGGTTGGTTGAAATGTGGAGATTTGTTCGTGGTATCTTGGTACATTAGTGCAGATGTGGTAGGTTCGTTTGTGATAGGTATGTCCAAATGTGGTATGGTTAAAGGTAGTAGGTTCATCTCATCCAAATGTGGTAGGTTTTGGTGTAAATATTATAGGTTCATTTATGATAGGTTGGTCAAATTGTGGTAAGTGAGTGCAAATGTTATAGGTTCATTTGTGGTCAATTGGTGTAAATATGGTATGTCTAACATGCAAACTGTGATAGGTTTGTCCTTATTGTAAGGTGTCTTACAACAACCTAAGACAATAAAGGCTCGTGATTTTAGGTAGTGTTGTTATTTTACTAGACTTTTTATTTGCCTTTTCTTTTGTAGGAATTATTTTAAACTAATTAAATAAATGAACCCAAATATTTGAGAGAATGGGTATCAAATTCGTATTTTCCTTTTCATTAATTTGAATATAATAAGTAGAATCGCGCAAAGTCGTATGAAATTAGTAAAATAGTACACCGAAATTCATATTTTTATTTGAAGTTTACATTTAAATAATTTTACAACTATTTTGATTTTTAAAATTCAACTAAATTATAAACTCTTATGTTATGTTTGGTAGGCAAAAATCGACTGAAATGGAATGAATTGGATGAAATATCCCAAACCTTTACCTAATTAAGTTAGAAGATGTTTAATTAAATAATGTAATAGGTAGTTAATTTTAAAATTAGTTTAGATAGTTTAAATAAATAAAACAAATAAATTCTAGGGTATGGTAAGAAAATTTGGCATAATCAATTAGTAAATAGATTAAATTGAATTTGAGATTTTAAATATCTCTTTTAAAATTGTTTTTATTACTTCATTTATCCATTTTGACAAATTGAATTTCATAATTTTTTACAAATTTTCAAATTAGAACCCCTTTTTTTTCAAATCCAATTTGCTAAATTTTAAAACAAACATTTAAAGTGTTTTGAACTCCTAAACCCTTCAATTTTAGCTAACTTTCATTTTCTTAAATCCCTATAATTTTAAAATCAACTACTTGTTTAAAAATATCAAATCTTAAGCCAAATTCAAACTAAATGTCAATTTTCTACAAATTGAATTTGAAAGCTAGATTTCTAATACAAGTTAATAATTTCTACTATATAGATTCACAAATTATTTTCTAATTAGTTTTAATACTTAATATAATTATCAGAAAGTTTAAAACTAAAATCTTATCAATAAATATCTATTAATTTCTTTTTCCTCATCCTTTCCTTTCCTTTTTCCTTTTCTTTATTTTTCTGCCTCCTTTCCTACGTTTCTTCTTCTTCTTCTTCTTCTTCGATTCTCTTTCTTTCTCAAATTTCAATTCTCAAATCTCAAGTTCAAGTAGATCTTAGAAGAAGCTAATGTTAGAAAAGAAGATAAGATATGGGAAATAAACTTAGGATAGCTTCAACAACGAGAAAAGAAGATCAAGAAGCATATGTTAACTAGACAAGTAAGCTTCTTGCTTCTCTTTGTTTTGAGTATTGTTTATGCATAAGAATGATAGATTAAAATTAGAGATAAGTAGGAATTTAGATAAAACTTGCAAACTTGTAAGATGTGAATATGTATATTACAACCTAGGTTGTTTAAGCAAGTATAGATTAGAAATTTAATGGAAAAATGAAGTAGAAATATGGGTATAAGTGTTATAAGTTATAGTTATGGAAGTTTAAGCTGATCTTAAGGTGTTTTTGTTAATGAATGATGTAAAATAAGTTAGAATGAACATGAACTGTTTTCGTGTAAGAGCACGAGATATACACGAAAGGCCTAAATTGGTCATGCTCCTAGTCTGGCTTGAAAAAATTTGAATTTAACTTATCAAGAAGAAACACGGTTGGCACATGGCTCATCCTATCCAACTGTGCTTCTCTCTGTTTTATTTTACATGTGTATTCTTAGAATAGCATGTCTAGTGGACGGCTAGATGTATTCGACCGTGCTTCTTTCTGATTCCTTTATTAAACTCATTCTCAGAAAAAAAAAAGCACGATTGAAACACAACCACTCCTATCTCCTCGTGTTTCTATCTGATCCTCGAACGCATTATATGTTAAGAGAAAAATAGGAGGAACACGATATAACTATCTCACTGTGCTTCTCACTGTTCTTGAATCTTTAAGAGCATGATGAGAAACAGGATGAGTTGTTTTTGTCATGTTTCTCACCCAAAGAGACACGAGATAAACACAGCCTATGTATCTGCCCATGTTTATGTACGCAACCTTGTAAACAGTGTGTACCATCCCCTGTTTTTCTCGTGTTCTTCATAAAAATGAAAATAAAATAAAATGAAATAAATGAATAGGAATAATAGATATGATAAGTTAGCATCTGTATAATTAGGAATGAATTAGGTTAAGTTAAATTAAAGAATGAATTAATAAGTTTAATAATTAATTTGAGTTAACATAGTTTCTAAGAATAAAATGAACTTAGTTAATAATCTTAAGTTTAACATGGCTTAATGAAACTTAATAGGTTAAAATGAATTAGTAAGTAGATTTAAGCTTAGCTAGACTTAATAATAAGTTAAAATGAATTAGATTAATTAAGTCTAAACACGTTGAAAAAGAATAAATTAAGATAGACTTAACTTAGAATTAGCTTAGATAAAATAAACATTATTTGTTAGGATAAATTAATGAACAATATAAGGAGTATGATGTTTCTGAAATATGATAGATTAAAACTAGTTCATTAAAATGATTTGATAGATAATGGAAAGTTTTCTGTATCTTGACGGGGCGATCTTCAGAGCCATGACAGAGTTCCTAATTTCATATATCAAATAAAAACATAAAATAAATGTTTAATATGAAATTTGATGTAAGTTAACAAATAAGTGTACTGCTTATGTAACTTAATTTTCTCAAATAGATGTTTGTCTTTGATCTATCCTCTAAGTTGGCTTTTGAAATACCTTTTGTCTTTATTGGATTTTGAAAATATGAAGGCTATATTAACTCGCGTGTTGTATGCTAGGATAGGCATCCTAAATAAACTAAAACTTAATCTCGACTTAACAAATGATTGTTGCTTATGCTTGTATTGTTGAATCCGGTTCGGAGAGCAACAACCTTGTTCGAAATTGGGCATGGTAGTTAAGCGCTTAGGCTACCTCCTACCATGATACAATAGTATGCCATGATGCAATAACAATTCATAAGTGGCTCAATGGGTAGTCGATAGAGCAAACAGTATTGGAATAATTAGGTTTGGAGAGAAGTAAGGTAGTTGATAGAGCAAACAGTATGGGTATGCCGTACGTCCAATATGTGATACACATATAAGCACATTGACATGCAATACATGTATAGACCTCTATCGCATATTTAATGTGCGATACAACTATACATAGTATCGTTGCTATCTCTTCTCCAATATGCAATACATATAGAAACTTTTGTATCTCTTCTTTATCATACGATATAGAAGTGGCAATTTAGTAATTTTTTTACAATTTATATTTTGTAATTTTTTTATAAGAATGATTGACATATCTTTCATCTTATATATATATATATATATATATATATATTTGTTGTGTATATGAATTTTAAAATATTTTTCTTAGAGTGAACCCCATCTTTGTCCAATGATTCCTTTTTATATGAGTATTTAGAGTTTAAATTACTTTTAAAAATACCCTTCCAAACTCCCACTTGGCTATTATTCTTTTAGAAAAGATTAAGTAATAGTAAAATTTTAAAAAAAATCAAAAGAATATGAGAATAGTAAGAAAATTCGTGAGATCAAATAATTAAAATTATATTTAAAAAGAAATTATTAAAAAAATAGGAGGGAAAGTAATGAAATCATAAAAGTAAGAGTAATTCAAAACAAAAATTAATGAAAACAAAAGAAATAAAAAGAAGACACATTCGAAAGGTTGGCCAAAGTACTACCTCCTGTATGATCAATCGGAATCCACGGTTTTCTAAATCATTCATAAAATTCCAATTTCCACTGCTTTATAAATTTTATTCCTTTTTTTTTTTTTTTTATCTAGAGTAGTTTAGTTTATATCTTATTGTCTTAAAGCCTCTTTGTCGTATTTGATCTTATTGTATTAAATAAATTTCTTTTTGTAAAATTGGGTCGATATCCTTATTTAAAAAAAAAAAAAAAACCTTAAGGATCTAAGCATTTATTATGAGAGATATAAAAAAAGAGTATATTAAAAGAACATCGCTTGCAATCAATCCGGTTTTTAGGTAACAGTTGTCTGTGCATCAAAGAATGCAAGCAACGTGCCACCAGTAGGAAGATGCATATTTCATTGCAAGAGAATTAACCCATAGAAATAAAAATTTTACAACTAAAAAACTGATAAGATAAGTTATATTTTACGAATAGAATCAACGATAATGATTTTTATAACAAAATTTTATTATCAGAGAAAAATTTTATCTTTAATTTCAGTTTTCTTGTAGTCTTTAAAATTGTAATTTTTTTCTCCTAAGTGAATATTGCTTGTGCATCAAAGAATACTAGTGAATGTGAGACTCGTAATAAGGGTATATATTTAAAATTGTACGTAACCGTTTGATATATTTTCTTCCTCATTCCGTCTCCTAATTATCCGCTTTCAAATTCCAATAACCATTCCCACCTTATAGTTAAAGGTTTTTTCTTTTCTTCAATTATTATCTAGGAGCTAGCTTACCCCTTCTCCCTCTTTCTTCCTCTTAAATTTTAAAATTCAAAATGGATATAAAGATCATTAAAAACCATAATTTTTAATCTTCACATATTTCATCTCTAAAGTTCTAGACTTTCACATTCAAATAAAAACACAATCTTAATAACATGTACAATATTTTTTAGGGTTTTTTTATTTGTACTTTTTTTTCCAATTCGATTGAGCCTTTTTTTCATACTCTAATGCCAACTTGTACACTTTGTTGTTGATTAATTACTTTTAAGTGATAAAGCTTGAATTTTTCAAATCGGATTTTGTGCAAGATGAATGGTCAATGTGATTTTGGAGTTTAGATTGAATATAAGGGTTGGTTCTTTTGTGTGTTACTTGAATGAATAAACATAGAATAATATTGTATATAAATTGCATTTGTTTTTTCCGGTAATGTTTAAATTGTGTTCATGCTCTTTGCGTTTATTTAATTAATCAATCAATTAATATTCTAAGTGTTAGATGTGTTTAATTTGATTGTAATGGGGTGAAAAACACCACTTGTAAGAGAAACATGAAATTTCGCTCAAGTGAGTAAAAAATGCAAGACCTTAAATTATTGTTGGACAATTGTTGCATGAGATGATTTTGTTGGTAGAGGTTAGCTCTCTGCAAACACAGAAAAGCAGTTAGAAGTACACTAGAAAAAGGGGTGGAGGTACCCAACATAGCCACTCTAATGTCTAAATCAATCCATGGATTTTCCTCCAAGAAATTATTAAGGGAGTATTCACTTCAACTAAAGAGTCTCCTCCTTTCCTTTAGAGAAAAGGATTATTTATAGTTCATGATCATACCAAAGTGAGGTCCACCAAATCTTTTTTGTTAAGGTGAATCTCCGTCTAGTAGCTGACTTAGCACTCGAGGTAATGGGGCACCCAAGATGGTGGAGCCATGGCTATGCAAAGTGTGGCTGAGCTAATGATGTCCCCCTAATCCATAGTGGGTTGTGGATATTTCATAGCTATCAGACTTGGGTAAGTTCATGGAGATAGCTTATTGGCGAGCTTAGCCTTGTGGTAGTAGCTCATAGGCATGGTCATTAGAGACGATCTCATGGAAGGTTGCCCTTGATCCTTTTATTGCTAATGTAGGTGGCACCTCGAGCCTCCTCTCTAGACCGAAGCCCAAGGTGTCGTTGGGTTTGATCCCTTTGGGTTAGTGAGGCATACGATTTCTCAGCTTCAAGGCCCATGTATGACAACGATGGTCTAAGCGGGCTGTGGTCTATATTTCACTGTTAACAATAGCGTTTTCTAAGTTTATTTTGGTTTTGTATTCGTCAAAAGTTTTAAATTTTTGTCTAGTTTTAACTTTACTGATGAAGGTTCTTTTTTCTTTATTCCTTGATAGCTTGTACCTTTTCAAGTAATGAAGAAATATGTCCATTTTGGTGTTTTTCATAATTCTAGATTCCTTTTGGTTTGTGTTTTAATTTTTTATGATTTTATGTTTACAAATTGAGTTTTTTTTTTTTTTTTCCTTTTTCATGGTTGTATTGTTTCTTTTTCTCCAAAAGATTAATCGTGAAATCATTGGTAGTTAGCTTTCTAATAACGAAAATTTATGTGTAACTAGATAACAACTTATTTTAAACAAAAGCACGTGTCAGTTTTTTCTTTTTTTTTTTTCTTTTGTCTGGTTTGTGATTTACTTCTTTTCTTTTATTCTCACACATGTCGACTCGTTCAGCAGTTATGGAACTAGAGCTAGAGATAAAAGGAACAGGAGTAGTGGGAGTGTAAGGCAAAGGTCGGGTTTTGGCAGGGATTGTTAAAATTGTGATGTGGGTGTATTGCAAATGACAAGAAGGAGAAAGATGTGGAAATGAAAGTGAAATACATAACATGCCATTTGACTTTCGAGTTTATTTCCGGTTTGTATTTGGTATAGATTTGATCATGATATATAATGCGGTGTAGTGAAATTTTGGTACTTGGTTTGTTTTTATGTTGTTTAAATTTTCAGCTTTTGCTAGATTTAGAGTTTTTTTTTAATTTTTTTTTACCAAATCATTATATTTTTATTTTCTATAATTATATATCAATAATCCTTTATGTGCACAACATTGTATTAATTATATTTTATAAGTGTTTCATGAGAACTGAATTAACCATATTTTACCAGTGTTTCATAAAATTTGAAAGTTATGCTAATTCGTATGTTGTAAATGTATCTCAAGCAATGAATGTTAATGTTGTGTGCTATGATAATGTTATCTTTTTCATCTTTATTAGAACTTTGACAAATAGTTCAGGATTTTTCCATATATATATATATATATATATTATCAGTCTCTAGTTTTAAGTTTAACTGAAAATATAAATTTGATAGAATCATTCTTCCTAAAAACTGTTTTAATTTGGCTTGGTCGGATCAATTTTGTCTTAGCACATATATACCTGTGTGTGTGTGTGTGTGTGAATACTACCTCATAACGAGGTCTTTAAGACAAATACCAAAATATAGTGGTGAACATATACGGAAGGGATGAGGCATTGAGGCTTAAGGCAAAGTATAGAGAGAGAGAGAGAGAGAGAGAGAGAGAGAGAGAGAGAGAGAGAATTAAATAAAAAAAAGAATAAAAATGAGAGGTGGATTCCACGGAGACCAATGAAGGACGGCGATGTTGATAATGGCAATGCAATTTGGAATTGGTGATGTTTTGTTGCTACTAGTCAACATGGGTACTCCATCCACCTTAAATATTCCTTCAACAACCTCCAATTCTAGATTTCACACGTGCCTTTGCTTCCATATGCCCTTCACCTGTGCTTTAGCCTTCATAATCAAACAAAGAAATTTGCGGTGATCTTCCGGAACAAATGTTAAGTGTAATAGATATCTTTTGGTACGTCATTCAAAGTTTTTTATCGTTCATACCATCACGTGTTAAAATATTATTAATAGTTCCATATTTTATGTACATTATAGACCGTATATAATACCTTTTGAATCTTTTCTCTTCATTTAGGGTTTTAAAAATTGGTTTATGCTATAGAAAGCGATGAAAGATAATACAAGCGGCTCTATTACTAAATTTCAATAATATTTAAAGTTTTTATTATTGGGAATATAGTGCTCTACTTTTTGATCGAATTTTTCTACTCACATCATAACATATATTACGTTGAATTTAAATGGAATTTACCTGTGAAAATTTTCTTTATATATGACGTTCACGTGGCTGTTTATTTGACTGAGATCATGAAAATTCTGAAATTTAGTCTATTACAATTGCAAAGAAGTTCCTTACCTAATTTCTTTCGTTGTGAGATCTTACAGTTGTAATAGAATAATTTTCATAACTTTTAAGATTCCAATAACACATTTTACTTGGAGGCACGGTTTAAAAAATAACATGGTGTTTATTTAATGAAAACATGAAATTGAACTTTATTTTCAAATATGATCACTAAATTGTAATAAATAAAACTTACAATAACGATTTTTTAAATTTAATAATATAAACACTTACATTGTCTTTATCCTTGTACTGAAAGTTTCTAACTGGGATGTAAAGCTAAAGGTGACTGTGTATCCTTTATATTTATTTGGGATAATATTTGTGTCAATACTTCAACTTTATAGTTTATTTGTTATAAAAAAAAAAAAATTTAACCCTAAAATAGATGTCTGGCAAGATACGCATACTTAGGGATATAAATCAACAAAGCCTGTTCATAAACTACTCGATCTCGCTTTGATATTTACTTAAATTTGATTCAAGAATAATCAAGTTGAGAAGCTCGAGATACTTGAGTAGTTTATCAAACTGAGCTCAAGCTTTGTATGTTTAGCTTGATTAACTCGAGACCTTGTCGAGCTCTATTGAATTCGAGTTAAGTATAAATATTAATTAAGTCAAATCAAGTTTGTCTATTAATATTAATTAAATTAGAATTAAAAATATGTTTTTAATATAAATCGAGTTTAAATGAACTTGGCCTAATCAAGCTTGAGATCAAGCTTAGTACTATACCAACTTGGCTTAGTACTATACCAACTTGACTCAACTCGGCTCGTTTACAGTCTTACTCATACTATATTCCAATGATACACATATCAAACCACATACGGCTTATAAATTTTATCTGCAGCAACAAATATAGTCAGCATAACATATAAATCATCATTATGATTAACACATATCATTCACCAAATATTCGTGGAACCGAAGCTCCAATGTCACCTGAATGATTGCGTATTTACTAGCTCCAAATTTTATAGAGTAATACATATATATGTTGTTTCAACGACAACCAACACACAACATACATTATAGACAATTAATAATTGGTAAATTTATTGTCTAGACCTAGAATGCACATCCATTAAATAATGGGTTAGTAACAAAAATGGTACATAAACTTTCGTGAAATATTTAATTAAGTACCTGAAGTTTCATTTTGAATAATTTAATACATGAACAACTTTTTAATGAACTTTTTTTATACACGAAATTTAGTTTTGACAATTTTGGTTCCTAAATAAAGTTTAATTTTTTTATACCTAAAACAAGTTCAATTAGCTATGAAAAAAATCCGTGAAAACTTTGTTGAAGTACCAAAATTACTAAAAACAAATCTCAAGTATGAAAAAAATCCATGAAAATTTTGTTTAGATATCAAATTATTCATAACTAAACTTCAAATATCTAATTGAATTTTTTGTGAAAGTTTAGGTACCATCTTTGAAATTATCTCTTATATAAAATTATGGATACTAAGTTAGTTTTTCGGGTTAATGATAAAAATGGTATCTAAACTTTCGTAAAAAGAATAATTAGGTATCTAAAGTTTAGTTTTGAACAAGTTGGTACCTAAACAAAGCCTTTATTAATTTTTTTTTCATACCTAAAGTTTGGTTTTGACAATTTTGATATCTAAATAAAATTTTCATTAACTTTTTTCATATCTGAAGCAAGTTCAATAAGGCATGAAAATGTCCATGAAAAGTTTGTTCAGACACCAAAAATGTTAAAACAAACTTTAGGTATATAAAAATGAATAAAAAATTTATTCGGATATTGAATTATTTAAAACCAAACTTTATATACCTAATTATTCTTTTTGCGAAAGTTCAAATACCATTTTTATCATTATCCTTAGTTACTCTTGAAAAACTATTCTTGACTCCTATAATATCACAACTTAATAACTTAAACTCTCTTTGATTTATTTTTTCTTTACTATTTATTTATCATAATTATTAACAAGTTATAAAATATTATATATATATATATTTCCATCATCATTATAAGGTTCATATAGGATTCTTTAGTTTTGATTAGAATATCATTTTAAGGGAGGTGGTTGACTTGAAAGCCAGCTATGACCCACTTAACCCTCTTCAACGCATGGGTTAAGTAGGTTGAGCTTGGTTCAATTCACATTATAAAGCAAGTAAGAATTTTTTATCCAACCAACTTGCGTAAATTGGTGGATTATGCTAACTAGCTTGCTAAAGCATTATGATTTTTTCGTTATAATGCCAAAGTTCAATATTATAATATAGTCATACTAAAATTAAATATTGATTTTAATTAAAATTATAAAAAAAGGATTTCAATATAGAATAAAAAAAAGATAAAGATGGTAATATTCTTATTATAAGATAAAATACAAAGAGTGGAATATACATAGAAGAATATGATAAGATTTCTTATTATTTTTATTTGCTATTGTTATTTATTTACTTTGTTTTTCATATCTTCCTAGATATATTTGCCTTAATTTCACTTAAATAACTTATCATTCAAACATATAAATACAAATATAATGATTTAAATAAAGTTAAAAAAATTATAGACTACATTAGGCAATAGCTTTTTATTTTTTTTATTTTTTATCCCTCTTAATGTGGGTTTGTGAACTAACCCATATCAATAGAGGGTTGGTCTACTTTAGCTCATGGGTTAAATGGGGTAGACCAAGATAGCTTGCATATTAAACAGGTTGAAGTTTTCAACCTAGCCTACTATTGTGTTTTAGTTAAACAAGTTGGCATACTTTGCCGCCCTACTTACACAATTATAAATTCAATTCACTAAAGTAGTTTACTAGTTTTCCCTTTTGTTAAATCCCTTTTGTTGTGTTTTTTCTCTTTTTGTTCTTATTGTATAGTCATATCTATCTAATTTAATGCGTTGTTTATGAATTGAAATTTTTGCATATATTTTGAATTTAAAATTATTCATCTACATTTAAGTTAACGATGCATTTAAATTAAACTTTCAAAATGTAGTTTTACTAAGATTTTCAAGGTGAAATACATGCCTACCAACTGTAGGAATAAAAATTCTGTAAATACAATTGATATAATTTTAATTACTCAAAATCTAATAAAAAATCACAAGTGTTAATATAATTCTTAATTTAATACAGGAGTCGTATATTAAAGATGTGATTCAGCCCAAGAATCACATATATAAGATGAGATTCGGTGAAACTTTTACTTCGCTGAATCGCATCTTAAAAGATAAATTCATTGTAGTATATGAATCGCATGTACTACTTGCAACTCATGTATTTATATGAATCATATATATAAGATGTAAATTTGCATTAGGATATTGATAATTATTTTTGTATAATTTGTATTTATGTAATTTTTATTTGGAAAAATTTGCAATCATACAATTTCTTCAAGATTTCCATTCTTTCTTGAATTAATAAATGTAGATCTTCTACTCGTCTACTCATATCAAAATTTTGGGGTTTTATGAATTAACTTTTTATAACTTTCAATGGGGGAAAAAAAGATGTTATGACTTTATTTGAGAATTATTACTAAGTTTCTTTAGGTTGTGATTATAAATTCTAGTTCTAGGTTTTAATGGGCTTAGGGTTTTCATCTATTAGTTATAGATTTTAAGGTCTATTACTTTGATGATAAAATAAATATTGCAATTAAGAGTCTTCATGATTGGAAGTCTTAAACTATGAATTGAAAACTTAACTTTTGATCCATTACTTTGCTTAGTGTCATCTTAGTAAGTTAGGTGAGTACATGATAGTTTTTTACATGTTATACAGTAAATGCATATATAATATAATATTATAATTTATAATCCCTGCATAATAAGTATGTATAACTGATTCTATATACGTATTAAGTCTAGTTTGTAATGTATAATAGTGTCATAATTCTTATATCCTAATTATATTATGTACAATCACATAATACATATAGGGTACATACTGTATTATAATATGAACTATGATTTTACATATGTATAATATTCTATGTTATAACTTGGTAAAAATATATATAGTATATGCGATACTTCATTATCTAATTACTCTATATTACATGGTATAGTTATCATATATTTATACATTCCATAGTAGCATACAATATGTTATTAATAATATAAATTTATATAAATTTACATAGCACTATATACTATGTAAACATTATACGACATTGTATCACTATTATTTATAATAGTATCATTATGTGTTTTGAAGGGATAAGCTAAACAAATTTGTAATGTTATGATTGATTTGAAGGAATAGGTCAAATCAATCTGTAAAATTAAACTAAACCAAACCATTTTATAAAATCATAATAATATTTTGCTTGAATTATAAATTTTCTTATAATGATTGATTAAAGGTTGCGTGATAGGGCTGTCGTAGTCGGCCAATTACATGCAATAAGTGTGGCACTGTCATGTACCAAAAGGGGGCCCAAAAGGAAAACCTGAAGTGATCATTGATCATATCAAGTATGCATCCAAGATGTGAAAACTGCTTTGCAAGTCAAAGATTTGCAAAACTCTACTTAATACATATTATACAAGTTTTAATTCATAAAAACATTTATATAGCTAAGGAAATACAGATTCCCACGGTCCTCCAGAACTGTAGACAATTGGTATCCCCCACCAAACAATAAAAGAAAATAGATCATATAGATATTACAAAGCCTTGAGCTATTTTCTAATCCAACCAATCTATTCTAAGCTTATCACATATAAGACAAAACAAAATAACTTAATTACAAAACATATGAATTTTATTATAAGCTAAACTTCAAATCTCCAAGGTCCCCATTCTTGGCCTAAAATATACCTGCACAAACTATGGGGGTGTGAGCTCAACCATAGCTCAGTGAATAACAAAAACCAAACCACATAACAAATATTTTCCAAGTAAGTATTGTTAACAAACATATATAATGCAACACTCAACCATATGATATGTATAGTTTAGATGACTAGAATTTAAAGCAATAGAGATTTACGCCCTTTCTTGGCGGTTGAAAGACCGGCTTCAATATCATGCCTAGGAGAATCTAAGAACTAAGAAAGTTGGATTTCTTTTCTCAAATTCCTTGTCATGCATATTTGCTATCAACATAACCTCTAATTGCTCCTTAGATATCATTAAGAAGGAAGGATTCCCTTTTAAACTTATTTTGTTGAAAAATAACCTCTACTGCTCTTTAGATATAACTAAAAAGGGATGATTACTTTTGAAACTCATTTTAATGAAACATAATCTCTAACTTCTCCTTAGAAAGAATTAAGGATAGAGAACTTCATTTTGAAACTTATTTTGTTCCCAAGTACTCATACTATTAAAACATTCACTACTTCACCTTAGAACCTTGAAAATCCCCTAAGTATTATCATTTCATACTAGCCCTCATCAGGCGACGTCCTTCAATCCTATTTACTTCCAATAGAACTAGCGACCTTATGGTAAACCTCACTAGATTTACTAGATTTCCTTAGGCATTACCATATAATAGGAATGATAACACGTGACATGCATACTTTATAAATGCTAATGCAAATATATTATCATGCAATGCATGTCTAATTAATTAAATAATCATATAGTATTAAGTTCATTTATTCAAGTGACCAACCAATGTAGTAGACATTCATCAACAATAACAATACAATCATTTCAAGTAATGTGTGATTATTTTGATTTTTAATGTTTTATCAAGCAATACAATCATCATTTAGCATATAAATACTCTATCCCCACACATAGTTAGTTATGTTTACTTTCTTATGGCACAACTAATTTACAAGTACAAGCAAGGTGATAAGGTCAGTGCTACCCACCCGACATCCTAGTTAGGTCTTAAAAATCTTCTGGAAAAACCAACCCATCCCTATCACCAACATCTAACCATCATTAACTGTATCATCAACATCAAAGCATCAACACCACCTTCATATAAGAAAACCAAACAAAAATAAAATATTGGCTAAGGCTAATATAAAGAATATATCAAAACAAACATTTATTCAAAAAATTAAATCTATTTTAAGATCATATTTGATCATATACTAAGTAGGAACTCTGCTATAGCTGTGAAGATCATTTTATTAAGATACAAACAGTTCTCCATTGTCTGTTAAAATATTTCTTGTCTCTTTATTTATGATTCATTCATTACATAAGCAACAACAAAGCATTCATATACAAAAAGATTCATTTTCTAAGCAAACACACATTTGAAACAACATATTTCCCATATAAATTATGGTTATCTCAATATATCATTCTAATCTAATTATTAGCTATTAACCCATTTTAACTTAATACCAATCAAATTGATTAGAATTAATTATTTAATCCAATTACTAAGTCATTTTGATTAAAATTAATTGATCTAATTCATTTTAGCTTACTAAAGTCTATTTAGTCAAGTTGAACTTAAATTGATCAACTAAGTTCATTTTATATATGTGATTCATATTACTTAAGTCTATGTTGACTTAATCTTAACCAAGTTGATTAACCTTAATCAATCTAATTCATTCGAATTCATTCAAGTTCATTTAGTTAAGTTGAACATAGGTGTATGAGCTAAGTTCATTTTATACTTAACCACACACATTTAACAAGTAAACAAAAGTTTTCAACTTTGTTTGGAATGTATAATAGCTGGAATCAATCAAACGTTAGACCTTCATATTTTTAGAAATTGTAAAAACTTAAAACATGAAAGTTGTGGATCTCTTTTAAGATTTTCATTGCAATTTAAATAATCTCAAATCCAGATTAGATGAAAATTTATGATCAAAATACGAAACAGTGTCGCAGAAGGGAAATCAAACAGGCCGTTTCAACCTAGGGCCATTTCAAGGGCTATTTGCTCCATACATCTCCTTAAATGGGCTGTTTCAACTCAAAATCTTTACAGAGAAATGGAAACACCCCTCTAAATGCTCCTTTTTGAGACTCCCTTGCTATGCACAAATTTTCTTTGTTTCTTATATCTTTTTACCAATTTTTGCATATTTTACTTCAATCAAAACATCATATAAACATCATACAATCTAATTTCCATACTTCTAATACTTTTATATTCATCCAACAACATCAAACATTATCAAACTCTTTCATCAAATCCCATATCTACTATTCATCATCTTCCTCGCAAACTCTACGTATATCAAGAATCAAACTAACACACACAAACATAAAAAAGACAACTAAAACAAAGGAAAAAGTAAAACTTATCTCTTTTAGACATCATAAACCTCTTGATTCTTCTTTGTCTCTACTTTCTCTAAGCTTTTGAAACTTTCATGTTCATGGCTTCCATCTTTTTCCATGTTTTTCTATCTTCATTTTCTTCTTTAGGCTGCGTTTGGTTTTCCATTTTTTGTGGGACAGGACAAGACAAACTTGTTTGTCCCTTGTTTGATTTTTCAAATTAGTAATGGGATTGGACAAAGAAGACCCCATGATATAGGACAAACTTCAAATTAATTTTCCCCTCTTTCCATGGAACAAAAATGAAAAGCACAGGACAAATACGTTCACTTTTCAAAATTCCAAAATATCCATTCCAAGCATGTGTTTTTCTTTTTCTTCCTTCCTTTGTTCCTTTGCCAAAGCCTTCTTTCATTTCCTTGAAACCCTAACTTAGTCGCCTCTTTCTTAGTCCGTTCCGCCATCGAAGGACCCTAGCTCAGGTAACTCTCTCTCTCTCTCTCTCTCTCTCATCCACATGGAACTCGAAAAATGTGGATTTGCTTTCACATGAAATTTTTTTAATTTTCTTTTGGTAATTTAAATTTTTTTAGTTAAAGAACTGTTAGTCGTTAAAACGAATACTAGTACACTGAAATTGTGTAGGATTTGATGGGTTTTTTTTGTTTTCATGCTTTTAGGTATTTGATTTTGTTTGGTGATTTGTAAAATTTTCGTGGTGATTTAGGATGGCAGTGATCGATTCTTTTTTGGTTATTCTTTATGTTAAGAAAGTTGTAACCATGGTAAAAAAATCAATTTCATTTTGGTATGCAATATGGTTCCCTCGTAAAAATAGAGTGCTTCACTAACTTAATCTTTGCTGATTAATTCAGGCTTATGCTTGTATCATTTTTGTTCCATGTTGATTGGCTGCAAGTGTATTCTATTTTTACTAGTTGTATTTGTTGTTTCAGAGACATGTTTTCAATCCAGCCCCCCTCTTCTTGATTCTGACTAGGTGGTTTTGTTATGATTCACAACACTTAGGATCCTGACAAAAAATCTTTCACTTTCAAGATTGGCCAAGGTTCTGCTATAAAATGTTGGTCTTACACTCAACTATTCAATGTGCTATCTTTTTTGGGGTATTGGTTCAGTTAGTTTGTTCCATAAGGGGCATACATGCATTAACATCATCAAGTTCGCTATAGCAATTTATTCTATTTTCACAGCTTTGTGATCTATCCAGGAAATGAAAATAATGTAAGCAAGCCAAAACATTAGTGTCTTGTGTAGCAAATTTGGCCTTTAGGGAAACCCTTGGTAAATAAAAGGTATTTTCTTAAGCCTTATGTGAGTGAAAGTATGTATCTTTTTGGAAGAGATTCATTGTTTCATGATGAATCAAGCTAACCAACTTTAGCAAACTCTCCTGCATCATACAAAGAAAATCATAAACAATGATGACTCAAAAGGGTTATTAGAGATTGTGAATTTATGACATTAAACATAAGGTAAACCTACTTGGATAGAGGCTTCTAGCTTTAAAGTGTAACTCAACTAAATAGCAACCTAGTAGCAATCACCCATCCTTCTATTTGATCAGCCCAATCACCCTGCCATTCATCATCAAATCATAAACATGGATCATGAAAATGTAATTGCAAGAACTATTATCATACCATGATGTTTTCCTTAATAGCATCTATCAGCCCTTTGACATCTGAGTTATCGTAATCTTTTTATGTAGTTTCGATTATGGCTTTTTCCCAAACCTATGAAAGATGCAACTTTAGCTGACAATTCATTTGTCTGAAGAGAATCTAGTAAAGAAAGCTGGAAAGAGACTAACAGAATGGAGGTTATCTTTTTGGGTGTACCAATGCACATTAATTTCATTCCCTCCCTTGTTCATGGTAAATGCATCATGTAAAGGCTGCATTTAACAATGATTCATTACTCATAATAGCATAACTAAGCATTAGAATTGCATTTTCGGGAATATATCTTGATTATTAATTCATTGTCATACCCCCACTTTGAGAAGGAGTGCTTCCATAGTCAAGAAGTTGGGATGTGTAATTTTGTATAGCACCACAGAGACACTTGTCTTTAACTATCTATGTTAATATTCCCTGGTGGTTTTATACTATGTTATATACCACCCAGGATCTTTCCTAGTTAGTGAAGTTAGTGAAAATGGGTTGGAAGAATGAAAATGGGTTGGAAGAATCCATGTTGAGTAGCTTAATATTGCAGTAGCTATTTTTGTGCTTTTTAGTTGATGGTTCATGTGATCTTTTGTACCTTTTTTGTCTATTCATTTTCTTTTATTTCACCATGAAGGTAGAGCTATGAGATAGGTTATAGGTGGTCTTGGCGGAAAAAAGAAAGAGGAAAAGGTGATGGTTTATGAGAATATTTACAAAAAAAAAAAAAAAACTTTTTTGTCAAATCTGTGTTTGTTTTCCTACTAATGAGGATAATAAAGTTTAAAACATATTTGATAATAGTTAATTGTTGCCATCGGACTACATTGCTTGCTTGTGTGGATATGTGTCCATTTGCTAATAGAATATTTAATTTGAGTTTCAAACCATCTTCATAAAGAAAGCATGGGAGGTTCATTTGATAAACAATCTTAGATAATCTTCTAGTCATCATCTCTCCTACAAAGATGTCAAATTTATCTCTCTGCATAAGGATTTCGATATCCTACAGCTTCTTAGGATACTGTCATACTAAAAGTTTGTTCGTTGTTCTTGTGATAAATATCATGTTGAAGTTGATGTGTGCATGATGAATGCCAACCTGATATAAAGACTAACAAGATGCACTCACCCTCTTTACTGCATTTTTTTCCCTTACTATCTAATTGTTCTATATGAATAAATAGTTTCCAGATGTTGAGTAATGAGGATACTACCATTAGGGCATGGATGCTGGCAATGAATGTAAATCATGAGCACAACAAAGCATTATGTGAGCCAGCATAAAGACTAAGAAGATGCACTCACTCTCGTCACTGCATTTTTTTTCCTTACTATCTAATGGTTCTGTATGAATCAATTTGTACTTTTTTTTGTTATTGTAAAATTTCAAGTGTTGAAAATTGCTTGACATTGAAAATTGGATTATGATGGTTATTATAAATGTATATTATTTTTAATGATTTACTATTAATTTAATAATTAGTTAATATTGTTCAATATTAATATTCCTTACCAATGTAATAATTGATATTGATATAGATATAATTATATTGCTATGTAATTAATTAGCTTAATATTGGTAGTATTAATTTAATTAATTTTTTATTTGTTAAATATTAACATAATTAATTTGTTATATTAATATTTTAATTAGGTAGCAAATTTCTGTAAAAAAAGGTTTAATTATGGCTTTTGATTTAATATAATATGTAATTAATTTAATTGTATATATAAATTAATCTTTTTAAATTGTATTTGTTAAATAATATAATAAATTAATTAAATAAATATATTACAACACAGGGGTATAATGATCAAAATATAATGTCCTGTTATATGCTTGTACATACCAAACATTGGATAGCACAAAAATTCTTATCCGGTACCATACATTCCAAACGTGGTACAAAGGAATTGTTTTGTCTAGTACCCATTGTTCTGTGCTGTCCAGTTCCTCTTGTTTTGTTTTGTCCTATCCTTGCAACCAAATGCAACCTTGATCTCTTTTAAATTTATGATCTTGAGTAGGATTTGAAAGAAAAAAGAAAAGAAAGAAGGAGAGGAAGAAGAGAAAACGTAAAGGCAAAGAAAAGGAATGGAAAAAGAAGAAGAAAAATGGTAGGTCCAAAAAGAAGGAAAGAGAAAAAGGATTAAATAAGATAAAAACAAAATAATAGAGGATATTTATGAGTAAAGGAGTTTGGTTCAAATCTTTCAAATGATTTTCTTGGATACCAAAAATAATTAGAAGATAATTTTAAGACGTATAACATATAAATTAATAGTTTGAGTTGAAAATCAAGTTTAAAGACTTAATTTTGTAAAAAACATGATATTAAGTTTGAGTTTAGTTTAAAACTGGTATTTTTAAATATACAGTTGAACTCAAAATTTACAGGGATTAAGTACATAGAATTTTAAGATTCAAACAGCTAATTTATAACATTTTATAATTTAGATAAATGAATTTGCAATTTTTTTGGATCATTTGTAAATTAAAAGAGGAAAGTTTAGTTTGTTAATTGTAAGGAATTGAATAAATCAATTTATGAAATGAACCAAGATTTGGAGTTTGTAAATTTACTAAATATTGAAATTGAATTTTTCTAAGAATTTAGAGATTTAGAATTAAAAGAAAAGAATTTTAGTTAAAGTTTCTAAAAGATAATAGAGTTTGATTAGTCAAAAAGGATAGTTAAAGCAATTGGCTAAATGGAGGGGGTTATTTGAAATCTCAAATCCAAGTTAATTTATTTATTAATTGGTTATGTCAAGCTATTTAATTTTATCTAATCAATCACTTTACTTGGTTTAATTAGATTATATAAGTTTAATTTCTAACTTAAGTTTTAACTCGAGTTTTGTTATTCTTTTTCATTTCTAAAAGAAATTTTAGTTTATATGTCCAATATTTATTAAGCTTATGAATTATATATTTTATGGTTACATTGTTCCGTTCATTTATCACATTTATTTGAATTTCTTGTTATTTTTATTTTCTACAAAATATTTCAAGATTTAAATGTTTCCTTAACTTATACAACTGAAATTCTATGCAACAGAGCATATATAAACAATAAAAATTAGTTTAGTGATTTCAACATTCACTTACTTGATTTTTGAAAAGGACTTGTACTTAACAAAGATGATGAATGACTGAGGACACAACTGGACTCAATTCAACCTAACTTAACTCCACTCGACTTATCTCTTGACTTGAGACAACATATGATGATACAACATAGACCCACACCACGTGAAAAACTCAACAATGGAAGGTTGTGGACTCACTTTTTCATTCTAATCTGAATATATATAACAATGTGCATATAAAATATACAGTGCTCATATTCTTTTTAATTATTAAAGATATTATGTTTTATAATTTCTATTAACGTGATCATCTTGACAAGATTGAAATCAAAATGTTTCATTCTTGCTTTTTACATATGAGTCAAAAATTTACCATGTTATTTTTGTAGGATATTGACAAAAGTTTAAAAAAAAAAAATTGTATCTCAAAATTTTGTTGATATTGATTCAATTTCTTAATCAAAGATTAAATTGTTTGTATTTTAATATTTTTAAAATGTGAAAATTTTGGAGTAATTCTTGCAATTCCTTTTAAAACATTTCCAAAGTTTCATATTATTTACTTGATGATTTTTATATTTGAGTTGTACTATTTTGGGTTATTATAGTGTCGACTTGAGAAAAGTCCTGAATTAATGACACATGTATGGATATCACAAAAGGAAGCGTGGGAGGAGGAACAAGTAAACTCAGTTTCTCGATTACGTAAGTATGATAGAAGATCAATATAGATTTGGTCATTCTTGACTCTTTTTTGTGAATTAGTTACTTTGATTCTTTTTGGAGTTATTTCAAAAGAGTTTCTACTTTGCTCTGAATCTTAGCAATACACAAAATGACTCCAAAAGAGAAGAGAAACCACTTATTTATAGATGGTGAAGGCGAATGCCAGCCATTGGATAACACCTGATCGAACGCACAAGATTAAGCATGGCTAATCACCATTAGATCATATCCAAATAATCTGATGGTCGTTATTGAAGCCTTCTTTTCTTTAATGGTGGGCTTAGTTAGGCTTTGTGAATGGGCTAGAGAGCTTTATTTATATTATAAAAAGAAGTCCATTATTATTGAACTAGCCCATTTTATATTTAAAATGGGCATAAGACTTATTTTGTTCCACATAAGCCTTAATTTAGCAAAATGAAGCCTATACTAATCTTGTAAGATAAGTTTGGAGCCTGCTTTTTGTGCATGAGAAAACTGAATTAAGCCGAGAGTAGAATGAACCGATCCAATGATCCCTATTTCGAGCTTACCAAGTTGCATCTTCCTACTACATCTCTTATTGGATTCGGTCTTCTAATCCCTATTACCAGCCCAGAAGACCGGCCTGTAGCATTAAATTGGGCTAAAAGCCTAATTACTGAAATGACATCATAGATGTTTATTAGTTGATGAATAGTAATTATTATTAATCTGTTCATTTTAAAATTATATTTTAGATTGAAGATATACGTTTCATTTTATTAACCATTTTAACTTTATGGAGTCGTAACCTTATATATTTAGTTATGAATATTATTATCTATTAATTGTTCAATTTTTTTTATTAGCGGATCACTTTTATACATGGATGATTTTTGTTTATACATATTTTTTTTTTACCAAATTTGTTGGTAGATGATTAATTGGATGGCTTGTGAAGGAATGTAAGTTATGACTTGATATGTATTATTTAGTCAATGTACTTTATTCATAGATAATTGATTGATGACTGAATATTTTTATGGATTATGAATATGATGGATTTATGAAATATTTTCTTGTGATTTGTAATTTCAATTTATAGAGTAGTTTAAATATTTAAATATCCACACGTGTGAAAAGCTAAAACAAAACTTTTTGTAATTTTAATTTTCTTTTAATTTGTAATATGAACTTAATTAAGTTATTAATTAATGGTTTGAAAAATTTTTAATCCAAACAAAAGTGTTATTCAATAGTTTTATTTGGGATGAAAAAAAGGCTAATCATAAGTTATGGTTTGGTTTTGGTTTTTTATAAAACTAAACTAAACCGATCATGTACATCCCCAGTATCAATACATGGGATCGTATGTGAGCTTGAATGTGAAATTATTTTTTTGGTATGTTATATATTTAATCATGGTTTTTTCAATAAATTAGGGATGAGGATTTATTTATCTTTTGCCTTCGGTATAATATAAGATTTTTGTGTTATATGCCGAGACACGTGAAGAAATCAATCAATGAATCAATTTGTAAGCTAAACCAAACTAAATTGAAAATACATTTAAAAAAAATTGGTTTAGAAAATTTTTTAAACTGATCAAAGTATAAATTTATGATTAGTTTGGAAGAATAATCTAACCAAATCATAAAATTGAGTCACATCGTTTTAGAAAAATATAATAATACTTTACTTATAACTAAAAAAAACAAAAAGTCTTCTATTGCAACATAGTATTTAAAAGAATTTTACTTTATATTTCTTAAAATATATATTTATTGAATTTTATTGCTGTGGTTTATAAATTATATATAAAGGCTCGCCAAAAATATATATTATATATTACTTTATGAGAAAAAATTAGTTTCTAATGGACATTTAAAATTTCTTAGTTGTATAACTATTGATTTCATCAATCTCTCGTGTGACAATAATTTACCATTATTAAACGAATTTAGTACTTCTTATAGTGATAATGTAGTGTTGCTTTGTAAGAGTAATAGTGGTTCAATGAAAGTGTTAATAATTTGGTGTTGAACACACAAACCATAGTGGTTGAAATACCCTAAATTTTCATTTAAGGTAATTAAATATTATTAGATTATTAGTATAAAAATACAGGTAATTTTGGACCTTAATATAAATTTATTTTGGAGATTAATTTTAAATGATATAGCTAGTGGAATTTTGTAAATTATAGGATATAATTAGATAGTTTAATCAAATTGAACTAGTAAATGAAATTAATTGAAAATAGAGACTCTAATACCATAAATATTCGATTTAACCCATTAAACAACTTCGATCACCTATTTTAACAAATTCAAATTTATATACCTTCTAATTAATAAATTAAATTCTGTTTGTCAAATTCAATCGCGTAAACCCCTAAATCATTGACTTAGCCATTTGAATCGAAATTTTAACTCCTTAAATCTTAAAAATTTAAAACTAAATATTTACCTTCAAATATCAATTCTTAAGCACCTAAATTCAAGTAAGATATTAATTTTCCTTTAATTAGATTTCTTAGAATCAATTTTTAATGCCAATTAGCTAATTTACTTTCTTTACTCCCTAAATTCAATTCTAGTGCCAAAAGCCCATAACCCAAAGCCTATTCTAACTCATTTAAGTTTAGGTCCATCCACTTAAGTCTAAGTCCGTAATCATGAAGCCCATTTTCCTTTGATCTTTTTCTAATCCTTCAAAACCCATAATTAATAATCCAAGTCCAACTACCCATAGTCTAAGCCTATAAGCCAATGAGAGCATGCAATTATCATGCACATACACACATTCAATAAAAACCCTACAGTCTAGAAAAATCTAATAAGTGAAAAGACTAAATTGACCTTAACCACTTCAAGAAGGTTTCTACACCTAGGAAAGTATCAAAATGCCATCAATTAATCAAGCAAAAGTACCAAAATGCCCTTAATCTTAAAGGAAATTACGAGGCATGAAATATTCTAAAAGAAAACCCTAAATTTCCTTCTAACTTCAGCAACGCCCAACCCTAAATTCTCTCAAGAAAGCCTCTCCAAAACACACAAAAAATTTCCCAAAAATGCTACAACAACTCCTTTTCAAGATAAGTCTTCGATAGCTAGGAAAACCTACCCTATTTCGTTCATCCAATTACTCAATTTCTTTCCAAAAATATAATTTATATTTTAATTGATTTTTAGGTGAAAAGGATTTAATTGGAGAATAGCATTAGAAGCATCATCAATCCTTTGAAGAAGTAGTAGTTGAGATTACTAGGGTTTATTTGCTAAACCAAGTAAGTAATTGTAATTAATATGTTTGATTATGTTAATGATATACATATTTTTTTAAATTGCTAAAAACAAACTTAGATTTAAGTGTTGATCAATATATGTATAATTACGCATGAAAACCTAAATGAACATGTATGTATCTATATATATGTGTGTGTGTGTGTTATAGTAGTTGTTGGTTTAGTGGAATTATTGCAAGTTTGTTTGTGTGTGTGTGTGTGTGTGTGTTGAAATATGTATATATGTATGATTATGTTAGATTGATATGTTTTATTAAAGTGAAATCATCAAACAAAAATCTTGAGTATATGTATGTATGTATGTTTTGATATATATATTGGAAGTTAGGTAAATTGTGTTGTTGATGATGTTATGAGTTATGATTTGTGATTTAATTTGTAAAATATAAACCTAAGTATAAACTAAATGAAATAACATAGAATAAACATGTTTTAAATGATTAAAATAGGTTAGGAGTGGGATTAAACAAAGAAACTTTGAAAGATTTCAAAACAGTGGTGGATCAACTTTGGTGTCATCGCCATGGTGTGAATGTTTATGGCCGGACCAGTGGTCAAATCACTTCCGACATCATCGAAACCTTGTCGGAACAATAGATGTGGGTTTCTATTTTACAAATCTGTCGTGAACCAACCAAGAACCATCATCTTGATGGTCAAATCGACTTAAACTAATATGCCGTCCTTGTCAGTGCCCTGTTTCTGACTAGAATGAGTTTAATTAGAAATAAAACCATAATTAGCTAATTAGTTTAGGCCAAATGAACTTATGAACATATAAATATATGTGTTAAGAAGTTTACTTAAAAATTTGAGCTTAAGAACCCGAGTTTAAGATAGTAAATCGGTTTATTGAAGTTAAGGTACACATTAGTTTTTTATGGAAATGAAAATATTGGAATTTAAGGTAAGTTAATTCTAACCAAATAAATATGAAATAAATGTAAATAATGTGTTCACATATTAAAATATGAATTTGAAGATAAATAATTAATTATTTTGATTTTAGGAATTTATTTAATAAATAGGAATAAATATGGTATTTTAACATGATATAAACATAATAGGAAACTAGTTAAATTCCTTAAAATATTTAGATGCAAAAATAGATTATAGATGATATAAAAAAATAATTATAATTCAAATGAGTTATTATACTTAATAAAAGTTTATTAGATTTAACATAGGATATATTATTAAAAATACTATTTAATGACCTAATTATCATAAAATGAGTTTAGTAGAGTTGACTAATTAATTCTATCCAACTTGGCCAGGTAAAATTAATGCAAACTTATTTACTAATATTGGCTTAGTAAATTCTTCATAAATCAACAATTTACACTTAACTATTACTCTAATTAGTGAACTCCTATAAGATCATATCAATTTATAATTGGCTTAAGACAGACTATGAATAATAAGGTGAATATGTTGTTTCAAATGAATATTCACTAGAAACATGATTTTTTTATGTAAGCTTAATATAAATCAATAATCGATTTAAATACATATATGAATCAATCTTTTGAGCAGATATATGTTAGGAGTCTATCCCTTGCTTTAACTCTTGGCCTCTCTTCTGTTTCTTTAGAATACAGATTGTGTATTAGGTACACAGTGACTTATGTGTTGCGTGCTAGAGTAGGCATTCTATATGAATTCATACTTAAAGATGGCCTTAATAATTGCTCGTTGCTTGTGCGTGGTCGTTTTTGAGACCTGACCTGAGGGGTGACAACCTTGCTAGGCGGTGCCAATATAGTAGTCAGGCACTTGGGCCATCATGGGTGGTTTGACAGGTAGCTAATAGAGAGAATGGTAGCAGGATAACGTTTACTTGGATCGGAGAGAAGTAATGTGGTATGGCTCATGTTTATGAGATCGATTGAGCTATACTATATTATGGATTGTGATTGGTAGAGATGCATAACTGTTGTAATCTCTAGATGAGGCTATTACTTGTAGAGGTAGGAGATATAGGTATTCAGGCTGCTTATATTAACTCCCTGAGCAGTTGCTGCTACTCAAGACTCCCAGGTTCCTAAGATGTTGTCAGAGTGTAATTGCTTCACTGTTGTTTACTATGCTTTAATTTAAAGATATAAACTGTTGATTGTTGCATTGTATTTAGAACATACGTATGTGCTCATCTCGTGTGTGCTTGTGTTAATGTCGTACCGAACTTCAACTCATTTTATTCTTTTTTAGGTAATGATAATTATGATGATGATATCTATGATTACATAAGGTATGGTGCGGACTTCGAGGAGTTTCTTCATTACTAAAGTGACTAGAATCTGATGGATCATTATCTTATTTCCATTTGAAAAGCTTTACTATTAAACTTATGTTTTAATGAGAGCCAATCTATAAGCCCATGGTTTGTACTTATAATATACTTGAAACTCTTTATTTTGAAATACCTGATGGTATAGTGCCGTTATATATATGTAGGTCTACTCTTTAGAGTAGCCCATTTAGAAGAATGTTTTGAGAAGTTTATTTTTCATTGCAAATTTTCAGTTGTTTTCACAAACTAATTCGACGATTTCAGAATTTAAAATTTGCTTAACAAGGATCACGATAAAAACTGTAGATTAGGTTAGCCTTAGCATATAAGGCCTAAGCGTTACACGTGGTAGATTGGACGTGTCTTGAACCAATCCAGAGTGTGACGGTGGTAATGGCATTGTGGAAATAACAGTTGTAAAAGTAGTATGATGGTGGTCGTAAATGTAGTAAATAAGTTTTTTAGGGTGATGACGAAGGTCATGATGAATGTATACTCGTAGTAACGTAAGCATCCATTTTGTGATAACAATAATGTGGTTTTGATATTGGCTACTTGTCACATTGTGTTGTGTTGGTAATGATAGTAGTCATGGTAGTATCAGTTATAGTGGTACAAGATCACAATAGTAACATGGATAAGACTATAATTGTGATGTGGTGGCAATAATTAAACATAAGTGTCAATTAGATTGGGATTTGACAAAGAAAGCTTGATTTGTGTTGTTATAAGATTTTCATTTTCTAGGAAATAAAAAAGTGAGTTCTTTCGGTATGATAACAAGTGTTTTTACGAAGTACGTACTGCAAAGGAAAATATAAACTTGACGAAGGACTGAAACTTAAAAAAAGAAAAAGAAAGAAAAAAACCGTCTCACGAAATAGTTGTATTTAAGTACATAAACTAAAAGAAATCATCATATTAAGTAGCTTATGGTCGCGTATGGACGACTTATACACAAATGATAAAATATAAGATTAATATTTTTTGTACTTGGATTAGTATCTTTTATATTAAATTTAAAAAAGTACTAGATTTATATTTATATTATTAAAGAAAAAGCACCTGCTTTAGTATCTTTTGTGTTAATATTTTTAGTATCAATGTTTTTAATATAATGTCTTTAGCATATAGGCGTAAAATATTTTTGGTATTTCTAAAATCATGAAATTAAATAGGATTTGAATAGAATTAAATAGGGTTAAATAGGCATAGTCTTTTCTTTTTTTAGCCTAAGCATGTATCTTTATATACCGATCTAAAACTCTAATATCATATTTATGCATGAGAGTTACCTAATATGGAGAAGTTATCCGTAAAAAATACAGTTATAATTATGATTTGTAATTAATTTTCTAATTGTTAGGACTAATTAAGGATGTAAAATATGGACGTAAAATATTTTTGATATTCCTGAAATCATAAAATTAAATAAGGGTTGAATAGATATATATATTTTTTTCTTTTTTAGCTTAAGCTTGTATCTTTATATACTAATCTAGTAGTTGCCTAATGTAGGTTAACCTTATCAACACCATTACCACAAAAAAAAAAAAAAAAATCAAATACTATTCTATTTTTTACATATCTATTTGTAGCTGTTCATATATGCCTTCATTTGTAAAAATAATTTAATGTTACATCACACATCAACATATTATTACATGGTTTTGTTGTTCCGCAATGAGGTTTTTATAAATTTTGAATTATCATATTTGCACACACATTACAGATGCGTCGTCCACCTATACTTATATTGAGTCAATATATTTATGCTAGATTTAACAAAAAAAATTACCAGTATATTAATTCTAGCTGCAACTTCACCTAATACCAACTCTAGAAACTAACTTTTTAAACAAGCTTATAGCTTTATACAAGATTCAATAATAAATCTTGTATCTATTCTATAAGTGATTTGGTCCAAGTCTAATCAATAAGAAGCTACTTGGTATAATTCTTTTCTCTCCCTCACTGTTCAATTCTCTAATGTTAATTTCCACATCAAGAGCCAACACAACGTTTTGCACTCCAGCAGGTCGAGGAATAACAGCAAACATCCAAGACTGCATCGAAAATCGAAAAAAATAAAAATAAAAAAAGGCCCATTAACTTGCACAGAACACCTGTGATCACTTACACAACCTTTTGCTTTTTAATGCTCTCTCTCTCTCTCTCCCCCCCAGTCTTTCCTTAAAAACTGTGCGCTGTCTCTCTCTCTCCCTCTCTTCAGTCTTCCCCCTTGAGATCTTTTTTCTTTCTTTTCTTTTTTGTTTTTTTATTCCTCCTGTAGGGAACTAAAATGACCAAGTAACACCGTAAAAACAGTGAAGGAGAGTGAGAGTGGGAGTCACAATATCATACGGTATGAGATGATATGGGGATGAAGAAATGGCCGTACTAATAATGGCCCAGAACAGCAAAACCAACGACAACAGTAGCAATAATGCAACTAAACAAGTGAATGATATTAGTACTACACCAACACTAACAATGTTTCATGACTTCCTTGGTATGAAAAAGTCTGATCCTCCTGTAGCTGGTTCCTCGTCTCATGGAGATGACATTAGGCCGCCTGAGTCCTTTCCGCCGGCAGCAGCATCTGCGTCCTCAGGTGGTGGCAAAGGACTTACCTCTACCACCTCTGATATGGGTTCAGGTTAGTTTTCTCAAAAACCCCATCTTTCTTTTATCACATGTCCTTGTCATCCAGTTGAAGAACGAATCACTTAAAGTTGAGTACTTTGATAGATTGTATGTAAAGATTAGTATGCTTGTGTTCAAAAGGTTACCTTTCCTCTAGTGTTTTTCATAGGGTGCTTTTCTATATATATATTTTTTTCAAGGTTGAGGTTCGAGTCTTTACTTGATTTTGACTATGAGGAGTGACCAAGCTTCATCTTTTGATTAATGGATGTGCTTTTGGTTTCACTTCTCTTTACATTTTCCTCAAAAGTTTTGATTTTCTGGTAAAGATATCAACTTGATTCATCGCAGGGTGTTTATTTGTGTGTGTATGAGTGAGTGAGTTCAATTTTACTTTTCTTGTGTGTTCTTTGAGCAGTTACATCTTTGAAGCTTTAAATTAGATACTTTCCTTTTTTTTTTAATTTATTTTTTTGGGTAGTGGTGATACATATAAATATATTGATGATTTACTTATGGTGATGTAAACTCTCTCTTCAAGTGGAGTAGTTATGTTGTGCTTGGAGTAGTTTGATGAGATCATTAGTGGGTTTGGTCATTTGCTGGTTTTCTTTCCTTTTTCTGCTTTTGTTGCAATAAGTTCTTTTTGACTTGGTGATGCATTTTCTATTACATTTACTAACTTGGGTTCTTTGATGGGGTTTTCGCTCTTGTTTTGACATGGATATAACTGTGTGAGCATTTATGTCTTTAGTATTCTCCTCAATATACTTTTGTTGAAAGAAAAAAAAAAATACACAAAGCTACAATGCATTTGTTCCATAATGATCTTAATCCATTCACTGGTACGCCTTGTTAAGTTTCGTGCTATAATTTCTCATCTGCTTCCTTCTTATTCTCTTTCCTATCTCAAACTAAGGTGGGCTTAACTTCTGAGTTCTGAACCTGAGACCTATTTATGTGAGCATAATGATTTTACCACTAGACTAGTGGCAGTTCTGTATTTGTCTTGCTTTTGAATGTTGGCTCCGTTTTATATTTTTCCTCCATGGATCAGTTTAAGCTTGTGCTCTGGCAGTTTTTAATTTCCCTTGGTTTTCCTCAGTGTTCTATTTGTTACTTATACAGTAGTCTAAGTTTAGTCTGATCTTTTCCCTATGAATTATGCCAGAAAGACAGGTCAACAATCATTTTGAAGGAGTACCATACTATGGCCCAAGGAGTGATAATTCTTGTCCTGAGATTAGTAACAGATTAACGGGAAATAAACGAAGTAATTCAGACTCTACATTTGTTGGATCAAACAGAGATGGATTAACACACTTAGGGCCTGAATCTCATGAAAATTTGCATTTACTGAAGGTGCAAACGAAATAATCAACATCATCTGGTTATATTTAAAAATATGGAAATTCATGCTTATAATGTGCATATTCCTAATGTTTCTGCAAATATAATATCAGATTCTCCGAAATGGAGGAGGGGAGAGGCGAAGGTCCAACGATGAGGAGACATTTCTTGGTGCTCAAACACATAGGCAACCTTCTGGTTCTCTTATACTGCATCCTGGCTCTAGCAGCAGAAATGAGGCTACAGTATCCAAATGGGATCGATCCATCAACATGAATATGGGCAGTGGTGTTCAGTTTCCTCCACGAGGAGGTCAATTTGCACCTTTTGTTCATCATGCGCCTCCAACCAGATTCAAGGACACCCATGCTAGCCTTCCTATGATCTCACAATCAGCTGCTGATGAAGGATCTAGAACAGGGAAAAGAGGCGGCTCTGGAATTTTAAGTTCTATTAATGTCTCTGGCAGTTCAGAGAAGACATTGCCTAGGGGAGAACTAAGTGGCAATAATAGGCTAAAGTCCAGTGTGCTTACTGCTGAGCCAGAGTCTTCTAATCCTCCGAGGTGAATCTCCAATACAGCTCTTTCATATGATCTATATTCTAAAAAGTAAAGCTTACACTCACACCTTTTTTCATTTCTTGTGACAGTCGACATGGATTGGCATCGGCAAGTCGGCAGATGACCATATTTTATGGTGGTCAAGCTCATGTCTTTGATGACGTTCATCCTAACAAGGTCTGTTGCTGTCATGTTTCAGAAACTAGCATCTCTAATGGCCCATTATTTCATATTTTTACCTGTAGTTTCTTGATCTTCACTGAAAAATGTGATTTTCTTCTCCTAATCAACTGCACATGCTGAAGCACCTTAGTTTTGTTATTATGACATATAAATAATTTCTAAGGTCTAATTGCTCCTACTAGTTTTTTCAACTAAATTATAGCTAAGTTTGCTTAAAATGCATGAATTAGAATGTCAAGATTTTGGATTAGTCTTAATACTCAGATTGTTAAAAATCCTTTTATAATGCCAAAGCAGAAAAAGGATATTCTCTGTTGGATATTGTCGGTCAGGGGTGGTTGGACCATTAGGCTGAAGTTTTACGTGGAGACTAAGCTGTGTTTATTTTGGAAGTTGGAGATTGTCTTAATCCAATATAATATGAAATCACAAAGAAATGCAAGAATGAAGGATGCTGCTTAACGTATATGTAATCTTTGAAGCAGAACTCTTTTTTCTTTGCCTTTGATGAATGTCAAAGAGAACTCAGGCGTTTGTGGAAGTTTTAACCTTTTGATGCATTCGTGAGATTTTGTCTCTAAGGCATGTGCATGAGGAACAGCACCATCAATCCAAAGATTAGGTGTTAGTCATTCCAACAGTTGCACTTTCCAGATTCAACTTACACCTAAGGGGTTATGCTCCAGGAAAAGAATATGCTTTATTTTTCAATTTTTTTTTCTTTGAATAACTTACTGATCACTGGAGATCTACAAGCATGTATGTCCTTATTTATCCCAATCTCAGGGGCCTATTTCTCTGGGCATTCTCATTGCAGCATTACTTATTGTAAAAGATGCACTGCCTTACATTGAACATGACATTTAAATTTTTGCCACAGCCTTTCTTTTGTGAGTGAACAATGTGCATTACAAAATTCAAAAGCCCACTGACAAGTGTGTTCCACTTGTTGGTACTTTCACTATGAACTTATGAATAATAAGGAAGCTATTAATCTTTGACATGAAATGACTTGTGGAACTTCTCATACATCCCACTATGAGCACGACTTGAAATCTGTGTTTTTATGATGACTGTGCATGCTGTGCTTCTTAGTTCTGTTTGAGACAGATTATTTGATTTCCAGAGGGGAAGCGAATTCTTGGCATGATGATAAAAGCATATTGAGAAACAGTTGATGGTTTTTTCTAAAATCAGTCAAAAAGAACCAATATGTTAGCAAAGGGCCTTTTTAGCAGCCTTCCACCAGGTGTTCCCAAATCATTTGATCTAATCAAAAGATAAATTGTGAAGGCATTAGAACTCCAGAAGTTTAATAAAAACCATCCATAGTTAAGGCTTATTAAAAACAAATTTCCAAACCCTTGATGCTTTTGATGAGAAGAATTGTGACACATTGTGATGTTTGTTTAAGAGACAAAAATTGTTCTAACTTATATCTTTTGCTACAGGCGGACATTATAATGGCTTTAGCAGGATCAAATGGGGGATCATGGTCAACGACATACTCACCCAAATCAAATGCAAGGCCTAACAATGAAGGCAGCTTGCATGTGGGAGATAATGAAACTGGCGGATCAGGTAATAGCATGTTGTCAGCACGGGATCTTCGTGGGAAGCTACCTGCAACTGGAAATTCTGGTCTTGTGGTTGGATCTCGTGATCTAATATCAAACACTGCAGGTTAGCACTGGAATTTGGCAATCCTTTCCATGCATCATGAATTTCCTTGTTTCCTTCTGTTTGGTTTAAGTTCTGCTTGTTAGTAAGTTGAGTGATCCTTACTCCTTTTTCTTATCAACCCATGATAAATGATTGGGAAGTTGAGGTTTTTTGGCACAACAAATATGCAGGACTCTCTGAACTCTAGTATCGCATGCATTTGGAAATTAGATCACTCAAAGCAGTTATCAAACTTTAGACCTTAGCATTTGACAGTTTGAATCTGTTCATCTTTGTTTTCCTGTGCATTCTTGATGGTTGATCTCTATGATCTTGTTTATCAAACCTTCAATTGCTCTAATATGTATGTGTATGTATTGTCTTTGATATGGTCTTGACAGGGATTTTCGTTTTTTATTTTATTTTGCAGGTGGACCTCAAGGAAGCAATGTAGCAAAAGACGTGAGGAACCCGGTTCAAGCAGCAGATCGCCTAACTGATGACAGAAGAGAATTATAATACCGAAGCTTGCCTGGATTACCATAGTGATTTAAGTCCTTTTAACATATATTCCAAAGAGTAGCCTTCTTTTCCTGACCTGCTGTCTTTTTGGCTGCAAGATTTTTGTATTTAATCTTTCCACTTTTTATCTTTTGGGTGATGATCCTTTGAGTAATGGGGGAAATGAAAGAAAAAGGAGACTTGCCTTCACAGCCGTATACTAATTAATGTTGATATTTAAGTGATGGAGCATATCATATTTGCCATGGGGATTCTGCCCCAAAAGAGCAGTCAAATCTATCATGTGGTTGGGAAACTGCTTTTGACAGATAAAAAGCAAAAGGTACTCATGTATTGGTGTTTTATTCAGAGAAAGCACTAGGGTATCTTGGATTTTGTTTTTTTGTTTTTTCTTTTTTAACTTTTAGGCCATGTAACAGATATTTCCAACCATAGAAAATCAACCGTTCCTTATTCAAAATGATTCAACAAGAGGCATTTCCATCTATGGAACAAGATACATCAGTCCTCATCTCATTCCAGGCAAAGTCAATTTGCTACTTTATTGGATGATTCCTAACTAAATTAAAGTTGATGGACAAGAGGCATATTGAAAAGGCAGAATCAATTCATCAAGATTAAGGAAACAAGTCTAGTGCAGAGAAACAGAGTTAAGCTATTGAGGACTTAAAGACATACTTGTCCCAACTAGTAAGACCACCCACAAGCACATAGGCTTTATTGATCTTAGCGTTAGAGCCACTATATCAGCCGGTTATGCCATCACAAAGAATGCCAAGATAGGCTTTAGCGACAGCGGCCACAGCTGCACTGTTCGTACTCAAATCTCAGACGCTGTAACACAAACGGAGATGGTAGCCTATTAGTGAAGGTTGCATCGCATCTTTCAATCAGATCAAGGCAGCAGATTTGGAACTATGAACTTCCATAACAATGTCAGACATCCCAAACAATTGGCATTGTGCAACTCACAATCTAAGAGATATCTACTGGGAATCACCATGAGCGCAAAAAGGGAACATAGTATTGCAAGATGCATGTCTGTTACAAAGGTTAGTTGCTGGGATATCTTTCCAAAAGTTACTAGGAATGCTAATGAATTCCATGGCGATAATGCCGTGAAAGCAGCTTATCTTTCCCCGGGCAATATAATAAAGGGATAATTACAAAAACACAACACATAACCTCTCATAATTTTTTTTTTAATAAATAGATAACTTGAGTTTCATACAAGTGTCAATATAATTAATTACTTTGAAAGGGATATGTGTTGAGTCATATTGATCTAAAAATAATTTAATAAAAAGTATTACTAAATAAAATATTAAAAATTATTCTTTAAAATCATAAAATTGAAAAAAAAAGTAAAATTAATTTTTATGACCAATAAATTATTGACACGTGTTATTATTAAATTATTAAATAATATTGATATTTTTGTATGGGACTTGGATCACCGCTTTGTGAAAATATTAACACAAATCATATGTTTGTAAATTAATCAAAACACATGTCATGTTTTTGGAATTAACCTTATAATAAAAGAATGTCTTCTAGCATCAGAAGTTCATCCTTAGTAATTAAACAAGCATGATGAGTGGAATCCCATTTTCCAACAATTATGCAACTAGCCTTTTTTTTTTTTTTTTTTTTACTTTAATCTCCTTTCAAAATAACTGGTAGTGTATGCTTTGACTAGATTAGATGACATTGTACAATAAGTCCACCCATCTATCACGGTGATTAGAGAGATTTGACATACTAGATTTGGATATGACTCATGCACTAAAAGGGATACATCTAAGTGATCCATTGTTAATTTAATCCAGTTAATGACATCAATGGCCAACTTTATAGAATCCCTCCCCATTTGAAAGATTTGGAATTTGATGAAAGCGCTTTCCTATCAAATTTCTTGCTTAAAAGATCAATCAAAGTGTATAATCAAGAATGCATCTTGTACATCATTATTAGTAGAGTTTAATACTTATAATCCATTCACTTGTCTCAAGTTGTCACAAGTTCATTTTAGACCACTGAAACTTGCTACTTCATATCTTACTTCTTTCTCTTAATTATCTCTTTATGTGCTATTTTATGCCATTCTTCTCCTACCATATATAGTGTGAGGTTTATGCAGCACACATAACCACCTCATTTAAATCCACACGTCTATAGAGCCCAGCATCCTCCCTAACTCCATAAAATTTGCATGTGTACATGTCCCAAGAATCTCCTTGTAAAATGTTGCTTTATGCTACACATATTTTAAATATTTCTTGCATCAAGCCATCAATGAAGCGAAATGGAAAATTAATAAGTTTTGGCATAAATAACCAAAAAAACCATGAATTTTGATGGACCTTCTCGATCAGATAGATTGGTTGAAAATGAAGTGATCAAAGTGGGATTTAATTAGCCTAAGTTAGGCTTTTGGATCCAACTCATATGGATCTGCAGCTAAAAGAGGAGAAAAAAGAAAAAAGTAAAGAAATTCTTCAAAGTAAAGGAGTATCAGCAAAATAATTG
Organism: Combretum micranthum; assembly: GCA_024138025.1. Lineage (NCBI taxonomy): Eukaryota > Viridiplantae > Streptophyta > Magnoliopsida > Myrtales > Combretaceae > Combretum > Combretum micranthum. The sequence continues at coordinate 510,122 of JAMXBD010000749.1, forward strand.
ATCTTTGATCTTTTTCATTTACTTTCTTTTAATTTTTCTAAATTTATAAATCAATTATTGACAATGTCTGAATTTTTAAAATATCTTATTACATCATGATGTTATATACATATATTCTTTACTTATTATCACTAATTACACGTGGCAATGTATAAATGAAGAAAAATTAAGAACAATTTAAATGGAGAGACCCATATCTGCAAAATAAAACAAACACATTTTACTATAAGGTGCATAAGATAAACAGAAACAGCAGCATATCAGAAGGAAAAAGGACGCCACTTTCATTAGAAAAACCGTTCTTGCCATTTTTTCTCGATGGTTCCAGTTTTTACGTTCTAGATATCCATTTTGTTTAGCATTATAGGAGGAAAGAAAATTGGGACTAACATAAAATACTTGAAAAGCCATAGCCTTCAGATTCCTTAATATGACCGGTTCTTACACTTGTCATCAAAATAACTTTGCTATTGGAAAATTCCATGCCGCATGATGTTCTTCTAACGAGAACGGTTTATCACATTTATATTCATATTATTAAAATATTTAATATATTATATCACTGAAATCCTTAATATATCAATTATCGATAATGTCGCAAATGATATCTAGCAAGATATGCAATTATGTATTTGAACTTTAAAATTAATTAATTTCATACTTGAAAGAATTTTTTATGTGTGTTAATAGTTCTTGTATCAAATTGAATAATATCTTCATTCGACGTAGTATTTTTAACCAATATGATGAAGGTACCTTTGACGTGTACAAAAATTTCTTGTATATACTAAATGATTAGTTTTAAACTTTAAATACCTAATTGCATATTTTGTCAAAATTTAAGTACCATTCGCAATATGTACTCTCTCTCTCTCTATATATATATATATATCTTTTTAAATTTATTTTTGTCGGAAACAAAATTTACACAAGTTTTATGTATTATTTTTTTTCCTTCGTTTAAAAAGGGAAGATTGATAGCAAAATATCAATTAAAATGTATAAATATGTCATTAGAAAAAAATAAAAGGTTCATTTTTAGCCTTTCACAAAGCACATCTACCATTTTAAATCCTGTTTCTAACAAGAGTTTTCAGTCCTATTAAACTTTAGAAATTATTATGGTGCCATCATTAAAAAAAAAAAAATTCTTTTTACATATATAAAACATAATGTAATTGTTATAATAAATGGATTATTTTTTGTATGTTATTTAATATTAATTTAATTAAGGTAAATTTCATCCCAACCCCATATGGTTTTGCATTCCTCCCTATGTGACCATCCTCTGGCTGTCTACGCATTTCATTGTTGATAAGTGTATGCACACAGCACACCATTTGCAAGATTTTTTTTTTTTTTTTAAACACATTGGTAAATTCTTAAAGTTGCTGGACAACGGCGCTACTAGTTTTTCATCTTCTATCTTCGAAAGTGTTCTACTTGTGAAGGTTCAAATATAATTATTTAGCAATAAGCATCAATTAGTTGTGTTGTAAAGGTTAAAAGTGACTTTTTAGCAAACTAAATGTGTCGATTTTGACAAAAGATGGGGTAAAAGAATTTTTGAAGAAATGGGACAAGGAAATTTCGATATAATCAGAACTTCGAAAGTTAAAACACCAATGTCTATCGCATCTCTTTACACAAGGTGGATTTTTTTCTTTTTTCTTTTTTCTTTTTTTTTTCCAACAAAATGTTAGTATACATTAAAATATATCATATATACATACACACACGTATATGATCAACAGCTTACCCAAAATGTATTGAGGGAAGGCATTTTCGGAAAAGGAAAAAAAATATAATTTAAAAAGAAAATCCAAAAATAAGATCTTTTAGGGGAAAAAATTATAAATATACATTAATTGAAATCATGTATTCAAGATATGATTTCATTACAACCATTAAAATCATGTATTCAAAACATGAGCTCAATACAACCATCGAAATCTGTCCTCCAAACCTTAGCACATTAATTGTAAGCCATTTTCCAAAATCTATCCTCCAAAGCCAAGCACATTAAATGTAAGTTATTTTTCCTTGATTTTATTTTGAAATTCTTGTTTACATCAAGCTTTTTAGGGGAGTGATATAAAGTAAATTATATCAAAATGTATCAATATTTAGAGATAGGTTAACTTAAGGTATTAACGTTTTAAGTTATTAAAAAGATGTATCAATGTTTGAGCGTAAGTTTATTTAAGATATTAATATTATCAACGTTTGGCAAATTGAGTCAAATAAGGTATCAACAACTGACTATTGATGGAAAATTAAATAGATTTAATTGAAAATCAATTCAAACATCAATACTTCAAATAAACTTTGTAAAATATTGATACCCATTTGATATATTTTATGAAACACTTATATCTCTTTGAACTACTTAAAATATCATATTTTAAATAAAATTACTCCCAAACCTTAATACCTTTTGGTGTATGTTTTGTCCTGGTGGTGGTTGAACTTTAATATGGTAGTGTACGTTCTCTAATCAAGTACTAAACTAATGCACCGGCTTACTTTACATTATAATATTCATTTCAATATTTTGGGTTTGATGATTTAGTTTATCACAGGTCATATGGTGCCTATACATTTATGCTAACATGGCTAACATGCCTGCATATTGTTGAGAAGGTAGTCATATTTAGTTTGCATGTGTCCCGCTCATATACTTCCACATCATCAAGCAATATTACCAAATCATGTGAGAAGACTTTTTTTTTTTCCTTATACCTAAGTTATTGGACATAGGAAAACACTTACACGAGCTAAATCTTTGCGGCAGGACCAAGATCAACCGGGCAACCTATCGTGCCAATTGGTTGGAGTACTGAGTGGATCGTCTTGATTTTGTCATTCAATTGTAGCCTTTAATTCGATCAACAGATAGAGCATCACCTAAGTATATGCTTGGTAAGCAGATTAATCAATAGTATCTTGGTTGTACAGGGGCCATGTTGGGTTACATGATAAGTTATGAGTCACTCTTTAGAAAATTTTTTTTTTTTTTCTGTTTCATGTATAATATCCTCTTAACTCATGGTGTATTGTGTAATGTAAGCTAACTTCATTTGCTAGTTGCCTCGTACGAAGCACTTAGACATCATATTGAAGTACTAAAAGTTGATAAAGTGGTGTGTTAGTTTATAGGTAGCACATTAAGTGATCCATCACAACTCAATGCTCCAGTTGATGCCTTAAATGATTTCCCGCCTTCTTAGTAGGCTCAAAGAGGTCATCATAGACCATGGGGACTGAATAAGGGGTAAGGTATAAGGTTGTAGCTATGCATTAGCAGATATTAAGGGTAATGCATTACCTACTCAAGAGTTCTCTCCTCATCCATTTCCTACACCTGTACCACGACAATTCACCTAGCTAGGTCATTTGGCAATATGCTTAGCTCCATTAGAGACCCCCAGGCCGAGAGCTCTAATGCAACCATTCGGGCTCCAGTAACTTCACACAAGATGGAGTAGCACCTAAGTATATGCTTGGTAAATAGATTAATCAATAAGAAGTTGGCTATATAGGGGCCATCTTGGGTTACATGATAAGTCGTGAGTCACTCTTTCATTTTTTTTTTTCTTTTTCATGTATGATATCTTTTAACTCATGGTGTATTGTGTAATGCAAGCTGACTTCATTTGCCGATTCACTTGTATGGAGCACTTAGACATCATATTTGAACCACTGAAAGTCGATAAAGTGGTATGTTATTGGTTTCAATTTTCACTGATCATTGATCGTGTTTTTCAAATTTATAAATGTTTTCTACATCAATAACTACGGTCTCACAAGGCAAGCACACCCATTAAATGTAGCATAGATAATGATTTAGGTTGGTCTCAAAGGAGTGGTTGGCAACTAATATACTCTCAATCCCATTAATTGTCTAGTCAAAGAAAGGTTTTAGAAAAACATAAAGAAGAACAAAACTATGCTAAGTTAGAAATATTCACAAATGTTTAATGGGTAAAATGAGAAATAAGCCTATAATTTTTATGAAATAGTAGCTCAGAGTTACTTTACCAATTCTTTATCAGAACGATTTCTTAAGAACAACAACTTCTTAAAAGCTGTTTGAAATGGTGTGCTTATATCGCCGAATTCTCTAATTTAAACTAAAACTACTCTTGAAATCATTAGTTCTAGATCTAATTAAAACCAGTAGTCTAAAGTTTCAATTAGACCTGCATAAAGAATAGGAATCAATTGTTTTGAAAAAACAACTCAACGAATTTTTAAAACAAGTAACAAATGTCTTCACCCATTCCTCGGCAAGAGGTCGTTAGGATCGACTCCATTAGCAACCACAGATCTATTCAATTGAATGATTTCTCGATCTATTCAATTAAGATTAATGGTGGATCTAAAAAAGTTCACTACTCCTTTAAAAACCACCAGTTAGGTTCAAGTTACTAATTGCAAACACCAAATTAAATTTACTTGAAAGCACATTTGAAATCAAACTGAATCAGGAATTGGATTCGTATCCCTAAGCTGTAAGAGTTTATTTTTCCATGGATTTATCAAAATAAGCACAAATTAGAAGAAATAAAACAAATTCAAAAGATTAGTCAATTAATTGCTTAGAATCCTTTAGAAATCTACTCTACGTTAATACTGATTTACATTGTTGGTACATACTTTACAATGCACGCTTGCATGTTAATTTATAGACTACTAAGCATAGAAAGCAAGGCCATCTTTATTTGACACGTAGCAGATTTGACAGATCCTTTCTAACAAAATTTGATAACTTTTCATGTGCACATATGATCTGTGAAAATACTTGTCGAGGATCACATGCTATGTCGGCCAAGGCTCGTATTAAGCAAGATTAGACACGAATTCAGGAAATTCCTAAGTAAACTGTGCGTTTTTGTCCATTACTTTATCAAGGGGTAAAATTGAGAGAGTCAAGGGTCAAATTGTTGAGACTCAAGGTATTTTGTTGAAAAATTGGTCTGTCAACACAATTGTCGAGGGTCGCGTTTGAGGCTTAACTTTGAGTCTCGATAATGTATTTTCTTCATAATGATGCCCGATCGCTTCGACTGAAGTCAAGGGCAATGTCGAGGGCTCGCAATTGGGGCTCGATAGCCAAATTTTTACTGTCTTCTTTCTCTGTTTGGTCTCAACTGTGTCTTTTTTAGGGCTCGACTTCTGTGTTTTTTACTTTAATTGTTGTTTTTGCTCCAAATCTGAATTAAAACACTTGATTACTCTTTATTTGATTCTAAGAGCTTTAAAACAACATTATTTATTGAAAACATAATTTTTTGCAAGATTTTACCAAAAATTCTTAGCAAATTAAGCTCAAAATCTTATGAAAAACATAAAGTAAAAATGACTTATCAGTTAGTTTATAGCCAACACATTAGATGATCCACCACAACTCGATGCTCTAGTTGATGCCTTAAATAATTTCTTACCACCCTAGCAGGCCCAAAGAAGTCATGACAGACCATGAGGACAAAGTAAGGGGTGAGGTATAAGGTTATAGGTATGCACCAATAGATATTAGAAGTAATGCATTACCTGCTCAAGAGTTCTCTCCTCATCCATTTCCTACACTTGCACCACGAGAATTCACCTAGCTAGGTCATTTGGCGCCATGTTTAGCTCCATTAGAGACCTTCCTTAGGCCTAGAGCTCTAATGTAACCATTTGGACTCCAGCAACTTCACACAAGAGGTGAAGGTGTCACTCAAGTTGCGTCGAATCCTATGTTGATGCATATGACCCTTAATGGTTGAGATGACACACAACTCACATGGTTAGATTCTTAGCCATAGCTAAAGCCTGGTCAGGGGTCATTTCTTCACCTATAGAAAGAGTAGATAACATCGGTATTTTTGCTTTCACATTTATCATTCTATGTATTTATTTATACCAATTTTTAAACTTTTTATGTACTTGTAGACATTAAACTTACTAGTGAATGATTATTTGGACATTTGATTTAGTTAATGCTATTGTGTTGCTAATATATGGTAATGCTTGTCAATTTATGTGGCTTAGTGTTTGTTTGTATGGTTTTGCATTGGGACATTAGGATTGCTCAATAAATGTTATGGTATTTAAAGTTGTTATATAGTAGAGTTTAGGGTGAGCAACTCATATTGCCACCTATAACAATTGTATTTGTATACGTGTTGTATAACTTGCTTTTGGTATGTATTTGCAAGTAGAACTGATATAAGTTTGTAATGGGGCAGTTTTGAAAATGTAGCAGGTGATACAAAAATGTTACAAATCGAACCATGTTTTCAAGACACTATTTTAATACCCTATTTTTGGAAATTTTTTTCTAAAATGTCTAATTTTTAGGATTTTCTTTCTAAAATTTATTTATTTTCTTTTTCCTAAAACATTTTATTGCTCATCTTGTTCAAAAAATTGCAAAATAGTTAATACTTCTCGTTAAAAGTAAAAATTATGATCTCAACAAAAAAGAAGCCCCTTATAACTTCTATATACAGACTTGTGGTATTATGTTCATAAATAGACTTTTAGTTTTGGTTTAGGAAATTACAAATATGATCTAATTATGATTTCATATAAAGTGATGCCTTCAGAATATTAGAATATTTTGCGAAGAAGGTATATAATAACAAAGAGGAACTTCTATGGTCTGTAAATGAAACTATACAAGCAATCATCTGATTATTAATCAAAAGGAAAACGTCAAATTTGGTACTTATACTTTACAAAAAAATTAAATTTGGTACCTAAACTTTGAAGTTATTAATTGAAAACTTGAGCAAACATTTTTGGCTATTTATACTACCTTACTAACATTATTTGCTTTGTTTTCTAATATGGATAAAACGGCCTATTAATGTTGGACGCTGTTAAGAGAAGTAAAAAAAATTCAATAATGTGCTGCTTATTCTAAATCAAATGGTCGCAGAGAGTTTGATTAGGCATTAAATTTATCACTTCAAATTTTAAGTACCAAATTAAATTTTTGTATAAAATTTAGGTGTCAAATTCATCATTTACCCATGAGTTTTTAGTTAGCAATGCGAAAAAAAAAAATCATTTTGAATATAAGTTAGTAGACAATCATTCATTTGACAATCCACTTTATTATAACATTAATTAAAAAAAATAAAGTAAGTATATAATTGATATTATCTACTAATAGTTATGAAATAATACCACAATATTTGCAATATGGCAATGTAATTATCATTTATGGTATATTATAGAATTTATTTAGTTTACATATAGTTTTCTACTGAATGTGATATATTATTATTACTTATTGTGAAAAAAGGTTAAAAAAATAAAAGGAAAAGATTAAGCAATAAAGGCATCTTGAAAAAGTTAAATGACAGTTATGAGATTTATATGTAGACTTATGATTGTAAAATAAAGCTTCTTTTCACTTTTAGTCCATTTGATTCACCTATACAATAAGGGGGGATTTAAATTGTAATTTAGCAAAAATATAACAATAGTAACATAGCTATTACATTCTTATTACAATTAAAAAAAATAAAAGAATTATGTTGAATACCTATGAGTATATATAAAAAGCTAGTGAATAACAATTTATGAGATAGCCATATGAATTAATTTTGAGTTTTAAATTACAACTAAACATTATAATAACCATAGATGTCAAAATCGTGAGTCAAATATACAATTCTGCGAACTTATGATTTTATATATTTTTAATTAAAATGGATGTAAAATACTATCGGTATATATTTTAGATAGAATTATGAATTTAAATGTATGATCCTATACGTTTACGATTTTACTAGTTTTGCACGATTTTATATGATTTTACCGATTCTATACATTTCGGTGAATGGTAAAATCACGATTTAGCATCATCATATTAAACCAAAAAGGAATAGGGTAAGAGTAAACATGCATTCAGTTATATATGTGTACTTATCATGTTATAACTTGCTCTTCAATATACATATATGTTATTTTTATGTGTTTTTGAGATAATCAAAAGTCAACTTTGCTAAGTTTGGTAGGGATAGAAAAGGCTTGGACCCAGCAAGCCAGTCCCTATTTTTCGATGTAGTTGAGGTAAAGAGTTGTAGAAATATCCATACCAAAGAGATTGTTGTCCATATATAGATAGCGGGTGCATGGATTTTTGAGAATAGAGGAGTCGTGATGGTCCCCTTGGATGGTCGGATCCACAATTGAATACCCTATTCTTTTGCTGTCGAAGTTGACAAATTTTTTTTCCTTTGTACTTGAGATTGGTGAATGTTGATGCATCTCCTGCATATCTTGAAAACCAACTTTAAAATTAAATTTTTATTCTTCCAATTTGCTTCAATTTTTTTAATCAATAACAAATATATCATTCCTTCATAAAAAGGAAAATGAGCTTGGGTTTTTGAAGTTCAAACTCATAAATATTTCTAAGAGCGTTTTCTTGTTCATTATTGGGTTTCCCTCACCTCCTCGTAGAAGCAATTTCCTTACAATCTTGTTGTAGAAAAACATACATGGGAATTGGATAATTATACCTATGATTATTGCTTGGTATCTTCATCCTTGAGTTAACTCTCTTAATGACATGGCACTCTTACCCTTTTTATTATCATTATTAGTTTATTCTTAATTACCTACTATAATTTTAAGAATCTAAAAGAAGTTGGCCCAATCCATATATAGCCCATTAGAGCCATAACTTGAGCCAACACAAACCCAATTACCATCCTTGCTTGACTAATATTTACAAAAGCACTCTCCTTTGTTTGAAGCTCTAAATACTAGTTTGAAGCTACTAACCATTCATTATGGAGCTCTTGTAGCTCCACATCATTGATAAAATTCCTTGTTTTACATAATATTTGCTTTCTCCTCTTCACTCATGAACTCATTTACATTGCATGAACACTACCACATGATTATTAGGACCTTTTATTTCCCTTTATAAACCTCTTTACCCATGTTAACGAAATTCCATCATTAGGACACTAGGACATTATGAGACTCACCATTATCAGAGGTGGAATCTTTGTGTGGACTCAATACATTCCACTTCAAATATGATGATGATGCTTGGAGGTTTGATGCTGGAATTTTCTTGATTTATTTGGTTTGATTTTTTTGTTATAAGACCACTCTATTTTTGGTTCAGTTTGTTAATGCAACTAAAATCATTTCCAAACATACTTGATCATATATGGAAGTATTTAATGTGAGTAATGTGATAATTATCAATTGGAGGTATAAGTTATTCTTTATTAGCAATTCTACCAAAGTTAAGAAACCTTATTAAATAATTGAACTTGTCTTAGCGAATGAGGTCGAATGAGACATGCTCCAGGACTAACAAAGATGCTAAGAGGGGTATTGTGCCATGTTTGCTAATTTGATAAATGAGGAGTACCATGCCAAGTTTTTAGGCAACAGGATTGATTCTAAGAGGAGGCTCACGAAGGCTAAGAACGCTAGTCAGCGTTTTGCCTTCCGTGCTAGACAGAGGTGGCGCACCACCATGGACTAGCATGTCAAGGGTGCAATTAATGTTGTTAAAGACCAAGAAATGTGTGGTAAGTTATTTAATATTTAGCATTATTTGTGTGAGATTTGTTTAATCTATACGACGTGTTAACATGGTTGGTGGAAGTTTTGTCGCGGTGAGGCTACGACTTTCAGTATTTGGTTCGGGTCCAATGATGCGGTGTGTCTTTTTGGTTGTTTTCCTATTCTTCGATGGCAGAAGTGCTTTTAAGCGTGACATAGAGCAACTAAATTGTCCCACATTCGAAAATAGTTATCAATTAGTCTTCTATATAACGTAAGATTTGGTAGACATATGGCTCAACAGGCAAAGCTTACATGGCAGGTGTGAGTTAATGGGTTATATTGATTGGCTTTAATGGGTGGACGGAACTCTGTTGTGGTTATTAATGGATTAAGTTGATTTTGTTGTTCTAAGCAAATTGATACTAATTAGAGTTAATAGTTATTACAGTAATAATAAATAAAAGGTACTAATTATTATAAGTAAATAAAATATCACAAATTGACACATGATACATTGCTATAGGATTGTAGTGCCACATCTCTTAACATAGCTAAGAGAGTTAGCTTAAGTATCTTTATATTCGGACAAAATTAAGGTATCAACTGCGGCATTAAACCATAAAAGTATAAAAGAAGCTTGCCAAAAGAATCGAGTTCACCGATCATAATAGCATTTTTATTTAAATCATCCACGTGACAATCACATTTAATATTTAACCTTTATCAGTTTTTATAATTAACTACCTAAAATTTAAATATACTATAAATAGGATAATTAATTTTAAAAAAAGTAAAATTCCAAGTACTTAATTACAAAATTTGATAAAATTCAAATAAACAAAATTTAAATACCAAATTAAAACTTTAGATTCTAGACCATGTGAGAAATTAAAATATTTGGAAATAAGAGCTCTATTAAGTTTAAACTGAATCAAAGTTATGTAGAATTGGGCCTAAATTGTGAGACTAAAATAAATGATTACAGAAAATAAAAGGTGCCACTTTTATATCTCATGGTCGCTGGGAGGGGTGTGCTCATAATCCTTTTTAAATTTATATTATGAATAGCCTAAATGGAAATTGTGGCACTATTTAAGACATGAATGCTCAAGGGACAAGATACTAAAACTGAATGCATCATCAATGTTCCAACAAGTGCATCAGATGAACCTTGGAAGCGTCACACATAAGCATATCATCCGCGGGGCAATTAGCGATGTGGTCATCCATTTAAACCTGCCAGGATAGAAATGTGTTCACAGCAAAGGATAATTTCCTAACGTAAGAGGTGCATAACATTTGAGACGACTAAAACCATCTAAAAGCCACAGAATGTACAAGGATAGCACAAATATATTATAAATATTGCATGCCTAGTCCAATTAGTTGTAGCTACACTTTAGGATCAAAGTCTAGGTCAGGATACCCCAGGAAGCAACCAAAACAAGGACAAAGGTACCACCATTTCATGGAGCAAGAATATATTTTCCTGGAACCCTGTAAGATGCCTATGGAAAACTTTGGGAATGCATTCATATCATTTCCAGAGCTTCACCGTTTTGTCATGGCTAGCAGAGGCAACATAACCTGTCACAGGTGACATGGCCAAGGTTGCAATAAGTCCTTCATGCGCTGGCAATGTCATCGTCTTGTTCTCAGTCATGTTCCAAAGCTCCAAAGACTGGAAAAACAGAGTTAGAATCTCATTTTACAATAAACTTTAAGTATTGGCACTAGACCTAAATCAAAAGAAGAATGCCAAATTCATTGTATGATGGAAGGTCATAGTTAGACCGGAACCTTATATACTATTCAGTTGCCTCACAGCATTAGTCATGGGGAGATTCCAGGAAAAGGTAGCCATTTTGTTATAGATCACATCACATAAAAAACAATCTTTTCAATGCAACCAGTATGTGCAATAACTCCTGTGCAAGAATATTATTTTGGAGATTTAAAAAAAAATTAATTACAAAAAAAGCCTCTATTGACAACTTGAAACTGACAAATTAACTCAAACCATCATTCTACATAATGAAACAATTTCATAGCTCAAAAATCCATCATGCAGAACAAAAGTACCATCCCTAGTAAATCTAGATAGGCCCGGCTTGCTAGAAATTAAATTACTAACAAGGAGCTAATTCAATAAGCATGCCATTTTATCAGGATCTGGTTCAGCACAAGGAACACAACAGCATTACGATCAAACAAAAATGGCAAAGTGAAAGTTAAAGAGACAATAATTCTTACCTGGTAACAACCAATAACAAGAAGTGAAGGATAAGTAGGATGAAATACACAGGAGTGAAATTTATTGCCATCACAGCTAAGCTCATGCACATACTCCCCTTCACTACCTGATCCAAGTGTCCAAACTCTTACAGAGTCCTCACTGACAGATGCAAGGAGATCTCCAGCAGGTCCCAACATACTGAATGAATAGGCTTCGTATGGCCCTGTAAATATTTAAAAATAACAGAATAAATAAATCAAAGGAAAAATAGGCAGGAAAGCAATGCCAAGATATAACATATAAGAAGAGAAAAATGAAGCCTAATGAGAATTTTTTGATGTTATGATGGGCTGCAGCCACCTTATACATCTTTTTTGAAATCTTGCCTAATAATGTTCATGCCAGTAGTAACAAATCAACATTCCATGCAGAGAAAAGCTTCAATGATACTAATACGTCATGCGAATTGATTAATAGTGTATAAATACTGATAAAATCTCGATACGTAGATAGTTTTATAAAAAGTATGTAATATTGCTACCATTTGTTCAAAAAAAACATTGATGCTTGCTCATGATTCATGTGGACATATGGTGTAATAGTACCACTAAATTTTTTTCTTTCACACAGAATTAGCAGAGCCTACTCAGCAAGAGAATATCACATAAAATTATTCAATGCTAATTCAGTTTAACAAAGCATCCATGCACCTTCTCAATAAAGGTGAAAAATCAAAAAATGAACTTCTGCATAGAATTTTCATCCAGCTGAGCTTGCTCAATCATATACTCATTAGGACAACTTGATTAATTGCTTTCACCTTCTACTAGAAGACTTTTCAAAGCTCTAATCAGCACCTTGATTTCTACATTGCTTATGATTAAAACAAGAATAGAAAAGATTTGCACATCAGAAAATTTAAAAAAAAAAAAAAAGGGCTATGACAACAACAAATATATCTGCAGTCTCTATCCTATTTCTGTGAATTACCTTTACAGAAAACATAAAGCAAACAAAGTCACCACAATTTTGCTTTACTTTCCCCCTTCCATGTTAGTGCGGGGGAACAGTTACATTTTAAGCACAATCTTAAAATGAAATAACTGACCTGCAACATTTGTCGACAAGCCTGTGACTCCACATCAAGAATTGATACAACATTTTCTGCAGCAGCAGCAAGATACCTTCCAAGACGAGGTTGAAATCTCACTTGCACATGGCCACCCTAATCTCAGCAGCAGCAAGATATATAAATCTCTTCAATGAGAATGCCTTAGCTAGTTGAGTACTGCTGTGGCAGCACATTATGCAAAGAAATAAAATGTTAAAAATGGGCATTTACATGATACAAGAAATTAGCTTACCTTGAATACCCTTGTAGAGCTACCGTTATTGACACTCCAATATCTTATCTTGCCATACAAATAAGATCATCTTTATTTGGATGGAAATCTAGAGACATAACAGCGGATGAATGCCCCACAAAATTATGCAGAGAATAGCCGGGCTGCAAATTCAGTGGCAAGAATAATTAGGACAGTTATCTCAGTGGTAAACCCAACCAAAATCTATCCTGTAAGGCACTCAATACATTCTTAGAGCCAAAAGAAAACATCTCATAAAGTTTAGTAATCTATCAGACATAAACTTCCGCATCACAAAGCAAAACTGGTGAATATGAACTCACAGAAGCACAATATTTATTGAGAAAACAGTCATCCCACCATAAGAGTGGGTCAAGAAGGTAGCCTGTCTATCAATAAGTATACTTGATCATAGATGAATTAACTCCGAAGAGCTTAAGTGTATACAATTTTTACTATAGTGATCCAACCAATGGCTGAAACATGTTCATTTCATCATCATAAAAGGAAAAAATCTGTTCAATGAAACCATGGATCTATAATAAATGCCAGCATACCTATATCTAATGCCACCATAATGTGGCAAAAAGACAAAATAGCTCATATCAACAGACAGGCCCCACCAACCCTTTTCTGGTTCCTTTCCCCAATTCAAGTCTGAAGCAGCATTTGACTGAAGGAAAACTACTCATGTTCCAACATATCATTTCAACAGTTCCCACAGCCACAACAATGTCAATGATAGTTGAATTGCAAAAAATGAATTCCCTAAATTCATGCAAACTTTGCAAAGGTTTCATTCCATAAGTATGGATTGTAGATGAAGATGACTTCAGGAATTATAAGAACATTTAAAATTGTTTATTTTGCCAATGCACACAGGTAGTAACAAGCTTCAAAAAGTAAAATTATAGTGTGTCTAAGTTTTCATCTATCAGAAGATGTCAGAAGAATGATCGCACTAAATTGGGACAAGAGATCATGCAACTTACATTATCAGCATCCCACACCCTAACAGATTTGTCAAATGACGAAGTGGCTAGATGTGACATGCTTGGACTGAACCAGACATCAGTGATTAAAGCAGTGTTCTTCAAGTTAGTTTTAGGCTTCAGTGTGTCTGCATACCAAAGTACAGCCTGAATTGCAGAACAATAAGCAAAGGTAGGAATTTTATTAGGGACAAACATTGCTTTAACGAACTGTGATCAATGGTTTATGAAATTCCAACCTTTTTATCAAGTCCACCAGTTGCCAGCAACTTGCCATCTGGTGAGAAAGGGCAGCAAATAACTTTGCTAGTGCTTGCTCTTACAGAATTTACTTCATTGAACATAACACCTGCAATCCAGTTTCAGCCCATTTTGTAAGAAAACCACAACTAGAAGCAAAAAAATTTCCACAAGGAAGATTCTTGGAGCTCTTTTAAGTTTACTATGATAATGGTTTCAAAATTGTAAAAACTAATGCAAGATTTCAGTATTTCTCTAGATCAAGCATGGACCTTTAGCAAAATGACAGTTATAAAAATTTCATGACAATATATGTATAGATATGTCTGGTGATTATTTGGCCTCTCGGTATCTGGAACGTAAAGTAGCATGTATATCCAACTACCAACGTCAGCGAGAAAACATAAAAAATGCGCATACCATGAAACAAATATCATTTAAGGTTTTATTAAGCTCAAAGATGATGAGTGAAAAGTTAAAAAATGAGTGCAATCATAAAGATGAACCAAACGAACATCAGTTCCAATAGCAACTAATGGCCATGCCTACTGATTAGAATTTCCTGCAGATTATCAGAATGATAATGTGGTGATTGACAGAATGATGCTGCCAACACTAACTCCAAGTTTTAAGCGATTATCTCAGCGGCAATCGTGATGGCATAGAACCTATGTACCTTTAGTGACATCCATTGAACGACAGACGGCATCTCGAGGATCATTATCATCATGAGATAAAAAAGAGTCGACATTATCATCAAGGGACCCATCGTCTACCAAACCGATCCATGTCAGCCTGCATTTCACGATCTTTATCACCCCATTGCAAAATTTGAATTCCAATTAGAACTAAAGCAAGGATTTCCAATCTTTCAATTAACATGACAAATGACAATTACTCACCAGCTGATTTGATGCGGATGCGAGAGCATTGCTACCTTCAGTGCCAAACATTTTGTGTGGCAAAGATTCACGTCTCCAGATGTTTGAGTTGATGGTGTTGATATAGAAGTTGGGGAAGGTCCAGCTGTGTTTGCTGTTCCCGAACTATTTGCAGGACCTGAAGATGATACGGGCTGCTTTCTTTTCCTCCCTGTCTAACTCTTTGAAACCTTTAAATGCATACATGCATACCAAATTAGGAAGCCTGCTAATTGTATTACATGATAAACAAAAAGCAGAAATAATTCTTATAATTTATTCCTATTAAAGCGAATTTGACTTTGGGATTGACCTTTTGTCAGCCACTGCAACTGGGCAGTGAGTATATTTGTGTGACTTTCGTATCTATTTATGTTTGTAGGTTTAGAGAATGATAATATGTTAATATAAATTAAACGATTCATATGTGGCGTTGAGAAGTTTATGCATAGGTATAAAATATGATATTGATTAATATAATTTAAATGATTCATGGATAAACTACACAATTATTTTGATGGACCGTAAACATGGAGGGCCAAAGTGGCGTAACCTAGTGTGTATCATGAGTCTTATCCTAAGGGATAGGAACTAAGTCGAATTGGGGATAGCCTATCTTTTAGGGTTACGCTGGAGTCATTATTACGGATGATCTTACTTTAAGGATGTGTTTATATTTATATTATTTTTTGTATATGAAAAGCAAAACTTGTTTTAATTAGGTCATTTTGAGTTCCAAAGTAGTATAGTTTTCGGTGCCGATGTGTGGATGTACCCTAACCCTTGATTTAAAGGATGACTTACCAGTTGGCTATATATATTTGTTCATTTGCTTTCTTGCATTGCATATGCTTATTTTAACAGCTTGTTTATGATTCCTTGAATGATATGGAGTGATGATATACTTCACTTAGCTAATTATAGTTAACTCTCCAACAGTTTGTTTTTATAGGTAAATTGAAAACTAGGAAGGGATAGTATTTGAGTGCAGAGTGCAACAAGGATCAAGTTTTACAAATAAGTAGATGATTGAAAATTTGGAAGAGTAAACCTAGTTGAGAGATAAAAACTTAAATATTTAGTCTTCTTTCTTAACTAAACCTAGTTGATATTTTTTATTAAACCTAGGTTTATCTTATCTTGTCATTTAGTAGGATATCCTATTCTCTGCGGTACTTGTGATCTGTGGAATTTTTGATATCTAATACATTATTTTCATAATAATTAAATGTATGTATAACATAATAAGAGGATAATTAAGTAAAGTCTTGCAAATTTTGACTTGTAAGGTGATCTTTATATTGTGAGTGCACAGTGATATGACGATTTGAGGCAATTCTACTAGGCCCCCTCTAGGGTCATTTCACCTTATTTTTGGAATTTTTTTTTAAAATGTCTAACATAAATTTTTTTATCTTCTTTTACTAAAAGCATTTCATTTCTCATCTTGTATGAAAAATTGCAAAATAATTAATACTTCCCATTAAAAGTAAAAATTATGATTTCAAGAAAAAAGAAGCTTCTTATAATTTCTATGTACGTACTTTTATGGTCTATAAATGGGACTATACAACCAATCATCTAATTATTAACTAAAAGGAAAACATCAAATTTGGTACTTGAACTTCACATAAAAATTAGATTTAGATCATAAACTTTAAAGTTTTTAATTTAATACTCAAGTAAACTTTTGTGGCTATTTATACTATCTTACTAATACCGTTTACTTTACTTTCTAATGTGGCAAAACAACCTATTAGTGTTGATGATATTAAGAAAAGTAGTAAAAATTCAACGATGCCTCTTCCAAGTCAATAATGGTCATAGAAAATTTGATTGGGTATTAAATTGATCGCTGCAAATTTTAAGTACCAAATTAAATTTTTATGCAACATTTAGGTACCAAATTCATCACTTATTGATGATTTTTTTTAATTAGAAATGTGAAAAAAAAATCATTTTGAATATAAGTTAGTAAGGGTAAGTGGGTAATCCTATTGTATAGGATATCCATCCATCCTACTTGATCGAATAGGGTTCGAGTGGGTGTTGAGGGACATAGGATAGGGTATGGGTATAAATTTTTTGGAACATGTTCCCACAAGTTAGGGTATGGGTATGAGGTCTTTATAACCTTATACTCATCTTGGAACTTTCACTATACTATAGAAGCTATAGTTTCCTGGGTATCATGTATCTATTCAATTAAATATTGTATAGTTTCCAAAGTATCATGTATCCACCCTATTAAATATTTATAATAATATTAACATATAATAAATAATGATATTCTATTTATTTTGCAACCACTTATATTCAAGATTATTATTTGTATACTATATTTTAGAAAGTTTTATTATAGAAGGATTTGTACTATTTTATTTTAGAATGACTTGTCATTTTTATTTTAAAAGAACTATGTTTATATGTACATACTTGAACTCTTAAATTATATATGTTGTTTATATTATACCATTAATTAATATATAGAAGTAATTTCAAAGTTTTTAATTTTGGAATTTTATGTAAATTTTATAATTGTGTTTCATAACACATAAATAGGTTCCACAAACAATTGTTGTAGGTTTAAACTTTCATACATGAATAGATTCTATATATCATATAATTTGTAATATTAACAAATTAAATTCTAAATTTTTTTATGCAAGTTGTTTATATTGAATGTATAAAAATAAAATAGTATTACATATTACATAAAAACATATCAAAGACTATAAACTTGATGTTTTAAAATGAAAGAAAAAAAATAGAGATTTCGAAAAAAAAAATTACATGTTCCATAAAGTACCCTATACCCAGTAGATTTTATAGGGTATGGAGTACAGGGTAGGTGCAATGAGTCACAAGATAGATTCCGGGTATGAAATTTAATACCATATACCTTATAGGATAGGATACAGATAATGCTTCATACCCTACTCATTATGTACCTGCTCACTCTTATAAGTTAGTAGATGATCATTCATTTGATAATCCACATTATTATAACATTAATTACAAAGAAAAATGTAATAAATTAAGTATATAATTGATATTATCTACTAATAGTTATGCCATGATGCCACAATATTTGCAATATGGCAATGTAATTATCATTTATGGTATATTATAGAATTTGTTTTGTTTACATATAGTTTTGTAGTGAATGTGATATATTATTGTTACTTATTGTGAAAAAAATGTTAAAAAATAAAAAGCAAATAACAATTAAGCAATAAAGAAATCTTGAAAAAGTTAAAATGACAGTTATGAGATTTACCTATAGACTTATGATTGTAAAATCAAGCTTCTTTTTACTTTTAGCTCGTTTGATTCACCAATGCAATAAGGAGGAATTTAAATTGTAATTTAGCAAGAATATAACAATCGTATCATATTTATTACATTCTTATTACAATAAAGGAAAAAAAAAGAATTATGTTGAATATCGATGGATATTTATAAAAGAGGTGAATAGTAATTTATGAGATAGCCATATAAATTAATTTTGAGTTTTAAATTATAGCTAAAATTGTAATAGCAACTTCATATGAATTTGTAAAAGAATAGGATAAGTATTCACACAAGTAAACATGCGGTTAGTTGCATATGTGTATTTATCATGTTATAACTTGCTCCTCAATGTGTATGTGTATGTGTTTGTTATTTTTACGTGTTTTTTAGATAATCAAAACTTAACTTTACAAAGTTTAGTGGGGGGGTGGGGAAGGAAGCCTCTACCCCGTAAGTCGGTCCCTATTTTCCAATGCAATTGAGGTAAAGAGGAAAATAGCTTATGCTTGAGAGATAGTTGTCCATAAACAGATAACAGGTGCATGGATTTTTGAGAATAGAGAAGCCATAATGGTCACCTTAGAGGGTTAGTGAAATAACCATGAAATTTCCAACTTATATTTTATATGTGTGTTATTGAATTTATACCTTTTGATATATATTGAATATGATTTGTGTTCATGATGAACTATGTGTTTTATTATTGTGTTAAAATATTCAAATACTCTAGAATTTATTAAATATTTAGTTCATAAAATTTAAATTGCATTAACATGTAAGAATTATATTTGGAATGTATTAAAATGAGTAAATAGATCCATGTACATAAGCCTCATCATAGCATAATTCTTTTACCTTAAAGGGAGCTTAAACACCACATTAATTAACCAAAGACAAGTTTATTAATTAGCCAATGATAAGTCATTAAGTCCCCTTAACCCCTTATGCCTCAAAAGTCAAAACTTAAGATAATATCAACTCAAATAGTGCAAAATTCGTGCACAATTTTCAGACCTCCTAAACATGCCTTCAAAAGCTTCAAAACACAATTTCCTTCTTCTCCAAAGCTCTCCCATGGATCTATATAGATAAGCCTTTCATCTTCTACAATTTCCACCATCAAAAGCATGCTAGAGGATCACAAAACGAAGGCCTAAAGTTCTATTAGTAAGTATGTTTTTCATGTCTTCAAAATATGTAAGTTCATTGTTTCTTAGCAATAGGTTTTAAGCTTAAATTGTGTTTGACGACTTATATACTTTGTTGGTTGTATGAGGAGTGTTTTGTTGTTATAGGAGTTAGTGGTATATGTAGTATAAGAGATTAGAAGTGTTGAGCAATGCAAATGGTTGATGACTAAATGTTGGATGTAGTGATTTGGGGTTTGAAGCATGATTTATGTATGATGATTTGTGGTGGAGAGTTTGATGTTGTGAGTTGGAGTTTATGTTGTTTGAATAATGTAATAAACATATAACAAGCTTTGGAAAGTTTAGGCTAAGTTTGAGAATTTTTGAAAGTGAACAAAGTGTAATAAAATAGGGGAAATAAAAAACATTTTCGTATAGGCTAAATTTTGGTCGTACGCCGGTATCTGGGGCTCCTACGCCGCCAGCTTATAGGCGGTGTTGGAAGCGAACAGAGTTAAATTTGTTAAAACCGTTCGAACGCCACCGGCTTTCGCTGGAAAAGTCAGCCGGCGTTCATTTTTTTCACATTGTACGCCAGCTACTGGGAATCCAAAGCTGCCGGCGTAGAGTAAGAAGCTGCCAGCGTACATGGATACGCTGCCGGTTTCTACCTCTCTGTAAACTTTTGGAAATTTGAATTTTGCATTCTACACCTGCTCAAAGCCGCCGGCGTAGAATCAAAGCAGCCAGCGTACCCTTGAACGCTGCCAGCATTGGCAGTGTTGATTTTTAGAGTGTTGAATACTGGTTCAAAGTCGCCGGCTTTGAATGCCGGCGTACCTCCTGCACTTTTGAATTTTAAAAACTTTCTTCAAGATTTTTCGAAGTTTGATATATGATCAATTAAGTATTTGTTAAGTGTTCTATGATATAATAGGATGTTTAAATGCTTTATTATGACTTTGTACTAATTTATTTGAATGTCTTTGATTAATTGTATTTCCAACTAGATAATTAGTGCTTGAACTAAGTGTGAGTTTGTAATTACTTCTTTGTACAGTGAGTAATCCCCTTTTGGTTATTTCCATTGATTCCCGTGCTATCTCAGGTACGCAGTAACTTGCTTGTATATTTGTTAGGATAGACATACTTAAATTTGACATAAATTCTAAATGACTTAAATATTGCTTGAATTGCTTTGTTTTTCACCGTTGAATCCGGTCCGAGGAGCGGTAACTTATCATGTAATAATATGTTAGTGTAGGCACTTAGGCCAATAGTCATGATGCAATGACTAGGCTCGGCGGATAATCGATAGGAAATGTAGTAACTGAGCAACATTTACTTATTCTTGAAAAGAAATAGTATAACTTAATTCAATGTTTATGGAGCATGTGAATTAATTTATATTATGGATTGAGTTAAGTGAAGTTGGGCAACGGTATATAACCTATATGAGATTATTCTTTTCAGTATAACGTTATCTAGGAGATATAGATATTCGGGCTATCTATATCAACCCTCTGAGCGTCATGAGCGTTACTCAGGATCCCCAGAATCCCATGGCTTGTCCCGGAGTTTGAATACTCCAATGATGATTTGATCAATGATTACTAAAGAAAGATAAATAAAACATTAGTGTTGCATTACATTAGTCTAGGTATGTTTACCACTACGCTTTTGAGTGTTGTTGCTGTGTACTGGGCCTTTGGCTCACTATTGCTACTTTTCAGGTGATGATTGTTATGATGATATGGGCTATGGGTTGGATTGGGAGAAGTTTATATGAGAGTGGCGAGTAGGAATCGAGTGCAAGATGGCAAGGAAGAAAAACTTTTGAACAAGTTGTTTGGTTCAATTATGTATTTTGTATTTTGAATAGAGGCTTGTTAGTTAAGCCTTGTTTGTATATAAAGACTTAAAGTCTATTTTTCTTGTTTTGTAAAAACTTATGTAAGTTTTGTTGGTCATGTGCTTGACACAAAATTGTAAATTATTTCTTTAAAAATTCTATATGAATAGATTACTCAAGTGAGTAATCCATTTGTAAAAAGTCTTTATATCAAGTTATAGTGGGATTAAACAAAAAATTCTCATAAATTGTTAGATTTAGACAACCTTACATAAAATATGAAAATATTATATGTGGTTGGGGACTTGACTTGCTAAATCTTAAGAATTGGTGGGTCGGGTCTTTACAGTTAGATCAACAACTCTATTGGTTAGGGCTTTAAACTTGTTTTAATATTCCTCCATCATTGACATTTGCAACAACTTAGACAATTGTCTTGCACATCCTCATACAAAGAAGGTCCAAAGCCTATTTTCTACTGCTTTCTTGAAAGAATCCTAGGTAGTAACTTTATGATTATTCTCTAACTATTGATACCACTCCAATGCCTTATCCTCCATTGCAAAAGAAGCTATTGTGATCTTATCTTCAATAGGTACTTTATGAAAGTTAAAGAGTCTCTCTATCTTGAACAACCATCGTAACACATGCTCTCCATTGAAGTTGGGAATTTCAAGTTTAATGCCTTTAAGGATGAAATCCGAATTGGCTCTATTGGAAAGTGATGAATCAACTCCATTTGACTTTAGTGATGATAATGTTGGGGTCTAGTTCCCAATAACTGACAAACTATTACTTATAGTTTGTTTAACTTCCTCCATGAACATAGCCAACTTTCTATCCATTTATTGTGTAATAGTAGCTTGCAATTTCTCCAATCTTTCCTCTAAAGATATGTTTCTTATTTCCACAAGTGCCATCCAATCAAGACTCCAGGACGCAATCAAGAAAAAAAGTACCAAATGTTACATGGCCCACTACTTGTTAATAGCCCAGTCCACTCACTCCCTTCACTAACCCTATTCCGCTACACTTCTCCACTCAAATATCACTCTGCTTACTAAGGTAAACCTAGAATACTCCCTCTCTGCCTTTCTTATATCATCTTCCTTCATTGATTCTACTAAGTTTTTTTCGTGTATCTTGCTTATAATGCTAATTAATGCTTTCCCCCTTTTTCTTTTTGTCCTTTTATATTTATCTTGGATACAATTCGTTACAACTATTTTGTTATTTATTGTTATGTTGATCTATTATCCAGCTACTATTAATTAATTTCAGTTATTCTTCTATGAAATCTTTGTATTTTGAAGGAAATATCATGTGTCTTCTACATCATCTTGCTGAGTTATAACATAGCCATATGAATTGATTTTGGATTTTAAATTACAGCTAAACATTGTAATAGCACTCACATATCGAAAAGGATTAGGATAAGTATTCACCCAAGTGAACATGCACTTAGTTATATATGTGTATTTATCATGTTATAATTGCTCTTCAATGTATATGTGTGTGTGTTAATTTTACGTGTTTTTTAGATAATCAAAACTCAACTGTACCAAGTTTTGTGGGAGCCGAAAAGGCCTCGACCTCGCAAAGCCGATCCCTATTTTCCAATGTAATTGAGGAAAAGAGGAAAATAGCCTATGCTTGAGACTTGAGACATAGTTGTCCATATATGCATAATCAGTGTGCATTTTTTAGAATAGAGGAGCTATGATAGCCCTCTTGGATGGTCGGATCCACAAGTGAATATCCTATTTTTTTTGCCGTCGAAGGTGAAAATTTTTTTTCCTTTCTACTTGAGACTCGTGAATGTTGATGTATCTCCTACATATCTTGAACATCAACTGTACAAATACATTTATTTTTATTTTTTAATTTGCTTCAAGCTTTTTTTTATCAATAACAAATATATCATCCCTTCTTAAAAGGGCAAATGAGCTTAGGTCTTTGAAGCTCAAACTCATAAATATTTCTAACAGCGTTTCTTGTTCCTTATTGAGTTTTTTTTTCCTCTCCTTTCAGTTTCCGTGTAGAAGCAATTTCCTTAAATAGGACCAATCTATTTGTTGATTCTCTATTAACTAAAGTTTTGATGATAACAAAACACTCAAGAAACTAATTATTTTATTTAATGTGCAGAATTATCTGTATGTATGAGTTTTAAACAGAACTTTCACAAAACCTTGATGAACTTTGATTAGCTCAAGATAAGCAATTAAATGAGTTACATGTTTTGTTTCTAATCATAAACAAGGCGTACATAAGTTCTAATATAAGTAATGATGTCCTCAAAGGATTTTTCAAAAGATAAAAGATATATAGAATGGTTTTCAAAAGGTTGCTTTAAGAATAAATAATTTTTTCCAGAAAACCAGGAGGTTTCACAGAACCTAAACTTTTGAGCAGTAAGTATGGTTTAACACGAGTTACTATTCATCTTCTCAAATAAGATCTACAACATTTCATATGGATTCATACAAGTATATTGAAGACCTAGCTCCAAGATAATAAGTATATTTGGTAATATATTTATTTGTTCCATTAAAGTTGGATTATATCCAAAGAGATTTAAATGATTTTTCAAATTCTCTCTCTTCAAAAGGAAATAATTCTTCAAAAACAAAATCAAATATTGTTTGGACAATTTTTTTATGAGATTCAGTTCAAGACAAAGAAATTATCTGTATTGACATATATCAAGACAAAAATGAGATTATCTCATATCTAATTCCATGGATCTTATTGAAAAGATTAGAAGAAGATAAATATTATCTTGGAAAATGGATAAAAGAAGATCACGATGAAGACCGAAATATCAACAACGGATCTTTTTTTCAAAAGTCTATAAGTATAATGTTATCGAAGGAATTCAATGGGATACATCCAAATTTTGATAAATCATGAGATCAAGCAAAGTTTATCTACTTTTTACCATCATAAGTTCTTCAAATTCAAATCAAAAAGATAAGCAGAAGTTTGTAAAAAGATATCTTCTATTTGTTTAAGCAATCGACTAGTTTTTAAATTTCAAAATAAGGATCAGTAACAATAGATTCTGTAAGCCCCGGAAAATTTCAGTAAATAATTCCAAAATGAACTTCTAAAATAAACTCTAAAAATGATTTCAAATTTAAACCGAATTTCGACTAGTCCTAAATCACGAACGAATCTACAAATTTCTTAATCTTGAGAAAATGAGATTCCTTTAAAAAAAATAAAAATAAAATAAGAACTCAACAGACTTCAAATTCAAAACCTCTATGTATGACAAATTCCATACTTAACTCTGATTTGTAAAATCGAGTAATATAGAACTCAAAAACGAAGTATTAAAAAGTAAATAACGATAAACCTTTGGAAATAAAACTTAATTCAAGAATTCTGAAAACGTTAAGAGATATTAAATACTTACAAAAATTATATATATAATTTAAAATAAATTTCTCAAACTAAATATGTTATATAAACATAAACCATCAGTTTCCAAATTGGCAAAGATCTAAAACCAGAAAATCACTCGGGAACCCTAAGTGGAAAACAGTAGTTTAAGTTTGGCAATCTCGCGCTCTTAACCCTAGAGGCTGAAGTGTAGTTTAAGTGTGTAGAATAGCTCGTAGTAATATAAGGTCGCTTAAAAATATCAGATTGGTAAATTTTTAATTTATTTCGAACCCGTTTAGATACAGACTTTGAAAAGCGTGTTCTGGGGCTCGAGATATGAAAAATATACCATTAATACCGTTAGACTCGTATTTTCATAAGGATTTCAAAAATATCAGTTTTATAATTTTTCAATAACTAGAAATATCTTATTTTGCGATTATATTCGTATTTCATTACTACCGGTAATTAACTTGTCTTTTGATACTATTTACTACTATTCATTACACAATTTTATTATTCTTATAAACCCTAATGTTCTTAGATAAGTATTTTATATATTATAGAAAATTCTGTTTTTCCAAAATTTAGTTCGTTTGGGCTTTTACAAGATCAATTTCTGTTTAAGACCCGATATTAAAAATAAAATAAATTAATTTAATAATTGAAAAATATTTTTATTTTATAAAATAATTTTTTAAAATTTTTCGAGTCATAAAAATATCATTTAGAGCTCATATTCGCGTATTTTGATTATACCAGTAACATATTTGTTGAAATACTAAAATAATTTAATTAATTATTTAATTTTATCTATGAAAATTCTGCCACTCATTTAAAAATATTTTTCTTAATTTTATTTTATATATTTTCCTTAATAAAAAGCAATTTTTCAACCCATACTTCAAGTCCACTTCAATTGTCACTTCTACACATTATTCAAGTTTTCTTTCACTCTTTCTTCACTCCATCTCCCATGCACAGCAGCTGACCACACTCCTAAAAATAGCCTCTTTTCATTTATTTTAATGATTTATTTAATGATTTAAAATCTCTTTTAGTTAGCAAATCAAGTGACACAAGTTACACTTTCAAAATTCAAGTTACAAATTAACTACACTCTTCTCTCTCCCTTTGTAATTCACGTCCAGCACCCCCCATTTCTACCACTTTGTTTTATTTTTCTTTTCCCATTCATTTAACACTCTTTTAATGCACTTCTCTCTCTATTTAAAGACTTATATTTACACACTTTCCTTCTTTGCAACGCTACACCATTTACTCTCTCTTTTTCCTCTCTTTAACTCTTTCTTAACCTTGTTCTTGTGAGAATATAAGTTGCCCCCATCTCAATAATATTGCTTTCACATCCCATTCTTGAAGATTCTTTAAGTAAAATTTCTTTTTAAGCTTTCATATATGCTATAGGTTGATTATATGGAGGTTTCATGCATCAAATGACTCTCTATAATGCCTAAAGGCTAGAGATGATGATGGCAAAACTTTGAAACACTTCTCTTATTATGATCTATAATGATATTGCTATATTTGTTGTTTTAAGACTTTATTATCTTCATATTTATATTATACTTTGTAGATCTAAATTTTTATGAAGCTTTGGTTATATTTATGTTTAGATCTATAGGTTTAGGGCTTACTACCATGCATTTCTTTTTATTCATGTTCATATTATGTGTAGATCTTGGATTTGAACTTGAATAAAAATAGTGAAATTCGTATCTAGGCAAGACCCATTTAAAAAAAAACAATTTTCCAAGTGTCAAAATGAAATTTTCACTTGAGATATGAAGGCTTAATGTATATATATCATCAAGACTTCATTTATATGGTTCAAAGGTGATTTTCAAAGATTATTTCTCAAAACGAAACTCTATTTTGGATTTAGGCCAAGGCCTAGTTTAAAAACATGTTTTCCAACTCAAAAATGAAGTTTTTATTCAAGATCTGGAAGGCTCTTAAAATAGGATATGTAAGGGATGAATTTTCATAAGTTTAGATGGATTTTATCAAAAGATATGTCCAAAAATAAATTTTGTAAATTCGGATCTCAACCAATACCAATTTTGAAAACCCATTTTTCAACACCAAAATGAAGGATTTGTTAAAAAAATGAAAGGCTTATAGAATATGTATCAATAAGAGATGTTTTTGATAAGTAAATGGTAGATCTACTAATAGAGATTCTCAAAATAGGAAGAGATTACAAAATATAAAATTTGAGTTTTATTTTAACCTTGTGAAATTCGGATGGTTTCAAGACCATGCCATTAAAACCCTTTTATCAACTCCAAAACTTGTGTTTTATATGAAAAATGAAGAGTATAGGTCATAGATATCATCAAGTAATGATTTTTATAAGCTAAGATGGGATTTGCTAAGAAAAATATGTAGAACAAGGAGTAGAAATAAAGTAGGAAAATTTGAGTTCTTTGTCATTTTAAAAATTCGTAATAATGGAGTAATGGTATGAAAACCCCTATTTTTCAAACTCAAAATAGAAGTTTTATTAAAAAAATGAAGTCCTTAGTGGCTAGGTATGGTTGAGCCTTAATTTTTAAGTATCAAATGATTTTTACTTAAAGGAATCACCACAAAAACAATTTTTATAACATTCGGATTTTGGGGTGAACCATATTTAAAAACATGTTTACAAAGTGAAAAATGGAAATTTTTATTGAAAAACAAAGGCCTTAGGGAATATACATAATGAAGGCTTAGTTTTAACAAGAATAAATAAATTTTATCAAGGAAATTTTTCTAAAAACAAGTGGGGATTGTCAAGAATACAAGACTAGCATTTCTAAGTTAATTTTTCATAAAGTCCTATAAAGAAAAAGTTTCCAAAAATTTTTTTTTAAATATCATCAAGAACATGTATATATATCATCATGACATATCATTTATGATAGAAACTTGTGCATATTGCATGTATACTTGCTTTGGATAATAGAAACTTCATAAACTTTCACAAAATCAATTTTCTAAATCGGTTTTTGCTACTGTTCTGATCTAATCAGGCCTTTTCAAAACTTAAAGGTTTTCAAAACTTGAAGGTAATATTAAAATTAGATAGATCTTTCGAAGTAGATAGAAATCGATATATAATTTACTAAATTCCGAGTTAAAACGATCAAGTTATGGCCGTTTTAAGTTGGAATTCTCGTGTAGTACAAGAATTACGAATTTTCTAGTTTCGTTGAATAATTTGGATTAGTTAAGTAATGAAATACTTATTAAGGTATTTCTTCCTTTTTAGGTGACCCAGAAATCGACGATTTCCTACCACCGGATTACTTTTACTAAGAGACCGGTGATCTAATGGCCGAGTGAGTTTTTCTCTTATTTTGTTACCTTATTTGTGCTTGTAGCTAGTTGCATTAGAATTATAGGAACAAGACAAAAACCGATATGAATGGGGATGGGATAGATGATGAGACTTTAATGTATGTATGCCAAAGAATACTAAAGCATATCGAAACCATGATTTGATTGGATAGCTGTACTGTTTATATTATTTCTGTTTATGTGTATGATATTGGTTGGTCACTGTAAAGAATGTATGAATAATTTGACCTAAGCAAAAACAAATTGGTCATGCATTGCATCGGATATATTGCATTTGGTAGCGTGCTACTCCTACGCAGGTCGATTGGTATGGTCCAAGGACTCGTTTGGATAATGAGACTCGGTATCAGAGCTCATTCATAGGGAACCAATGCGCACCGGGGATGCATTCCGTGTGTAAGCCTAGCCAAGTCGAGTGCTATGAGCCTAGAGGGCTTCGGGGACTAGCAGCGGTCGTGTAGACTTTCAATACCATCCCTAACCCTTGATACTGAGGGCGTAAATCCGTTCTGTATATGAAGGAACAAATACAATTGAGTAAAAATAGATGAATTATCTAATTCAATAAAGAATCCTTTTAATAAATTTAATGAAAGTGACAAAAAATTAACAATGTTGATTTCATCTCAAAGATTATCCTTTGAAAAGCATGGTTTAGGATATGAGCATGGATCTAGTTCTAATACATCCAAGAAAACCGTGCTTGTAAAAGCTAAACCAAATACAAATAATGAATCAATTGTTAAAAGGCAAGATTTAAATTCAAATAACGTGAAAAGGAATTATACAGGAAAAACCAGAGAGTATCCCAGAGAGTATTCCAGAAGGTATTCCAGAAGTTATCCTTCTCATGAATATCATCAAAATAATACCAGAAGGTATTCCAGAAGTTATCCAATTCAGAATAACATGAAAGAGGTAAACAACAGGTATTGGAATAACATCTCATATACATGTTTCTTTTGTAATAAACTTGGTCATATTGAGAAATATTGCTATTATAAAAGAAACAAGCTCAGTAATCAACAAGTTACTCAAAAAGATCAAAGAGCTTATCTTACAAAGGACCTAAACTTGTTTAGGTTCCTAAAAAGGTCTAATCCTTTTGAATTTTGTCAGGAACATGAATCTAAAATCAAAGGAACATAGTATCTAGACAGTGGATGTTCCAAACATATGATAGGAAATGCTTCATTGTTCAATAGCATAACATGGGAAGAAAAAGGATATGTAAAATTTGGAGATGATAATAGAGGTAAAATTGTTGCAATTGGAAGTATTGGTATGCTCCTTGCATCATAGAAAATGTTTATCTTGTTAAAGGCTTAAAACATAATCTTTTAAGCATTAGTCAACTATGTGATAAAGGTTATAAAATGGTTTTTGAAAAAGATAAATGTTTTGCTTTTAATGAAAATGGTATAAAATTATTTGAAGGTTTTAGAACGAAAAACATATATATGATAAACCTAATGAAGTTGAAGATGCTTGTTGCTTGTTATCTATGAATGATAATATTTTTTCTTGGCATAAACATTTAGGTCATGTAAATTTTAATCAATTAGAAAAGTTATCTAAAAAGAATATAATGAGAGGATTGCCTAAAATCAATACTAAACAAGACGTGAAATGTGATACTTGCTTGAAAAATAATATAGTTTCTATATCTCATAAAAGCAAAAATGAAATATCAAGTAAAAGACCTCTTGAATTGTTACATCTTGATTTGTTTGGACCAACAAGAGTTTTAAGCATAGGTAGAAGCAATTATAGACTCGTTATTATTTATGATTATTCAAGATATACTTGCATTTTATTCTTGCAACATAAGAGAGATACTTTTAATTCTTTTCAAAAATTTGCAAAACAAATTCAAAATGAAAAAGGAATATCCATAATTAGTCTTAGAACTGATCATGGAACAGAGTTTCAAAATACAAAATTTATAAGTTTTTGTGAAGAACAAGGTATATCTCATAATTTCTTAGCTCCATATACACCTCAACAAAATGGATTTGTAGAACGCAAGAATAAAACAATACAAAAAATGACAAGATCTATGTTAAATGAAAGTCGTATTGTCACGCCCCATAGGGTATCCTAAACGTAACAGCCCGCCACATACTATAAAAGACTCTCGAATTTCTATTCGAGCCTTTCGGGAGTCTTGTATAGATGTAAGGCGTCCCTTTACGACAATAGAATACTCAATCAATGGAGTTAAGAAGTTTAATGTGGCATTCATTAGCCATAGATAATAAACCAAAACACATATATATACTTTACAAAATCTAAGGGCATTCCCCGCAAAATAATATCAAGTCCATTACAGTCATCCAAAGTCCTTTAGTTTCCAACGGAAGTCTAAACAAAAGCGAAGTAAACTTCTATGGGAAACTCCTATCTCCGGTACCTGAGCTGTGGCTTACCTCGGCCTAAGCCATATAAACTCGTGCTGCAACAAATAAAAGCTATGGGGGCGTAAGCTAACTAGCTTAGTGAGTAAGAACTTCCATATCACAATTAAGTACAATTCATTCAAACAAGTGATTATTCACGCAAATGTATGCATCAGACAAATGGGTTCAACAAACATATGACCAGCCGGAAATCATATGTGGATGGACTTACGCCCTCCATCCCGGGTTAGCAGATTAACGAATCCTGCGGTACGACGCCGTTTAAGCTCACGGTCAACTGATCAATAATTCGTTTTATGGATCACGATTAACCAACAATTTCGTTTTATGGATCACGATTAACCAACATGTTCGTTTTATGGATCACGAAAAACCAACCAATGCTAATGCTCCATCCCCGTCGTGATATGAATGAGTCCAATTACAATTGAAGCCAAATATATATTAATTCAATTCTTTTAGGTGACCAACAAGTATTCGCAGACAATCCATATAAAATGCCAGCTAATCAATCAATAGCTTAATACTCGGTTTCGATATTTCTTAAGCTCCATTTCACACATCAACAGCAAACAAAGTCATAATTCCCATATACCCCATCATACATATTCATTCATATCTTTGCCTATACCACTAGTGCCACTAATCAGTACAATCACAAGCATTAATTGAGAGTGGAAGTAGTACTCACTCGGCCATTGGACGCCGGTCTTTTTAGTAGTAATAGTCGGGAGGTAGGGTGTCGTCTTGCTCGGGATCACCTACCACATAAGAATAATCCTAATGAGATTCTCATCATTTAGCTAATCCAAGTTATACATCTAAACTAGATGAATTCGGAATTCTCGCTATTTGCGGAAGCCCCGACTTAAAACGGCCATAACTTGGTCATTTTAACTCGGAATTTCGCAAATTTTATATCGATCTCTATCTACTTCGAAAGATCTATCTATTTCTAGTATTATTTTCAAGTTTTGAAAATAGTAAAGTCACGGAACAGTAGGATCAGATCTGTTCTGTCACTTTCCCGATTCCGAAAAATTGTTTCGCTTTTGATAAAAATGTTCCTAGTTGATGATTCATGGATGAATGGTATATGAATGAATTCCTAACATGAATGTCATGTAATGAACTCAATATATGCATGGTCTTGATGATTTTTGATGATGAACTCTTTTGAACTCCTAATTGTTATAAAATTCCATAAAGGTTATTTCTAAAAAGCTATTCTTCCCAACTTTACATTTCCTAGGGTTTCTTTGATTTTATTCTTGAAATTCACTTGTTATCTAAATAAAAATGAGTTCTCAAAGTCTATATTAATCATGGCCTTCTTTCATGCATAAAAATCCACATTTTTCATTTGGTAAACATGTTTTTAAACAAGCTTCTTGTAAAAATCCGAATTTTTGAAATTTAATTTTTCTTGCATTTTCCTTATGAGGAAACTTGTTTAATGCATTAAAATTTGAAGCTCCAATGTATCTATTATCTAAAGACTTCATTTAACTCATAAAACATCCAATTTAGACTTAGATACTAGGTGTTCATGTAGGCATGGACCTAAATTACGAATTTGACTATTAATCCACATATCAATATTTTTCATTCTAACTCCACTACTTGTTTTACATTCTTATCATGCCTAAACTCATCTAAGCTTATGAAAATCATTCCTTAAGGGCATCTATTACATATACCTTCCAATTTTTATGAAAAATATGAGTTTTAAAGTGGTTTTGGTGGTCTTTAAGGTAGGGTTCTAATTCCATCCGAATTTCCAACAAATCACTTCTAACAAAACCTTTTCTTTTTCAATCTTCTTGCCTTCTATACATGGAGATCCACTACCTAACATACCTATACATAAACAAGACTACATTTTTATGATCATTCATGCATGAAATTTAAAATAACCACATGAACATAGATGTAGATGAAGATATAGATGTCTAAACATTAGATCTACTAGATATGATGCATGAATCATAAATCTCATGGCATGAACATCAATATATATACAAGATCTCTACTTTACATGCATGAACAAGAGAATATCTTAACAAAAACTCATTTAAACACTAGATCCATATCTTGTGATGGCTTGATATTCTTGTTCTAGTGTTTTCATGTCCCTAGCATATGCTCATTGGGATTAAAGGTGAAAACACACAAGAAATAGCTTTGCCATTACAAGATCTAGGAAGAACAAAGCTTAAAATCAACCTACCAATAGAGATCAAAGGTGGAAATGAAGAGGATTTGAGTTGAAAATGTGAGAGGAAGAGGGAGGGGGCTCACGGCACTAGTAGGAGGGGAAAGAGAGTTTTTCTCTTGAAAGAAAATTTGCACAAGTGAAAATGAAGAGAGAGAATGAACATTAGCTTTATATATTAAATGGATTAGGGTTTTAGTTGAATTAATTGAGTAAAAATAAATCAAATGGAGAGGGAAAGAAGGGGGGGGGGGGGGGCGCCGGCCTTAGGCTTGTGTGTGTGTGTTGAAATTTTGATATTTGTAATTTAAGTAATTAAAATGTAATAAATGTAATAATTATTTAAGAGACAAAATTCATTGGGAAAGAAAATTGAAATGAGTAGTTGTAAGGATGTAAGAATAGGGTATGGGTAGTATGTAGTGTAGGTTGTACTTGTGAATAGTAGACAAGACATCTACTTTACCGGTTGTAACGAAAACACGGGAAAAGCTATAACTGTAATTTTTATAGCCCGAAAATTATAAAATTGATATTTTTGGAATCCTTATAAAATTACGGTTCTAATGAATATTCGGAACATTTTTCTGAGTTCGTGGTCGGGGTACGCTTTTCCGTAATTGAGCTCGGAAGGCCCGGAATTGAAAAATTCCCGAATTTAAAACTTTCGAAGGTCTAAAATATACTTTAGAAGGATAATTCATATTCTTTTACTTAATAAACTTCTTTTATTATGAAACCGAAGGAAAGCCGGATTTAGGGTTCCTAAGCTCCTCTCACTAGACTTAAACTGAACCGGATTAGGGTTTTGCTTTTCAACTCCGGGGTTTTCTTAACTACTGAGATTTCTGGGTTTACACGTATTGTTGAGTATTTTTTAGCAGAAGCAGTGTCTACAGCTTGCCACATCATTAATCGAGTTTACATACGACCCATGACATCTAAAATGGCATAGAACTCTTTAGAGGTAAGAAGCCTAACGTTTCTTATTTTCATATTTTTTGTTCTAAATGTTTTGTGAAGAAGAATGCTCTTAATCTTGATAAGTTTGATGAAAGGATTGATGAAGCTATATTTTTAAGGATATTCTTTAAATAGTCGTGCTTATTGTGTTTTTAATAAAACATCTAAAACTATTGAGAATCAATAAATGTTAAGTTTATTGAAGATATAAAGGTTAATGAATTTGATGATGAAAAAGAATCCAAATCTAAAGAAGAATCTGTTCAGAACTAAAGTTTGAAGCACCAACTGTTGAAACCCATGAATCTAGAAATACAGAACTTGTTCCATAAGATAATATAGAGAGTGCTCCGGAAACTAGAGAATCTGAACCAGAAACTTCTAAGGCTTGGAGATGTAAATCTAATTATCCTCCTGAACAAATAATAGGTAATGTTCAATCCAGTGTTAAAACAAGAGCTAGTTTACAAGATTTTGAAAACCATTTTGTATTATTATCTAAATTTGAACCTAACAATGTTGATGAAGCTTTAATTGATAATAGTTGGATTGATACCATGCAAGATTAGCTAAATCAATTTCAAAGGAATGATGTATGGAATCTTGTGCCTAGACCTAAAGGAAAATCAATAATTGGAAATAAATGGGTATTTAAAAACAATTGGATGAATGTAAGATTGTTAGAAACAAAGCAATTAGTAGCTAAAGGATATTCACAAGAAGAAGGTATAGACTGATAAACATAATCACTGTAGCTAGATTAGAAGCAATTTGTTTAATGCTTGCATACATGTTTTAAAGATTTTACAGTTTTTCAAATGGATGTAAAAGGTGCGTTTTTAAATGGTTTTATAAAAAAAGAAGTATTTGTTGAACAACCCCCAGGTTTTGAAGATCCTTTTAAACCTGATTATGTTTACAAATTAAATAAAGCTTTATATGGTATGAAAGATTAAGTTGTTTTTTCTTTCAAAAGGATTTCAAAGAGGAATTGTTGACAAAACTTTGTTTTTAAAGACATGCGATCAAGATATTTTAATTGTGCAAATATATGTGGACGATATTATATTTAGCTCTACCAATGAAATTATATTGTCAAGATTTTGCAAAGGCAATGCATGAATTTGAAATGTCAATGATGGGTAAATTAACATTCTTTCTTGGACTTCAAATTAAGCAAATTAAAGAAGGAATTTTCATACATCAAGAAAAATACACTAAATAAATTCTTAGAAATTCGGTTATGAAGGATGTAAAGGAGCTGCAACACCTATGAGTACTTCAACAAGGTTAGATTTTGATTCAAATGGGAAAAAGATAGTAAAATGTTATATAGAAGTCTCAATGGTTCTTCGTTATATTTAACTGGCATCCAGACCTGATATTTTATTCAGTATATGTTTGTGTACAAGATTTCAATGTGCACCAACAAAAACACATTTGACAGCTGTTAAGAAATTTTCAAGTACTTGATAAATACTTCTAATTAGGTATCTGGTACCCTAAAAATCAAAATTTTGATTTAATAGGATACTCTGATAGATTATGCTGGTTGCAAAATTGATAGAAAAACACGTTTGGTACTTGTCATTCTTAGGTGATAAATTAGTTTCTTGGTCTTCTAAAAACAAAATTCTGTTGCCTTATTGCAGCTGAAGCAGAATATGTTTCTGTTGGTAACTATTGTGTTCAAATGCTTTGGATTAAACAACAATTACAAGATTATGGTTTATTTTACAAAAATAACCTATTAAGTGTGATAATACAAGTGCAATTAATCTGATAAAAATCCAGCGCATCATTCAAGATCTAAGCATATTGAAATTCGACATCACTTATTCGAGATCATATAATTAATGGTAATATTGCTGTTGAATTTGTGCCTTCTGATATGCAATTAGCAGATATTTTTACAAAATCATTGGACAAAGTTAATTTTGAATTTATTTGAAATGAAATTGGTATTTGTAATCCTTTTATTTAAAGATTTTTTTAATAATAAATAAAAAAAGATAAAAATTTTATAATTTCTTCGGGTGGCTACGAAAAACCATGCAAATCTTTGGTGCTTAAAAGTTCTATCTTTTCATCTACTTTCTTTTTATCTTTATAATTGTCGTTTTATTCTAAATCAAAGCGTGTTTTAGAAACCCTCAAACTCTCTGTCTCAAAATCTCTCAAATCTTTTCCTCTCAAAATGGCTCCTCACAAATCACAAAGGATTTCCAACAAGAAGTTTAAACTATTACATCCACCAATCTATCTCTATCCAAGATGACTCATTGATTCTAAAAAAACCCTATCTCAATCTTCATCTCCTGCCAGGGTTTGAGAAATTCGCTCTAAAAATGTTCAAGAATCTGGTCAAAGCTCTAAAATATCCATAGGAACATCAAATCGAGAGAATCTCAGAAGAACGAACTCCTAGTTCTGATCCATAACCTATTTCAAAACTTTTCGAAAAAGATAAAGAAGAAGAAATCTTCTAAAGAATCTTCCAAGAAAAAGAAAGACGTCACATCTTCTCTACCTGAAGGTTTACAGTCCAAAAAGAAAAGAAAATTGAAAGAATCAGTCTCCAATCTTCCAAAAGAAAAGGTAAAGATTCATGATTGCTCTTTTATAGATTTTGGGTACTTTAAGAAATATGGATTTTATTGGAATGAATGGTTAGATAATATTGGTGGACGAAAAATCCGCAATCTGACTGGTGATGTAATAAGGAAAAATGGTTGAAGAATTTTTATAGAAATATGAGATATGTTGATAGTAATAGTCTGGATCAAGAGTTCCAAGAGTTAACTTAACCATATCTCGTGATGATTTAATCAAGTGTTTTGGTATAAGAGATTGGCATGATGATAATACATTTGTGTCGATTGGAGAAATGATTTGTTTTTTATTTTGAATGGAAATGTAGGAGAATTTCCTGATGATGATGTATTTGTGCAGAGTTTGAACTGATTGTAAGAATGCTTCATAAAGTCGTGAGAGAGTGTATACTTCCAAGGAAAGGAAGTACTACAACTGTCACAAAAGAAGATGTATTGGTGATTTTAGCTATGCTGAAAAAGATTAAAATAGATTTGGCTAAGCGGATTTTGAAAAGAATGTGGAAAGATCAAGAGTTTAGAATGTAGGGAGTGTTTTAATGGAAATTTTCAAGTTTAAAAAGATTCCATTCCTAAGGAAATTAAATTTCCTATAAGTTTAAAGAGAATTGAGAAAAAGCATGCATCATATGCAAATCAGACCTATAAGAAGTCTTGGCATGCTGCGGATGGTGCAATTTATTTGCACAAAAGACATAGAGGAATATTGATTAAGATAAAGTCAAGGCTAGGATTGAGGGGAGCTAGAACCTTCTCCAGAAGTTTCTTCAGAAGTGGAAAAAGAACAAAAAACACAACAAATCTAGGAAGAACCATTGCATAAGAAAAAGAAGAAGAATTTTGTTCCTATGACAAGTGACCAGTTTCGGATTAATGAGGAATGCGCAAGTTGAAACTACTTCTGATAGTGATGAAAGTGATTCACCCCATTTACATGAAGGATCGGGTGAAACATCCTCTGTCAAAGAAAATTCTTGCAAAGCTTGTAGAGAAGACACTTGAATCTTTCAAGCTTGATCTACAAAAGTTTATCTCTCGAGATTAAAAATCAACTCTCTACAAGCAATAATCTCATCCTCCTCGGCCATCGAGAATATCTTATGAATCTGCTCATTCTTTCTTTCGCTCTTCTCAACCTGAGTCAGAGCCAATTCTAGAAGTTGTCACAACTGACACTTCTATAGCTACTGGTGTTTCTCTTCCTCGACATCGTTATGAACCAACTCTAGCAAATCTTAGTCTGGTTCCCTACATACCTCTTGATGTCCTTCAGAACCCCAAAACTATTTAGCACAATCTCCTTCACATGTGATATATCTTATGTTGTTCAAACTTTGTTGACATTCAATTCATCTACTACATCAACTTCGTCTTCCAGCTATCGCAGGCGTTAAAAGATGCAAGCTCGAAAATCCACCATTCCGTTTAAAAAGCAACAGATATTCTGTTTAATCTTTGAAAGACTTTAATGGTTCTATTTTGTTTGAAAGAACTATTTTTAGAACTATGTTTCTATAATGATTTTTGGCATATAATGATTTTAGAACTATATTTCTCTACTTGAATGTTTTGCTAATAACAAAAAGGGGGAGGCATGATAAATAACGCATGGAATGACTGTGAAATGTTTATATGTGTGTAAGTGTGACATATAAAGTGTATGGCGTATAATGATTATTTTTTTAAGGGATGTTTTGTTATCATCAAAAAGGAGAGAATGTTGATTCTCTATTAACTAAAGTTTTGATGATAACAAAATACTCAAGAAACTAGTTATTTTATTTAATTTGCAAAATTATCTATATGTATGAGTTTTAAATAGAAACTTTCACAAAACCTTGATGAACTTTGATTAGCTCAAGATAAGCAATTAGATGAGTTACATGTTTTGTTTCTTATCATAAACAAGGTGTACATAAGTTCTGATATAAGCAATGATGTCCTCAAAGGATTTTTCAAAAGACAAAAGATATATAGAATGGTTTTCAGAAGGTTACTTTAAGGATAAAGAATTTTTTTCAGAAAACTAGAAGGTTTTACAGAACCTTTACTAGAACTTTTGAACAACAAGTATGTTTCAACATAAGTTTACTGTTTTCTTCTCAAATAAGATCTACAACATATCATATGGATTCATATAAGTATATTGAAGACCTAGCCCGAGATAATAAGTATATTTGGGTCATATACTTATTTTTTCCATTAAAGTCGGATTATATCCAAGGGGATTTAAATGATTTTTCAAATTCCCTCTCTTCAAACGGAAATAATTCTTCAAAGACAAAATCAAATATTGTTTGGACAATTTATTTATGAGATTATGTTCAAGACAAAGTAATTATCTGTATTGACATATATCAAGACAAAAATGAGATTATCTCATATCTATTCCATGGATCTTGCCGAAAAGATTAGAAGAAGATAAATATTATCTTGAAAAATGGATAAAAAGAAGATCGCAATGAAGACCGAAATATCAGCAACGGATCATTTTTTTCAAAAGTCTATCAAACTAATGTTATGGAAGGAATTCAAGTGGGATACATCCAGATTTTGATAAATCACGAGAATTAAGCAGAGTTTATCTACTTTTTACCATCATAAGTTCTTCAAATTCAAATCAGAAAGATAAGCAGAAGTTTGTCAAAAAGATATCTTCTATCTGTTTAAGTAATCGGCTGGTTTTCAAATTTCAAATAAGGATAAAGAACAACAGATTCTAAGCCGAGATATTTGAGATAAGATATCCATCCTCCAGACAGCATTTGAACATTAGAAGGAGAAGAATATTGGCCAAAAAACAGAACCTCACAAAACTTTGCTATTGTCTCCTTCTAGTCTTTGAAATGCTCTCTCTTTCTCTCTCTCTCTCCTCTGGAAGAAATACGATGCATTGCTAAAAAGAAACACTCCTATCCATATATATTTTTACGAGCTAAATTTGTGCAATTTTTTTTTTCTTCCATTGCAATCTTACGAATGCATTCTTTTATTTGTAAAGGAAGGAACGTGTTATTGTCTTCTTGAGTGATAGTTTAATTACAAGTTTAGAATCTGTAGATCGGTTGTCGCTAGAAGATAGCTGTGAGAATCAAGCATAGAAGATTGCACAAGCTTGTAATTTAAAGTTATTGGATATAGTGGAACAAACTTGTAGGATAACGAGGACCCCGGCTTGAAGTTGGAAGAGTGGACTAACGCAAAAGGCAGAACTACTATAAATTGCTACTTGATTTTCTTTTTCCTATCTTTTACATT
Source organism: Combretum micranthum (assembly GCA_024138025.1). NCBI lineage: Eukaryota > Viridiplantae > Streptophyta > Magnoliopsida > Myrtales > Combretaceae > Combretum > Combretum micranthum. The sequence goes on from JAMXBD010000749.1 coordinate 549,905, forward strand.
CCTGCAATTTATTTTCATAATTGTTTAATTGTTATATTGTTCTCATATTTAAAACTGAAGAGGAATAATTTTTAAAGGGCGAAAATTTTAATTAATAATCAATTTAACCACCCCCCTTCTTATTATTTAAGTGGGACTAACACTAGTTGTATACCTATGGTATTGATAAGTGTTAAAAGATCCATATTTTCTATACTCAATTGATATAATTTTGCATTAATTTTATGTGAAATTCTTAAGAGAAAGATACTTAAGTGTTGAATATTTTTTTTTTTCAAGGTTCAAATACTCATTTGAAAGATTTATGGATGATTTGAGAAAAAACAAGGAAGGATTTAACAAAGGCTACAAAGTGATGATTTTCAAGTGTGTACAACGTTCATGCATGGCCATTCAGATGCCTGTGTAGAAGGAAAAAAGGTGACCAACAAGCATCTTGATTCATGCCCCAACAGCTGCACAAGGAGTGTACAAGGTAGTGCAAAAGCAAACAACTCAATCCGAGAAGAAAAAGAAGATTTGGAGTTTTGCACAACCCCGTGCACGGTCGTGCAGAAGGCTGTGTAGAACTTAAAGATGTCAAAAATCCAATTTTCTCATTATACACGGTCGTGCAGACCCTTTGTGCACACATGACTTTTACCTATACTATAAATAGCCACCTTATTAATTTATTTGGGGATCTTGAGCCGTACAGTGGGAACCTTAGGAGAGAAAAGATGCACTTGGAAGAGAAAGATTGCTTGAACATCATAGATTATCACAAGATCATTCAAGGGTTGTATTTCTACATCATGTTTCTATTCTACTTCTCTAGATATTGTGTTTTTCTTGTAAACTCCATGGAGGAGTAGATTCCTAACCCTAATTCTTGTGAAACCCTAAACCCAATATGAATTGAATTGTCTTGATTAATGAGAAGTTTATACCTTTGCATCTATTCATGTATTATAATTGTTTTATGATTGATTTATGCACAAAGTTAATTACATGTATGATTCTTATTAGATGAAAGATGTTTTATCTAGTAAGTTGGATCTTCATGAATAGGAAAATCACATGTTTCATCTAGAGATAGAGAAACTTTGATTTGCTGCAATAAAGATTTGATCTTTGTTTATGAACTAGGATCTTTAATGCAATCTTGCATTGATATTAGTTAGGAAGAGGTTTCTATTAATTCATGCAAGATTAGGAATTGATTAACTCGAGGGAGTAATTAGTTTAAAAGGAAGTTCATGTAGTGCAAAGTATGAATGAGTAATTAATCAATATATCTTTATATGAAAAGTTAAGGTTTAGGGTGGAACAAGATGAGGGGTATGTTGCATATCTTGTGATTAATTATAATTCTTGAAAGTTTTTATAAGGATCTTAGGGTTAATTAGATCAGTTAATTAGTAGTTGATGATAATACATATCAATTTAAGAATTAGACTAAATAGTGGAGAAAAGGTAACACTAGTAATTGTTTCTTAGATTCCTGAGGACAATACCTGATTTTAATCATATACTATTTTGAAAAGGTATACTTGCCTTTGCTCGATCATAGGATTAATTCTAGGTTTATAAATTTTAAAGTTTGATACGATCGGTTTGGGCGCATCAAGTTTTTGGTCGTTGCCGGCGAATCTAGCAATATTAGGACAGCCTAAATAACTACTAATTTAGCCATTTATCTTCTTTTGCAATTTAATTATCTTTCTTCTTGGATATTTCATAAACTTTAATATGCTTTCATCTTTTACAATTTATGCCAAGATGTTCCTCATCGGAATATATTGACCTTGATCCTGAGGTTGAACGAACACTTCGTAGAAGATTGAGAGCTATGAGAAACAACCTAGAAAGACCAAGCACCATGGATGGAGATAGGAATGAAGATGCTCTGAATCAGGTTCATTGACGGGAACAATCCAATTCAAGTTGCTGCAAATAATCTTCATCGACCTATGTGTGAGTTGTTTATGCCCACAATCGATGGAGTTGCACCACCTATTGCAATGCCTACAATTCAAGCAAACAATTTTGAATTGAAACCTACCTTAATCCAGATGGTGCAAGTAAACCAATTTGGTGGGGGAATTACAGAAAATCCACATGCTCACTTAAAAAGTTTCCTGCAGATTTGTAGTACTTTCAAAAGCAATGGAGTTTCCGAGTATGCTATACGCCTTAGATTATTCCCTTTTTCTCTTAAGGATAAGGCAAGTAGTTGGTTGAATTCCTTACCTCCTCATTCATTGACCAGTTGGGCTCAAGTAGCACAGAAATTTCTGGAGCAATTCTTTCTATCTAACAAGACAATCCATTTGAGGAATGAGATATTTTCTTTCCGCCAATTTGAGGGAGAATCACTGTATGAAGTCTGGGAACGATTCAAGGAACTCCTTCGGCATTGTCCTCACCATGGGATTTCCCTGCATGATTTAATTCGGATATTTTATATGTCTCTTGGTGATCAATTGAAAACAATGATTGACACCGTGGCTGGTAGAGGTTTGATGAAAAAGAGTGCTCCTGAAGCTTATGATTTAATTGATGATATGGCACGTAATACATTCTATTGGCACAGAGAGGACCAAACCAAGACATGTTGCTGCCATGCATGAGTCAGATTGCTAAACTTCAAGCACAAGTGGCATCACTTACAGCTCAAATGGGTAGAATGCAACCTATGTCAAGTGCAGGATAAAGCTATATACCGAATGTAGAAATTTTTCTCAGAATGGGGCTCCTATGAGTTCCATAGGGGACTATGATGTTTCTAGTGTTGCTTCTAGCATCAAGGATGTCAACTTTATGAATAAGTTTGATATAACTTCGGGGAATTATAATCCCTATAGTAATACCTATAACCTTGGCTGGAGGAATCACCTTAATTTTTCATGGAGCAATCAAAATGCTCAAAGATCAAACAATCCACCAAGATTTCAAAGGCAACAACCGCAACAATTACCAGTATCTCAACAACCCCCTGCTTTACCAACACCTGAAAAGAAGTCGAATGTTGAAGATGTGCTGGCATAATTTATTCAAAATTCTGATGCTCGTCATAGAAATCAAGAGGCTTCCATTCATAATCTTGAGAAGCAAATTGGCCAATTGGCTAAGTTGATGTCTGAGAGACCTCAAGGTTCACTCCCTAGCAATACTGAACCCAATCCTAGGAAGCATGTAAAGGCTATTAATTTGAGAAGCGAGAATAAGTTACATGCCACCTTACCAAAGGAGCAAGATGGCGAAGCGAGTCAAAATCCTGTTGGCGAAGAAGTAGAATTTGAGAGACCAAAGAAAGAACAAAAATCATCACCACCAGCTGTGAAAGAGTACAAGCCACGGATTCCATATCCAGCTCGCCTCAATCAAACAAAGGACAAGGAACAATTTGGTAAATTCTTGGACTTATTTAAGCAGTTACACATTAACATTCCTTTTGTTGAGGCGCTTTCACAGATGCCGAAGTATACAAAGTTCTTGAAAGAACTTTTATCTAACAAGCGAAAATTGGAGGATGTTTCTACAGTAAAAGTTGAGGGCAAATTGCTCATCTATCATTCAAAATAGACTTCCTCCAAAGCTGAAAGACCCTGGTAGTTTTACAATCCCCTGTGTGGTTGGTGATATCAATGTTGAAAAAGCTTTAGTAGATCTGGGAGCAAGTATTAACTTGTTGCCCTACTCATTTTTCAAGAAGCTAGGACTTACTGAACCTAAACCCACTAGGATGAGCTTACAGTTTGCTGATCGGTCTGTTAAATTCCCTCAAGGGATAATTGAAGATGTTTTGGTGAAAGTGGGAAAGTTCATCTATACAGTTGATTTTGTGGTTCTTGACATGGATGAAGATGGAGATGTACCTCTCATTTTGGGAAGACCTTTCCTTGCTACCGCCAGAGCATTGATTGATGTAGAGGGAGGTAAACTCATCTTGAGGGTCAGTGATGAAGAGTTGGTGGTTAAAATTGCTCTAGCCTTGAAGTATCCGATGAGTACCGATGATTCATGCTATTCGGTTGATATTGTTGACTCCTCTGTCAATGAACACTATGCTGAATTGTTATGCAAAGATGAATTAGAGCTAAGCTTGACAAGAGGAGAGGAGGAAAGTATTAGTAAACCAGAAGTCGAAGCTTGCACAAAACAACTTGATGCTGCAGAAGAGATTACACCTCTTGGAGGGTTTGAAAACTTAAAAGTGGGCAATGAAGCAAGGCTTAGGAGTTCTATTGAAAAACCGCCTGTTTTGGAATTAAAGCAGCCACCAGACTACCTGGAGTATGCCTTCCTTGCAGCAGATTCCAAGCTTCCAGTTATCATTGCTTCGGATCTATCACAAGAACAAAAAGATCGATTACTTACAGTTTTGAGAGCTCATAAGCAAGCAATCGCATGGCAAATTTCAGACATAAAAGGTATCAACCCCTCTTTTTGTACTCATAAAATTCTTTTGGAAGACGGATTGAAGCCGGTAGTGCAGCCACAAAGAAGGCTAAACCCCAATATGAAAGAGGTGGTTAAAAAGGAAGTCATTAAGCTTCTTGATGCTAGACTTATATACCCTATTTCTGATAGCAAGTGGGTTAGCCCGACACAAGTTTTACCAAAGAAAGGAGAGATGACTGTGGTCCCTAATGATAAGAACGAACTTATTCCAATGCACACTGTAACAGGATGGCGAGTTTGCATAGATTATCGGAGACTGAATGATGCAACTCGAACCATTTCCCTCTTCCCTTTGTAGATCAGATGTTGGAGAGATTAGCCGAACACATGTACTACTGCTACCTAGATGGGATGTCCGGGTACTTCCAGATACCGATTGCTCCAGAGGACCAGGAGAAGACTACCTTCACTTGCCCTTATGGCACATATGCCTATAGAAGAATGCCATTTGGGTTATGCAATGCACCAGCTACATTTCAGCGGTGTATGTTAGCTATTTTTGATGATTTGGTAGAAAAGATCATGGATGACTTCTTAGTTTTCGGGACATTCTCGATTGTTTAGAGAACTTGGAAAAGGTGTTAATTCGTGTGAGGAGACATCTAGTATTAAACTGGGAAAATGCCACTTCAAGTGTAAGGAGGGCATTGTGCTTGCCATAAAGTTTCCCACAAAGGAATTGAGTCGATCAAGTGAAAGTGGAGTTGATTTCTAAACTTCCTCCACCAAATTCAGTTAAGGCCATAGAAGCTTTCTAGGCCATGCTGGCTTCTATAGACGCTTCATTCTTGACTTCTCCAAAATAGCCCGGCCTCTAACTAAGCTATTGGAGAAAGATGCGCCTTTTCACTTTACATCCGAATGCCACCATGCCTTCGATGTCCTCAAGGAGAAGTTGACCAATGCACCCATCATGATAGCCTCGGATTGGAGTTTGCCTTTCGAACTCATGTGCGATGCCAGTGATTATGCTGTTGGAGCTGTTCTTGGTCAAAGACGTGATAAACACTTTCAACCTATATACTATGCTAGCAAGACTCTTACAAGTGCTCAAGCTAATTATACCACTACTGAGAAAGAGATGCTGGCTGTGGTGTTCGCATTTGACAAATTTAGGCCGTATCTCATTCTTTCCAAGGTGATTGTATATACGGATTCGGCCTTGAGATTTTGCTAACTAAAACAGATGCAAAACCTAGATTAATCCGTTGGATACTACTCCTACAAGAATTCGATGTGGAAATTCGTGATAAGAAAGGGGCGAAAAATCTAGCTGTTGATCACCTCTCAAGACTTGAGAACCCCTATTTAGAGGAGCTCAAGGAGGAAGATATCAATGACTCCTTTCCGAAAGAGAAGCTATATGCTATATATAAGCTCATGAATGTGGAAACACCTTGGTTTGCAGATTTTGCAAATTATTTAGTGGCTAGAGTTCTTCCCGATGGTCTTAATTCTCATGCAAAAAGGAAGTTCTTTTCAGAACTTAAATACTACTATTGGGAGGATCCTTTCCTATTCCGGGTTTGTGGTGATCAAATGGTTAGGAGGTGTGTCTCCACGAAGAGGGCTGGAAAATTTGAGTGAGTGTCACTCTGGACCTGCTGGGGGTCACTATTCTGCTAACCGGACTGCACATAAGGTTTTAGAGGCCGGTTTCTATTGGCCTACATTATTTAAAGATGCCCAACGTCTTTGTACCATTTGTGATAGCTGCCAACGTGTTGGAAATATCTCAAGAAGAAACGAGATGCCCAAAATTTTGTTCTTGAATGTGAAGTTTTTGACTTATGGGGCATCGACTTTGTGGGACCATTCCCCACTTCTTATGGGAATAAATACATTCTAGTAGCAGTGGACTACGTGTCCAAGTGGGTTGAAGCCCAAGCACTGTCTACAAACGATGCACGAGTTGTTGTAAAATTCCTTAAGAAGCTATTTTCTCGGTTTGGCCCCTAGAGCTATCATAAGCGATAGGGGAACACATTTCTGCAATACCCAATGGAGAAGGTGTTGAGGAGATATGGAGTCACACATCGAATTGCTACACCTTACCACCCCTAGACAAGCGGTCAAGTAGAAGTCTCCAACCGTGAGCTAAAGCGAATTCTCAAAAGACGGTGCAGCACATAGAAGAGATTGGTCCGAGAAGCTTGACGACGCTTTGTGGGCATATCGAACAGCCTACAAAACACCTTTAGGGACCACTCCCTATAGGTTAGTTTATGGGAAATCATGCCACCTTCCAGTGGAGATTGAACACAAAGCACATTGGGCAATCAAATTGGTCAACTTTGATTTAGGAGATGCTGGAGTAAAAAGAAAGCTACAACTGAATGAACTTGATGAGTGGAGAAGGCAAGCTTATGAAAATATGAGGATTTACAAAGAGAAAGTCAAGAAATATCATGATTCACACATCCACCAGTCAAGGGAGTTCAAGGAAGGGGACCAAGTTCTGCTGTTTAATTCCCGATTAAAACTTTTTCCAGGAAAATTGAGGTCACGATGGTCCGGTCCTTTTGTGGTTAAGAAGGTATTTCCACATGGAGCGGTAGAGCTTGAACACCCGGATCATGACAATTTTAAAGTCAATGCCCATCGCTTGAAACTCTATTTGAGTGACAGAACTGATCATGAGAATCGAGAGGACTTTCGACTCAAATTACCAGACAATTAGCTGACGAAAGTGAAGGACGTCGAGCCAACGACGTTAAACAAGTGCGCTTCTTGGGAGGCAACCCATGTCTAACTTTGGTAAGTTTAGTTTCCTCAGTTTTTCTTTCGTTTCACTATCCTAAGTTGTTCTATTGGTGTCAAAATTGCAGATTTTTGAAGGTTCCTCGACTTAATTGAAGGAAGTAAGAATTGAATTCTTAGTGTGGGAACATAAAACTTCAAGTAAGATTCCTCAAGTTTTAATCTCAAGCGATCCTGGTAAGTTCTTTTTAATCCTATTCACTCATAACGAGGTGCACAAAACTTGTAAGACTTGTCAATACTTGCACAAAGTTGAGCCTAGGCACTACTTGAGATAGGGCACAACTCAAGAGAGTTACTGGACACTTTTTGACATCATGCACGGCCTCGAGCATGGCCATGTAGAAGCAATCCACACTTGAAAATCAAGATATCAAAGTTTCGGTGCATGTTTTTCTAACTTGCACGGCCCCGAGCACGACCGTGCAGCTGCTCGTGCACATTCAAGACTCCCATGGAGGTATCGGTGCACATTTCTCCAACCTGCAGCCCGAGCATGGCCGTGCAGGCCCCCATGCAACACACCTGCACAAGCAACATGGTCTCGGTGCACATTTCTCCATCTTGCATGGCCCCGAGCATGGCCGTGCAGTCTCACCTTGCACTCACTCCTACACACACATACATGCTCTCGGTGCACATTTCTCAACCTGCACGCCCGAGCATGGCATGCATCTAAAAAAAAATTGTTTTAAAAGCTGTTCCTCCTCTCATTCTTTCATTACCATCACTTTTTCCAAATAATCCAACACCCCTCATCTCTCTCTACGATACGGTGGCAACACAACTACATTCACAACTAAGATCATAAACCTGTTCGTTTCACTGTGCATCCACACTAAAGTAAGTATACCCATTTCCCTCACTTTCTTTCGCGCGATTGCAATTTGGGAACCCATTTTTTTTTCTATCATGGTGAGTGGGTGTAAGTGAGCTATGGTTGCATGTGTTGGTTTTTCAAATGTTGTTGTAGTCATGTGCTGTAGATACTATAAATGAATTCTTTGCTTGTAATTGTTATGGTTTCCATGAGCATTTGGGAAAATCTAGTTCGATCGGTCTTGATGTTAAGGTTCATGCGATTTTTGGGATGCGAAAAACTTTTAGGGCTTTTGCCTTTTCCTTGCAATTAAGCCATGTTACTATCATTGTTCGCAGATAGTTTGCCCCATTCATGTTTATATTACTCAATTCATCCATAATTTGACATTCTAGGGTTTCATCTATATGTTATTGGGGTTTTTACGAATCTAAGATTAAATGGATAGATTCTTGGTGATTTCATGATGAATGTGGTTCCCTTAATACGCTTGTCCCCATAGCTCTAGTCTGCCCTACCCTGTGCACGGCCTTGCACATGCCTGAGCTACTCTGTTTTATTTTTTTTTAAGCTTGATTTTCACTCATTCTTGCTTAGTTTTTCATACTAAGTCGTTGCATCATTGCTCTAGAAGCCAAGCATATGTGTGAACTATGGTCTACTTATATTGAGTTATGTTTAACATTTGCTCGTTATTGTTTTTACAATGTCCCTGAGATAAGCTTGTCATTTATGTAGAAATGGTGAGAACCAAATGCGTAGCGCACAAGTCCACAAGGCCACGATCTAAGCGACAGGCTTCCACTTCCCAAACCAAGAAGAAGAAGCGAACTCAACAAGAAGAAGAAGACATGGGGTCAACTCGCTTTGTCAAATACTCTGAGCAAGAGTGGAGCAAGCAACGGAGAGAAAAGCTCGAAGCGAAAGCCTTCATGAACAATGAATACTTGGATTGGAAATTACTTCGAGAATACGGCCTTGAGCAAGAAATCCGGAAACTGTTGAGTGAAGGACCCTGGGCTTCATTCTTTGAGATCAACGAACCAGCTTATAGGGAAGTTACTCTGGAATTCCTATCCACTCTCCAGTTAGACAAAAATGACATGTATGTTCAAGTCTATGGCAAACAACAATATGTCTATACTCCTAAGTTTGGCATATATTTGGGTTTATATGACTTTGAAGAGTGTAATGAGGCCAGCTTCACACAACTGGCTGAAACTTGGCCATCTGATCTCACCTCTCAACAGTATTGGGAGGAGCTGTGTGGAATAGTTATTTGTTATTAACCATCTTGTTCCAAAGCAACATCATTGACTGATCTCAAGTTGAAGGTGGTTCACCACTTGTTGGCCCATACCATTGGAGGTCGCAAGAGCAGTCATGGTGTGGTAAACAACTTTGAACTGTTTCAGTTTACAGCATTGCTACTAAAACGAAGATTAATGTGGGTCTCGAAGTGGCCAAGTTTCTATTTAGGCAAGCAACAAACCCGAGGACCAAGGGACTTTACTATGGTGGTTATGTTACCGAGTTCCTCAAGGGTTTTTGGATCTTTGAAGAACCATCACCAACTAACTTTGGAGTACCTGCCAAGAAAATTTCAGATGGTCCATTTCCTGGTTAGGGCTTAGTTAAGCTCGCCGATCTCCCCACTCCTTCTAAAGGCGTCCCCGCCCCTTCTAAAGGAGTTTTCACTCCTTTATCTGCATCCAGCTTCCAGGCCCCACATCTTGACAGTGATATTCAGTGGTTGCAACGAGACTTTTATGAAGAATGAAAGCTGAATAGAAAAGAGAGAAAGAAGAACAAACGGTTGAGAGCTTCAATTTGGGCATTTTTGGAGAAAATTGTTGGTTGTTTTACTCCCCCCTACTGATCTCCCCACTTATGAGACTTCACCTGAACCGGATTCTCCTAAGCCTGAACCAGTCAGGCGAAAGGGAAAAGCACCTATTGAAGTCGTCTCTGAATCTGAATCTGATTCACTGGCAGACGAGGATGTCGATGAGGAAGCTGAACAAGAGGTGAAGGATGAGGGTGACGATGAGGAGACTGATAGTGATGATGGAGATGATGTAGCCAATGGTGTTGTTGAGGAGTCCCCTAGTGGCTCTAATGATGAAGACACTGATGGAGATCAATGATCCTATTTTCTGTTTTTCTTTTGCATTTATCTGTGACTTGTATTTATGAGTGCCCTACTTGTGGGACAACTCATAATTTTGACAGACTCCTTTCGAAATTCCTACTTAGACTTCAGGATAGGCTAACTTCGTTTTAGATTTGTTTTTTTTTTTTTTTGGTTTTGTCTTCAGGCATGATCTATTTTGGGTTCACAAGATTAATGCGATGCTGCATTTTCATATGGATTTTCTCTTTTCTCCTACCGATTGCGACAATCTCATGATCAAACCTCTACATGAACCGGGGAAGTTCTCATGTTCTTTCTCTTTCTTTATTTGTTCCTTATTGACAAGACATTGAGGACAATGTCTCACATTAGTGGGGATAAGGGTAATTATGAAAGAAAATTTGGGTCTTGAGTATACATTTTTTTTATGCACTGGATCATATTAATTGTGTTGCAAATTGAAATTCATTTTAATCTTGATTAAAAATCCCCACATGTTCATGTTGCAATTGTGCTTCAAAGCAATTATGAACTGATAGATCTTGAAAATACATTCGAAAAAAAAAAAAAGCATTCAAGCTAAGTTGAATTAAGATGAAAGTGGCTTATATATTATCTTACTCACCTATTTTGTGATCAATATAGTTAATTGAAATTGTAAGATAAAATCTAGGAGGGTGTAAGCTTACTTGCTAATTAGTAATGGAATTTAGAGTCTAAAAGTGAATCGAAGTCCTTAGTTGAAAGTTCAATAGTTATGGTTTTGAACTTATTGATTTGTATATTTTCTTTTCAAAAATTTTGAGAACACTCCTAATCTTTAGTGAAAGAGCATATGAAATTCATCACTTGGTGATCCTTCTTAGAATTAATTTCTATTGATCTTTGTACTAAATTGAATATTAAAAGCTTAGTTGATATGGGCGGGCTTTGGTCCCTCAGAAGAGCGAAGTCTGACCCCGCTATTAACTACACAAGCTTCTTATATTTTACTCCAATGACTCGAGTATTTGAGTTATGAGTATCCAACCTTGAATGGTAGGGTGAGAGAGAGTTCTTTAGGATCCTTTAAAACCTGGTTACTTGGGTGATGAGCCCGGGATGTGCCGACTCAATGAACTCACTATAACGAGAAGGAAGGAATGGCGTAAGTTCGATTTCTGAACTTGAAAAAAAAATTGAGCTGAAAAGATGCGGGCAAAAACCCATCCAGAGGAAAAGAAAAGAAAAGATATGGGCTAAGACTCGTCTATCTGAAGGCTCTAATAAATTATAAAGAGATTTAAACTAAAAGGAGGAAATCCAGGGGAAGGACTGATGCAACTATTTTCACTCTAGATTATTGTGCTTAGAGAAGTCGTTGAAAAGTTTATATATTCATTTAATGAGTGGTGAAGTGTAACTAGGTCTCTTTCACTATTGTTTGACTTCATGTTTATTTTGTGACTTTGGAAACTATTACTAATTGGTAGGTATAAGTTTAACTTACCTGGATTAATCTTAGAATTTTGATTTTATTATGCTAATTACATTTATATAATGGGTCTGAGCTATAGATACAAAGTGAGTCGCTATAATCTAAAGAAATTATTAAATGTTTTGAAAAAAAAATTATTTGAGCATATTTGATGACAGATCTTCATTGTTCTTAGTTGTTTGCTTGAGGACAAGCAAACGATTAAGTGTAGGGAAGTTTGATAAGTGTTAAAAGACCCATATTTTCTATACTCAATTGATATAATTTTGCATTAATTTTATGTGAAATTCTTAAGAGAAAGATACTTAAGTGTTGAATATTTGTTTTTCAGGGTTCAAATACTCATTTGAAATATTTATGGATGATTCGAGCAAAAACAAGGAAGGATTTAACAAAGGCTACAAAGTGATGATTTTCAAGTATGCACAACGTTCATGCATGGCCATTCAAATGCTTGTGCAGAGGGAAAAAAGGTGACCAGCAAGCATCTTGATTCATGCCCCAGCAGTTGCACAAGGAGTGCACAGCACAAGGTAGTACAAAAGCAAACAACTCAATCCGAGAAGAAAAAGAAGATTTAGAGTTCTGCACAACCCCGTGCATGGCCGTGCAGAACTTAAAGATATCAAAAATCCAATTTTCTCATTGTGCATGGCCCGAGCACGGCCGTGCAGACCCCCTGTGCACACATGACTTTTCCCTATACTATAAATAGCCGCCTTATTGATTTATTTGGGGATCTTGAGCCGTACATTGGGAACCCTAGGAGATAAAAGATGCACTTGGAAGAGAAAGATTCCTAACCCTAATTCTTGTGAAACCCTAAACCCAATATGAATTGAATTGTCTTGATTAATGAGAAGTTTATACCTTTGCATCTATTCATGTATTATAATTATTTTGTGATTGATTTATGCGCAAAGTTAATTACATGTATGATTCTTATTAGATGAAAGATGTTTTATATAGTAAGTTGGATCTTCATGAATAGGAAAATCACATGTTTCATCTAGAGATAGAGAAACTTTGCTTTGCTACAATAAAGATTTGATCTTTGTTTATGAACTAGGATCTTTAATGCTATCTTGCATTGATATTAGTTAGGAAGAGGTTTCTATTAATTCATGCAAGATTAGGAATTGATTAACTCGATGGAGTAATTAGTTTAAAAGGAAGTTCATGTAGTGCAAAGTATGAATGAGTAATTAATCAATATTTCTTTATATGAAAAGTTAAGGTTTAGGGTGGAACAAGATGAGGGGTATGTTGCATATCTTGTGATTAATTATAATTCTTGAAAGTTTTCATAAGGATCTTAGGGTTAATTAGATCAGTTAATTAGTAGTTGATGATAATACATATCAATTTAAGAATTAGACTAATTAGTAGAGAAAAGGTAACACTAGTAATTGTTTCTTAGATTCCTGAGGACGATACCTGATTTTAATCATATACTATTTCAAAAAGGTATACTTGCATTTGCTCGATCGTAAGATTAATTCTAGGTTTATAAATTTTATCGTTTGATACGATCGGTTTGAGCACATTAGGTATCTTCATACTTGGGTGGATATCTTCTACGTTGTGTGGGTTACTTTCTATCTTGAAGGTACCGTCTAACTGTTACTCAGAAAAGGTCTACTTATTACCTTATATTCAATACTTTTGTAAAAGCAATATTAACTTTAGTGTTTGAGCTTTCACCGTTTTATAGAATAAACGCTAGTTAGAAGTAATCTTTGGCTAGCTATTAATTCATTCAACTTTTGATTGCTTTTACCAAATTTATTAATTATATTTTTAATTTACTATAATATATCATCTATCTTTACTTTCAATTATTTATTTTTCAAAACGATATTATCCTTATAATTGAAACTTCTTTATCAATATGTAAAATTTCATTATCATAAATCAAAATATCATTCTCACCAACTAGAAGAGACTTTGTTTCATTTTGAGCATCTTTCATAGATTTAACCTTATTTTCAAGTTAATAGTGCGTTTGATTTTTTTTTTTAATTTTTATTATGTTTAGAATTAGAGTATAAGTCGGACTTTGCCAAAGCATACGTAAGATTCTTCTTCTCTTCAACCTCTTTAGAATCATTCCTAGATTTTTTTTTTTTAGTTTTTTTTCTACATTTTTAATATTTTATTTTCATTTATTGTTTTTGTTCCTTCTTTTCTACTAGATACTCATATTTCAATTGTCCAAGTTTCTTACATGTATAGCAAACCATATCTTTATGTTCCTTTTGGTTCTCCTGTCTTCTTACAACTTTTATATGCATTATTGACAAAGAAGTTTTTGATACTGAAAATCTTTTCACACTTTTCCTTTAGAAATATGCTAAGGCTTCCACTAAGAATATTGGCATCAATTTCTTTATCGAAATCTTCCATCTTAAATTTCAATTTTTTGTGCCTTGCTTTAAAAGCAGTACTATCTTCCTCCATATTATTATTATTATTGAAATGATCCAGACACCAATAATAAGAAATCAAAATCAAATAAAGTTAATGAAATCCAATTGGGTTCACGTACGAATTTAACCTGCTAAACTCTTCAAAATTTACAATTTAGCCTCAAACCGAAAATCTAAATTTAAAACAAAATTCAAAAACAATTCAAATGATAAAATAAAGTGAAATATAATTTAATAATATTTGTTTAAATGAAAAGTTTTATAAGAAAAATCAAAACAATGATGTTAGGAGCTTTGATATTGCAAAATTTTGGTTTTACCCTAAATCGGAAACTTAGGCGAATTAAAAATTCAAAATTGTAAATAAATTAGACTTCTTTGATATATTTGAATCCTTGTTAGCTAAAGAGGTTAATTAAACACCCTAACCTGTTAAAAATAACTAAGGTTCTTATACACATGAGATTTAGACACGCAAGATCGTATTATGTGACAAAAACCTTAAGAGGAGACCATTTTTTCTTTGTTTAAATCCTAATTTTATCGTTTCCTCTTCCCATATAATACTTCTTTTCTTTTCTGCCTCATCCTGTTTTAGAAAGCCCTCTTAAGACCTAAGGTAAGATTCTCTAAAACCCTAACCCCTTCTTAGTGTTAAATAAGTGGAATTGACAAAAGTATAGCACTAATTAATTCATGTGATGTCTTTTAGATGAGTGAATAGAGAGGATGACATAGTGTTAAAAGAGGAAGGAGACTTACCATCACAACAAAATTCATTTCAAGGTAAGCATGAGATTTTAAGATATTGTAATATGAGTGCTTTAGCATTTTAAGCATGAAAATTGACGTAAGTGAGTTAATACATGTTTGGGGTATCGTGAAATCAAGTTTTTAAGTGATTTTGAAGTCTTAAATTCCCTTCCTAGCTTATGCAAGTGAAAACTATTATATAGAATGAGGTAAGACATCAAAACTAACTTATTTTCATAAGATTATAGTGTTTTTGAAGTTGGATATGCTATAGTAGCGATAAATGGTGGTTTTGGTGTGCTTTGGAGTTGCGTTTTGTTGTAAGTTGATGTTAGCAAGGTAAAATGGTAAAATCATGTATGAGTATATTGTAAAATTGCAAAAAAACCATAAAGATATTGATAGTGCTATCAAAACTAGATGATTTAGGCTTTCAACGCTGACAAATCATGTTTTAACAAATGGAAGATTAAAATGATGAGTCTAGGCATGAACATGACCATCTACTATCTTTAAGATCACCAAATTTATCCCAAAACATGTTTTTGACAAAAATATCAAATTTGAGTGCAAAATAGCATGAACCTAGAAAAGCATGGCATGAACACGAAGTCATGTTCCAACCGTGCTTCTCATAGAGCCTTAAAAGCCCAAGGAGCCCTGTTTTCCAGAAAAGAACAATATGCACATGATGTCGTGTACCTGACCATGCTTCTCTCTATTCTTAAAACACTTTTGTATCCAGAAGAACAAGAACATGCAACCGTGTTCCCCTGCTCTTTTCTCTATTCTAAAAATGCTTGAAGCCTAGAATAATATGGGAAGATATGTGTAGTCATGTTCCCTCCATTCTTCTCTCTGTTCTAAAATGCTTTGAAGCCTAGAAGAACACGAAGAGATACATGTAGCTGTATTTCCCCTTATGCTTCTCTCTAACCCTACCTCCACAACAACTCCCCCCCTCCCCCTCCCCCCCCCCCAAACAAATAAAGAACACATCCGAAACAAGACTGATCTATCCAGTCATGTACTAGAACATGAGGTGATACATCCCCTCGTGTACTAGTCATATTCTTTCCAACCCTTCATAACTTTGCCTTTTCTCATCCAACTCACTTGAAACATGACTTGGTTCTTCCATTAACCTTAAGCAACCTTCTAAGACCTTCAAAATACTTATTTAGCAAGTACTAATACTTGATTGATGATGTACATCATCCAAACACTTAAAGTCCAAAAGCCTCGTGTAAATGAAAATAATTCATACTTACTAATTAGAGTAGGACACTAAAAACTAAATGAGATTAATGGACTATGGGAACCTATTCTTGAAATGTTAAGAATCAAGATCTACGAACTATAACCCATTAAGGGTTGTTAACCTAAGCCCTAAGGCCGATCTTAACTTGCATAATTAACTAGACAACTTGGCTAAATGAAACAAATGACCCTTTAAACATTATCTTTAAGTAGATATGGTTAGACTAAAGTGACATAGATGTAACAAGCAATGAAAATAAAATAAAGGTAGTAAATCTTAAACTGATTCCCAACTTCATTTCTGAACAATTTTAGATATCGAGATTAGAAAAGGATAACAAGCTCAAACCAACCAATAGGTACCCAGTAATTGCATGTTGCTTGCCAAGATAATCTTAATAACCAGGCTATGAATCTAAACCAGGCTTAATTGAGTGTTAGTTACTGCTTATCCGCTTACTCTAAGAGTGGCACTCCCGAACTAGGTTGCAAGCTTGATCGCAACTTCAAGATGATGTGATAGTTTAGGTGCTTAGGCCCAGATGTATGGTTGGGCTTGACGGATAGTCGACAGGGAACTTTCAAAGATTAGGCGACTGACTAGGAGCAGGTACAAAGTTGTGACTAGTTATACGGCATTATGAGACCATGTATAAAGTGTCACAATGAACCATGCTCATTGGTGGTAGCTTGTGAGAAGATGACCTGGGCAAGACATTTCCTTCTTTTCTTTTTTAGTAAGTTCTAAGGATTTATCGAACCCCCCTCTTCGGTACGTGATCCACTAGGGGAACCTTAATCCTTTTATGTGGCAGGAGCCATAGGTACTCTTGTGCGTGTTGATATTTCTAGAATGATGGGGATACCTTTATTTGTAGACTTTAAATTAAATATCCTAAACTATAGTCACTACATTAGATTAGGAGCGTGTGACATGTAAGTGTGTGTGCTTGTATTATTATGTATTAGGCTTCACCACTCGTTCTTTAATATTTTAAGTTTCACTAGCGATCTGATGGGGAATGACAGATATTTGGGATGACTCTATTAGTTGGCGATGTATGAGACTTAGATTTTTATGAGCTTTTTATAAAAAGTTTTGTTATAATCATATTTTTAAATTTGGATGATTCAAATTAAATAACTAACAATACTTTCATATTTGTTGCTATGGACCTTTAAGTCTTAAAGTTTTGTATTTGAGTTAAACTCTTTTGATGGGCCCTATGGGCAATATTTATAGGTAATTATTTTGTGATACTTATTTTCTAAACAGTTTGAATTTTATTAGTTTTGATAAACCCAAACCATGGATAAACAAACAATACACTGTCGAAATTTTATAAAAATTAATAATGATTTCTCAAACTAATACCGAATTAGGAACCTATTCAATAACAAAATGCCTTGCACAAATCGCTTAGAGGTGATACATGTGGCGTAACTATCATGCCATACACGCTCAAGGCAAGGCTATTAAAGTGGTGTAAGAGCTATAGGTTCAAATTGGTTAAGGGGCGATACTTAGGATGGTAAGTAATGAGAGTGGGATTAGGATGCCTCAACTTGATTGTGTCGCTTGATGTGCTGGCCTAAATTGAAAACCTTGAAATGGATATGGACTAATTAAATAACAACTTGACTAAATAGTTATTCATTTATTTTTTGTGTTTTATTATGGTATAGAAATTGTAACCTAAAACTGGACTTGGTTTGATATTTGTTTCGAATTAAGGTGCATGTTGCCTTTTATTCCTTTTGATGTGCATGTTATCTTTACTCCTTTTAAATGGGTTGAGATTATTTGGCTGAGTTGAAATGTTGCTTTTACTTGTTTGGTTGAAGTAAATGGTTTATAAATGTATCAAATAGAGTGATTCCCCTTGAGAAAACTCCCTTACCCTTTACACCATGTGATTTTGAGTATTTTGATAACTTAGTGATTAATATGTTCAAGAAAATAAGAAAGTGACGAGTTTGAAATGGTGGAGATATGAGATGCTAGGAGAAAATGTGGCTAAATTAATGAGTTTAATGAAGAGGTGGTTAGGATTATTTTGGAACTTCAAACTTGGTTATGTTTGTTATGTAAAGAATGTAGACAAGGTTTTAGTTGATGAATGTTACTACAACTAAATGATTAGTCATTGAAGATTATGAGATAGAATGATTAGAATAGGATGAAAGTTGTCCTCATTTGCTATCATTAATTCATTTAAATGCTTTATGAGGAGATGTTGACAAAATACGGTATTGAAACTAGTGAGAACTATTGTTATAAATGATACATAAACGATGACATGTAAATGGTGATATATATAAAGGGTGACAAAAGGTGATTCATATATGTGGATTCTAGCTAATATGGGTTGAGACTCTAGAGAAGCTTATAAATGGATTACTTCGGTTGTAAAGATGACTGGGAGTAAATCTATTAAACAAACCTATGGCTAAATGATATGTTTTAGATACATGAGGAGTGATAAATTGTGTTTGCTTATTGTGGTGATTAGTTTAAATAAATTCATAAAGATATCATAATTGCCGTTGCCTATAATAGGAATTAACTTGAGTGAATTAGAAGAGACTTCCTAAGTATGCATTGGGTAGAATATAGGTTTGTGGGTAATCTTTGAAGAATGTTAATGAAGATGTGGTTAATTTTTCCACATGAAGTGATGGTGTAGCTCAGGAAATCCTGATTAAATGTTTTAAGGAGCCTTAAACGACTAATTAATTGCTAGATGGATTTAGGATGCAAAGTGTAGATAGGGATTATGGTTAGGAGAGCTAAAACAAGACTTTGCCCTACTAAGTTGGTTGATAAGTATCATGTGAAGATTGACGATAAGAGCATGTTATTGAGGTTGTTTATGAAGACAAGGAGTTAATTACTCAAACTAGAAGCCACGTAAGAAAGGTTCTATATATTATCGTAGGTCACTTCCTAAACTTTGGTGGAATAGACACATGAGGTTGTGTAATTAAATTGAGGAAACTAGATTAAGTGGTTGTTAAGGAATAAATATACTTTCTTATGGAATTAATGAACTACGTAGCTAGACAGGCATCAAAACTGAATCAACTTGGGTGTGGATAAGATGCTCACTAAGTGTGATCATTTATTAAGAGTATAGCAATAACTTTCCTAAGGATTAGTTAATACAATCACATTGGTGTATAAATCCCGATCATGAATGAATAGGAATTTGAGGTGATAAATAGAGAGACATGAGAGACATTAAGTGATATTAAAAGGAGACCTGAAATGTTTAGTCTAAAGATCATAAGTGAATCTAATTAGGATCTTGGCTTATTTCTATTACTCAATTGAAATTGGATCTTGGAGATGGCAAGTGGAATCACATTATGTATTTGGAAGCAAAATCCTTGTTTCGTGATGTTGAAATATACATATACATATACATATTTATGTGTATAAGTTTGTAGATTGATAATTTGGGTGATTATAGGGAAAATGTCTATAGAAATTGGTATTAGGTAAGATGCTTGGTTACGATTTAAAGTTGTGAGGATTAGATATTGTTGTGTGTATTATGTGACATCAAATGGAATTATAACAGATTGGTTATAGTGGTGTTGAAATTAAAGATGAGGTTAGAAAACATCTAGACATGTTTAGTTTTGTTCGTAGGATGTAAGGTATAGTTGATAATAAAATAAACTACCTTTAACCTCATATTAAGAATGATTGAGAAGCCTTAAATAAAAGTTATATGACATCCAATCCTTAGCGGTTGATTATGGAACTCATAAATCAGCCAAGACATTCAGTGTAGTTGCATAAGTTCAATGCATAACGAAAACTAAAATATTAAATTCAAACATTAAAGATGACTTAAAGCCTTACGATCTAACAAAATCTCTATATGTAGACGATAACATAACCATAATAAAATAATATACCTTAACTAAATTGAAGTCAGTGGGAAATTTGTTTATGCAAGGAACCCTGTAATACCACAAGTGACAGTCACTACAGGATAATGATAGATGGACAAATTATAAATAACTAAAATTAGACAAGCAAGAAACTTATAATTGAACGCAATTGACAATTAAAAGATGATTGGGATAAGTGTTCTATATCCTCAATAGTATGCATATACAAATAGAATGGAATCGCAAATTTGTGGTTGCTCATGTCTGTATCAAGTTAGGTTTTCATGCCATATTAGCTTAAAGTCCTACCAGGTCTTTATGTCTTGTCAATTCGGCATTTGTTGAGTCAAGTTATGAGTTAGGTCATTAATCATGTCCCGAGAGTCAAGTCAATAGTTGCAATTTGTGAGTTCGATTCAATGAAGAGTCTTGATTTGCCTAAACATTCTTATGGATATAGGTACTAAGTCATATGAAATGTCAATCTCATAAAATCGAGGATGGAAACTATAATGTTTAGATGTACAAAGAACATATAACAATAACTGAAAATAAATAAGATGCAACAAGATAGGTATAAACAAGATTTAATATTCATAAATAAAAGGGGGGAAGAAGAAAATTTAAGATTATTAGCATACACGCTAAGTCATTAACTCTTAAGTAGAAATGATCATTAATATGAATGAACTTGCACATGAAACCAAATCACCGGCAAACAAAGGAAGCTTTAGGCACTAAACATACAAAAATCAATCATTCAAACACCATGTAAAATTTCAAGATTGAAATTTTATTTAAGGGGAGAAGAATAAAATGATCTAGACATCAATCATAAGAAATCAAAATCAAATAAAGTTTATGAAATCCAGTTGGGTTCATGTATGGATTTAAATTGCTAAATTCTTCAAAATTTCTTAATTAGCCTTAAATCGAAAACCTAAATTTTAAAAAATTCAAAAACAATTCGAACGAAAAAATAAATTGAAATATAATTTAATAATAGTTGTTTAAAAGAAAATTTTTATAAGAAAAATCAAAACAATGATGTTAGGACCTTTGATATTGCAAAATTCCGATATTTTCCTAAATTGGGAACTTATGTGAATTAAAAGTTCAAAATTCTAAATAAATTAGTCTTATTTGATATATTTAAATCTTTATTAATCCATGAGGTTAATTAAACACTCTAACCTCTTATATTAATGAGATTTAGATGCATAATATCGTACTACGTGATAAAAACCCTAAAAGGGAATCCTTTTTTCTTTGTCTAAAACCTTAATTCTGGCCTTTTCTCTACCCATATAAATACTTATTTTCTTATTTGCTTCCTGTCACGCCCCATAGGGTACCCTAAGCGTAACAGTCCGCCACATGCCATATAAGATTCCCGAATTACCACCTTAGTCTTTTGAGAGTCTCATATAGATGTAAGGCGTACCTTTACAACAATAGAGTACAAGTCCGAATGGAGATAAAAGCTTAATTTGGCATGCATAGGCAGTAGGATATAATTCATGAAACATAAATAAATATTACAAATTCTAAGGGGCATTCCCCCGCAAAAGAATATTTAACGGTCTATTACAGTCATCCAAGCCTTAGAAGTTTTCTATGGAAGTCTAATGCAGAAATTACAACTTCTACGGAAAACTCCTAGCTTCGGTACCTGTTCAGCCGGGTAACGTCGCCTAAGCCACAAATGGGTAAGCTGCAAAAGGAATGGACTGTAGGGACGTAAGCTAACTAGCTTAGTGAGTGTAATCTCCCACAAAAACATTTATGTCACAGCAATTCAATCAAGTTATTAATCAAGCAAGTGTATGCATCAATCACATGAGTTCAACATACATATGACCAACCGGAAATCATATGTGGATGGAATTGCGCCCCCCATCCCGGGTTAGCAGATTAACGACTACTACGGTACTAACAATATCCCGTTTATGGTTCACGGCTAACCTACGATTATTCGATGTCGTTTATGGTTCACGACTAACCTACGATTATTCGATGTCGTTTATGGTTCACGACTAACCTACGATTATTCGATGTCGTTTATGGTTCACGACTAACCTACGATTATTCGATGTCGTTTATGGTTCACGAATAACCTACAAATGCTAATGCTCCTTCCCCTTGTGATATGCACATGTCAATTTAGCATTAGTCCAAGTAGTTGATTAAGTCATTTTACTTAGGCGATCAAACAATTTTTCAGACAATCCATCATAGCTAACTAC
This sequence comes from Combretum micranthum, assembly GCA_024138025.1. NCBI lineage: Eukaryota > Viridiplantae > Streptophyta > Magnoliopsida > Myrtales > Combretaceae > Combretum > Combretum micranthum. Next base: position 572,133 of record JAMXBD010000749.1, read on the forward strand.
ACAACCAAAGTTTATCACCCGGTTTCGATATTCTTAATTGGAGTTCTCACATCATCATCAATCATATAATTTCCCATTAATCCCCATCATTTATATTCCATTCATTTGGCCTATATTCTAGTGCACTACTTTACAAGCACATACAATAAATGAATCGGGAAGAAAAACTCACTCCGCCATTAGTACACCGTTCTTCTAGTAATAGTAATCCGGAGGCAAATAGTCACCGTCCACGGGTTCACCTATTCATATAAGAAATACCCTAATAAGTATTCTACCAACTTAGGACATTAAAACTCTAAGAAAACTTAGTAAAATCGGAATTCGCGTTATTTCCGAAGTTCCGTTTTAAAATAGCCATAACTTGGTCGTTTTAAGTCGGAATTTCGCAAATTTTATACCGATTTCTATCTACTTCGGAAGAGATTTCTAAATATGAAGTTTAAATCAAGTTTTGAAAATATCTAAGCCTCGGAATTGAGGGATCAGATCTGTACAGCGGGTTTATCAATTCCAAAAATGCGGTTTTCATGAATGCATTTGAGATTCCTAAGTATAAAATGATACTAAATGCAATGGTAATGATTTTCCCTATCATGAATGTCATGATGTAAACTTTAATGAGTCTATGTTCTTATAACATTTTAGATTTAAAGAATTTTAAAATAAACTTTTCTTAGAAACCATTTTATACCAATGTTTAGTAAGTGAATTCACTACACTTGACCACACCTATATTACAAGGATTTTCTTTAGAAAACTCTACTTTGTTTAAAGAAATTTTGACCCTTATATTAGTTATATCCTAAGGCCTTTATTTCTTTAATAAAATCCACATTTATAAACTTTTAAGTGGGTCTTTTACTATGGGGTTTCCAAAAATCCGAATTTAGAAATTTCCACTTTCAAGTTGATTCCTTTGAGAAAAATATATTTATACAAAATTTAAGTATTTATTATACTATACCCTAAGGACTTCATTTATTTAAGAAAATATCATTTTTGAAGTTGGAAAAATAGTGTTTTCTAACCCTACATCCATTATTACGAATTTTGTCTACATGACTTTTAGCTCAAAACTTCTATGGACTTCATTTCTTGTTTCCAACATTTTCTTTAGTAAAAACTCATTTAGACTCATGAAAAATATTACTAAACATTATCTATTACCCATAGGCTTCATTTCTCTTATAAAATATATGTTTAGAAGTTGATAAAAGTGTTTTTGACCTAGGTTTACAAAGTCATCCGAATTTACAAGTGTTTTCTTGAAAGTGTTTTCTTTTTGACTTTATTATCTTATCTAACATAGATCTATATACTAAAAGGTATTTACTAAAGACAAAAGCATTAAAGACTATTAATGCACATAAAACAAAATAATAATGAAACTTTAAATGCCTACATGATTATGAGTAATAAAATGATGGATCTACTTTATCAAATGCTTAAATGAGTTTTGAAAACATAAAAACTACATTTTTTATAAAAGATCTTTTGTTTAAAATACTTTTTGATGGAGAACATAAAGCTTTTGGCATGAAAGCTCTTTAAAGTAGATCTACTTTGTAATGGTTCGGTATTCTTGTTTTTTTGACCCTAGCAAAAGCTCATGGGGTCCTTTGGTTGGAATATCCAAGAATCACTTAGCCATAACAAAGATCTATGAGTGGAAGGAGTGAAACTTTACTTACTTGAAGTGGAAAGAAGATGTAAAGAGGAAATGGAAGTTGTGTGTGTGTGTGTGGGGCTTGAGTAACGGCCAAGAGGGAAATGGGAGAGAAAAGAGAGCTTTTACACTTTGAAAAATTTGGAAAGTGAAAGAATGAGGAAAGAGAGAGAAAAAGTAGTTTATATAGGAAGTGAATTTAGGTTAAAGAAGTGAAAAAAAAATTTCAAATGGAGCATGGGAGGGGGGGCCAATGGCGCCGGTTTGGAAGCTTAAGGGGGGGGAAACTTGATTTGTTCCATTTGATTTGCTTGATTTGATTTTTGCATACTTGTCATAATTTGTAATAAAGTTGAAGGGACAAAAGTTATGGAAGAAGGAGTTGATTTGAGTGATGGTAAGGGTTAGATTTGTAGGGTGGCTAATAGGTAGACTAGGTGGTACTTTATGAATAGTAGTGAATAGTTGACAAGACAATTTAATTTCCGGTAGTAATGAAATACGAATAAAAAGGCTATAACTGTATTTTTCATAAACCGGAAAATTATGAAAAATATATTTTTGAAATCCTTATTTTATTTCGGTTCAAATGAGTACTCATAAGTATTTTTTGAAATTCTAGTTCCGGGGCACGTTTTTCTATAATGGGTCTCGGGATGACCCGGAATTGAAATTTTCAAAAATCTGATATTTTCTTGGTTTGAAATATAATTAGAACTATATTCAAATTAAATTTTCTTAGAAAAGTTTATTAATTGGAAACCGAGGAAAAGCCGGAATTAGGGTTCCTAGTTCTCACTCCAGACTTGAGCTATTCCGGTTTAGGGTTTTGGTTTCCGGTTCTAGGGTTATCTTGGCTACTTGAAAAACCGGGGTTTACAACCTACCCACCTTAAAAAGAGTTTTGTCCTCAAAACTGAACTGACGTACCTTGATTCTCAAACAACTCGGGGTATTTCCTTCGGATTTCCTCTTCGGCTTCCCAAGTCGCTTCCTCAGAAGTGTGGTTTCTCCACAATACTTTAACATATCTAATCTCTTTATTCCGAAGCTTCTGAGTCTTCTTATCCAAGATTTCTACTGGTGCTCTTCGTAGGTGAGATTTTCCTTTAACCGAATCGGTTCCAACTCCACTATCCGCTCAGGGTCAGGTACATACTTCTTAACACTGATACGTGGAACACATTATGAACTCCCGACAAATTCGGCGGCAGGGCTAGCCGATAGGCCAAATCTCCCACTCTTTCCAAGATCTCAAAAGGTCCAATATACCTTGGGCTTAATTTCCCTTGAGCCCGCATTCTCTTTATGCTCTTGATTGGGTTTATCTTCAAATAGACATGGTCGCCTACTTGAAATTCCAGTTCTCTTCTCTTCAGATCAGCCCAACTTTTGTCTGTCTTGAGCTCTTCATTTTTCTGTTGAATAACCCGGACTTTATCAGCTGCTTCCTGAACCAATTCAGGACCAATAGCTAGCTTTTCCACATCATCCCAAAACAGAGGGGACCTACAACGCCGTCCATATAAGGCTTCGTATGGTGGCATCTGAATGGTTGAGTGGTAGCTATTGTTATAGGCAAACTCGATTAGGGGTATATGATTATCCCAACTTCCTTTGAATTCCAATATGCAAGCCCTTAACATGTCCTCTAAGGTCTGAATGGTTCGCTCAGACTGTCCATCTGTCTGAGGATGGTAGGCAGTACTGAAATGCAACTTGGTGCCTAGGCTCTTTTGTAGGCTCGTCCAGAACTTTGAAACAAACCTTGGATCCCGATCTGAAATGATTCCCGCTGGAATACCATGGAGTCGCACAATCTCTTGATGTATATCCTAGCCAATTTGTCCAACGAATAGGTCATATTAATTGGTAGGAAGTGTGCTGACTTCGTCAAACGATCCACTATTACCCAGACTGCATCACATCCAGTGGATGTCTCGGGAATCCACACACAAAGTCCATTGAAATTTGATCCCACTTCCATTCGGGGATAGGTAGTGGCTTTAATAATCACCTGGCCGTTGATGTTCCACTTTGACTTGCTGACACACGGCGCACTTCATAACATAATCGCCACATCCCTCTTCAATCCATTCCACCAATAGTGGCTTTTTATGTCCTGATACATTTTTGTACCTCCCGGATGCACAGTGTAACCGGAGTTGTGAGCTTCGCTCATGATCTCTTTTCTCAATTCTTCATCTTCCGGTACACATAATCTTCCTTTCATTCTAACCACCTCTTCATCATCCAGGGTAAAGTCACTATACTTCCCTTTGAGCACTTCTTCTTTGATCTTCTATCGCCTCATCATATCTTTGGGCTTTTTAATCCTGTCGATCAAGGTGGGTTCCATAACCAAATTTGCTATCTCCACTTCGACATCTTGCCCTACGAATTCAATTCTTAACCTTTCGAATTCCTTTATAGCTCTTTTTGCTCTGTGATTAGGCCTGCCACTTCTCCATAATTCTTTCTGCTCAAGGCGTCAGCCACAGCATTTACCTTTCCCGGGCAGTAATTTATTCCCAAATCATAGTCCTTTATGAGTTCCAACCACCGTCTCTGCCTCATATTTAACTCCTTTTGTGTGAACAAGTATTTGAGACTCTTATGATCTGTGTACACTTCACACCTTTGTCCATACAAATAATGTCTCCATAACTTCAAGGCAAAAACCACAGCGGCCAACTCCAAATCATGTGTTGGATAGTTCTGTTCATGAGGCCTTAATTGCCTGGAGGCATAGGCAATGACTTTTCCCTCTTGCATCAGTACACATCCGAGGCCATTCCTAGAGGCGTCACTATGCACTGTGTAAGGCTTTTCGGGATCGGGCAATACCAAAATTGGAGCTGATACTAAGCGCCGTTTCAACTCTTGGAAACTTTGCTCCCTCTTATCTGTCCATTCGAATTTCTCATTCTTTTGCGTCAGTTGAGTCAGAGGTTTGGCAATCTTAGAGAAATCCTTCACAAACTTGCGGTAATAACCAGCCAAACCTAGGAAGCTTCTCACTTCGGTTACCGTTTCGGGCTGTTTCCAATCCACTACGCTTTGATCTTTTCGGGTCAACGATATTCCATCTCCCGTCACTACATGTCCAAGGAAAGATATCTTATCCAACCAAAAATCGCACTTAGATAGCTTGGCGTACAATTTATTTTCTCTTAAGGTTTGTAACGCCATCCTTAGGTGCTCCTCATGTTGTTCCTGGTTTTGGAATAGATCAAAATATCATCTATGAACACGATTACACACTTATCCAAGAGCGGTTTGTAAACTCGGTTCATAAGGTCCATAAATGCAGCAGGTGCATTGGTTAACCCAAATGGCATCACCAAGAACTCATAGTGCCCGTACCGTGTACGAAAGGCTGTCTTAGGCACATCTTCCGGCTTTATTCTCAATTGTGATAACCCGAGCGCAAATCAATGCGCGAGAACACACTGCCCCTTGAAGCTGTCAAAGAGGTCATCAATCTGGAAGGGGGTATCGATTTTGATGTGACTTTATTCAACTCCCGATAATCGATACATAATCTCATAGACCCGTCCTTCTTCTTCACAAACAACACCGGTGCGCCCCATGGCGACACGCTGGGTCTTATGAATCCTTGATCCAAAAGCTCCTGTAATTGGGTCTTTAATTCCTTCAATTCCACCGGAGCCATCCGGTATGGTGCCTTTGATATCGGCTCTGTACCTGGAGCTAGAGTGATTTCAAAATCAATCTCTCTTTTTGGTGGTAAACCGGGTAAGACTTCAGGAAATACATCTTCAAACTCATTTACCACGGGTATGTCTCTTTCTCCTTTCCTCTCTAATCCAGGCATCTTCTATTGGCACAATTTCCTCATCTTCCATCATTAGCTCGAAGGAGCTTAACCCGTAATCTCTTCGCACCATGATCTCTCCAAGGAAGTCTACTCTCTCCTTCCTGTGGTCATCAAAACTTATCATCTTTCTTTGACAGTCCACAATGGCTTTAACCTTACTTAGCCAATTCATCCCAAGGATAACTTCATATTTACTCATCTCCAAGACTATCAAATCGCTTGCTGAGATGTGTCCTTGGATTTCTAGCAAACAATCCTTTATTATCTCTCGGTCGACACAACACTACCTGTGGGTGTCTTAATCCTTAAGGTTGTGGTTGTCATGGCTATGGGTAGACCAAGCTGCTTAGCCAAGCTGGTAGTGATAAAGGAGTGGGTTGCTCCCGTATCAAACAACACATAAGCTTCATTCCCATTTACTCCTATGCGTCCTGTTACCATAAACATTTATCACTACTTGGTCCTAATCACTCAACAGCTATCTATTCCAGGGTTTCCAGATTTCAACTTTTCCTCTTTCACAGTTTTAAATTTTCCTTTTTAAAACTTGCTAAGAAAACAAAGAACTTTATCTAAAAAGGAACTTGTTACTAACCTGTCACTAGCCGCCATCTACATCGTCGTCTTGGTCCAGCGCGGCCAGCTCCATGCCTTCCTCCTCATCATCCTCGATCATCCATTGGCCTTCAAAGTTATACAGCCGCATCCCATGCATGGCCGAGGCTGCACGCTTCCACTTTTGCTACCGGACCTTTGGGTGTTATCATTTCCGGATTCCATAAGGCCGGGTAGTCCCACTTTTCCGTTGAGGGCACTCGGAGGTTACATGGCCCTTTTCCTTGCAAAGGTAGCAGGTTATAGTCATCTTCTTTGGGCAAGCATAAACCAGATGACCTGCTTCGCCACAAAAGAAACACTTGCCCTTCAGCTGGGGCATTGTCTTGGGTAGTGGCTTCCTTTGCACTTCCAACAGAAATGTTGGACTTGGTTTGGTTAAACTTCCCACCAGGATTATCCTTAATACCATGGTATGGCTTGAATCTTTTCCCTCTATAGCTCGAGCTGGAGGCATCAAAGTGCCTTTTTCCGAACACTCTTTTGTCCGGTTCAGCATACTTTCTCTTCTTGGCCCCTTCAATCAAACGGGCCTTCTCGATCACCTCAAGGTAGGTCGCAATCCAGATTCTGTATCTTACCCTTAGGTCTTCATCGAGACCTTCCAAGAATACTTGTTTCTGCAGCTCCTCACTATTTTTGTATGATTCAGGAGCATACTGCAGCAGGTGATTGAATTCTGTTTCGTACTGCTCAATCGTTCTGCCTCTTTGTCTCACATGCAGGAAATCTGCACTGTACCTTACTCGGAGGCTGGCGGGGAAAGTAGTTCTCTAGGAACTCTCTACGAAAGGTCTCCCAGCTAATGGGGGTGCCAAACTCCTTCGTTTCGATTCCCACCATACACGTGCATTATACCTCAACATGTATGTGCCGTACTCCAATCGGAGATGTGGTGGGTCTCGTAGCTGCAAAGGAGCGCTCAATTTGAGCAACCAATCTTCTGCCTCATCGGGCTTTCCAAATGCCCCATCAAAGTAGCGGTTGCTCTTTATAAAATCGGGAGGGAACTCCTCTGGTATCCTCTTGTGGTGGAGGGGGTGGATAACGAGCATTATAGATTGCTCCTGGTGGTATGGGAAACTCCGCTTGCATTCTCCTGTATGGAGGGGGTGGTGGAGGTGGTGGCAAAGATGCGAATCCCTTAGACTTGGTTCGGGATTTTGGGGTTGGTTCTGGTTTTGGTTCTGGATGAATGCAGCAAACATATTTGTTAAATTCCCGATTGCATTCATCATGCTGCTTGGGGATCGGGCTGAGCAGCTTCAGGTATGCTAGCTTGGGGGTGATCTGGTTGGTTCGCGCTACTAGCCTCACTTGGGAGTGGTTCTTGCTCCCTGTTTCGGTTTCTCCGGTTTCGTCTGTTACATATTGTCTTAATAAGTTTTATTTCTTCTTTAGAGTTTTGCGGCTTATAAAACTTTGGCTAAGGAATTTTCGAAAATTCTAGGAATAATTTAGAGAAATATAGAATTCATAAAAGGCTCAAAGAAAATTTAAAGCTCCAAGTCGTTCACAAAAAGGCTCTTAGAGTAAAGAAATCATAGCAATCGAAGGAATTCCAAATCAAGAAATCATAATAACAAAGAATTTCTGAATCAAATGATGATATGAATGAGAATATGTTTATGCAATTAAGTATAATGAATGTAGCCTACTACTAATGCAAAAGTATGATGTTTGTGAAACTTCATTCTTGGAATCAACATAATACTTCATTGATTTGATGTGCGTACAAGAGTTGTTTTTCAAATAAGCTTACAAAATTAGACAACACAAATCAAATCTTCCGATACTAGCCGATAAAGTCTACCTAACAACATCTAGGGACATGGAAAGAAAAAGACAAGGAAAGGAAACAACATACTAAACCATAAAGAGATCCTAAGGCAATTTGGCATCCCGCATTGCCTACTATTCAAAAGAAACATTGGACTCTATGGGATACTAGATCCTATAGCTTAATCAGAGTCGTCTGATGAGGGACTGGGGAGTCGTCCTCGACTAGAAGATCCTCCATCATCCTTTCGGATGAACTGACTCAAATAGGCCCTTACAGTCAATCTCCTTCTCTGAGCGGGTCGGGCTAGAGGCTCTGGTTCCTCCTCTTCTTCTTCCTCTTCTTCTTCCTCTTCCTCTTTCTTCTTCTTCTCTCACTTCTTGATCTCCCTCTTGATTTGTTTCCTCTCTATCAACTCTATCATTGGATTCATTCCTAATTCCCATCTCTCTTTCGCTTCTCTTCCAGCTTCCTCCCACATCCTGCTCCATCTTTCTCTGAATTCACCTATCCAAGGGTCAGCTTCATTCATTCTCTCCACAGGTTCCGGAACTACCGGCTGGGGCTATGGCATCAACCTCAGGGGGATGCTCGCCTACGGGTATATATCTTCCATATGGTGGGGTCGAATTCTGGTTCTACCCTCCCACTATCGGGTATGTCCAGATCCCTATTGAAGTCCCATACAACTGGTTCTGGTAGGGGTTGGGTTGTTCTGGAGCTATGACTGGAGGGGTAGGGATCTAGGTATTTCCTCTTCCATCCAATTCGGGTCCTCTTCTGGGTCTTCCTCCTCCTCAGATTCTCCACATTGTTTTCTCCTCCTCATTGTTTCCTTCATTCACCTCATCTTCCTCAACAACTGGGGCATTAATCAGATGTACTCCCCGTTTCCTACTTGTGGAGCTGGAGCTCCTCCTAAAATGGTATAATATCGAGGTATCTAGCTTGCCACAAAAAGTGATTTCTAATATCCGCCAGATTCCAATCCCTATGATCATCAAGGTCATCACGGGCATGCACATAAAGTGGTCCTATACCATGCCAAGTCCCAAAGTCTGGGTGGGTGGGGCTCCCTTCATTCTTTAGAATAAATGTAGCTTCTCTTAGCATAGGTTCTCCAGCATATTCTACCATCACCCTCTCTAGGGTATAAATAGTCTCCATAACTGTCCATCTCCTTCTTCTTATTGGATCGTATCTTAATTGATCTATCACAGATATCCATCTTGTATACCTAAGACCTTCTTTCCATAATTTATACATTTCCTTATGTCCTAGGTCGTTGTACCAATGCAAAGTCTTCGCATAATACCCTTAGCCGTAGTCGGTATTCCACCATAGTCTCATTAGCTTTTGGTGAAGTTTCTAGCTCTTTCTCGGGTTTCACCCAAGGAAACCTACAACAAGAAAACTATTAATTAGCCTAGCTTTTAACTCCAATTTTATTCCTTACTTTTCTAGGTTCGATTTTAACTCTATTGTCATGCCTAATAACCTAGTGCTCTGATACCAACTTAAACTGTCACGCCCCATAGGGTACCCTAAACGTAACAGTCCGCCACATGCCATATAAGATTCCCGAATTACCACCTTAGTCTTTCGAGAGTCTCATATAGATGTAAGGCGTACCTTTACACAATAGAGTACAAGTCCGAATGGAGATAAAAGCTTAATTTGGCATGCATAGGCATAGGATATAATTCATGAAACATAAATAAATATTACAAATTCTAAGGGGCATTCCCCGCAAAAGAATATTTAACGGTCCATTACAGTCATCCAAGTCTTAGAAGTTTTCTATGGAAGTCTAATACAGAAATTACAACTTCTAGGGAAAACTCCTAGCTTCGGTACCTGTTCAGCCGGGTCTCGCCTAAGCCACAAATGTGTAAGCTGCAAAAGGAATGGACTGTAGGGACGTAAGCTAACTAGCTTAGTGAGTGTAATCTCCCACAAAAACATTTATGTCACACAATTCAATCAAGTTATTAATCAAGCAAGTGTATGCATCAAACACATGAGTTCAACATACATATGACCAACCGGAAATCATATGTGGATGGAATTGCGCCCTCCATCCCGGGTTAGCAGATTAACGATACTGCGGTACTAACAATATCCCGTTTATGGTTCACGGCTAACCTACGATTATTCGATGTCGTTTATGGTTCACGACTAACCTACGATTATTCGATGTCGTTTATGGTTCACGACTAACCTACGATTATTCGATGTCGTTTATGGTTCACGACTAACCTACAAATGCTAATGCTCCTTCCCCTTGTGATATGCACATGTCAATTTAGCATTAGTCCAAGTAGTTGATTAAGCCATTTTACTTAGGCGATCAATCAATTTTTCAGACAATCCATCATAGCTAACTACACAACCAAAGTTTATCACCCGGTTTCGATATTCTTAATTTGAGTTCTCACATCATCATCAATCATATAATTTCCCATTAATCCCCATCATTCATATTCCATTCATTTGCCTACATTCTAGTGCACTACTTTACAAGCACATACAATAAATGAATCGGGAAGAAAAACTCACTCCGCCATTGGTACCGTTCTTCTAGTAATAATATCCGGAGGCAAATAGTCACCGTCCACGGGTTCACCTATTCATATAAGAAATACCCTAATAAGTATTCTACCAACTTAGGACACTAAAACTCTAAGAAAACTTAGTGAAATCGGAATTCGCGTCATTTCCGAAGTTCCGTTTTAAAATGGCCATAACTTGGTCGTTTTAAGTCGGAATTTCGCAAATTTTATACCGATTTCTATCTACTTCGGAAGAGCTTTCTAAATATGAAGTTTAAATCAAGTTTTGAAAATATCTAAGCCTCGGAATTGAGGGATCAGATCTGTACAGCGGGTTTATCAATTCCAAAAATGCGGTTTTCATGAATGCATTTGAGATTCCTAAGTATAAATGATACTAAATGCAATGGTAATGATTTTCCCTATCATGAATGTCATGATGTGAACTTTAATGAGTCTATGTTCTTATAACTTTTTAGATTTAAAGAATTTTAAAATAAACTTTTCTTAAAACCATTTTATACCAATGTTTAGTAAGTGAATTTACTACACTTGACCACACCTATATTACAAGGATTTTCTTTAGAAAAACTCTACTTTGTTTAAAGAAATTTTGACCCTTATATTAGTTATATCCTAAGGCCTTTATTTCTTTAATAAAATCCACATTTATAAACTTTTAAGTGGGTCTTTTACTATGGGGTTTCCAAAAATCCGAATTTAAAATTTCCATTTTCAAGTTGATTCCTTTAGGAAAAATATATTTTATACAAACTTTAAGTATTATTATACTATATCCTAAGGACTTCATTTATTTAAGAAAATATCATTTTTGAAGTTGGAAAAATAGTGTTTTCTAACCCTACATCCATTATTACGAATTTTGTCTACATGACTTTTAGCTCAAAACTTCTATGGACTTCATTTCTTGTTTCCAACATTTTCTTTAGTAAAAACTCATTAGACTCATGAAAAATATTACTAAACATTATCTATTACCCATAGGCTTCATTTCTCTTATAAAATATATGTTTAGAAGTTGATAAAAGTGTTTTTGACCTAGGTTTCAAAGTCATCCGAATTTTCACAAGTTTTCTTGAAAAGTTTTTCTTTTTGACTTATATATCTACATAGATCTATATACTAAAAGGTTATTTACTAAAGACAAAAGCATTAAAGACTATTAATGCACATAGACACAAAATAATAATGAAACTTTAAATGCCTACATGATCATGAGTATAAAATGATGGATCTACTTTATCAAATGCTTAAATGAGTTTTGAAAACATAAAAACTATATTTTTATAAAAGATCTTTTGTTTAAAATACTTTTTGATGGAGAAACATAAAGCTTTTGGCATGAAAGCTCTTTAAAGTAGATCTACTTTGTAATGGTTCGGTATTCTTGTTTTGATTTCTTGACCCTACAAAAGCTCATGGGGACTTTGGTTGAAATATCCAAGAATCACTTAGCCATAACAAGATCTATGAGTGGAAGGAGTGAAACTTTACTTACTTGAAGTGGAAAGAAGATGTAAAGAGGAAATGGAAGTTGTGTGTGTGTGTGTGTGGGGACTTGGAGGGTCACGGCCAAGAGGGGAAATGGGGAGAGAAAGAGAGCTTTTACACTTTGAAAAATTTGGAAAGTGAAAGAATGAGGAAGAGAGAGAAAAAGTAGTTCATATAGGAAGTGAATTTAGGTTAAAGAAGTGAAAAAAAAATTCAAAAAGAGCATGGGAGGGGGGGGGGCCAATGGCGCCGGTTTGGAAGGCTTAAGGGGGGGGGAAAACTTGATTTGTTCCATTTTGATTTGCCTTGATTTGATTTTTGCATTACTTGTCATAATTTGTAATAAAGTTGAAGGGACAAAAGTTACGGAAGAAGGGAGTTGATTTGAGTGATGGTAAGGGTTAGATTTGTAGAGTGTGCTAATAGGTAGACTAGGTGGTACTTTATGAATAGTAGTGAATAGTTGACAAGACAATTTAATTTCCGGTAGTAATGAAATACGAATAAAAAGGCTATAACTGTATTTTCATAAACCGAAAAATTATGAAAAATATATTTTTGAAATCCTTATTTTATTTTGGTTCAAATGAGTACTCATAAGTATATTTTTGAAATTCTAATTCCGGGGCACGTTTTTTTTAATAGGTCTCGGGATGACCCGGAATTGAAATTTTTCAAAAATCTGATATTTCCTTGGTTTGAAATATAATTAGGAACTATATTCAAATTTAAATTTTCTTATAAAAGTTTCTTAATTGGAAACCGAGGAAAAGCCGGAATTAGGGTTCCTAGTTCTCACTCCAGACTTGAGCTATTCCGGTTTAGGGTTTTGGTTTCCGGTTCTAGGGTTATCTTTGTTGCTTGAAAAATCGGGGTTTACACTTCCTCCTTTTTAGGAAACCCTCCTAAGACCTAAGGTAAGGTATTCTAAAACCCTAACCCATTCTCAGTGCTATATAAGTAGAATTGACAAAAGTATAGCACTAATTAGCGTGCATGTGATGTCTTTTATGTGAGGAAATGGAGAGGATGAAGCAGTGTTAGAACAGGAAGGAGACCCCATCACAACAAAATTCATGTCAAAGTAAGCATGAGATTTTAAGATATTGTAATGTTAGTACTTTATCATTTTAAGCATGAAATCAAGTCTTTGAGTGATTTTGAAGTCTTAAATCCCCTTCCCAGCTAATTGAAGTGAAAACTATTGTTTTGAATGAGGTAAGACATCAAAACTAACTTATTTTCATGAGATTATGGTGGTTTTGAAGTTGGGTCTACTATAGTAGTGATAAATGGTTTTTTGGGTTAAGTTTTGTTGCAAGTTGATGTTAGCAAGATAAAATAATGAAATCTTGTATGTGCATATTGTAAAATTGCAGAAAGACCATGAAGATATTGATATTGCTATCAAAACTAGACGATTTAGACTTTCAACTTTGATAAATCATGTTTTAATAAATGGAAGATGAAAATAGATGAGTCTAGACATGAACATGACCATCTAATAAATTTAAGATCACCAAAATTTATCCTAAAACATGTTTTTGATAAAAATATCAAGTTTGAACATGAAATAGAATGAACCAGAGAAGTATGGCATGAACATGAAGTCATTTTCCAATCGTGCTGCTCACTGAGCCTTAAAAACCCATGGAGTCATGTTTTCCAAAAAGCACAGCATGTACACAATGTTGTATACCTGGTTGTGCTTCTCTTTATTCTTGAAACACCTTTGAACCTAGAAGAACAGAACATGCAACTATGCTTCTCTTTGTTCTAAAAATGCTTCAAACCCAGAAGAATAAGGGAAATACATGCAGCCATGTTCCCCTTATATTTCTCTCTATTCTAGAAATGCTTTGAAGCCCAGAAGAACATGGGGAGATACATGTAGCCATGTTTCCTCCAATGCTTCTCTCTAACCTCCTCCCCCGTGTATCAATCATGTTCTTTTTCAGCCCCTTATAATGCTGCCTTTTCTCACCCAAATCGCATGAAATTGACCCGATTCTTCCGTAAACCTTAAGTAACTTTTTAAGACATCCAAATATGTATTTTGCAAGTACTGATACCCTATTCATGATGTACATCATCCAAACGCTTAAGGTCCAAAAGCCTCATATAAAGGAAAGTAATACATGCTTAATAATTGGAGTAAGACACTAAGAATTAAATGAGATTAGTGGACTATGGGAACTTATTCTTGAAAGGTCAAGAATCGAGACCTACGAAATATAGCCTACTAAGGATTGGTTAACCTAAGCCCTAAAACCGACCTTAACTTGCATAATTAACTAAAGAACTTGGCTAAATGAAATAAATGACCCTTTAAACATTATCTTTGAGTAGATATGGTTAGACTAAGGTGACCTAGATGTAACAAGCAATGCAAAGAAACAAAGGCAGTAAATCTCAAACTAATTCCTAACTTCAATTATGAATAGTTTTTTATGTCGAACTTGGAAAGGGATGACAAGCTCAAACCGACCAACAGGTATGCAGTAATTTTGTTTTATTTGCTAGGATAGTTTTAATAACCAGACTAAGAATTTAAACCCACCTTAATTGAGTGTTGGTTGTTGCTTGGTCGCTTACTTAAGCCCTCACAGATGTGTAGTTGGGCTCGGTAAGTAGTCGATAAGGAAATTTCTGAGATCGCGCGACTGACTAGGAATAGATATGAAGTTGTGACAAGTTATACTACGTTATAGGACCCTATATAAAGTATCACAATAGACCGTGCTCGTTGGTGGCAACCTGTGTAGAGATGACCTAGACGAGACTATTTCCTTCTTTTCTTTTTTGATAAGTTATGGGGACTTATTGAACCCCTCTCTTCGGTGCATGATCCACTAAGGGAGTCCTACCCCTTTTGTGTGGCTAGAGTTGAGTACACTTTTGCGTGTTAGTATTTCTAGAATGCTAGTGATACCTTGTTTGTGGACTTTAAATTAATTGTTCTAAACTATGATTGCTGTATTAGATTAAAAGCATTTGACATGCAGGTGTGTGCTTTTATTGCTGTGTACAAGGCTTCGCCACTCGTTCTTTAATATTCGAAGTTCTGCTAGTGATTTGATGGGAAATGAGAGATGTTCAAGATGAGTTGATTAGATAGTGATTTATAAGACTTCGATTTTATGAACTTTTCATGAAAAGTGTTATTGTAATCATATTTTATAAATTTAGATGATTGAAATAAAATAACTTCCAATACTTTCATTTGATTTGCTATGGACATTTAAGTCTTAAAGTTTTTTATTTGACTTATATTTTTTTATGGGCCCTATGGGAAATATTTATAAATAATTATTTTGTGATACTTATTTTTTAAATAGGTTAAATTTTATTGGTTTTGATAAATCCAAACCATAGATAAACAAACGGCACTCTATAGAAATTTTATAAAAGTTAACAATGATTTTTCCGATTAAAACCAATTTAGGAACCCACTCAATAATGGAATGCCTTGCACATATCGCTTGAAGGTGATATGTGCAGCATAACCATTATGCCCTATGCGCTCAGGGCAAAGCCATTACAATTACTATGTCAAGCTATCCTCTTCGGTCATTTGCAAAAAATACATTAGATTTATTAGACATGGATTATCGTAGAGTTTTATAAGAGTTATTATTGATAAGTCGTGGGCTTCTTCAAGAGTTGTCTTTTTGTGTCTTCAACCTGAGTAAAATCTTTATCATCTCTATCATTAAAAAAAAAAAAAAAAAAAAAAAAAAAAAAAAAAAACCCTTTAAAACCTTCTTCACTAGATTAAGGTAGGGTTAATGTCATAGTTGGCACCTAAATTAACTCCCTTAATGATGCGACACTCAACCTTTTTGGAGATTCCACTTGTAAGCTTACTAAGCATTTTACTAATATTCTATTCTCAATTAAATCTATTATTATTAAGAAATCGGCCCAATCCATTATAGCCCACTAGACTTATAACTCGAACCAACACAAACCCAATCAGCCCATCTTTTCCCTATTTTTACATTTGCAGTCGTGTCCTTCCAATTAGATCTTATAAAGAAGCCTATCTCTCAAAAGATTACTTATGTGGGACATGACATCTACAACATCCTTGCATGACCAACATTCACAAACACCCTCTTCTGTGTTTGAAGCTCTAAATACTATATTTGAAGCTACAAACCATTCATTATGGAGTTGTTGTAGCTTCATACCATTGACAAAATTCCTTGTTTTACATAGCTTCTACCTTCTCCTCTTCACTCATGAACTCATTTACGTTGCTTGAACACTGCCACATGAATATTAAAAATTTTATTTCCCTTTATAAACCCTTTTACCTTTGTTAAAAAAAAATTCCATCATTAGGACACCACAACACTCTAAGACTCACCATTATCAGAGGTGGAATCTTTGGAGAACTCAATACACTCCACTTCAAATATGATGATGACGCTCAAAGGCTTGATGCTAGAATTTTCTTGATTTACTTGGGTTGATTTTCTGTTATAACACCACTCTATTATTGGTGCAATTTGTTAATACAGCTAGAATAAGTTCCAAACATACTTGATCACATATGCAATTATTTAATGTGAGTAATTTGATAATTATCAATTGGAGGTAAGAAATTATCCTTTATTAGCAATTCTACCAAAGTTAAAAAAACCTTATTAAATAATTGAACTTGTCCTAGCGAGTGAGGTCGAATGGGACATGCTCCACGACTAATAAAGTTGCAATAGGACTAATGCTAAGAAGAGTATTGTGCCAAGTTTGCTAATTTGACAAATGAGGAGTACCATGCCAAGTTTTTGGGCAACAGGATTGACTCTAAAAGGAGAGTCATGAAGGTACAAACGCTAGTCAGCATTATGCCTTTCGTGCTGGAAAGAGGTGGCCCACCGCCACCGACTAGCGGGTCAATGGTGCAATTAATGTTGTCAAATACCAAGGAATGTGTGGTAAGTGTGGATCAATGGGTTATGATGATTGGCATTAGGGGGGACCAAATTGCACTACAGTTATTGATGGGTTAAGATGATTTTATTGTTCTAAGCACATTGATACTACTTAGGGTTATAATTATTGTACTATAAGTAAAATAGGTACTAATTATGATAAAGTAAATAAAAATATCACAAATGTCACATCAGCTGACATATAATACATTACTATAAGATGGAAGCGCCACATCAGTTAAAAAAGCTAACAAAGTTAGCCTAGGTACTTTTCATGTACATAAAAACTTTATTTCGATATGAAATTGATCAAATTTAAAATTTAAATAATTAATTACACATTTGAACAAAATTAAAATACCAACTGCTGCATTAACTAACACAAGTATAGAAAATTTTTGCCAAAAGAAGCAAGTTCACAATGGCAAAAAACAAAGAAGCAAGTTCACCAATCATAAATGCAATTTTATTTAAACCATCCATGTAAATATCACATTTAATATTTAAACTTTACCAGTTTTTACAATTAATTATCTCAAATTTAAATATATTATAAATAGAATAATTAATTTTAAAAATAAGTAAAATTCTAAGTACTTAATTACAAAATTTTTATAAAATTCAAATAAACTAAATTTAAATACCAAATTAAAACTTTAAATGGCGGATGCGATAATTACCCAAAACAACCTTGATCTTTCCACCATGTGAGAAATTAAAACATTTGGAAATAGGAGCTCTATTAAGTTTAAACTGAATCAAAGTAAAGTAGAATTGGGCCTAAATTGTGAGATTAAAATAAATGATTAAAGAAAATAAAAGGTTGCCACGTTCATATCTCATGTTCGCTGGGAGGGGTGTGCTCATAATCCTTTTTAAATTTATATTACGACTAGCTAATGGAAATACTGGCACTATTCAAGACATGAATGCTCCAGGGACAAGATACTAAAACCAAATGCATCATCAATGTTCCAACAAATGCATCAGATGAACCTTGGAAACGTCTCTCATAAGCATATCATGCGCAGGGCAATTAGCGATGTGGTCATCCATTTAAACCTGCCAGGATAGAAATGTGTTCACAGCAAAGGACAATTTCCTAACATAAGAAGTGCATAACATTTGAGACAACTAAAACCCATCTAAAAGCCACAGAATGTACAAGGATAGCACAAATATATAATAAATATTGCATGCCTATTCCAATTAGTTGTAGCTACACTTTAGGATCAAAGTCTAGGTTAAGGTACCCCAGGAACCAACCAAAACAAGGACAAGTTACCACCATGGAGCAAGAATATATTTTCCTGGAATCCTGTAAGATGCCTATGGAAAACTTTGGGAATGCATTTATATCATTTCCAGAGCTTCACCGTCTTGTCATGGCTAGCAGAGGCAACATAACCTGTCACAGGTGACATGGCCAAGGTTGCAATAAGTCCTTCATGCGCTGGCAATGTCATCGTCTTGTTCTCGGTCATGTTCCAAAGCTCCAAAGACTGCAAAAACAGAGTTAGAATCTCATTTTACAATAGACTTTAAGTATTGGCACTAGACATAAATCAAAAGAAGAATGCCAGATTCATTGTATGATGGAAGGTCATAGTTAGACCGGATCCTAATATACTATTCAGTTGCCTCAGGAAAAAAGACAGCGTTAGTCATGGGGAGATTCCAGGAAAAGTTAGCCATTGGGTAATAGATCATATCACATACAAAACAATCTTTTCAATGCAACCAGTATGTGCAATAACTCCTGTGCAAGAATATTATTTTGGAGATTTAAAAAAAAATAATTAAAAAAAAAGCCTCTATTGACAACTTGAAACTGACAAATTAACTCAAACCATCATTCTACATAATGAAACATTTTCATAGCTAAAAAATCCATCATGCAGAACAAAAGTACCATCTCTAGTAAATCTGGATAGGCCCAGCTCGCTAGAAATTAAATTGCTAACAAGAAGCTAATTCAATA
This sequence comes from Combretum micranthum, assembly GCA_024138025.1. Taxonomy (NCBI): domain Eukaryota; kingdom Viridiplantae; phylum Streptophyta; class Magnoliopsida; order Myrtales; family Combretaceae; genus Combretum; species Combretum micranthum. Next base: position 591,023 of record JAMXBD010000749.1, read on the forward strand.
AGCATGTCATTTTATCAGGATCTGGTTCAGCACAAGAAACACAACAGAATTACGTTCAAACAAAAATGGCAAAGTGAAAGTTAAAGAGACAATAATTCTTACCTGGTAACAACCAATAACAAGAAGTGAAGGATAAGTAGGATGAAATACACAGGAGTGAAATTTATTGCCATTACAGCTAAGCTCATGCACACACTCCCCTTCACTGCCTGATCCAAGTGTCCAAACTCTTACAGAGTCCTCACTGACAGATGCAAGGAGATCTCCAGTAGGATCCCAACATACTGAATGAATAGGCTTTGTATGGCCCTGTAAATATTTAAAAATAACAAAATAAATAAAACAAAGGAAAAACAGGCAGGAAAGCAATGCCAAGATATAACATATAAGAAGAGAAAATGAAGTCTAAATGAGAATTGTTGACGTTATGATGGCCTGTAGCCAGTTTATACATCTTTTTTGAAATCTTGCCTAATAATACTATGTCAGTAGTAACAAATGAACATTCCATACAGAGAAAAGCTTCAATGACACTAATACGCCATGCGAATTGATTAATGGTATATAAATACTGATAAAATCCTGATATGTAGATAGTTTTATAAGAAATATGTACTATTGTTACCATTTGCTCAAAAAAAACCTTGATACTTGCTCATGATTCATCTGGACATATGGTATAATACAGTAATAGTACCACTAAATCTTTTTTCTTTCACACCAAATAAGCAGAGCCTACTCAGCAAAAGAACACCACATAAAATTATTCAATCATAATTCAGTTTAACAAAGCATCTATGAACCCTCTCAATAAAGGTGAAAAATCAAAAAAGGAACTTCTGCAGGGACAATTTTCATCAAGCTGAGCTTGCTCGATCATATACTTATTAGGACAACTTGATTAATTGCTTTCACCTTCTACTAGAAGACTTTTCAAAGCTCTAATCAGCACCTTGATTTCTACATTGCTTATGATTAAAACAAGAATAGAAAAGGCTTGCACATCAGAAAAAAAAAAAAGAAGCTATGACAAGTGACAACAACAAATATATCTGCTGTCTCTATCCTATTTCTGTGAATTACCCTGACAGAAAACCTAAAGCATACAAATTCACCATAATTTCGCTTTACCCCCCCCCCCCCCCCCAATGTTAGGGCTGGGGGGACAGTCACATTTTAAGCACAATCTTAAAATGAAATAACTGACCTGCAACGTTTGTCGACAGGACTGTGACTCCACATCAAGAATTGATACAACATTTTCTGCAGCAGCAGCAAGATACCTTCCAAGACGAGGTTGAAATCTCACTTGCACATGGCCACCCTAATTGATGCCATTATATGTAAATCTCTTCATGAGAATGCCTTAGCTAGTTGAGTACTGCTGTGGCAGCACATTATGCAAAGAAATGGCATTTACATGATACAAGAAATTAGCTTACCTTGAATACCCTTGTACAGCTACCATTATTGACACTCCAATATCTTATCTCACCATCCCCGTCGCAAGAACAAATAAGATCGTCTTTATTTGGATGGAAATCTAGAGACATAACAGTGGATACATGCCCCACAAAAGTACGGAGAGAATAGCCGGGCTGCAAATTCAGTGGCAAGAATAATAGGACAGTTATCTCAGTGGTAAACCCAACCAAAATCTATCCTGTAAGGCACTCAATACATTCTTAGAGCCAAAAGAAAACATCTCATAAAGTTTAGTAATCTATCAGACATAAACTTCCGCATCAAAGCAAAACTGGTGAATATGAACTCACAGACGAACAATATTTATTGAGAAAACGGTCATCCCGCCATAAAGTGGTTCAAGAAGGTAGCCTGTCTATCAATAAGTATACTTGATCATAGATGAATTAAATCAGAAGAGCTTAAGTGTATACAATTTTTACTATAGTGATCCAACCAATGGCTGAAACATGTTCATTTCATCATCATAAAAGGAAAAAATCTGTTCAATGAAACCATGGATCTATAATAAATGCCAGCATACCTATATCTAATGCCACCATAATGTGGCAAAAAGACAAAATAGCCCATATTAACAGACAGTCCCCACCAACCCTTTTCTGGTTCCTTTCCCCAATTCAAGTCTGAAGCAGCATTTGACTGAAGGAAAACTACTCAGTTCCAACATATCATTTCAACAGTTCCCACAGCCACAACAATGTCAATGATAGTTGAATTGCAAAAAATATATTCCTTAAATTCATGCAATTTTGCAGAGGTTTCATTCCATAAGCATGGGGTGTAGATGACTTCAGGAATTATAAGAACATATAAAATTGTTTACTATGCCAATGCACACACATAGTAACAAGTTTCAAAAAGTAAAAATATAGTGTGTCTAAGTTTTAATCTATTAGAAGATGTCAGAAGAATGATACTAAATTAGAACAAGAGATCATGCAACTTACATTATCAGCATCCCACACCCTAACAGATTTGTCAAATGACGAAGTGGCTAGACGTGACATGCTTGGACTGAACCGGACATCAGTGATCAAAGCAGAGTGTTCTTCAAGGTTAGTTTTAGGCTTCAGTGTGTCTGCATACCAAAGTACAGCCTGAATTGCAGAACAATAAGCAAAGGTAGAAATTTTTATTAGGACAAACATTGCTTTAACGAACTGTGATCAATGGTTTATGAAATTCCAACCTTTTTATCATGTCCACCAGTTGCCAGCAACTTGCCATCTGGTGAGAAATGGCAGCAAATAACTTTGCTAGTGCTTGCTCGTACAGAATTTACTTCATTGAAGGTAACACCTGCAATCCAGTTTCAGCCCATTAAAAGTAAGAAAACCACAACTAGAAGCAAAATTTCCACAAGAAAGATTTTTGGAGCTCTTTTAAGTTTACTATGATAATGGTTTCAAAGTTGTAGAAGCTAATGCAAGATTTCAGTATTTCTCTAAATCAAGCATCGACCTTTAGCAAAATGACAGTTATAAAAATTTCATGACAACATATGTATAGATATGTCTGGTGATTAGTTGGCCTCTTGGCATCTGCAAGGTAAAGTAGCATGTATATCCAACTGCCAACATCGAGAAAATATAAAAAATGCGCACACCCTGAAACAAATATAAACTTAAGGGTATTATTAAGCTCAAAGATGATGAGTGAAAAGTTAAAAAATGAGTGCAATCATAAAGATGAACCAAACGAACATCAGTTCCAATAGCAACTAATGGCCGTGCCTAATGATTAGAATTTCCTGCAGGCTGAGTACTGATTAAAAGATGGACTGTGGAGATTGACAGAATGATGCTCCAACACTAACTCCAAGTTTTAAGCTATTATCTCAGCAGCAATCGTGATGGTATAGAACCTACTGTACCTTTAGTGACATCCATTGGACGACAGACGGCATCTCGAGGATCATTATCATCATGAGATAAAAAAGAGTCAACATTATCAAGGGACCCATCCTCTACCAAACGATCCATGTCAGCCTGCAATTCACGATCTTTATCAACCCACTGCAAAATTTGAATTCCAATGAGCACTAAAGCAAGGATTTCCAATCTTTCAATTAACATGACAAGCACAATTACTCACCAACTGATTTGATGCAGATGCAAGAGCATTGCTACCTTCAGTGCCAAACATTTTGTGTGGCAAAGATGGCATAATCACATCTCCAGGTGTTTGAGTTGATGGTGTTGATGGAGAACTTGGGGAAGGTCCAGCTGTGTTTGCTGTTCCCGAACTATTTGCAGGGCCTGAAGATGATAGGGGCTGCTTTCTTTTCCGCCCAGTCTGATTCTTTGAAACCTTTAAATGCATAAATGCATACCAAATTAGGAAGCCCGCTAATTGTATCACAGGATAAACCAAAAGCAGAAATAATTCAGGAGTAGAACCATAAAAATATGAATAATACAGTCCTTCTAATGGAGACAGCGAGTGCTTGTACTGGATTCTATCATAAATCCTTTATAATAAAAATTCATCATCTCCAATTAATGCATAAAAACACTTAGCAAACAGATATACACTATTGTCCCAATATTCAGTTGCGGACTCAAGTTTTTGGAAATATCTATGTTAAAATATATTTCCTCTATTTTAAATTAAGTTGATTAGGCCAAACAAAAACAGTTTTCCAACAGGCTTTGTACAGGTTAAACAAGCAAACCAAACCTATCCTTATATAGCCATACAACATCTACCATCACTATTTTGCTTTCAGTTTTGAGAAGATGAAGCCAATGTACCACAAATTTGTCAACAAAATCACTTGTACAGGTTAAAGCTTAACCAGAGGGAGCTGCTCTCCTGAATAATGCGAAGAGGAAATGATCTTTATATCTATTTTACTAAAATAATTGCCTAAGTGAAGATTCAATGTCCAATAGACATACCCATCAGCATATAAATATATCACAAGTAATGTTCAAAGGTATTTACTTAATGAAGGAGAGAATCATAAACTCCTCCAAAACAATGCTGAATTCTTGACCGACAACCAAATCAGGTAAGGACGAGAACTTTGATTCATGAACCATATCATAAAGAACATTCCTTAGTTGAGGGAACAAATCATCGAACATCTCAAAATCATCCACACATAGTATCTCATCATAGTGAGAAAGCTCCGAGAGAAAACAGAAAGAAGAACAATTATTAATGATGCACAGTATAAATATTTTAAAGGCTAAACAATAAGTGAGCTATTCTAATGATTCTAGATAGTTATCAAGACAGTTAGCAAGAAAATACACTACGAACCACACAATAACGAAAAGATGTAGAAAATATAATAGAGTATCTCCAGATGTCACATCGATGTACTGCATGGAGCTACTAACGGACCTGATCATTTCCACGGAATGAATTCGACATGTTATTATCTATTGCAACACCACTCGGACCACCCATTTTATCTTGAGGAAGAATACCATGAACAGAACTCAGGGACTGCTGATTTGAGAGAGGATGTTGCTGAAGTTGCTGCTGATTACTACTTTGCTGTTGCTGCTGCTGTTGCTGATGTAATTGAGCCAACCTCAACTTCAAAAAAATAAAAATATGAAAAAAGAAGAGATTCAGAAGTTGACAACAATCATATTCACAAAGAAAATCCAGAAAAATTTTGAATTTTGCACAGCCACAAGGGCATGTCAAACATAATATGCACCTTCACCAACATCTGTATCTCCACGGGGCAAAAGTTGTCCTCCTGGTAGAGGTGATCCAACATTTGGAACATCTCCCATGGTGCTCAGAATGCCATCCTTACCAAGAGCTATCCCCCGACTATTTAACAGCACTTTGAGTCTTCTACTCTCATCATTACCAGAAAGTGAGGTCATATTTTGTTGTGCAAGCAAAAGCTGCTGCTGGTGCTGAGGTGTCAACATTTGAAGTTGATGAAAAGGTTGAGGAGCCTGCATAAAGGGCTTCTGTTGCTGAAGAAGGCCAGAGCGAAGTTGATCAAATCGCTGAGCAGAAAGATACACATATTGAAATTAAATCATAAAGCAAAAGACAAAGTGTGCTTTTCCTATAATTTATGATTTGATCCACTTTGAACATATGGCCTTATATGGGGTCTATACAGCAAATCCATGCACATAATAATATGGAGTACGAGTCCTAAAAGTTTGGTAGGTCAATTCAATATTCGAAAAAAGATTTAGTGTTTAATTGACCATTTGGAACTCTGCTAAACTATGTCAACAACATATGACGGCAGACAATTGTGGTTCTGAATACAGAACTGATGAACAACCGATCTTTGGAGAAACATTTTCAGGCAATTTCTGCTTTATTTTTCTTACAAAGACGATGAATATATCTAAGGTCCTCCCATGTGATGGGTGTCTACTGTCCATGTGTAATAATGCCATAGCAGCAGTTAGTTACAAGCGCATGTATTTACTAATCTATTACAATGCGGAGTTTATGCAATACATAAACATGCAATGGTTGTGCAAATATGCATGGTGCGTAACTATAATGCAGGTCTAGCATGCAAATACTAAGTAGCATGGTATGCTGACTAACTAAATGCCATACAAGACCCATAAGAATGGCCTTTTGACTGCAACAAGAGGCAGGCCTATTACATGGCCTGAGTCCAGGCCCATCATCATTGTTAACATATGCAAGCCAACATGCTAAGTTCCAGAATACTCATCCATCATTTCAGTCTTACTTTCCCCTTGTCTCACTCAATGTCCCCTTCCTCAACATAAACCTAACTCAAACTCCCTTGTCTCACAGTTCACCAAAATGCTTATGACATTAGTCACGCATATCCACAAATAATAAAAGGAAAAAAACATTCTCCTTGAAAAATGATGTAAAAGGTTTAAACATCCCTAAGCAACTTACTGTTAATGGCCACCCCTTCAAAGGCAAATTGTTGCCACCTTGATTTGATCCTGAACAACATATGCATTAACCACAAATTAATAAATAGAGCAATAATGAAGTGTTAATAAAGTGGTTTGCTTCTTACTGGTTCAGACATGAAAAAGAAGACCTTCAATACATAAGTTGAAGACTTAAAGCTTAACAAAGAGGAAATCAGCATACCAGGAATCCCAATCAATGATCCCTCCGGCCCTGCGGCCCTTGGATTTAAGACTGGATTTATCTCGTTCTTAATTTCCTAGTCCACAAAAACAATTCATAGGATTTGTTCAAATAAAATTTCATTTAACAAGACAAATATATCTCCCCAGTAAAAGGAACATACAGGTCCATTTCCTGGCATCTGTTGATTTCTAGTTTGAACTTGTGGAGATATTCCACCAGCAGCACCATGTAATATTTGCCTGCAATTGATAAACATGCAAAAATGATTCAATGAGAAAGAAATACAATGGCAAAGTCAAATCATCATGACAAAATCTCTACAATCAATTATCATAAATATTATTATACTTTTAGAGAAACTATCAGAATAACAATAAAAAAAGAGCCTTAACTTCACAGTGTTTTGCCTCCTTAAAGTCTTAAAATAGATAAATGATGCAATAGTCAACAGATACAGGTTAACAGCTGGCATTCATCTAGAGCAATGAAAGCATCATTGGCAAACTGAATTGCTACATGCTAGAGAAAATCATCATAAAACTTATTTATTCTGGTCATGTGAGAAGCTATTCTAGATAGATTAGCCTTCAAGGCATTTTTTTTTCATTTTTTTTTTTTAATCAAACATTACCCCGAGGGCTGTCCAGTTGCTGTTGCTGGCTTCAGCATTGATGGGATTGGAATCCAAAAGCTGGCCCATGTTCTCACAAAATCTTTGCTGTGTAAAGTCATCCAAGCGAGGGTCAGTGTTGAAAGCATCCATTTTTAATTGCTCAATATCTAATTTTTTATATCCGTAAAAACCAACAAGAAGAAACCATGCTTCTAAGAAAAAGCATAGGTCCAATGACCTTCACAGCTGAGTCATCAAATGTATCCCTCTGAGGAGGAAGTTTTAATCTTTCCTCATACATTTTTGTAGCCAAAGCATTTGCAGTTCCAGGATTTTGTCGCATCAGCGGATCATTATTGGCCATTCCATTTGCTGTGCCATTCATTACATGTGCACCCTCTCTTCGCTGCTGCTGCTGTGGGGGCTGCTGCTGCTGTTGCTGTTGTTGTTGTTGTTGTTGTGATGGCTGCTGCTGTTGCGGTTGCTGTTGCTGCGCTGTGCCGGTGGCTGCTGTTGCTGAGCATGCCTCTGCATTAAGATCTGCTGCATTTGCAGCTGTTGCTGCTGTTGAGGCTGTTGTGGCTGCTGTTGCTGCTGCTGCTGCTGCTGCTGCTCCCTAGCTTTTACTAACTGTGACTATAACTCAGTAATTAGCAGTTTTAGACAGTAACTGTCAGTAAATTATGGCTGCTTTCAAGCATTGAACTTCCAATATATTAATAGATGAAATGAACCCTAACATTTAGAGAAAGAAGAATGATTCGGCGGGAGAATAAAAAGAAAAAAAAGGAAAAACATGCTTCTCATGTGTGATATGTAGTTTCATTATGGCAGCCACAAGCAAAACAAGGAAAAATAAGCACTGGATGGTATTAGGAGGCATGAACGTCACAAAATAGGTTGCAAGAACAAACCTCCTAAAGCATGCAAAACACAGGGAATAAAAGAATGCAGCCTATGGCTTTTGGCTTCATGCACAAGATTTCATATATAGTCAATTAGTTGGTAGAGTATATGTTGCCAGGTAAATTTTTGACAGCTTAATTAAATATCATCAACATTTTCCAGCCATATATCAATAAAAGATAATATAAAATTTCTTTTCTCATCATTAATAACCCCCTCAATACTCCTACAAATGCATTATTATATGCGCGCATGTGCATGTGCATGTGCACGTTGTCAACTTTACGGGCTACAATATAGCTTATGGTAGTCACATGTCATATCAGATACCCAATGTTCAAAAATTGCTTCCAATTATCTCATTGAGCTATTATGCATATGAGTAACATCCACATGGGTAAGTGTTTATGTTGTGATTTTGAATCTTCTTTAGTTCTTGTGAATATTCAAATTGGTTACCTAGAGAAAGAGAAGAGGAGATAAGAGACTAGACTGAAATCTCATATATGACCTATCGTCTACCTGATATAAAATGCTTTAAGATTCGGTGATAAGGGCTTACTAAAACAACAGCATATCCCTTAATTATGGAACACTCACATGGTTATTATAGTTCAGACATAATGGTTGCTTCAAAGAGGTTTCCCAACAGGAAATATTGAAAATAAGGGTCTGGAAAGGATGTCACCGAGAAAGAAAATTAGATGACGACATCTGAAGAATGCCAAAAGGATTTAATCACATGTCACTAAAAGCAACAGCCATGAACCAGTATAAGTGAAGACCATGATGCTCAGAAATAGATTTTGTCTCCCGTTGGTATGTTTTCATTTCAACTGTTCCTTCAATTGGTAAAATTTCTTGCATCTTCTATGAGTGGAAGTGTATTTTTACATTAAATTGAAGCAACCATCACCCTAGAAAGGGATGAAAGTTATGTCATAGAATGATATGGATTCTCTGTCCAATAAGTTAATGTATCTAAGAACGAATCTGCTAGTTTATCAATAAAGTCTTCCTTTTCAGTGACTGAGAAAGAAAAACACAACTGACAGGTTTCCTATAATTGACATCACTTGCATTTTTATGCCAGTTTGCAATATCTGACCAACAATTCATCCACAACCAAAACATCGGAGTCATATATGCCTACCTCAATATACGATGCTGCAACCTCAGAGTGTTTCTCATTTGTCCTAGCAATAAATATATCCCAGAAGACGGACCACCATTCAAACAGAAAACCTCCTGGTGCATCTATAGCTGTAAATCACGGATTTAAAAAAATGATTGTTTAATCCACAAAGCCTGCATGAAGAATAATACAAATAAACCAACAAACACCATAAAAATGAGAGTTTATCCTTCCTTACCAACAGGGTCCGATGAGACTTTTCCTTCAGTTAGAAAAGTTTGAGCAGTAGCCTTTAAATCCCTCTTCACTAAATAATCATGGATGTACACATCCAACCTATTGAAGGAAAGCACACCAACGTCACACAGATCCTGTAATATGGTATTCTGCTACGAAATACGGGTACTTTACATGAAGTGTCATTCATGTTGCATGAATCCATGCCATGTAGTATGACTATGACTCATAAGATCGTATCATATCAATAGCACCTAAGCTAGGGGTTATAATCATATTATCAAATGCACACACACCACACAGATATGTCAAATAAACCAAGAAAGGCAACAGCTTATGAATCAAATCCAAATGCTGAGAAAAAATCCAGAAACTCATGACCCAAAAAAAGAGCATCTTTTACAGGACCCAAAAAAAAAAAAAAAAAACACAAATAAGTAGAAGGACCATAAGTACCTTTGTACATAGAACAACAGCAGACCAAACACAAAAACACACTAAGAACAAATCCTCACACTTACATTATGTAATGTAAATACGGTGTTGCACAAAGAAGCTCCAACCAAAATGCATGTACATTATCAGTAAACAAGAAACAACTAAACTTGATATAGAACAAAATAAAACAAAATGAACCCACTTCAACAGTCAAAAAAGCACAAAACTTCCTTCTACCCAATAACCAAAACAACCCGAACAAAATTGGGTAATACTTATCAGTAAAAATAAAACCTAAATTGGATTTTATTTTCCCCCTTATGACAGGACAAAAAATCTGCCATAAAAACGAAGTCTTGTTCATATATCCTTACATTTTATCAGCTTCCCAATTGGTTTGAGACATATTGTTGTGAAACAGTTCAAGGACAGTGTTAGATTTTAGTCAATCTAACGACCTGCACTAATGTTGTTATGACTTATGCTAAAAAATTATAGAGAGAGGTGGGAAAAAACAAAGAAGAAAAGGATATGATAAAACTGCTCTTTCTCTAAGGTTAGTGAAAATTCATTCACTCTCTCAGTCCAAGAACACAAAGATAGGTGGTGGGGGATGAGGAGAGGGGGAGAGAGAGAGAGAGAGAGATACAGAGACAGAGAATAAAATATAAAGGATATGGGTCTGAATAGGACACATTTATTTAAAAAGAATAAATATTTGCTGGTCATATACAGTAATTTATCAATTAATTACAACAAAACAACTGAGAAGTAAGCAAATGAGAAATTAGGAAATTTTTTCAATTCATATTAATATTTTATTAACATAAACAATATTATACCTACAGTAAATATCCATTTATAATTAAAAAAATAAGAGATTAATGATTAATCAATTACTTTGTTTGATTTTCAGTACAGGATGAGTACTAATTGTACTAAAATTTTGCAGTGAAAATGAAAGGTTCGGGAAAGAAAAAGAGGAAATTTATTTCAGAATTCAAATCCTGAGTTCCTTAAAAAGTGCCCTTACATGATCTTTAGAAATAGTGCACAGCAATATACAATGTATTTTAACGTGCTATTACTGCTTTCAAAATTGGAACTTTCATTGTTACTAAGTAAGTTCATAAATATTTTAAAGTGTTCATAGAAAAATTCAAATGTGATAAACAAATCATTAGATCTTCTTTTTATATTATAGCATGATTCCTTTTAGAGTTTTCCATCAAATTACATAAGAACAATAGAATTTAAAAGAAAATTATTTTGAATTCCCAAAAACATAAGCATGTAAAACAAAAAAAAAAATAGAAAATTTTCTTTTGAATATTCTAAGCATCAGTCATTCTGGTAATTTTTAGTGGATGTTTTAGTAATAAATGTTAACGAATTAAAAAGATATTTATGAAACATCAATATTTTTACAAAAGATGAAAAATGACATATAAATATAAAAATAGGTGAAGCTTCCTTTTTACTCTTTAAGGAATGTTTTTGATGTTACCATGCGAATGCTTTGGTTAAATAAAGAACATGCAACTTTATTAAAGTATATAAACTTTATTATTAGGTTTTCTTTTCTTGTTTTTTTCATTAATATCTTAATGCGGTGCCGCGGATTAACAAATACCGTGTGACTTGGGGGATCTAAATTTCGTCCCGACCAATAAAAATAAATATATTCAGGTTAAAAGTATTAAATAAATTTCTTTTATCATTTTCACGTTTTATTTTTATTGTTTTAAGCATATATTTATCAAAAATTAGTATAAATAAAAAATAAACATTTTATAATAAAATATGAATACAGATAAAATACGTATCAAACTCTTATTTATTCATTGTTGACAGCGTAAAAAAAATTATATAAAAAAAGTAAAATTAGGTACTGTTGAAGAAGCAAGATGAGCTTTTGTAGAATAGGATCTGTTTGGATGATCTGTTTTTTTATCTGTATCTGCATCTATATCAAAAATATATATGTAAATATATATGATTTGAATCTATATTTTATTTGTATTTAATTTATTTGATCTTTTCATGAGAACTATTAACTTTTTTTTATTTATATTTATTTCTTAATAGTTAATTTATTAGAAAAAAATTTTAAAAAAATATTTATACCTGTTTGAAAAGTTAAACAATCAGACCCTAAGTTTAACAGTTCGAGTCCCTTGGTCTTGTGAATTTATCAAGCAAGGACTTTGGCTTCTTCATACGTAAAGACGTAAATAACCTTAAAGAATGTTCATATTTGCGAATAAAAATTAGGAAGCTTTGTGAGGGTTTGGGTTTCAGACAGGGTCAAAGGGGGAGGGAGGAGTTTTGTGTAATTTAAGATTGCGAGAGCATGACTTTATGAGTTAGCTGATAGCAGGAGTCTTTCAAGGCCGTACTCTTCCGTGTTTGAAATTTATGGAGGAGGACAAACCATTTGGGATATCCAGTTTGACCTTAACGAGGATGAACAACGGTGTCTTCTGTATATTCCCCAATTCATTCTATTTTACTTGTTGAAATGGAAGCTAGTAAATTAGTATTCAGGTCAAACGATGTTGTGGGCCTGGGCTTAATCTGGATACATTTCATCACTTCAATTTATTTTATTGCGACTAACATTTGAGGGTTTGTTTAATTTATCGTTTCACATCAAATTTTTATATTTAAAATAAATATTTATAAAAAAAAAGATATCGATAAAAAAAATAACGGTATTACTTATAAACAAACTTAACAGATACGGCACAAATAAGTTACAATATAAATATGATGCAAGTAAAAATCCAACAATCCAAACGACTCTATATTATTGGTATATTTTTGCTTATTAGTATAAAACATGCATGAATGTCAACATATATATTTATATACTAAGTTGGATAATTAAATATTGCCGCTCAACAACACTAACTAGTTATTCAATCTAAAAGTTATGGAATGCTATTAGTGACGAACCATTAGAAAAAAAAAAAGTCCAAAAATGACATTGAAAGTTTTAAATACTATGTATTGAAAATGTTTTAATGGTGTGGAGTCTAAAGGGAGATGCATGTGCTGAATATATATCGATAGATGTATTAATATATGCATGTAAAGTTTTCTATCAAAATATTTAATAGAAATTAGTTTATTTTAAAATATAGTGTATATACATGCATACATACAATATAATTATATATAAAATTACAAATATGAATGAATAGTTATAAAATAATGCCGTGTCTAGATACTTCTTTTTTTGTTTCTTTTTTGGCCATATAAATAAATTGTATATACACATGTATGTATGAGTAGATAGACTATCGCTTTTGTTGTTTTTTCGATTGCTACTTTAAGGTTCAACAGTATTTGATATACTGCATACTTCCAACAAAGGAAAAAAACACACGCCAACACGTACACATATATTAAAATTACAAATACTGTAATTAGAATAAAAAAAATCTAAACAGTAATGACTTTACCTTTTAAAATTAGTTATTGATATTTTGTGCATTAGATAATATTGGGGGTAAGTTTTATCAACGATATCTGAACTTTTTCAATATAGCGGAATTATATATAAACATAATTTTCACACAAAAATACCTAAACTTTTAAAATATTTCACCTAAAATATCTGTCATGCATTAAAAGCGAGTCTAGTAGGCTTATTCTGAAGTTATCATATCACGTGTACACTCGTAATATGAACACCGTCTTATAAGTCAAAGATTAAAAACTCTAATTATTTATTAATTCCCTGTACACTAATTACATATATTGTATAATGCTATTATTTAAATTGATTTATGGAATCCGATTTTTCACATTTCACCAAGATAGCAGAGAACCGATATCCTCTACCAAATAGGGTTTTAATCCTACAAAATATAAAGTCTCGTTTATTTGTATAATTTATTAAAATTGTATTTTAAGTTCATAGTATCTTAACTTGCTAGCTCCAAGATGGTTTGATAGAGTAGCACTTTTCACACATTCTAAGTCTGATCACAACTAGCGTTATCCCTGCACAAAAACTATTGAAGAGTGAGCGAAACCACAGCTCAGTAATCCCTCACTACCACTATCATGTAAGTTATCAAGCATCAGTTAAACATTCATGCAAATTTATCTACACACAATATGATTGTACACATGATGAATGCAAGCAAAGCAACACATCTATGGGAGTCCGGAGCCATAGACGATATAGATTTATGCTATCTACACATCAGTTGTCTCCCATATTTACTCGCATGGGATACCCTGCATTACTCGAATGGAGCTGCCTGGTGGTAACATCCATCTAAACTCATCCAATGCTTACCCATCATTGGTCAAAAGTAAATATTTCCCAATGTGTACACATTTTACAATGGTTAATATTTTAATCCGACCATCACCAAATAATGGAGAATCAACTAACCATCACCAAATCATGGCGAATCATGCAAGTAGACCCCAACTTAGGTAAAATCTATAGCTAATACTGACCATCACCCAATAAAGGTGAATCGGACAGATAGACCCTAACTTAGGTAACATCTATCGCCAATAATGACCATCACCTGATAAAGATAAATGTGGCAGGTAGATCCCAACTCAGATAACATCTATCACCAATACAAGTCTAGGAAATATCCCAAGTTTATTTCATGAACTCATCTGAAAAAATTTCAATTAAAAGATGGACGTAGAGCAACTCGAGGTTCTCTAAGTCATTTCCTACAGAAGATTTCAATCACATGCGACAAGTATATCCAATTAATTTAATCAAGTAATTATGGATATCCATTTATTCTAGTGATCATGTAGATTATGATATTTACAACAATCAATCATTCAATAGACAAGTAATACAACCAACATAACAACAAACAATAGCAAACACAAGCAAGTAGCAGATCATCAAAACTCCCTCACCTGAGCTTTATTATGTACTTTCTAGATACGATTCTTGGAAATACTTATAGTTTGAGAACTTGGACTCGATATTTTCTATGAAATAAAATAACATGTATTATTATATTTGTTATTCGTATAGTGATTCTGATTACACTCTTCTGTGTCCTAATTCAAATTTTATTATTCCTGATATATTTATGTACTTAATTAAGAGCTTTTATTTTTATAAAGGTTGTATTCTTCTAGTAAAGTCATGGAATTCGTAATAATACATTTTATGTAAGAGAAATCTTCTTATAATTTTTAGATGTCAGTTTTTAACTATATAAATTTAAACTAAGCTTATTTTATTCATTATAACTTGCATTTTCATATATAAATAGGCATTAAAAGCTTGTTTTAAGTACTATGTGTTAATTAATTTTGTTCATCCAATCTGTATGTTTTATTTGTTTTATAAATGCTAATAAAGTCAATAAGGCATTCTTAAGTTTTATTTTATTTTAATGGTCTTATTACTAAATTTTTATAGTTTATGTAGGCCTTTTAATGTAATAACCTTGTAATAGTTGATATTTATTTTTACTTTGTTTCTCTTATTTCTAATTCATGTTTTATCTATATTTAAGAGAATCATATCATTAGATTTATTCATATTTACCTTCTTTAATGCCTATTTTGATAAAGAAATTTTCTTTATTATCTACTTTGTTTGTCAACATTATCTGTCAAGTAAATTGTAATTTCTATTATTTATAAGGTTATATTATATTATTTAATTATTAGTTTATTTTTCTAACATATTTGTAGGTTCATAATGTTTAGATATATATCAAATGTTTATTAAACTTAAATTATCCTTCTTAAGATCATAACATTTATGGTGTAGCTCTTAGAGCTTGATTTCGTATTGGGAAGAAAAGGAAAATAGGATTTGAGATCTGCATGTTTGTGTTACATGTGTGTGTATAAGGATAAGTGATGTTTTATATCCTATACTACCAATTCACAACTCGTGTAGAAGGAAACGTAGTGCTGTGTTTCTACACTACCATTCTACACGTCTTGTGTAGGAGGTCGTGTTCAACTCAAATATGCAGAGGAGAAAATGATGTAATAAATGAAAATAAACATGTAGTAACTATACATATACATAAATAGTAAAGATTCGTGTATATAAGTAATATTTAATCTAAGTTAAGTTATTGATGTGTATTATAAGTGTTTAAAATGGCATCATGAAGAATAAATAAAATAGGATAAAGAAATAGTTTATACATATACTTGTTAGTGTGTGTGATTTAATTGTTTGTTGATGAAATGAATTTCAATTCACACTGATTATTGACTGAGTTTTTCAAATTTATAAATGTTTTCTAAATCAGATTCAATAACTAGGTCTCATAGGGCAAGCGCACCCATCAAATGTAGCATAGATAATGATTTAGGTCGGTCCTAAGGGAATGATTGGCAGCTAGTGTACTCTCAATCTCATTAATTACCTAGCCAAAGAAAGGTTTAGAAAAACATAAAGAAGAAAAGCAACTATGCTAAGTTAGAAATATTCACAAACATTTAATGGGTAAAATGAGAAAAAAGCCCGTAACTTCTATGAAATAGCAACTCAGAGTTACTTCACCAATTCCTTATCAGAATGATTTCTTAAGAACAATAAACTTCTTAAAAGTTATTTGAATCGTGTGTTTATACCGCCAAATTCTCTAATTTAAACTAAAGCTTCTCTCGAAGTCAATAGTTCTAGATCTAGCTAAAACTAGTAATCTAAAGTTTCAATTAGACCCATATAAAGAATAGGAATCCATTGTTTTGAAAAGACAAGTCAATGAATTTTTAAAACAAGTGACAAAAAGTCTTCACCCATTCCTCAGCAATAGGTAGTTAGGATCAACTCCATTAGCAACCATAGATCTATTCAATTGAATGATCTCTCGATCTATTCAGTTGAAATCAATCGTGGATCTAAAAGAGTGTACCACTCCTTTAAAAACCACAAGTTAAGTTTAAGTTACTAATTACAAACACCCAATCAAATTCACTTGAAAACGTGTTTGAAATCAAACTAAATAAGGAATTGGATTTATAATCCCTAAGCTGTAGGAGTTATTTCTCCATGGATTTATCAAAATAAGCACAGATTAGAAGAAATAAAACAAATTCGAAAGATTAATCAATTAATTGCTAAAAAATTCATATAAATTACAAACATCGGGTTAAATTGATTTTACCCACAAAACAAAAGAAATTCTTAGGTAAAAAGAAATGAAAATTCTTTTACCCAAGAATTCTTTAGAAATATACTCTATGTTAATACTGATTTGCACTGTTGGTACATGCTTTACAACGCATGCTTGCACATTTATTTATAGACTACTAGGCACAGAAAGCATGGCCTACTTTATTGACACGTGGTAGATTTGACAGATTCTTTCCAACAGAATTTGATAACTTTTCACGCACGCATATGATCTGTGAAAACACTCGTTGAAGGTCGCACGTGATTCATTGGTCAAGGCTCATATTAAGTAAAATCAAGCTCAACTTTAGGAAATTCCTAAGTAAACTGTACATTTTTATCCATTGCTCTATCGAGAGTAAAATTGAAAGAGTCGAGGGTCATATTGTTGAGGCTCGAGGTAATCTCGATAAAGAATTGGTTTAAAAAATCTTTTGTTGAGGGTCGAGATATGATGCTTGACTTTGTGGCTCGATGATGTATTTTCTTCCATAATGATGCTCGATCACTTCAACTAAAGTCGAGGATCATATCGAGGGCTCACAGTTGAGGCTCGATAGACTAGTTTTTGCTGTCTTCTTTCTTTATTTGGTCTCGACTGTGACTTTAGAGGGCTCGACTTCTTCAATTTTGACTTTGCTTAATATGAATTAAAACACTTGATTACTCCTTATTTGATTCTAAGAGTTTTAAAACAACATTATTTATCAAAAACATAATTTTTGTAGGATTTTATAAAAAATTCTTAGTAAAATGAGCTCAAAATCCTAGGAAAAGTATAGAATAAAAATGACTTATCACTTGTTCATAAGGATATATATACATATATAATATGTGCATATAACATCAATTATGTTAAAAAAAATCAAGAGCGCAAACTGAGTGCTCGGGAAGCTAGGGTGAGGGCGCCCATGGAGCACCGTTAGAGCACTCATCAAGCACATACAAAGCGCTCATGAAGCGATCATAGAGCATGCAAAAAGCACCTATGGAGCACCTTCTTGAGCGTTCATTGAGTACTTATGCGTGCATGTTCATGATAAAGTTTGACAGCACTTAGTGAATTTTTGTTTTCATAATATCTTGCTCGTTTTTAATTCGATTTTGATGTGTAAATAGTCAATTTAATAGTACTATAGTGTGTTGTTTTTAAGAAAAGAAACTTGTAAGAGGCTCAAATTTATATAACATATCTGTAAATTTCAGATAAAAATATGATAGCTTTAACTAAAATTTGTTTTTATGATATTTGACTCATTTCTATTCCGTTTTTTATGAATAAATAATTGTTTTCATGGTATTTTTTGAGTAAAATCCATTTATGGGTTTTTTTTTCAATAGGTAAGGTCTCTAAGATGGTGAGAAATATAATAACAGTCTACAAATTAAAAAAAAAATCTGACAATTATTGATGCATTTTTATTTTTGCAATATCTAATTTGTTTCTTATATGTTTTTAACAAATGGTTAGTTGGTTTCATAGCATTTTTCGTGCACTTTCCATTGGTAGGATTATTTTTAGCTTTTTATGATTGTATCCTTATAGTTTATTCGTATTTTTTTAATGTCTTTCATGGTTCAATAGGATGAAAGGATAAGCTTGCACTTAATTTAGCATGGTCAGGTCGAATCCTAAGAGTATATAATCAGCATTACACTTAGATTCCATATAGCTTCTAAACATGACAACAATTTAGATTTGAGTTATAGTAGATTTTACCTTGTTTTGTTGTAAAGGAATATGATGACTCCCTCTTGTTATAAAAACTATGACCTACATATGGCAATAGGAAAATAAGTGGCAGGGTTCTATATTAAAATAACATGTTGATGACACTTTGATTCCTAAAGTGTTGATTTTATTCTTGGTTGTGTGGGGTATGGTCCTTGATGGTTCACAGTTTGAATTTGAAAAGAGAAGTGGAGTTTGTCTTAAATATTGATTCTTCATCATCCTTCCACCTCCCACACCAAAAGAGCAAGCTTTTTGGCACACCATGCAAGCGAATGGATTATTACAAATCCATTGATTCAAGGAATGCCGAAAGTGTAATTGTCAATTATGGCAAGACTATTAAATCATGTACGATTGTTGGTTTATGATCTTCAAATACCTATTGATTCTAAGAGTACCTAGGTACCTAATATCAAAAATAAAAAAATTCTACACAAGAATTCAAGATTTGGGATAAAGAGCAAAACACGCTCAAAGAAATTCTATTCAATATCAAAAACTATCTTTTGCTTTGTCTTAGGGCATACATTTATAGGCAAGCTTGAAAGCTGTTAAAAAGAAAAAGATTAAAAAAGACATTCTAGTAAATGACACTAAATGATATTAAAAAAAAAAAAGAAAGGACTAAAGTATCCTATTAACTTGACTTAAAAAAAAAAAAAGAAATTCCTATTAAAACCTATTAATGAAAAACTATTAAAAATCCTATTGTGTGGGTATGAATCCGGATGCAACGATCACGTGCGTGTCGCGTAACTATCGCGCTACGCGTGACCTAGGGAAACAACACGTGATAGGATGATCAAGAGAGAATCGTGTAGGGAGGAGGAGTAGGCAATCTCAATAGGCTCTAACACACGTGTGACAGGTAAGGGAGCTAAATAGCATCAACCTCACTGAGCACTATGTGTTCGTGTATGTTCTTGAGTAAATTAAATGTTTGATTCACCAAGACGGAAATCCGGCAGCACGACGGCGTTCGTCCAAGATTTCACCTTGTCCAAATGAGATAAGGACCAAGAGTATTTATAGAGAATCTGGCCATCGATGTCGTCCATCAGATGAGACAGACAACCGACGGCCAGGATGAGTCCCTCTCATTATGGATATGAATATGGGCTCCCTTATGGACCCAAGCCCATCAAGGCCTTCATTGTAATGTGTGTGAGCCAATTTGAGAAAGGTTGGAATTGGGCAGGCCAATTCCAACGGGCCCTACTCCAAGCCTACCATGCCAAAACTCCCATGATCATCCTAATTGGATTGGGCCTAACTCTTTAAGCCCTGTCACATTAGCCCAAAGAGTTAAATCTAAATAATAATTAGGCTCAAGGCCTTTGTAATCAGATTTGTACATCTACATTTTGCCCCCTGACCAAAGTCCTTCGGGTTTCATCGGAGGGGTTTGGGTATTATTTCAAGCCCTTTCGAATGACAAAAGTCTCATCCAGCGCATGTGCGCTATAACGTAGCTGCACTGCTGCTTGGTGTGTTAATTTCTTAATGGCTTGCAATGTAGGAATCTGGTGCAACATTGTCAAATAAATCTCTTTCTTTAGGAGCAAAGGCTGAGATACTCGACAAGTTGCAGCCTGTAATAAAGGCTCTTTGTCATTTTCGAACCAACTTTCCAGTAATTGTTTGTATTTGAGAACTCTGTTGCACCCTAAAGGAGTAGAATCTTGATAGAAGCTTAAGACCATCTGGCCATGGCTTTCACGCTCTTGTTATTCACCGCATTGTTTTCGTTCGTTTGAGTGATCTGCATGAAAAGTTTATACTATCATAAATTGAGCCCGATTGAGCCTGTATCGATTTTTTGAATCTTCTTGCTCTTCTAATAAAGACTTTGCTTGAGTTGGGTCTTATGAAGCCCTCTACCATATCATCATTCATACTTGTCTCAATCGAATCAAAGTGAAGAGCAATATATATCATTCCTATAAGGTAGGGTGTCGGAGCACTTCGAGCTTCTTCCAGAAAAATGATGTTGAACATTGATCTTCCATAAAATATAGTCCCATAATATGTAAATTATAACTTCCACCGTTGATGTTCGTTGGAGAAGATTATAGAACCTTCGCGTAAAACCCTAGAATGTATAATATGCTTTTTTACCAAAAAAGGAAATTTTTACCAAAAAAGGAAACCTATCTAAATAATACCTAGAGCGAAAATAGATAAGCGGACGAAATTAATGCCACAGACGGCATATAAAAATGATTATCCTATGAAAAGATATGACATGAAGAAAAGTTACTAAAAATAGTAAAAACGCGGTTTTGAAGGCCTAAACGAAGGAATTTGGCCGAAAACCGGCTTGGGTCATGAGCAAAGCTCATGAGTATTTCTCGTTGGGCCGTTTCCCTTCAGAATATGGTCTCGCTTGGTAAAAATTCAAAACTCCTCAAAATTACAAAACTGCCATCGACACTAGTCCGACCCTTGTCTGTAATTTGCAATAGGCTTTTGCACTATTTTTCTTCCCTTTTTTTTTTCATTTCATCATATTCCTCTTCTTCTTTTTCTCTTTTTTTTTTCATATGGTTTTTGCTGCAAAATATTTATGGCACAAGTTTTGTACTATTGAGAGGTGCCAAAATTTGATTGGCTCACAGTGCAAAGGGGTAACTTTTTTTTTTTTTTCTGTTGCAGCCTGTATTCTTTGTCTTTTTTTTTTTTTGGTATTCCTCTTCATCGTTTCATAGCAGCATCATAAATGGAACCCTAGTACTCCATCCTTTTAGCAAAATTGGCCTTAACCTTGCTCTCGCTAGCCCATCTCCTCCCTTGCAGATGCATCTCCTCTTCCGGTTCATCTTGTTCCTTGCCTTCTAAATCCATTATCTAATTTGCTTGTCTCCCTTTTTCTTGATGAGCGGCTTTGCTTGCCTCCTGCCTTATGTGGAGCTGCGGCAGGGGTTACAAATGTGATTTACTAGATCCGTCTTCTTTCCACTCCAAGAAGTAAAGCCATAAACCTCAAAACCCTAATTCTAGCTCTAAGGCCGATTTCTCAATCCCCTTTCTCTCTCATTCTCTCTCTCTCTCTAAAACACCCCTATCAAACATTGACCCACGAAACATGTCATACTTAATTTCACTCTGATCACGTAAAATTTCTGTCTTTGGTGTCTTTTTTGGTTACTTCCACTAACCCCAATTTACAATAACTTTAATGGCCATGACAGCTGATTCTTCATCTTCTTCCGCTAACCCCCACTCACCTAGCCGGAAAAACCTATCTGCTCAATGGGCACAAGTTGTCCGTGGAGCATCGGAAGTTTTGGAGCCACTAAATCAGTCCCCGCCGTCATCACCTGACCAAAAGCCTAGTAATTCTCCTCCTTTACCGGACACGGAGGTTGTTAAAGGGACTGAGAGTAATGTGGGTTCCGGTTCGAGTTCGGGTTCGACGAAGAAGCCGGCGTAGAGTGGTAAGAAGGTAAATGATGTCGTGGAGGCTGGTCCAGTGATGGGAGATCCTGTTTCTTGACCTGCTTTGGGAGAACCAGCGCGGGGTTCGCCGAAACCATTGGAGTCAAATTCAGGCTCTAAGAGTTCTGCAGCGGGATTAGGTTCAGCTTCTCAGGGATCTTCTGTTGCACATAATCCTTAGAAGCAAGCTACTGGTTCCAATACGAGCACAACTAACCATTCAGCCTCACCTCGTCAAAGGAACAAGCGTAATGGTGGTGTGAGTAGCAGCTCTGGGGGTGCTCATCTTCAGGGTGGGTTTAATCACCCTCACCCTCATCCTCTACCACCACCGCCGCCACCACTACCTACTTATCCTATTTTTGAAATGCCACCATCTGTATATGGAAACTTTATAATGCCAGTTCCAGATCCTTCCATGACCATGAGAGATCCTCCTTTCAAGGGGAATAATTGGGATGGGAGACCCATGGGAAGGTTTTCTCAGTCACACCCCATCAATGAACACCGTGGCCCATCTCGTAGGGGTAGCTCTGGGCCACACTCACGTAGGGATGGTCCATCAAATAATAATCATGGAAACAGACGTGATCAGGATTCTGGTAATTTCACAGGCGGTAGAGATGCTTCACAGAGAGCTTCTCCAAGAGGGTATGTGAGGCCTGCACCTTCACCACCTGGCTCTCCACCATTCATTGCACCCCCACCTTTGAGACCTTTTGTTGCTTCTGTTGGTTATTCTGATATGACACCACAGTATTATTTCCCTCCAATGCCTTTGGAACCGTTCCGGGGTGGGCCATTTATTAATCATGCACCACCTCCTCCTCAGGCTATTTTACCTCCTGCAGAGCTTCCGGTTCCTGTTTTATTACTAAGACAAATAGATTATTACTTTAGTGATGATAATTTGGTGAAAGATGAGTTTTTGAAGTAAAAAATGAATAATGAAGGCTGGGTTTCTATAGATTTAATAGCAGGCTTTCCTCGAGTAAAAAGTCTGACTAATGACATTAATATTATATTGGAGTCCTTGAAGAATTCATCGATTGTAGAAGTACAGGGTAATAATGTGAGGAGACATAATGATTGGATGAAGTGGATACGTGCTCCTGGTCATACCTATGATGTTGGTGGCTCTTTGTCGCCTGGTGGATCAAATAATGATCTAGTAA
Source organism: Combretum micranthum (assembly GCA_024138025.1). Taxonomy (NCBI): domain Eukaryota; kingdom Viridiplantae; phylum Streptophyta; class Magnoliopsida; order Myrtales; family Combretaceae; genus Combretum; species Combretum micranthum. Next base: position 614,411 of record JAMXBD010000749.1, read on the forward strand.
ATTCTTTTCATGATATGAAGGTGAAGGAAATGGATGCTGATGAAAGTACAGGTGGAAAGGAAGTTTTGCATCAGGATGCTGTTTTGGGTGATTTATCTCATGCAACTGGCTTGTGATGTTCGAATGGAGAGAATGTAGACAATGCCCACTTGGGCTAAAGTGATCTATTTTAGTATATTTCTGAAAACTCAGCTGGGGAAAAGATTAACTCATGGTTAGTTACCATGAAATGATGAACGTGCTGTGGTATTGGCACAGATTACTTTAGATCATTCTTGGTATTCCCTCAGTGGGGCAGATTTTGGTTGATATTTGCATATGGAAGATGGAGGAAACAAATAAAACCCTCATACATTGTTCCCTTTGAAAGAGGGACTAAAAGGAGAGCTTGTAAGTGTTCTTTGTGACAATAAGATTTTGCATGAGTGAAACATTCCTTGTTTGTGAAACTAACTCATCTCATTTTCTTGCAATGCAGGGCTCTAGATTGAAGTGTTGGATCTTCATCACGTATCCTTTTGACTTCGTTTTTGTAAGTATGATTTTCTTGTTTTATGAACTCATATTAATATCATCAACTGTTAATAGTTCTTGAACATTTGCAAAAAGGAATACTCGACTTCAAACATTCCTGTCTATCATGTATTCCATTCATTCACCAAAGGACTGTGATGCCTTATGATTTTTAAGACAACGCTCTTCATCGTCCGTGTTCCAACCGTGTAAATGGCAATGTTGAGATCACACACTGTATGATGACACTCTCAGCCGTCCGTGTCCCAAACTTTACGTGACAATCTTGGAACCGCACATTGCGTCCGTGTTCCATTCCTCACGTGATGACTTTGGCACCGCACCGCTATGAGAGAGGCTCTCCTTAGTTGTCTGTGTCTCAATTACCCATGCAATGATCTTGGAACTGCACCACTGTAAGAGGGGAATCTTTCTCATCTTGTGTGCCTAGTTGTTTGGTGAATGAGTGTGATACTTTGCTAGCTAATGTGCTTGTTGTGTATGTCTCATGCTGTTGATTTCAGTTCACAAGTAGCATATCTTATCACCTAAATCAAAGTTTTGCATAAACAACTTGATCTACTATTTTCATTGTACCAAGACTCTTTCTCATTTATTTTTCATTATTTTAGTATCAAACTTGCTTTCTTCACCATCTTGTGGATGAACAATATCATAATAAGTAAATACTCCAAAGTAGACAACCATCTGGTATGTATCATTGACTTTGCCAGAAAATTAGAGATAGGAGACAAGTTGTTGATGACTCGTGTCGTGTTTCAGAAAATGGCACTCAGGGACCTTCACTTCAATAATATGAATAATGAATGATGGTTTCATTCCAAATATGAATCATCATATATAATGAATCCTATACCAAAGCTTCTTGAGACTTTGTAACATATCATTGCCCACTTGCTTTGTATAAATCTAGCACCTATGCTTGTCACAGCTCATAGTGCATGCAATACTTTTTTTTTTGTACTCAAGTTTGTATGTCGTTTCCTATGCTCCTTTGAACTTGCTTGGGCCAACATTGCAATATCTTAAAGGAACACTTTGACTTTGTTTGAAGACAAGCATTATTTTCATGGAAGCTAGTGTCACATGCACGTACATGTTTTGAGCATATTGCACAAATGAACTTCATGCATCGTTGCATAAGTGAGGATCACGTTCAAACAAACATTTTGCACTTCAAACATCACAAATGTGCATTGCACATTATTGAATTGTGATAGGCATCTACTCGTGTCTTTCTTTGCTGTAATCTTCTTGGTCATGTAATATTGTCTCCCTTCTTCCTTTCAATATGAGTTGTATCGAATATGTGAAACTGACTTAGACAATAAAATCAACTCATCATCTCTATATCCATTTATATTCTTGATACTCATTTTCTCCTTGGCGACATATCTAGTCATCATGCGCTTTGGAGTAGTAGCTCTCATATGATTGCAACACATGAAAAGACGTAGTAATAGGATCACTTCAATCCCTTTGACACTTGTAGAGTTATTATAGGTATCACAGACAAAGAGCATGTCTAGATGACAAGGATTGTCAATGAAACACATGTTTTTTTTTTTTGTTTTAAAACATTTTTTTTTTATCATACGCGCTTAGGAGCAAAGCTTCAACCAAGCAGTAATATTATCTAATATAAAAGATGAGTGGAATTATCATGTGCATTGAAGTAGCGCTGCTACTTCCTCGCAATGATGTTTAGACAATCCATTTAAGGAAAATGAACATTCACGCTTATGCAGCGATAGTTGCATTCATTATCAATCGTGCTCATGCAGCGACGGTAGCACTTGTTATCAATCGCGCTCATGCAGCGGTAGTGACATTTGTTATCAATCGCGCTCAGCTGCGATAGTGACATTTGTTATCAATCGCGCTCATGCAGCGATAACATTTGTTATCAATCGCGCTCATGCTGCGAACATTTGTTATCGAAAATTTTTATTAGTCAAGGGGGTATTTCCCACTACTCAACTATATAGTACTTGTGTAGAATACCATATGCCAAGGATTACTTGGCTCAATAGGGGTTGTCAAGGGGATTATCTCCACTACTTGACAACTAGAAATACCAAGAAGAAAGCGGTGATGAGCTATCAACATCGTGCGCCTGGGAGCTAAGCTCTGACCGTCAGCAACGATGTCTAAATCAAATGTTATATTTGTTATTGTTTTTTCTTTCATTACTAAAGGGTAATCTTACTCAATTTGATGTCGATCCCTTTTTTTTTTAAACTAGCTTTGCGCGCTAAGAAGATTAGTTTCTTACTTTGCAGCGACAATAGCGATGAAAAGGAAATAAGTGATCACACCATCATATTTTCACGAACAATACTGACTGATTGAGTAATACAGTTCATTCATTAGGTAAAAGCATCTAATGCTTTGTTTACACAGAAACAAAAGGAAATGAGTGAGATATGATAATAACACTTTGTCATAAACAGCTCTTTCTTCAATTCATGCACTGCTTTACATTTCCCTATCATAAGCCTTCTTGTGTTTCTTTACACCTCCACGACAACCACGCTTCTTTCTCTTTTTAAATTCTTGAGTCTTAATTTCTTCTCTGTGGGTAGTGATTCCGCATTGGATTCCACTAAAGTCATATCTGCTTCATTTTCTTGTTCATGTTCATAGAAAAAGGTAGCTTCAGCAAAGTGGAGTTCATTACGATTGAATGGATTCTTTGTCGCATGGATTAGGATATCACTTCCACTCCAATGACCTTTCATGCACTGATGTTGTGTTGAGGGTATCATGTTGTACTCGTGCAGCCATGTCCTTCCTATGAGAAGGTGATAGGACACCGGTGCATCAATTACATGAAATGTAGCAAGGCATGAATGGGCCCAACTTTAAAACTTGCTTTGACATAACCCATTGTCATTGTAGAAGATTCGATAAAACTATTCACTGCGATGGGATGCTTCATCAAGTATCGGATATCTATTCTTGCAGCTTTGAAAGTAGACATGGGCATGATATTGAGTGAGGATCCATTATCGATAAATGTCCTCTTGATGGGGTAACCATTGAGTATACTCTCTACATACAAAGGACGATTGTGATTGAAGTTCTTCAAGTGTGCATCAGTTCTAGTAAATGTAATTGCATAATCCCTTGTAGAGACCACTCCTTTCTTAGGTTGAACTATGTCGCATCCACTATAATGACCTTGCGCAATTTGGTTAAGTACAGTCGTTGCTGCAAATCGTGCATGATCATCAAATCCAAGGAGATCAAAGAAATTCTTAAAATTTGAAGTCTTTAGTAAAGTAAAGATGACATTATCATCCCCATGAGTTTCAATTTTGAGTGTATTGTCATTTTCTTCATGTCCCCAACTAGCTGTGTGTCTGTTGACTCCATTATAGTAGGATCATGGGTAATGGCATTCACAGCACCACGTTGATTGCCATGAGCTGGAAGTGGGTTATTCCTGACATCATTATTCTCGATGATAAGTTCACCATTCTCAACTCTTTCATTAAAGATCCTCTTCAAAGTAAAACAATCCTTAGTAGGATGCCCCACAATCCTGTGAAATCTACAAAATTTAGGATTATTTTTTTCTTCCTGAGTTGGCAAACGTTCTACTCTTGGGAGTTTGAGATTTCCATCTCTTAACCACTGATCTAGCACAGCGTACACCTTTCCCATTGAGCAAGGATATGTTGTGCTTCTTTTGCCCTCTCACCCTTGGGCTTCTCAACTCTTGGTTTCTTCCCTTCTTTGAAATCTTCACTTTGAGCCAAATTCACCGATGGATCTCTCTTGTTAAACTTCATATTTCCTCCTCTCTGTCCGCGACAGAATTATTAGTCCTTCGGCGTTTCTCAACCAGAGTGGAGAATGAAGCTAAAGAAAGATTTTCTAGATGCACCGCGTACTCAGTAAACATGCCTTGGATACAAATTTTCACCAGCTCTCTTTCATCACATATGTCTTGGATGTCTAGTGAACGCTCTGAAGCGCTCAATGTAATCCATCAAGTCTTCCTTGGGCTTTTGACGGATTCGTCCCATATCAGTCAAGGTCACTCGTTCCTGTGTGGAGAAGAATTTCTCTAGGAACATTTGCACATGGTTGCCCATGAATCTACAGATCCAGGGGAAGATTGACGTACCAAGTGTACGCTTTCTCTGTGAGGGACTTAGAAAATTCTTTCAACTTTAAATCATCATCAAATCCATAAACCTCTAGTGTTTCAATGAACTTCAACAAATGTTCCTTGGCACTTCCCTTTTTACCATTGAATAGCATGAATTTGGACTCACATAGTCCTGAGGATATGGCTTAGCAGCAATACGTTGATTGTATGGGAGCTTGAGATCCAATACTCCCACATCTGACTTAGCTTGTATTTCCCTTAGGTACATGTCCAGATCTTCCTTCGTGACGAAAGTACCTTTAGGGGTTGAAGTAGTAACTTCAACTGGTGTAGCTGGAGTGACAGTCTGGAGTGGAGTTGTATTTGGTTGAGCAGCAGGTCCACCAATGACAATCTGTGGCGTAGTCTGTGAGGATGAAGATCCTCCGGGTTGAACATGTACTGTAGGCTGGGAGGTTGAGGGTCCTCCTAGCTGAATTCCAGTGTTCACTACCTGAGGTACAGGCAATTGTGTAACTATAGGCTCCAACGGAGGGGCTTGCTCCCTAATTCCAATAGTGTCATGTTCAGGAGTAGGAAGAGGATCAACAGGTCGAGCAACTTGAGGTGCCTGAGAAGCGCGTTGTTGCGCAACAACAACAGGGTTCGACGAAGTCGCACCTTGTTGCGTAGCAGCAATAGCAGCTATTCCAGGCAGGTACTGAGCAAATATTGTCATGAATTGTTGGAATTGTTTTGCAGACTCTTGCATTGATTGATTGACTTGCTTGGTATTTTCTTGCACAGCGCAAGATCGCAGCATTATCGATTTGAGCACTAGTAGGTTGGTTCACATCCTCAAGTGCTGGCATGTCATGTTCAGTAGCCTCGGGATCAACATTAAGTTCTTGAGTTGTACCCTCAGTGGGATCGGTAGGTCTCTTCCTTGGAGGTGCCATCACACAAGTGTTGATTTCCCTGTCCCCAGTGGAGTCGCCAAAAATGTGTGGGTATGAATCCGGATGCAACGATCACGTGCGTGTCGCGTGACTATCGCGCTACGCGTGACCTAGGGAAACAACACGTGATAGGATGATCAAGAGAGAATCGTGTAGGGAGGAGGAGTAGGCAATCTCAATAGGCTCTAACACACGTGTGACAGGTAAGGGAGCTAAATAGCATCAACCTCACTGAGTACTATGTGTTCGTGTATGTTCTTGAGTAAATTAAATGTTTGATTCACCAAGACGGAAATCCGGCAGCACGACGGCGTTTGTACCTTGTCCAAATGAGGTAAGGACAAGGTATTTATAGAGAATTGGCCATCGATGTCGTCCGTCAGATGAGACAGACAACCGACGGCTAGGATGAGTCCCTCTCATTATGGATATGAATATGGGCTCCCTTATGGACCCAGCCCATCAAGGCCTTCATTTAATGTGTGTGAGCCAATTTGAGAAAGGTTGGAATTGGGCAGGCCAATTCCAACGGGCCCTACTCCAAGCCTACCATGCCAAAACTCCCATGATCATCCCAATTGGATTGGGCCTAACTCTTTAAGCCCTGTCACATTAGCCCAAAGAGTTAAATCCAAATAATAATTAGGCTCAAGGCCTTTGTAATCAGATTTGTACATCTACACCTATTAAATACTATTAAAAGAAATTAAAAAAAAGGAAAGTCTAGAATATTTCTAAAATTACAAAATTACAAAAATTTGAATGACAAGTAAGAACAACGCTACCTTTAAGGTCAGCGGCTTATGTGGCAAGGCCGGTAGTGTATGTTGGCATTGTCGGTGGCGTAGGCTTCCTCCTCTCCATCCTATGCCATATTTCTAAGTAGTTATGTCTCATCTCTTCCACTGCATCACTTTCCAAGAAAGAGAAGCCCCATGACTTTTTCTTCAATCTCAACCCCATGACTCATTCTCCAAGCTCTCATCTACGCATCTTCTTCCCCAAATAAAAAAAAAAAAAAAACACCATCATAGGACCTCAATACCACCTTTGCCAAACACATCACTAAACATCGATGAACTAATGCACCTAACCCATCGAGCTCACAAGTATAATCACAGGGACCAATACTTTCTTCAACAACCTAAAACCATTACTGTCACCTACATTAGAATAACCCACTACCATAACTAATGAGTTCATTAGAGTTACAATCACACTAGACAGAACTCCTCTATCACTGTTGGCATCTCTTGACTCATTGATGGTCAAGGTCAACCTGGGTTGTAGTGTCTATTGACAGTGGTTGCAGTTAATAATGATGGATTTGAGTCATGGAGAAAGTAGATCTAGGGGATGGTGGAGGTTTCAAATGAGTGGGTGATTGTTGATGGAGCTACAACGGTTTAGTTAGGCAATTAAGTAGGGGTTAGTTACAAATAGTGGGCTTAATGGTTCGTGGGTTTGGGTTTAGTTTCTATCCGTATGAAGTAGCGATTTGTTAGGCAGCGATGTTAATGGGTTTGATGGTGATGCATGGTTGGGGATGGACTTTATTTTTAATTTGGTGAAGAAGAAGAAGTGAGGAAGTGGAGGGGAGAAATAGAGGAAGAGAGAGGAAAATAAATAAAATAAAAATGCTGGCTGGTATGAAAAAATATTATTTTAATATATCCCCTTGCTATGTCAGATTTCGGTAGGAAAAAAGACCAGAATTTGGACAAAGGTATTTTAGGTGAAAGATTTTAAAAGTTTAGGCATTTTTGTGTGAAAAAAATTTGTTTAAATGCAATTCTATTATATTGAAAATGTTTAAGTGTCGTGAGAGAAATTAATCCATAATATTGGTGTATAATTCGTCTTGTATTGGCGTTAATGGCCCTTCCTCCATATGGGTATTATGAGTAGCTCACACAAATAACAACCTTAAGTTAAAAGTGATGTTGAAGCCAAATGGTGCTGAAGGGTGACTGAAGTGAAAGTATTTCGATGCTCAAGTAAGTAAGGGGAAATAAATTAGTAGGGAACTTTACTCCAACCATTTAAGAGTAAGAGAAGATCAAATTGTCCTAACACCTTAATCAAAATAAAGCCTTAGTTAGAGACTTAAAAAGAGCGAGAAAGTGAAGTGTGTAAAGGGAATCCTCTCTAAAACATCTCTTAAGAGAGCCCTTTCCCCTTTCTCCCCAGCCATCGATATTGAGGGCTTTATATTATTAAGATTGCTTGTCTCAGAAGATTCTTGTCTTGAGTAGACATGTATTGTCTTATTCTCTTCCTAAGTTGAGTCAATCTTGCCACTTATCTAATATGGGTAGGGGTCTTCTCTTTTAAGTAAGTACGTCACTAAAGCTTCTTCTCTAATGTAAGCTGTATCTTTGGTTTAAAGTAGGGCTAAACTTAAGTTTTAAGGCCTAATTAAAACATGACTATCAACCTTTGGCCCCGACTCCCATTCTTAAGCATTACCTTTCGAAGATTTCTTGTCTAGCCTTCAAGGTATGAGGATAAACACAAATGAGAGTTGTTGCTTAATCTTAGAGATTGTTTGTTGTACTTATCTAGAACGAACCATGACTGTGAATCATTGAAATCTATTTGAGTAGCATGGATTCATGGAGTGTCTTTAATAGAAAATGTTGGCTTCTAAGACTAGGACTTATGCTCGTAGAGTTGTGCTAGTGAACAAGTGTATACTTGACTGTCGTGGCAGGAAGGTTGCCTTGGTTGAACTTTAAAAGTATGAATAATAGATTGCTTCATTATTGAGGATTGTGTTAGGTCCCTAGGCTTATAAGCCAAATAAACCACGTAAGAAGAAGTCAAATGGGCTCGCTTCATGAGTGTTGACTATATAGTGGGAGCTTATCTTACTTGAGTTGCTTATAAGGTTAGTCCATATAGGTTGGAAAGGTCCAAGTCTTGGACATTATAAATGATATATTCCTTTAATCTTCTTTCAAAAGGTTTAGTTGAGTAGGAGGTTTGTCCTTGGTAGTACATTGCAAGTTTGATATACCTATGGGTAGGCGAGAATTAGGTGAATCTGATAGGACTTTTATTTGGTTAAAATTATAAAAAACAAGTTAGACCAGTAAAGGTCTTTACCCTATTTTACAAGAAGTAAAATAGACCATAGGCCTTTACTTTGTTTAGATTATTAAAGGTGAGCAAAGTTGAGGATGGTTTCTATTAAGCTTGGTGATTCATAATCAACTACTAGTTTTACCAAGGTAGAATAATATTTGAAGGGGGTAGATTAAACAAGTTCTTCATCTTATTCTAGGCATGCCTTACCTTGTTTAAATGAAACTTGTATGTGGAGCCATAATGTTTTATGATGTGTAGTCATTTTACTTAAATTAGATTTTCTTTACCTTGGGGTTATTGTGTGATCTTGTGCCTCGTAGTTAAGTTAGAAAATCTTTTCAAAAGAAATGGTTGGTTTCTTGTCGGCCTTTTTTTTTTTTTTGCCTTTTGTATGTTAAGATGTCTTTAGAAAGGAAAAATATAATGGAAAGATTAAACCAAAACGAATCAATATTTGGAGATAATTTTAAATAAGGTATCCCTCATTATACCACTTTTATAAAATTGATCCCCTTCTTTTAATCATTTAATATGTTAATCCTTTATTTGACCCACTTTATGAAAATGTTAATTCATTTTTTGAATTACTTATAATATTGATGTCTTGTTTGATACCTTCAAACTTTAACATCCTTTTATATAATTTACTCAAATTATTACTTTTCCTTTTTTGCATCCTACATGGTGTTAATTACAACTTGCCCATGTGTAGATGTAGGGAAGGTCAGTGCAAATTGCATGGGACTCTATATAGATACACATGCAAATTTGTAGCATAATGAGACTATCCATTTTGTAAAAGTTTAACACTTGACACATAGGCAATCTATAAAAATCTTCAACTAGAAATATGGTCTTCAAGACTTAGAATGCTTTCTATAGTGTCTTTTCATTTTCTAAGGGTTCTTTTGATTGACCCTTTATTTATATAAGGCGGTTAGTTTTTCTTCTTCTTCTTCTTTAAGAAGATTTTCAAATTTTCTAAAGAAATTTCTTTTCTTTTCTTTTCTCTTGAAATTTTCTAGGACTTTTATGTTATTGAATTTGTAGGTTCAACGTGAATTTTGACACAAAGATGCATTGCATAGTTACTCATTTGTTTAGGTTAAGTTACATTTTAATTGAGCAAAACATATGTGTAATGTTTGTTGGTGTTTGTAAGGTTCAAATGCATAGTAGTTTGAATCAATTTAGAATGCTACGAACCTATGTGATGCCTTGTAATGTTGTTGTTGCAGAATAGCTCAATAAGTCTGGACCATTACATAAAGATTTTGGACCGCTTGAAGTATAGAATGCCTACTAGTTTCAAGGGACTCTAAGTAGTCAAGACTAATTGCAAGTGGTTTTGACTTGTCATGATTTTCAACTAGTTATTAAGGCATTTATTTGTTAGACGAACTTGGTGGTTTTTGGGGCAACGATTAGATCCTTTGGAGCTTATAAATACAAGTTCTTAGGAAAATGGTTGTTGGAACTTATTGATTACATACTAATATTTGTAAACTCTCTCAAAATCTTTTTGTGTATTATTTACTTTATTTTGTGATGCGAGAGAAAAGTGTAATTGCATTAAGTTTTAAATTTGCCATCTCTTGTGTGGCACTACTGAAATGATCCAAACATCAATCATAAGAAATTAAGATCAAATAAAGTTAATGAAATCCAATTAGGTTCACAAAAACTGCAAATTTATTTTCAAAATTCCAAAACTAGCCCTAAGCCGAAAACCTAAATTTTGATGATTCAATAAAAATTCAATTATCGAAGTAAATTAAATTATAATTTAATAATAGATCTTTAAAGGAAAATTTTACAAGAAAAAATAAAAACAGTACAATTAGAGCCTTTTTTTTTTGTTTAAAAATTGAAATTTTGTCCCTAAACGGGTTATAGGATGAATTAGAACTTGAAATTTAATTAAAATAGATAAAACGAATTTATTTGAGAAATTAAATTATAATCTACACCAAAGATTATAACAAGTCCTAAACTAACTAAATCGTCAAATTCTAGCACATGTAAAAATAAACTATATAGATGTCATATGGCACCATGAAATACAAAGAAGAAAACCCTAGACCTTCCCACCTTCAAACTTTGGATGGCTACCCCCACCCCCTTTTTTCTCCCCTTATCTTCTCTTTTCTTTCGTTTTTTATTCACTAAAACCTTCCTAAGACCCATATAAGGTAGAATGCTTTCAAAGTCCCTTCTTGAAGTACTTTTAGGCCATGCTTAAGCTAGTATAATATGAGACTAAGTTAGAATTATTTTTTTCCTTGCTTCTCTCAAGAGAATAAAGAAGACATGAACATCCAATAAGTGTAATTGTTGATTTCTCTCAAATGATGATTTTGATGATAACAAAAATGATTAAATGATTTCTTACATATTTGATTAATACTGCAGCTTAAGATTTATATAAAATAAAATTATATTAGAAGGTTAGAAGATTTTCATTGAGAACAATTTGTATATCAGAAGGTTCCACAGTGAAATGCAAGTGTATTTTAACTATCAGAAGGAACGTCAGAAGGTTAATGAACAAAAATAACATCACGTAGATTTCAACTCAGATTTAATTTGAGGACCTAGCTCCAATGTTGAGTATAATTTGGGTACTATACTCAATGTGTTTCACAAAGTTAGTTTAATATTCATAGAGATTAATTTTGAATAAATTTTTGGAAGCTCATAAACGTATTATTGAAGAAGAACGGCTTAAACTTGAAAATTGAGTCATACAACGAATTACACTTGAGGAGAAAGTTAGTATGCATAATATGAAGTACTTACAAAACACAATTCAAATTTTCATGGAATGTGTCTAAGGAATTTTGAAGACTTGAAAAACATGGAAAGATCAGCCAGAGCATGAACAGTACCAAACGAAGGATTTGTTCAATAATGGATGATTTCAAGTTCAAAATTTCAGTACAAGATAAACATACAAGTTGTTAGATAGTTGGGATTATCTACTGAAGCAGAGATTTCAAAATTACTTCAAAAAATCTAAATTCAAATTGAGAAAACCGAAGGATAAATACAAGCTGATTTTTTGGAATGAGGAACTGATATCACACAGGACCAGGAACAAGCTTACCCATTTGTGATTCTCTAGCCATTGGAATGAATAAGATTAATACGTCCAAACACAAGACAGAAGATACAATAAGAATTATGGGAAAAATAAACCGCAATAGTGATCAAAGCATTCCTTACGCAAACTACTATCATATTCTAGTTTATTTCCTTTGAGCAAATACTTTGAGGAAACTTAATCTTTATTCCTCAGATTTGATTTTATATAATTAGTATGAGTTAAGAGTTACAAGTAGGCTCAGTAGATTGATTGATTAGGAGAATCAAGCTGAGTGATTTGTAGCCAAAGAATTGGCAAGAACTTCTTGTAACTTTTATTGATTTGATTGGATGGTGGAACACAACCGGTGAGAAATACCAAGATCCTGGCTCGGAGCTGGAAGAGAGGATTGACGCTTAAAGCGGAACCTCTATAATTCGCTTTGCACTTTCTACTCCCTTATCTCTCTTTAATTTCGTGCGTTGTTATTTATGTTCTATATTTGTGATATATGCTCAAAAGGTTAATCAGAGAGTAACTTACTTATATTTTCTTAATCAGAGAGTTAATACGAAGGTTTCTGGAAGTAAAAAGTTTTGAAATAACTTTTGATTTTTTGTAAGCTTAAGCAAATTATTTTGATTCAAATTTTTGTTCACAAAGTTTATTTGTTAAGTTTATTATTTTTAAGAAAGTTTCAAAGCCATTTTAGTTGAATAATCAAGTGGTGTGAAATTTGTTTTAAATTTTGAAATGCAAATTTTATAACCAATTCACCCCTCCTCTTTATTATCTTTTCGAGACCAATAGTAAGAGCTGCAAAATTCGTAATACCCAAAAGTAAGGTACAAAAGGTGTAGTAAACTTGAGTTTTAGCTTATTTTAACAATTAATAAGCTCCCTTAGTGACTATCATTCTTAGGTGGTAGTTTAAGGTTAGAAAATCGAGCAAATAAAGATGAGGAAACCACACAAGGTTCAACAAAATTCATATCAAGGTAACCATGATATTTTAAGATGTTGTAATGTGAGTATTTTAGCATTTTAAGCGTGAAAATTAACTTGGGTGAGTTGATACATGTTCAGAGTGTCAAGAAATCAAGTTTTGGAGTGATTTTGAAGTCTTAAATGCCCTACCTAGCTAATTCAGGTGAAAATTATTATTGAAATGAGGTAAGACATCAAAACTAACTTATTTTATGAGATTATGATGGTTATGAAGTTGGGTCTACTATAGTAGTGATAAATGGTATTTTGGGTGTGATTTGGAGTTAGGTCTTATTGTAAGTTGATGTTAGCAATGTAAAATGATGAAGTCTTGTATGAACATATTGTAAAAATTTTAGAAAAACCATAAAGATGGTAGTTGCTGTCAAAACTTAGTGTTTTAGGCTTTCAATCACAATAAATCATGTTTTAATAAATGAAAGATGAAAATAGATGAATCTAGGCATGAATACAACCATCTATTACTTTTAAGGCCACCAAAAGTTGTTGCAAAACATGTCTTTGACCAAAATATCAAATTGAGCATGATATTGCTCGAACCCTGAAAAGCACGTCATGTATACGAGTCTTGTACCTATTGTGTACCTACCCATGCTTCTCTCTGACAATCAAAAACTCAAGAAACAAGTTTCCAAAAAAAAAAAAAAAAGCACGAGTCGTGTACTTGTTGTGTACCTATCCATTCTTCTCTTTGATCTTCAAAGAAAAAGAAAACTCAAGAGACAAGTTTCCCCAAAAGAAAAGCACGAGTCATGCACCCATCATGTACCTATTGTGTACATACCCATGCTTCTCTGCAACCTTCAAAAACGCAAAGAACAAGTTTCCCTAGAAGAAAAGCATGAGTCGTGTACTTATCATGTTCTTTCCAGCGTCTCTTTTTTCTACTTTTCTTATCTAAATTGTATGAAACTTGACTTGATTCCTTCCTTCGACTTAAATGACATTCTAAACATGATCTTTAAGTAAAATGACTAAGTCAAAGCAAACAATACAAGAAGATTAAAGATAATTAATCATAAACTGATTTCAATTTCAATTATGAATAGTTGTTGAACTTTGAGCTTAGAAAAGGATAATAAGCTCCAATCGACCAACAGGTATACAGTAATTGTGTATTGCTTGCTAAGATAGTATTAATAACCGAAATAAGAAATTAAACTCGGCTTAATTGAGTATTGATTGCTATTTGACTGCTTACTCTAGGAGTGGTACCTTTGGACTGGGTTGTGAGTCTAATCGCAACTTTGTGGTAATGTAGTAGTTTAGATGCTTAGGTCACCATGGATACATGGTTTGGGCTCGATGAGTAGTTGATAGGGAAATTTTCGAGATCCGGTGGCTGACTAAGAGAAGGTACGAAGTTATGACGAGTTATACGACGTGGACACTGTATAAAGAGTCACAATAGACTGTATTCATTGGTGGTAGCCTGTGAGGAAATAACCTGGACGAGACTATTTCTTTATTTTCTCTCTGGTAAGTTTTAGGGACTTATCAAACCCTTCTTTTTTGGTGCTTGATCTGCTAAAGGAACCCTACCCCTTCTGTTTAGCGAAAGTCATGAGTATTCTTGTGTATGTTGGTATTTTTAGGATACTGAGAATACCTGATTACTAATCTATAACTTAATTAAACTTAATTTATGCTTGTTGCATTTGCCTAGGTGTGTATGGCATGCATGTATGTGTTTGGTTACTGAATACTAAACTTTGCTGCTCATTTTTCATTATTTCATGTATTGATAATGATCACTTCGTAGACCTTCATCATAACTCTATGGTTTCGAGTATGAGGAGTTTGGAGAGTGACTTAGATAAGTAAAGGGCCATATGGAATTTGAGAAAAACTATGTGAATGCTTATTTCCTTATTTTTATGAACGATTATAAACTTTAAGCTATTTTATCACTTTTGGGCCGAGTGATAAACTCTATAATCAGGTTAAGCCTAACTCCCCGTATGGCTGTTATTTTAAAATGTTTAGACTTTAATTTCATTTTACACTCTTAACTATTTTTCTGCACATTTTGGATAAGAGGTTCTCAATCTTTGCAAAACCATCAAATTTAATGATTTCACAATAAAAATTGAAGAGCTACTTACCTAAATAAAGGAAGTCTTACACATATTGCTTGGAGGCGATGTGTGTGGTAAAACAACCATGCTCTTAAGCACCTTAGGAGTTGGGTCGTTTCAACTAAACTGAAGTTGTTGAGAGTTTTTGTAAACCAAAGTTGTGTGTTTGTTTTATGTGATTTTGTTGTACCTCTATTGGAGTAGTGATCTGTTGATTGAATAAAGTAAGTGGAATCCTCCATTGAGAGAGGCATATGAGTGTTTTGTGGAGATTAGGGAATAGGTCGAACTCCATGTTAAAAATCTTGATGTTATCTTTTCTAATCTCATCTCTTTATTTAGTTCATTTTATTTATGGAGAATTGGCATATTACCTCATTGAACTTTTATCAAGGTGTGGATTTACATCCTTTAACTTTCAAAGCAAACTTTTTAAACCCTTAAACTTTAAAAAATTTGCACAGTTAAAGACGGTTAATGTTTTCCACAAATTTGGGCAGGGGGGGAATAAATCTGCATGTAGATGAAACTTCGGGAGGTAAATTCACACATATGTGAAAGTTCGAGGGGGTATTTTGTAACTTCTTCCATTTTGTTTTAATAGAAAATGTTAAGTGCCCTTTAATGTGCCATTTTTTGAAAGTTTAAGAGGTTAATAAAAACTCCCTTTGAAAGTTTAGGGGGTGAATTTGCACCTAAGTAAAAGTTTAAGAGGTAATTCGCAATTTCCCCTATATTTATTGTTGTTGTTCATTTGTATTAAACAAGCATTGAAGCTCAACAAGAGTAAAATTACTTGGTAAACACAATTCATCCCTCTCCCTCTTGTGTTTATCTTAGATGTTACTTAGGTTTTACAATTGGTATCGTAGATAGAATTCTGGGATATGGTGGTTAACTATATCTAGAGTATGAATATATGGTTAGAGGGTTAAGTAATAAATAGGCCACCCATTCTAACCAAAACTAATTATGCATATTGGAAGTATACGATGTGTTTTTTTTTTTTTTCTAAAGGCATAAAATTTTTCTTTATGGAGCATATTAGAAAAATGACCTTATAGTAATAGAAGGAAAAAAATGAAAATAACTACACTAAAGTGGAAAAAGCAAATGTTCAATTAAATGAGATTGTAACATATACACTATATTTTGGTTTAAATAAAAGTGACTTTTGTAGGAATCTATACATATAAATTGGCAAAAGATATTTAGAATAACGTAGAAAATACTTATGAAGGTTTTACCAGAGTTAAATATACAAAAATTAGTCTTTTGTGTAGTGAATTTGAAAATTTCGAAATAAGGACCAATGAGTCGATTGATGGGATACATAATAGATTCATCAATATTTTGAATCAATTGACTATTATTGGCAAGACTTTCACTAACGTTGAGATTAACTCAAAAATTCTTAGGTCGCTAAGAGAATGGGAAACAAAGATGATGGATATAGAAGAGGCTCATGAATTGAGGAAATTATCAAAGAAGCAACTTCTTGGGACTCTCAAGACACATAAGATGATCAATCAATGAGAGGAATCACAAAAGAAGGAGATAGTCCTTAAGGCCTCTTGTTCCAGCTCAATTGATGAGATTGAAGGCGATGATGTGGAGGAGTTGAAGAAGCTTTGTAATAACCCAAAATAGTACGACTCAAATATAAAAATCATTAAGTAAATAATTTGAAGTTTTGGAAATGTTTTGAAAGAAATCACAAAAATCACTCCTAATTTTTCTCGTTTTAAAACTATCAAAATACAAACAATCTAATTGTTGATTAAGAATTTGAATGAATAATAATAAAATTTTGAGATGCAATTATCCATAGTTTTACACAATCAATAATTGATAATAATACAATTACATAATGAGATAACCTAATTTTAACTTTAATAAGACAATAGTAATTTGGACAATAAAAATGGGACATCTTGATTTCAATCTTGTCAAGATAATTACACTAATGAAAATTGTAAAACATGATACCTTTAATGACTAAAAGAATAGGAGCACTATATATTCTTTATGCACACTGTTATATCTATCCATATAAGAATGGAAAATTGAGTCTATAATCTTCATTTGTTGAGTTCGCTGTATTGTGCGAGTCAATGGTGTGTCGTTGTGAGTCATCTCAAGTTAAGAGACAAGTCGAGTTGAGTCAAGTCCAATCATCTTGTTAGTCGTTTGTCGTTTATTGTCTTTGTCGAGTAAGAGTCTTCTTCAAAATTCGAGTAAGTGAAAGTTAAAATGACTAAACTAATTCTTATTGTTTATATATGCTATATTACATATAAAATCAGTTGTACAAAGTTAAAAAAACATTTAAATTTCTAAAAGTATTAAATTAAAGAAATAGATAATGAGTAATTAGATAATTATAAAGAAGTGGTATTAAATTTAAACAACAATAAATTTCAATGCCTTTCACAAAAACAAAAATAGTATGAAATATCAAATAAATGTGATAAATGAGCAAAACAATGTAATCATACTGTGTGTACTATATAAACTTAATAAATATGAATGTTTTACAAATGAATTAAAATTTCTTTAAGAAATGAAAAGTAATAGTAAAACATAAATTAGAGCTTAATTCATAAATTGAACTTAGATAATCTAATTAAGCCAAGTAAAATGATTAATAAGATAAAATTAAATAGATTGACATAACCAAATTAATAAATAAATTAACTAAGATTTGAGATTTCAAATACTCCCTTCATTTAGCTAATTTGCTTTAACTAATCTTTTCAACAAATCAAATTATATTATCTTTTATAAATTTCAAACTAAACTTCTTTCTTTTTATTTTAAATCTCTAAACCCTTAGAAAAATTCAATTTCAAAGTTTAGTGATTTTGTAAACTCTAAACTCTAGTATATTTTATACATTAAGTTATCTAATTCTTTTCAATTATTAACTTGAACCTTTTTCATGCAATTATAAATGATCCGAAATTTCCAAAGTCAGTTATCTAAATTTATAAAATGTCTTAAATTAACTTTTTATAACATAAATTTTGTAATATACAAATAATTAATCTATAATAAAGAGTAGTATTGTAATATAAGATTGTTTAAGAGGTTAATTTTGTCATTTGACAGACGGATTTGGACCCAATGATGTTGTTCGCGAAGAATAAGAAGGGAAGGATTTAAGCTGTCTTTAAGTCGCCATCTTTGAATACAAGGTTGCCAGCTTTGTATTAGCTTTAGAGCTACGAATGATTTGCGAACAAAATTGTGAAGTTGACAGCGTATAGGTGAAAGCCGGCCAAAGGTCGCCAGCTTACATATGAAGGCCACTGGCATTGGAAATGAAGGCTGTCAGCTTTAGTCCGGCCTATATGCTTCTGTTCCTTGTTTTGATTTTAAGCCGACTTTGTGCTGCCAGCTTAGTTTTAGCCTATATGTTACACGAATTAAAACATCTATCTTTGAGCTAGGGTTTCTTAATACATATATAAACATCAAGGCCTTTAGTTCAACCTATAACCAGATCTAGGTAAGAATCTCTCTCAAAACCTCTTTTGGTTGAGTTTATGAGTAGATGTTGTTTTCTAAAGGTTGTTTCATACTGATTTTTTGAGGAATCAAGTTGCTGGAGATGATTGCATTGGAAAAACCAAAACCTTAAGTGTGATTGGAGATCTTAGTTCTATAGTCAGGAAGGTGTGAGATCCAAAGTTCTAGATAAATATGAAATCCTTTCAATCTTTGTTCTGTTAAGAGATGGAATCTTGTCTGATAGTCGTGCTATTTCCGATTGAGGATTTTAGGGTTTTTAAGGAATTTAGAGAAATCTATGTTTTAGGGTTTCGTGGTTTGGTAATCCTAAAAGGCAGGTGTATATATCTAATTTTATAAATCTTATGTTTGAGATTGTGGATTTAGTGTTAGGGTTTAATTATGAATGTGGAATTAGATTATGAACTGGTGTATGTTGTTCTTCAGGTTTTGGTGAATTAGGGTTTATATCTGTGCTAAAGAGTATTGTTTGTGTATGGCTTTAGTTAGTAAAGACCACGCAGAGTGTGATACTAACGAGATGCCTTGATGATCCTTGTGTGTCGTTGTCCCTAGTAGAGTTGCACTTGGAAATGATTTTGGTAGATTAGGAGTCGTTCCGGTTCGTATGGCGGAACACAACGATGTATGGGGAGTACCCAATATCAATATATATGTATATAACTATTTTATATAAAGGTTGTGAATCGGAATAATGAGTTTCTCCAAGTTTAGGACTAGATGCATATGGTTTTAAACTATGTTGTTTGTTTCACTAATAAAAAATAATAATATGTGATTGCTGCATTAGTTTAGGGTTGTATGTGATATTTGTATATTGCATGTTCATGCGTATTTGTTTGTGGTATGGCGTACTGGGTGTTTTCACTCATTTTTTTAATTTTTCAGGTACAGGTAAAAATGATGTTATTTATGATCTATCTTGGTATGATCTATATGTGGATCATAAGGATGGCGATAGTGGACTTGACTATCCAACTAAGGACTCGTAGATCTTGAGCATTGGATATAGGGAAGAGATATGGAAGACTATATGGAATTTATGTTTGAATGTCATTAGTTGTCAGAAATTCTATGAGACTAGTTTGTTAGGTTTTATTTGTTTTGCTGATATGTAGCTTCGGATTTTTGTTAGTTCATGATTTCAATGAGATTATTTTTATGGGATGTTTTAAAGTAAACCAACTATGAGTTTTGGTGATTAAATTTGATATAATTGCGGTATAATGTTTTATAGCCTTAGTGTGTTCTTAATAAGGGAATGATACGTGGCAAGTTATAATGCCTACAAATTAGGGCATTACAGCTTATTTGGTATAAGAGCAATAGGTTTTGATCTTGATAGATATAGGTTATGAACTACTTAGGATGGTAAGCATTGATGAGTGGGGGAGCGATAATAGGTGTTGTGTACTTAGCTGAGTCTTGTTTTACCTTGTAGTTATATCTGTAGAGTTTAATCTTTAAGTTGGATTTACCTTTTATCTTATGTAGTGTGTTTGTTTATGATAGAATGCCACCACGAAGAAAGCCCTTGATGCTGGTTCCTTAAGGACTGGTCAGGAGGAACAATCACCAGAAAACTAACCACCCTTGAATCTAGTGCCAGAGGATTTACCCTCACCACCACCGATTTCACCTGTAAGACAACAGGTGCCAGTTGATGCTGCCCAGTTAATGCAAGCTGTCAATACTCTTCTGGGAGTAGTCATTCAACAGTAACAGAACATGAGGAATGGCATGCAAGTGATTCAAGCTAATGCTGCTGCCTCAAGACAAGAGACCCAGAGGTTGAATGGTAATGGAGGCAATGGAGTTAGGCATGCTGATGTTTTATGCCTGAACCCTGGATGCATAGTTATAGATGGAGGAAATCGAGAAGACGTTTGCTACTCTAGACATTATGGAGAACAAGAAAGTAGAATATGCCTCCTATTTACTGATAGAGAGAGCAAACAATTGGTTGATGAGCACCAAGCATCATTTGCCTGGACTTATCACTTGGTAGATGTTCCAACAGGCATTTTATAGAGAGTTCTTTCCCGACAGTGTGAAGTAGAAGATGTTTCAAGAGTACTATACCCTGCAGTAGGGTAGGATGACTATCGAAGAGTATGAGGTTGAGCTGCATAGGTTGATGAGGTTCTTACCGGATCCATTGAAGGAAAGTGAAGAAGCTAAGATTAGCAGGTTCGTCACTAGATTGGAGTCAGAAATTCATGATCAAGTGAACCTGATGGAACTAAATAATTACCCTGTGGTGGTTAATAAGGCTAAAACGGTAGAGCAGGGCCTGAACAAAATGAAGAGTCGAGAGCCCCAGAGAGGTCAAGTTTTCTTTGGGAAGAGGCTAGCTTCTAGTGTTGCTATACAAGACAGGGGAAAAAGGCTCACTACCCAATTTTATAGATCAGCAGCACAGAACTCTGAGAAGAGGTGCTTTAGATGCCTTGGACCACATGAGCTTAAGGACTGCAAGTGGGTTGAGGGTACCTATTTTACATGTGACAAAGTTGGCAATAACAATAGATTCTACACAGAGAAGATCTTCCCACAAGTTTTCTGTTTTAAATGTGAATGGAGGGGACATTGGGCTATTGATTGTAAGTATCACGGAAAGCAAATTGTATCAGGAGCCCAGTTTGCTAGACCGTAGCATATCGGCTAAAGGCAAAGAGCTCCAGCTAAAGTTTATGCTCTACAGCATAAGAACACATCCAGTGTTGACACTATCTTAGGTACACTCCATATACTCCTGCATAGTGGACATGTTCTGTTTGACACGAGTGCTAGTTTTTTGTGTGTTTCTGATTCTTTCATATCTGTTTGTGGCTTGAATGTTGAGCACATGCTTGGATTTTTGTTTGTGAATACTCCTTTAGGGAGTGGAGCTTTGTTAAATAGGATTTGCAGAGATGTAGAGGTAGAAATAAAAGGTAGACACTTATATGCAAATCTGATAGTTCTGGACATGTCGGATTTTGACGTTATCCTGGGAGTAGATTGGTTGACAAGATACCATGCAAAGATTGATTGCCATAATCTAGTAGTGGAGTTAAGTTTGCCGGATGCATAAACTGGATGTACAAAGACTACTAGGGTTTCCTACATATGAGTAATGGGGAAGGTCATCTTTCGCATCCATGGTGATAAAAGGAGAACAAAAGAAGGATCTTGATCAAATACCAGTGGTGTGTTTACCTTGAAGTGTTTCTAGAAGATTTACCAAGATTACCACCTGAGAGGGACGTCGAGTTTTGTATTGAATCGGTGCTTGATACTCTACTAATTTCTGAGACACCATACCGTATGGCTCCTACAGAATTTGTAGAACTTAAAGTTCAATTGGATGAGTTGCTTAAGAAGAAGTTCATTAAGCCAAGTGTGTCACCTTGGGGAGCTTCGATGTTATTCGTGAAGAAGAAAGATGGAAGCATGAGATTGTGTATTGACTATAGGGAATTGGCCCAGTGAACAATCAAGAATAAGTATCCGTTGCCTAGAATAGACGATTTATTTGACTACTTGGCAGGAGCACAAGTATTTTCCAAGATCGATCTAAGATCAGGATATCATTAGCCGAGGGTCAAGGCAGAGGATATTCAAAAGACAGCTTTTAGGATCAGGTATGGACATTACAAGTTTGTGGTCACACCTTTCGATCTCACAAATGCACTAGCAGTGTTTATGGATCTAATGAATAGGGATTTTAGAGATTATTTGGGTCAGTTTTTAGTAGTGTTCATTGATGACATGCTGGTGTACTCTAAGTCAAAGAAAGAACATGAAGAACATCTAAAGTTGGTTTTGACCAGATTGCAAGAAGAGAAATTGTATGCTAAGTTTTCGAAATGTGAGTTATGACTAGAATAGGTAGCTTTCTTAGGACATATTGTGGATGGAAATGGGATATTAGTGGATCCTAAGAAAGTGAAAGCAGTAGTGGAATGGCCGACTCCAAAGAATGTGTCAGAAATTAGAAGTTTTCTGGAATGGCAGGATATTATAGATAGTTTGTAGAGGATTTTTCAAAGATAGCAAGTCCATTGACTAGACTAACATAGAAAGGGGCGAAGTGTGAGTGGAACGAAGACTGTAAAGTCAGTTTCCAGCAGTTGAAAGACAAACTAGGGTTAGCTCCAGTGCTATCCTTACCTGTAAGCGGTGAGGAGTATTTTATTTACAGCGATGCCTCTATTCAAGGAATAGAATGTGTGCTGATGCAAGGAGGCAGGGTAATAGCATATGCTTCTAGATAGTTGAAACTATATGAGAAGAATTATTCAACACATGATCTGGAGCTAGTAATAGTCGTGCATGCATTGAAGATTTGGAGACACTACTTGTATGAAGAAAGATGTAAGGTGTATACGGATCACAAAAGTTTGAAATACATCTTTACTCAGAGAGAGCTAAACATGAGATAGAGATGATGATTAGAGTTCATTAAGGATTATGATGTTGACATTCAATGTCATCCTAGGAAAGGCAACGTTATGGCTGATGCTTTGAGTAGGAAGAGTGTTGAGAACATGGCAGCTTTGTTAACTTCTGAGAGACATCTGATAGAAGACATGGGAAAACTAGAGTTGGAAATTATGACCAATCGAGTACGTGCTAGACTAGCAAGTATGCAGATATAACCTACTCTTTTGGAAAGAATTAAAGTAGCATAAATTGATGATCTGAGTATATAAGAGGTGAAAAGAAGGATGGGAATTAGAAAGGCCCCAGAATTTCATATCGATGAAGATTGGTGTTATGAGATACAAGGGAAGGTTACGTGTGCCGAAACTGGGAGATCTTAAAAAGGAATTACTGAAAGAAGCACATTCTTTAAGTTATTCAATCTACCTGGGAGGCAACAAGATGTACCAAGATTTGAAGAAGTTTTATTGGTGGAATAACATGAAGAAGGAAATAGCGGAGTATGTATCTAAGTGCTATACTTGCCAATTGATCAATATTGAGCATAGAAGACCGGCAGGGGAATTAAAGCCTTTGCCAATACCTCAATGGAAGTGGGAGCACATCACTATGGACTTTGTTACTGCTTTGCCTAAAACTAGAGAGAAATTTGATTCGGTATGGGTGATTGTTGACAAACTTACTAAAGTAGCCTACTTTATACCGATCAAAACTAGGTATCGATTGGATCAGTTAGAAAGCTATACATCAAGGAAATTATGAGACTACACGGAATACCGATATCCATAATATCCAATAGAGACACCAGATTTGTTGGAAGGTTCTGGAAGAGTTTGCATCAAGCTTTTTGGGCACCAAAGTTGCTTTTAGTATAGCCTATCATCCTCAGACTAATGGACAATCCGAGTGGACTATTCAAATTTTGGAAGATATGTTGAGGGCATGTGTTTTGGATTTCAAAGATAGTTAGGAAGATCAATTGCCTTTAATGGAGTTTACTTATAACAACAATTACCAAGCATTAATTGGGATGCCACCTTATGAAGCCCTCTATGGAAGAAAGTGTAGATCGCCAATCCATTAGGATGAAGTAAGCAAAAGACAAATTTTGGGACCAGATTTGGTGCAAGATACTGTTGACAAAGTTAAGTTGATTAGAAAAAGATTGCAAACAGCTCAAAGTTATCAGAAAAGCTATGCTGGCAAGAGGAGAAGGCCCTTGGAGTTTCAAGTGGGAGACCACGTTTTGCTTAAGATATCACCAACGAAGGGGGTGGTTAGATTTGGCTTGAGAGGCAAGTTAAATCCTAGATATGTGGGACCTTATGAGATTTTAGAACGGATAGGCGATATGGCATACAGATTGGCCTTGCCGCCTAATTTAGAAGGAGTATATAATATGTTCCACGTATTTATGCTAAGGAAATACGCCAAGGATCCTGAACAGATAGTGGAGTTAGAACTTTTCCAAATATAGCCGAATCTATCTTCAGTTGAAAGACTAGTAAAGATTTTGGATACCAAAGAAAAGATTCTAAGGAAAAAGGTGATTAAGTATGTCAAGGTCCAATGGACAAATCAGACGGAACAGGAAGCTACTTGGGAGCTAAAGCAGGAAATGAGATCAAAGTACCCCAAACTATTAAATAAATCAGGTAACTTTCGAGGATGAAAGTTTTTTTAGGAGGGGAGATGTAATATACAAATAATTAATCTATAATGAAGGGTAGTATTTTAATATAAGATTGTTTAAGAGGTTAATTTTGTCTTTTGATAGACGGATTTAGACCCAAGGATGTTATTCGCAAAGAATAAGAAGGGAAAAATTTAGGCTCGCTTTAAGCCGCCAGCTTTGAATACAAAGCTGTCAACTTTATATCAGCTTTGGAGCTTTGGATGATTTGCGAACAAAATTGTGAAGTTGGCAGCATACAGGTGAAAGCTGGCCAAAGGCTGCCGGCTTACATATGAAGGCCACTGGCATTGGAAATGAAGGCCGCTGGCTTTAGTCTAGCATATATGCTTCTATTCCTTGTTTAGATTTTAAGTCGCCCCTGAGTCGCAAGTTTAGTTTCAGCCTATATGTTACACGAATTAAATCGTCTATCTTGGAGCTAGGGTTCCCTAATACATATATAAACATCAAGGTCTTTAGTTTTCTCTTCATAGTTCAACCTACGACAAGATCCAGGTAAGAATCTCTCTCAAAACTCTTTTGGTTGAGTTTATGAGTAGATGTTGATTTCTAAAGGTTGTTTCATACTGATTTTTGGAGGAATCAAGTTGCTGGAGACAATTAAATTGGAAAAACCAAAACCCTAAGTGTGATTGGAGATCTTGGTTCTACAGTCAGGAAAGTATGAGATCCAAAGTTCTAGATAAATACTGAATCCTTTCAATCTTTGTTATGCTAAGAGATGGAATCTTGTCTGATAGTCGTGCTATTTTCGATTGAGGATTTTAGGGTTTTTAAGGAATTTGGAGAAATCTGCATTTTAGGGTTTCGTGGTTTGGTGATCCTAGAAGACAGGTGTGTAGATCTAATTTTATAAATCTTATGTTTGAGATTGTGGATTTAGTGTTAGGGTTTAATTATGAACGTGGAATTGGATTATGAATTGGTCTATGTTGTTATTTAGGTTTTGGTGAATTAGGGTTTATATCTATGGTAAAGGATTGTGATATTGAAGTTGTGAAAGAGCTAAAAAAGGTACGACCTTACCTTATATGCTGCTCGTGCGTGTAGGTTTAGAAAATAATTTGACTAAATCTTATCCGACATATAAATTGTAAAGAGTACTATTTGTGTATGGCTTTGTTTAGTAAAGACCATGTAGAGTGTGATATTAATAAGGAACCCTGATGATCTTTGTGTGTCATTGTCCCTAGTGGAGTTGCACTTTGAAATGATTCCAGTAGATTAGGAGTTGTTCTGGTTCGCATGGCGGAACACATCGATGTGTGGGGAGTACCCAACATCAATATATATGTATATAACTATTTTATATAAAGGTTATGAATCGGGGTTATGGGTTACTTCGAGTTTTGGACTAGATGCATATGGTTCTAAACTGTGCTATTTGTTTCACCAATAAAAAATAATAATATGTGACTTCTGCATTAGTTTAGGGTTGTATGTGATATTTGTATATTGCATGTTCATGCGTATTTGTTTATGGTATGGCGTACTAGGGTTTTCACTCATTCTTTTAATTTTTCAAGTACAGGTGAATATGATGTTGTTTATGATCTATCTGGGTATGATTTATATGTGGATCATAAGGATGGCGATAGTGGACTTGACTATCCAACCGAGGACTCGTAGATCTTGAGCGTTGGATATAGGGAAGAGATATGGAAGACTATATGGAATTTATGTTTGAATGTCATTAGTTGTTGGAAATTCTATGAGACTAGTTTGTTAGGCTTTATTTGTTTTGCTGACATGTAGTTTCGGATTTTTGTTAGTCCATGATTTCAATGAGATTATTTTTATGGGATGTTTTAAAGTAAACCAATTATGAGTTTTGGTGATTAAATTTGATATAATTATGGTATAGTACTTTATAGCCTTAGTGTGTTCTTAATAAGAGAAGGACACGTAGCGAGTTGTAATGCCTATAAATTAGGGCATTACAAATTCTATTTTCTTAATCCTCATAAAGTTTGAGTTTAATTGCTTATTTGAAAATATCAGTTCTTAAACCCGGATTCAAACTAAAGATCAAGTTTTTACAAAATTAGATTTTTAAACTAGATTCCTAATTCAAGATGTTGATTTTACTTCTATGTATTCTAAAATTACTTCTTAATTGTTTTCAAAATTTAAGATAATAATCTAAAAAACTTAAATAAGAAACTTTACCCCTAAATTTTTATAAATATCTTTTTTTTCCCTATCTCTTTCTTTACTTTTGTTGCACTTTTCTTCTTCTTCTTTGCCTTTCTTTCTTTCTTTGCATGTTTCCTCTTTTCTTATTCTCTTCCTCTCTTCTTTTTCCTTCAAATCCTATTCAAAATATCAAGTTTAAGAGAGATTAATGAAGAAAATGAAGATAGAAAACAAGATCAAAAATGAAAATCATGCATGAAGAAGCTTCAACATCTAAGGATGAGGAGTGGTAGAGAAGATCAATTGCATGTGCTAGCTAAAAGATAAGTATAGTTGTTTTCTTTATTTGATTTGTTATTTATGCAAGTATTTGATGATCTAAAGCTAGAAACAAGTAAGGTTTATGATGAAGTTGAGAAAACAAAAGATATATGAACACGAATAGGCTAGGTGATTCATGAAATGATTCAATGAAATATGAAGTTATAGAAGTTGCTTGATGTTAGGGATGTGGAGATTTTTGTGCATTAGATGTTGTTGAAACAACCTAGATGTGTGAGGTTATCCCTAATTGATGGTTTTGCCTTATTTGGATGGCTATACTCTCTTTACATTGGTGTCATCTAGTTTTGTTGATGCGAAGGGCTTTAGTTATCCTCACTAGGGGAGTTGGGTGCAAGGGGGGAATAAGTCTTCGAACTTTAGTTTTTGAAGTTGGCTTTCTATGTGGAACCTAATCATCGATAAGGTAGGGCTTTGTTTTGCTCTTAGGTAGAGCTTTATAATTTGAGGGTTTATATTACCTAGTTCATGTCTGAACTAAATGTGTGGGCATCGAGTCTCATAGATAAATCATCGTTGATTTTTTTATATCTAGTTGCTTGTTATGTAAGTTAGGTATATTCAACCTATTAGGAAATGGCATTGCATATCAAGGTATTGAATTAATTACATTAAAAGTTCAGATACCTGATTATATATTTTGTCAAAGTTCAAGTACCATTCGTGACATTACACCAAAGTTGAGCTTAAATGAACTTAGTTCATCAGCTCACCTTGTTGAATTCTTCTTCAAATTCATAATTTCTTCGGCTTTGATATTAATTTTTCAAGTATTTTCAATTTGCATGATAAACTTAATTATTAAGTCCTTTACTTTAAATTCATGAATTGAATTTCAATTTATAGAAAATGAAATCAAGTTACTCTAAATCATTACTCTGATCCCGAGTAACACTACCTCTAAGCTTAAAATCTTCCTCGATTTGAGCTGATAGATCAAAATTTGATGTTGAACTCTCTAGATGCTCCCATGTTTCCATGATTAGAGAGGGAGTGCCAATTTTGGTTCATGTAGACATGATCAATTCGCGAAATTTCATCTTAAGTGCCCTTGATTATCCTTTAATCCTCAAGGGTAAAATGGTAAAACAACTCTTCTTAAATAGTTAACCCTTATTTTGTATTTTTACTAAATTGCCCCCTTTCTTAGATAATTGAATATATGGTCAATTTTGTTAAATTTTAAATTATTATTTATTATTAACTAATTATTTATTACTCTTCTTCATTTATTTTATCCCATTTGACTTGGGATTTATCATGGACATTGCAAAAGTGAGTATCCCTATCACTAATGATGGCCCTAAGGGCTCTGAACTTGGAAAGTAGCCTTTTTTAAGAAATTATTAACTACCCTATCATCAATTGTTGGTAAAGCCTAATCTTCTTATCACTTAGAAACATAATCTATAACCACTAGAATATACTTGTTATGCTAGAATTTGGGAAAGGGCCTGTAAAACCTATACCTCAAATATCAAAGACCTTACGTACCAAGAAAATGGACTAGGTCATCTCATCTCATCTCATTAAGGGATACTTCCTACCCTTTAAGAACTATCGCATCTCTCAGCAAACCTATTGACATCTCTAAATAGTGTAAGCCAATAGAATCCACCTTTTATTACGTTGTGGGTTATCCTACTTACACTATAGTGGCCTCCAATGGGTGTGGCATGACAATGACTTAGGATTTTCTAGCCCTCTAAGTGGGAAACACATCTCCTAGTCATCTAATCTACAAAAACCTTGATCAAAGAAGGATCCTCGTAAAAATAATACTTCAATTCAACAAAGAATTTCTTCCTTTTGCTAATTGATTAAGTCCTTGAGGATTTTCGCTACAAGATGATTTGCTATATTAGCAAATCAAGGGCTTTCTAAATCAGTTAACTCATGCATAGCATATAGCTTGTAAACCCCGGTTTTCCTAGTAACCGAGTAAACTTCAGAAACCAGAAACCAAAACCCTAAACCGGATTAGCTTAAGCTTAAGAGAGAAACCTAGGAACCCTGGATCCGGCTTTCCTTCGGTTTCAAACTAAAAGAACTTTTGTAAAATAATTTAATGTGGAATATTGTTTTAAAGTATATTTCAAACCATAAAAAGATCTAATTTCGAAAAATTTTCTATTTCGGGCCTTCCTGAGATCCATATAGAAAAGCGAGCCCCAGAACTTGAAATTCGAAAAATATTTTAGAATACTCTTTAGAATCGAAATTTAATAAGGATTTCAAAAATATAAATTTTATAATTTTTCAGTTTATAAAAATTACAGATATAGCCTTTTTTCTCGTATTTTCTTTACTACCGGTAAAGTAATTGTCTTGTTTATTATTCATTACTATTCACAAGTACAACCTATTATACTCACAAGCTACTTCCTACTCTTACATCCCTACAAACACTCAATTTTATTTTCTTTTCCAAGAAATTTTTTGTCTCTTCACAAATTGTTACATTTAAGACTTATTATTACATAATTTATAAACAAAACAAATTAAACTCTCTCTCTCTCCCCCTCCTCCCCCAAACCGGCGCGTACATCCCCCCACCCATTTTCCCTATTTTGTTTTATTTTCTTCCTTTATTATAATGAAACAAACCCTAATTTATCTTACTATGTATATTCTTTTACTTTTCTCTCTCTTTCATTCATTTCATTTGTTTCAAAAAAGTCACAAACTCTCTGTCTCTTTTACCTTCTCTTGCCGTGACTCTCATCAACAAACACACTCACACACACACACACAAGTTCATTTCTTCTTCATTTTTCTCTTGATTCAAGCCTTGGGTGATGAATCCTAAACCTTTTCTATATCAAATCTTGTAATGGAAAGATTATTCATGAGTGTTTTCATGTTAAAGTCCCCATGAGCACTTGCTAGGAACATGAAAATTCTACTACATGAATATCAAGCCATCATAAGAGTAGATCTTATGTTTAAATGTGTTTTTGTTGGATTATCTTCATGTTCATGCATATAATAGTAGAGTAAATTAGAGATCTTGCATAAAAATCCATGTTCATGTTTTCAAACTCCATTTCATGTATGATAAGTAGTAGATCTAGCATTTAAATATTCATATTATACTTGACATTCCTGATCTCATGAGTATTTTGTGTTTTAATGCATTAGGTTTTGTCTTGTGTATATAAATGTTGTAGTTAGTAGATCTTTAAGTCGGTGAGACAAGAAACTTAAAAAGGAAAGTTTTTGTTTGAAATGTCCAAATGAAAATTCGTATGACTTCAAAACCATGCTTCAAAAACCCTTTTATCAACTTTAAAACTTGTGTTTTATATGAAAAATGAAGAGTATAGGTAATAGATATCATAAAGTAATGATTTTTATAAGTTGAAATGAGATTTGATAAGAAAAATATGTAAGACAAAGAGTAGAAATAAGATAGAAAATTTTGAGTTACTAATCAACTTAAGAAATTCGCAATTTTGGAGTATTGTCATGAAAACACCTATTTTCCAAACTCAAAACGAAAGTTTTATTTAAGAAATGAAATCTCTAAGGGATAGGTATATAGAGCCTTAAATTTTAATGTATTAAACAAGTTTTTCTCAAAGAAATCATTCAAAAAACTAATTTTCCAAAAATTCGGATTTTGAAATAAACCCTATTTGAAAACATGTTTACAAAATGTAAAATAGGAATTTTCATGAAGAAATGAAGGTCTTAAGTAATATATATAATGAAGACTCAATTCTAGCAAAGATAACTAGATATTCCTAAGTAATAATTCCAAAACAAAAGAGATTTATCAAAGTCATCAAGCTAGATTTCTTAAGAGTAGGTATTCTTGGAGTCTTACAAAATAAAGAAATTCTAAAATTTTCTTTTGGTAAATATCATCAAGAGCATGCATACATTAAACTCATAATATGCCATTCATGATAGGAAATCATCAATATTGCATGTATAATTGATCTATAAAGTAGAAACATTACAAACGTTCATAAAACTATTTTTTTGAAATGGATTTTGCTACTGATCAGAACTAATCATACTGTTTTGTGATCCAAACATTTTCAAAAATTGAAAATAATATTAGAATTAGATAGATCTTTTGAAGTAGATAGAAATCGATATATAATTTGCGAAATTTCGAGTTAAAATGACTAAGTTATAGCCGTTTTAAGTTGGGACTTTCGCAAATGATGAGTATTACGAATTTACTAGTTTTGATAAATAGTTTGGATTAATTAAGTGATGAAATACTTATTAGGGTATTTCTTCCTTTTTAGGTGAACCCGAAACCAACGATCCCCACCACCGGATTACTATTACTAAAAGACCGATGATCCAATTGCTAAGTGAGTATTACTTTCGATTCCATTTATTGTATGTGATTGTAATGATAGTTGCATTAGATATTTGGTAAAGATAAAATGGATATACATGATGGGGATGAATGGGAACTATGTATGGTTGTTATTGATATGAGAAATTGAATATAAGAATATTGAAGCCGGGTGATTAACTATTGCTTGTATAGATAAATTAGGATTGATTGACTGCAAGTATTGATTGATCACTTAAGGAATTGGTATAATTGACAATTTGGAATTGAAAATAAATATGGACTCATTCATATCATAAATGGGGATGGAGCATTAGCATTAGTTAGTTGCCCGTGATCCGAAACGGTGTAAAAGTTGGTTAATTGTGATTCATAAACGAATTAATGAGTTGGTTAATTGTGATCCACAAACGAATTTATAAGTTGGTTGATCGTGATCCTAAACGGCATAATTGAGTAGTACCACAATATTCGTTAATCTGCTAACCCGGAATGGAGGGCGAAAGTCCATCCACATATGATTTTCGGCTGGTCATATATTTGTTGATTCCATATGTTTGATGTATATCACTTGTCTGGCTAATCACTTATTTGTATAATGTGTTATAAATGTGATCTTGGAAGCTCTCACTCGCTAAGCTAGTGTAGCTTACATCCCTATATCTTTTATTTGTTGCAGCACGAGTTCATATGGCTTAGACAGCAACCTACAGTTCAGGTACAGGAGCTAGGCGTTTCCATTAGAAGTTGTATTTAATCTTGTTTAGACTTCCGTAGGAAACCAAGAGACTTTGGATAATTGTAAAATACCTCTAAACGATATTCTTTTGTGGGGCAATGCCCCTTAGATTTTGTAAATAATTACATATGTGTTTTGAATTATTTTCTAATGCTATTGAATGCCAAATTAAACTCTTTAACTCCATTGGTTCAAGTATTCTATTGTCGTAAAGGAATGCCTTACATCTATACATGACTCCCGAAGGACTAAGGCAGTAATTCGTGAGTCTTATATGGCATGTGGCAGATTGCTACGTTTAGGGTACCCCTTGGGGCGTGACATAGCCTCTCTTTAGGGAGGGCATCATAAGTCTCAGCTTCATCTAACATCTCAAATGTAGATTCTTAAATATGGAAAGGTGATCAACTACTAGATTTTCAGCACCTTTCTTGTTTTCTATCCCTAGATCAAACTCTTACGGTAGAAAAATCTACTTGATCAACATAGGCTTAGCATCCGATTTATACAACAAGTATTGCAAAGTAGAATGGTTAGTATATATAATCACTTTTGCTAAAATCTTATAAGGCTTAAATCTATCAAAAGAAAATATAATTGTTATTAACTCCTTTGTAGTGGTATAATTTCTTGAGCATTTGTAAGAATTTAACAAGCATAGTAAATTGATTTCATCTACTTATCTTTTTGTTGTCATAACACCACTTCAACAGTGAAATCACTTGCATCACACATCAATTCGAAAAGAAGACTCCGATCTGGAGCAACCATGATGAGAGCATGAGTTAATTTGTCCCTGAGGGTGTTAAAAGCTTTTAGACACTCATGAGAGAATTCAAAAGGCACATCATCTTCTAGAAGCCTTGTCAATGATCTAGCTATCTCTAAAAAATCTTTAATAAACTCCTTATAAAATCTAGCATGACCTTTCCAATCACCTTAGTTGAAGTAGGTAGGTGTAATTTAGCTATGATTTCAGTTTAGCATTATCCACTTCAATGTCTCTACAAGAGAAATTATGTCCTAATATTATCCTCTCCTAGATCATAAAGTAACATTTCTCCTAATTTCAACAAGTTGTGTCTCCTCACATCTATCTAACACATTCTCTAAATTATGGAGACAATCATCATAAGAATTCCCAAACATTTAAAAATCATTAACCGAAACCTCCATAATGTCTTCCATTAGATCCTTAAAGGTGACTATCATGCACTGCTGAACACAACCAATGCATTACATAAGCCAAATGACATCTTTTTATGTACAAAATTGCCATAAGGACATGTAAAACTAGTTTTCTTTTGGTCTATCGAAGTTATAAGGATTTGGAAATATCTTGACATCTAATCTAAGAAGCAGTAATATATGTGGTTAGTAGCCTCTCCAACATTCGATCCACAAAAGGGAGTGGAAAGTGGTATTTACAATTGACGTCATCAGTCTCTTGAAATCAATGCACACTCGCCATCTTGTTACAATCCTCATTGGGATGAGCCTATTCTTATCATTCGAGACTATGATTGTTTCAACCTTTTTAGGTGCAACTTGGATGAGGTTTAGCGATGAATTGCTAGAGAATAGGATATATCATACTTGCATCTAACAGTTTAATTACCATTTTTTCACTACTTCTTTCAAATTAGGATCTAAACGCCGTTGAGGTTGTACTATAGGCTTAAATTCATTCTCTAATAGGAGTTTATGAGTGAAAAAAGAGGGACTAATACCTTTGATGCTTGAGATTTTCAAGGCTATGGCTCTGTTATAGTCTTTCAATACTTTCTACGACCTTTCCTTTTGATCCTTCTTTAATGACTTATATATAGTTTAATGATTGTTGGAATTTTAACTACCGATTCCTCATTACCTAGCTTAAGTGTCAACTTGTCATTTGTTACACTATTATAGCACAAGTAGTAAAAAAAATGGCTTACATAAAATCAATGGTGCTTCTATATCCTCATCTATATCTAAGATGGTGATGGAATTTTCTACCTTAACCAACACATTTGTATTACTTCCCTATGGAATTTAACAAGCTGATCAACTAATTGTAAACCCATGTATGTTGGTTATGTTTCCGCTAAACCCAATTTCTTAAAAAGCTTGTATAGATTTAGATTTATACTTGCACCTAAGGTGGCTACAACCCTCTAAATAGATAAATTTATAAATGCATATTTTGGTGCTTTTAGAGTGAAATTCTATTATGAATAGATGAACTGCATGATACAAGATCGATTGCATTTGAATGTGCAAAAAGTGGTCGAAAGAGATCCAAATATTGTTTAAATGATTTTGATGGGATCTTAATTTGTTAAGATTGTTGTGTGCTACAACAATGTAAAGCCATAGATTGCATGTTCTACATAATATATGCAAGGCTTCCTTTAGCTAAGTGGGTTTCTAATCGAGTTTTAGTTGTGAAATCCTTATTAAATTTTAGGAAACTTAGCAGAATATCATTTGTGAGTTCATCATACTTAAGATTAAAAATATCGTATCTTAAACTGTTTAATATTACTAAGAAAATGTGCTTTAAACATTATAGCCCACTTAGGCAAAACATAAGTTGGAAGGCTTAACTCAGTTGCAAGGTTTGACACTTGGCCTAAAAGTAGTAAAATAGTTTAAAGTTTGCGATCATCCATAAAAAACCAGAAACATAAACATTTAAGCAGTTTTCTTAATGTTCTATATAGTCATTTAGTCGTCTAGGTCATTCTTCAAACTCACTAGTCTAGAAACCCAGGGTGGTCCACATATAAGCCTTTGTCATTACCTAAAATAGTAAAAAGTGAGCGATGAAGCCTGGTACACAGTAATCATCCACATACACACATGTCATGCACTCCTAAACTAATGTAATAGACAAAAGTTAAGTTTGGTTAAATTTTAAAGCCAACAAACAAGTATTCTTAGTCCTGAAATATCAACACTCACAATAGTACTCATGACACTAGCTAAACAATGGGGGTGGGGATCCCTCGATTGATCACGTACTAAAGAGTGGGGATTTGATAAGTCCTTAGAACTCATTAGAAAGAGAAAAAAAAAAGTAGTATTTTAAGGATCAATTCTACATAAAATAGCTATCAGTGATCACAGTCCATTGAGATATCTTATGCAAGGACTCATTCCCCTGCATAACTTCGTTGTAACTTCGTACTAGCTCTTAATTGATCATTTGATTTTAGAATATCCCCTTTTGGTTATGTAACACCATAAACTGAAGGCATTATAACTTGTCATGTGTCCTTCTCTTTATAAGGACATGCCAAGGCTATGAAACTCTAATCCACAAAATATATATATCATGAAAAATTTCAAACTCTCAAATAAAAGGGTACCTATTTAAAGATACTATCAAAACTAAACTTTCAAATAACACTGTTGGCATAAACCAGCCAACAATAACCAAGCTTGTAACATAAAAGGAAAATTCTTAACAAATTCTTAAACTCATAAAAACATATAATTTGATAAAGTCTTCATCTTATTCTAAATCCAAGCCATGTATTTTAAACATCAACAGGAAGTTTGGTCCATTATCATCCTCTCAGTAATCTACAAAAACATCATAACCAGAAAGATTATAAATCACCTGATCTTCTCTTTTTCCTGAAAAATGAAAGGAATGAGCAAAAAGGCCAATACATCAAACCACATACAAATACATATGCACACATAGCATATATATATATACATATATACACACATGCTATTATTTCTAAGGAAAAAAACACAATTTATTATCTCTGACTAGCCAACAAACAACACAGTTCAGAATCATATGCATGTAGTTCCAAATCTGGAGTGACTCATGACTCCTTAAAAACAAACATATAGAAAATAGATAATATATACATATATTGGTGTTAGGAATTTCCCACACACCCGTGGCCATACTGCCAAAACCTAATATGCCAGAATCATATCTAGGTGCAACTCCACTCGGGACAATGCCACACAAGGATTATAAGGTTGCTAGTGTTAGTATCATATTCTATGTGATCTTTACTAACTGTAGCCAATCACAAGCAGGAAAACAATTTAATAAGCCATATAAAATTAGGTTAGTTTGGAATTCTAAACCATAGTACATACAACAAGCAAATCTAAACCTACAAGCTCATACAACAAACAAGTTAAGGTCATACCTGAATCAATTTCAAGGAGCAGGACTCTAAATCACCAAAACCCTGATCACATAAACATAACAGATTTCACTATACCACATTCATAGCATAGACCTAATCTAAACTTCATTTGAAACCCTCATCTTAACAGATATATAAATCCATACCTTTCTCCTTGATAATAATTCTTCAACAGGATAGAAATCTCTCCATAACTCCTCCAAGTAACAACCCCCTTCAATATAGTACAGACCTAATCAAATAAGATCACCTATATAATTCTACAAAGATAACAAAATGATTCATACATACCTAACTGTGAATTCTTATTTCTCTTTGATTGCCAAACATAAATCTTCCACAAGGAATATGGTTTTTCTCTAACTTCCCTATGAAACTAAAAGAACACTCTTAAAGATAGATCTTATACTTTTATTTTCTAAAGAATTGAAAAAGATAACCTATCTAAACCTTGATTCTTGATCTCCTTTAAGTAAAACAAAATCTCTAAAGCTATTTAAGGTTTTCTTCAAAATCTTTGCAACAAAACAAATGCTTTAGAAAGAGATTATTCCTTTAATCTCTAAAGAATTGAAAATTCACTTACTTAGATCTTGATTTCTTGATTTCCTGTGATGCTAGGATCATAATTAGAGAGATTATAGAGAGGTTTCTAGGTTTAGAAATGATTTTGGAAAAGGAGGAAGCCTAGTTTATATAGAAGATAAGGAATAACTGTTTATATTTAATAACGTCTCTTCATTTTTAATAACATCTCTTCATCTTTAATTTTAGCAATGTCCCTTCATTATGATGTCTCTTTATCTTTAATAACATCTCTTTATCTTTAATAATGACATCTCTTCATCTTAATAACTTCTCTTTATCTTTAATAACGTCTCTTCATCTTTAATAATATCTCTTCATCTTTAATAACGTCTTTGCCAAAAGACAGTATATTTATTTATAAATTAGGGTAGACCATAAAACCCTTTTATTTTATATCATATGACACCTTTGCCCTTCTTTATAATTTATTTATTTGTATATTATAAGTTACACATTCGACCATAGCACACATTCCATAAGATTCCAGATGCCAATAACTACTGTATCCTCTTGAATTTGCGATCAAGCTTGCAACCTAGTCTGACGGTGTCACTTCCTAGGGTAAGCAGCCAAGTAGCAACCAACATACCTTTTAGCCAAGTTTAAGTTTTAGTTCGGTTATTAACACTACATCAGCAAGCAATACACAATTATTGCATACCTATTAACTAATCAAAACCTTGTCTTTGTTTTTCCAAGCTCAAAGTCATTGGTTGTTCATAAATTCAAAGGCTCTTATTAGGATAAGATTCTAAGTAATTCTAGTCAATTATCATTGATTTTCTTTAGTAGAATTATTCGAGTTAGGGTCCACATGTTTATGGATCCTAGTTTATGACTCAATGCATTTGTATACATTGAGTCCGGGTTATGGATAAGCGTTATTTCCTAGGTTTTTACATCCTTTGTTTCATTTATTCTAGTTATCTAGTTAATCATGTAAGTTAAGATTGGTCATGGGGTTTAACTGAATCGATCCTTAATAGACTATACTTTTATAGGTTTCAATTCTTGGTTAATAAGGGCATATTATACTCACTTTTCATTGATTGAATCATGCTAAATTATTATTGGTTTTATAGAAATAATAAGAAAATGATACTTGAGTATGCTTTTTGTGATATTTCAAGTCTTTGAGAACTTAGAGTGCAAATATAAGCAATTGAGAGGAGTTTTGTGTATTTAAAAGACATATGAAAATGTACACTGACCATTGCAAACTTCATCACCACTGGCCTTTAACAATAATATAAGCCAGCTTTCAAAGAACAAACAACATCGGCTAAGAAGGAATCAAGGCTGCTGACCTTTAAGCCGACCTACATTGACGCTACCTTTAATAACGCTAGCCTTCTCACATCGGAAATAATTTCTAATTTCAAGGCCGGCATGTAAGCCGCTGGCCTTGACAAGCCTATATCATGCACGTCTTTTTCATATGAATACTCCTCTTATAAGTCTTTGGAACGAGATGGATGAACCCTAGATGAAATTGAAGCCTATTTTCTTTACTCCTAATTAGAGATTAGGGCATAGAACAGTGGCAAGTTTTTTTTGATTTTGATTGAGGATTCCACACCAAGATTAAGTGGAGGATATTATTTGTACATGGATTTGAGCATGTG
The DNA here is from genome assembly GCA_024138025.1 of Combretum micranthum. NCBI lineage: Eukaryota > Viridiplantae > Streptophyta > Magnoliopsida > Myrtales > Combretaceae > Combretum > Combretum micranthum. Next base: position 652,833 of record JAMXBD010000749.1, read on the forward strand.
ACCCTGTTTAATGCGATTTCATTCCTTTCTCTTTAATTTCATGTTATGGATACTACATAAAGCTTTTTCCTTATGTTTTTACCAGGGCTTTGAGTCATTGATTTGGATTATCTAGTTGGTGTCAATTGCTACTGATTGATTCGTTGCTTGTGTTTAAGTTGTTGATGCTAATTCACCAAGATGTATTTTGGGTTTGTCTTGAAGTGCATGTTAGATTAGGATTGCAATTGGAAAATTCCTTTTTAATCAATTCTGTGATTAGCTAATTTGTATTACAAATCACATAGGCACATGGATTTAAATTCAATTAGGGTTTAGGAAAGGAAAAGATTAATCAATTAATCACTTTCCTAGGAATATGGAAAATTGGTTAGATAATTTAGGTCAATTACTTTCTTTGTGATAGTGAGTTTTGACTTAGTGTTCAGTTGCTTGAAAACACTAAACCCGTTATCAATTTGGATTTGCAACTATATTTTGGTTAATAGCATACATTCAATTATCATCATGATCTTTTTGGCTCTAAACCTAATTCAATTAGAGGTATTGGAAATCCCAAATCTTTGTAGGTTAGTTTTATTTGAAAAGTCCAAAAAAAAAAAAAAGAAAAAACAATTTTGATCTGCTTAGCTATAGTTAGGATTAATACAATTAAGAGTTAGGCCTTACTCTCTATGGACACAACTTGGTACTCACTGAAATTTATTACTGTACATGCACTGGTACACTAGCAGTAAATATTTGTGCTTTTAAAAAAAATTAAAAAGAGCTTAAAAAGAGTTTTAAAAGGAGATATAGAACAAGCGTGATCATTGGTCTTCTAAGAACAAATTCCCATAGTCCACCATTCTTATAAAGTCCTTAGCATCTTATTCCAACTATTAAATTAATAAGTACGAAAGAGTTCTATTTAAATGATACATTTTGTTCTTAATGTGTTTACTTAGTGTATCATTTTGAAATGGATATTTAACTTGGTTTTATTTCGAGTTTAAGGTTTGCAGGTGTACTTCAAGTATACAAGAGGCTTTGATCGGGTTTTACAATTTTAGGACATGGGTTTTTTTTTTTTTTTTATGTTTAGGAAAGATAGGAGTAACTCTTGATAGGGGCATGGCCTGTAGGAGAGGCCGTGGTGGCTTCCAAGATTATGTTAGGGATGATTACGGGCCATGGCAATGCTTGTAGTATAGGCTATGGAGGCCTCGATTTAGAAACATGATTGACTAGAGAAGTCTATAGCTCTCCATATGGGTAATGGTGTTGGCAATAAGGAGAACTATGGCCTTTTGCATGGGTCGTGGTCTTGGGCATATTGACCCAGGTGAACTTTAGAGGGTTCTATAGCCTCCTGTGTGGGCCGTATTAATAAACTCATATTTTATACACTTTTCATTTCTTAAGTTGTGCTGAATTTGTGTTAATCTTATTCATTAAAAGAATTGGTACTTTGATGTGCTAAATTATGTAATTCAGGTCATTGAAGACTTGGGATGATAATTAAATGAAGTGAATGAAGTTTGAAGCAAGGAATTATCTTAAACAGAGCCAAATAGAGTCAACATTGGTTGAACAATGTTCAACACCGCCGGCATTCAATGGAGAATCTTCAAGTGTTCAAAATTTTTAACGAATGCCGGGCAACTAGAATTCAACGCCGCCGACATTGAGATGGTGTTGCCAATCCATAGAAGCAAAATCCTTAACACTGGTTGCTACATTGCAATGTAGGAAAGGATCTTAGTCGGCTTCTGCATTTGATATTTACGCTGGCAAATTGAGAAGCAATGCTGCTGGCATTTAGGTGGTGTTCGACATACTCATAGTCTAATTGCTTAATGCCAGCTTCTACGCTAGCGGCGTAGAGGATGCAATTGCCGGTATATGTTTTAGCAGTTGAAAGAATTTATGTCTTTATTTTGTTGTACATGGTCATAGAAAAAGAATAGACTTTCAAATAGAAAAAAATAGAGAGCATGAATATAGAGAGTTTAACATTTTTTTAATTAAATCTATAATCCAAGATTAATGATTTCGCCTCGATATTCATGTTTTTGTGATCAAGACTACTTGTAAGAACTAATGTACAGTTTGATTTTCCAATTTAATCTGATTTCTATGTTCAATGCAATTTAAGTTGTCTGCTATTATGTATATTACTTGTGTAATTGTAGGAATTGACTTGATATTTGTAGTTAAAACAATGTATTGCTAAATTTTAATGGTGGGACCTTAATGAAAATCTAAATGTGCTAAGAGGATTGTTGAATTCTTATTATGGAATTGCTAGAACCATGATTATTTATGTTTGATTCTTGTTATGAATCTTATATTGGAAGTTGATTCATATTTTGTTAATAACTCAGGAGAGAAGTCAAAGTTAGAAAGGAATTTTTGAATTAAAATTTAATGACAAAAAGGGGAGCAGTGTTATTAGATCTGGTTTAGAAACTTTAATTTAATATTAAGGTAATGTTTGACATCAATTTTTCACTAAGGAATTAAGGAACATTGGTCTTAAACGTTAGACAATTGTAGAATAGGAAAGTTATCAACTGAAACTTCGATTCCACTGATAATTTGAGTAGCGCAAGCTATTTGATTACTTAGAGGTAAATTGGTTTTTAAACTTCAATTGGGGGTTTATAATCATAGAGTTTCACATAAATATTCATGTGTTCTAATAGTTAATTTAACTTGAATTTAGTATGATTAGCAACATTTGGAGTTAATCTGTGTTCCCACTTAAAATCATTGTAATTATCATTTTTAAGCAATATCTATCATCTAGTTAGGTTAAATAAAAGAAGAATTAGATATTTAGTGGAATTAGAAAATAACCCTTGAATTTAATTGCCTAAATATTATTTGGAACTTATTCGAGTTTGGTATTTAATTATTCCTCGTGGGAACGATACATTTTTCATCACTATAATACTTGATTCGATCTAGTGCACTTGCTGGTCAATTCATTTTTCTACAAAAATATTTGTCGAATTAAGTTTTTGGCACCGTTATCGGGGAATAATTAATATTAAACAATCTTTGGTTCTATTAGTAGTTTAGGTACATTTCCTGTTTTTTTGTGTTTTCTGTTTTCTTTTTAGGTTATATGCGAAGGAGTATAAGTCAGGAACTACTACCCACTAATCCTGAAATAGAACACACTTTGCGTTTGTTGAGAAAAGGAAATAGAATAAGAGAGCAAGAGCAAATAGAAGGAATGACAGAAGGTGAAAATAATCACAATTAGATGCAAGCTCTTGCTAGAGCATTAAGGGATTACACAGTACCTACTGTGTCAGGTTTCTCTATAAGAAGACTAGTTGTTCAAGCCAATAATTTTGAGATCAAACCTGGACTCATACAGATAGTTGAAGCACATCAATTTGGAGGATATCCATATGAGACACCAAATGATCACATTGCAAAGTTCCTCAAGTACTGTAGCACCATCAAGATGAATGGTGTTACTGATGATGCTATTCGTTTATAGCTTTTTCCTTTCTCTATTAGGGATAAGGCTTTGGCATGGTTCAACTCATTGCCATAAGATTAATAATCAATTGGGTTGATTTGTCAAACAAGTTCTTAGGGAGATTTTTCCCACCTCAGGAAGGTTGAGGAATGAGATAATGAATTTCACCAAATTTCATGGTGAATCTTTATATGAGGCTTGGGAAACATATAAGGAAGCAATAAAAAAGTGTCCATATCATGGATTGCTTAACAATCTCCTTATTGAGATTTTCTATCTGAGTTTGGATGAGACATTAAGATCTTTAGTTGATGCTGCTTCAGGAGGTGCACTAATGGGAAAAAGTTATGATGAAGCTAGTGCTTTGATAAAGGAATGACATTTAATGCACACAATTGGAGTTGTGAGAGAACGAAGTTAAAAGTCGCAGCAGTGCAAGATAATGAACCTATGTCTCAGTTGAAAGCACAGATCTCATCCCTTACAACTCAGTTAAGTAAACTAACCTCTAAAAATTCTATTACTCCTAATCAAGTTTTGTGTTGTGAAATTTGTTCAGGACCACATCCGTTCAATGAATGTCCACATAGTAACTCACTAGCATCATCAAGTAGGGAGCAGTTGAACTATGTGGGGAATTTCCAAAGGGGCAACTTAGGACCTTATTCAAACACCTACAATCCAGGTTGGGTAAATCATCCAAATTTCTCATGGAGAAATGAGAACGACATATTCAGACTGCTACCTAGATTTCAAAGATAAGGCCCAATTAGGAATGCTCTACCGCCACCATAGCCATAACAACAACAATAAACTCACCCCTTATTGGAAGATCTTATGAAGAATTTCATGCAAAAGATGGAAACGATGATTAACAATCAATAAGCAACCATCAAAGATCTTCAAGGATAGATAAGTCAAATCTCTTAGCAAATTAGTAGTAGACCATCTGGGTCTTTACCTAGTAAGACTGAGGAGAATCCAAAGGATGTTAATGCAATTATGTTGAGAAGTGGTAAGGAGGTCGAAATTGCTGGTCAGAAAGTTGAGGAGAAGGAGGAGTTTCATGTGAAGCATAAGGGAAAAGGGAAATTAGAGGACCCAGATGAGAAATCACAGAGGTGAAACCATATGTTCTCTGTTCCTTTTCCAGGAAGATTGAAACAACAAAAATTGGACGAACAGTTTGCTAAATTATTGGATGTATTTAAGAATCTTTAGATCAACATTCCTTTTCTAGAAGCAATTCAACAAATGCCATCTTATGGTAAATTCATAAAGGAATTGCTTTCTAAGAAAAGGAGGATTGATGGAAATGAACCCGTTGTTCTTACATGAGAGTGTGACGTAGCGGAGGTAAAAGGAAATTATCACAAGATGTTGATTCGCGTACGAATACCCGGCTTGTGATCTTCAAATATCAATTGATTCTAAGAATACCTAGATCTTTGGCATCAAAAATCGAAATTTACAGAAAGATGATGAATTTTGGAATACAGAGAATACTCTCAAAGAAATTTCATTCAAAACAACATATGTCTGCGCCTACTGTAACCCTAGAATATATAATATGCTTTTTTTACCAAAAAAGGAAACCTATCTAAATAAAACCTAGGGCGAAAATAAATGAACGGAAGAGATTAATACCACAGATGGCATATAAAAAAGAGTATCCTATCAAAAGATATGACATAAAGAAAAGTTACTAAAAGTAGTAAAAACGCTATTTTGATGGTCTAAACAAAAGAATTTGGCCAAAAATTGACATGGATCACCAGCAAAGCTGGTGAGTTTTACTCGTTGGCTCAATTCCCTTCAGAATATGGTCCCGCTCGGTTAAAATCCATAAATCTCCAAAATTATGAAACTGCCATCGTCAAATTCTATGCTACTTTTCCAAATAATTATTTGCTATTTTTTTCCACTACATCAAAGTGCTTAATGATTTTTCAGAAGAATTTTTCTAGCCTACCTAAAAAACAAAAAGATTAAGGGAGTTTCACTGTACCTTGTACTATTGGGAATGTTCATTTTGATAAAGTTTTGATTGATTCTAGTGCAAGCACAAATTTAATGCCTTATTCTATTTTTAGGAAACTTGGACTAGGACAATGCAAGGAAACTCATGTTACCTTGCAATTGGCAGATAGGATGGTGAAATACCCAAGGGGTATTGTGGAGAATGTCCTTGTGAAGGTCGATAAATTCATATTTCCAGTTAACTTTATAGTCTTGGAAATGAATGAAGATAGAGAGTTGCCAGTGATCTTAGGCAGACCATTCCTTGCTACAGGTAAGACTTTGATTGATGTTGAGCAAGATAAGCTCTGTAAACCCCCAACGTTTTGTGATCGGTTTAGCTTAAACCCTAATTGGAAAGTCAACGGGAAATCCTAAAGTTAATAAAACCCTAGTTAGACGTAATGGTTTAAGTCTGACAATCCCGTATAAGTAACCCTGAGAAAGTAAGTAAGAGATTAATATGTAGAATAGTTCGTAATTACATAAGGAAGCTTAAAAAGATCAGGTTAGTAAATCCACGAATCGTTTGGAACCTGATCGAATATAGTTCTTGAAAAACATGTCCCGAGACTCGGAATAATAAAAATATTTCGGATATACCGTTAGATTCGTAAAAATATAAGATTTTCAAAAATATAAGTTTTATAATTTTTTGGTAAGTAAAAATATCAGATATCGTAATTATACGCGTATTTTCTTACTAACGGTACTTTATTAGTCATATCTACCTTACATTACACTATTCATTATTATTCTATACTATTCATTTACCTCTACTTTTTCTAAACACCTATTCTTACACCTATTAGCTTTACTTTTTACCTTTTCCATAACTTTATTCCACATCTACCTTACTTATTATTACATTTAATCAACAAAAATACAAAATAAAATCTCTCTCTTCCCTCTCTCTTCATGTGGCCGGCGCGCCTTCCTTCCCCCCCCAACTTTGTCTCTCTCTCATTTTTGTTTTGTTTTTCTTTTATTTAAATCACACAAAAATTCACTCTTCTTTTCCTATAAATACCCCCTCCTCTTTCACTTCTTTCACACAATTACTATCCACAAATTTACTACCAAAACTCTCCAAAAGTTTCCTCTCAATACTCTCTCTAAATACTTTCTCAAATCTATCTCAAAATTCTCTCAAACCACCTTCTACATATACAAACCCATTCCCACATAATACTTCAAAAACCTACTTTATGTAAACTTTTCTTTACATATTCTTCTTCTCACGTTATGTAACTTTACATGATCATGGTATGAGTTTCCAAAAACTAAATGTTATGGAAGCTACACTATGTTCATGTATTGTTCTTGTTCATGAATATCTTTTTATGTTTATGTTGATTTACATTGTTCATATTATAATTGTTATTATATCTAACTAAGTATTATTATATATCTACATATATATTTTTTAGAGCTTATAAGCTCACTTGTAATTTATTTATTTTCATGCAAAGTAATTTATTTATTTTTTTCATTGCAATTTATTTATTTCTTGTTGTTTTAAGACTAGTCTCTAGTCTTAGACTTGTCCTCATCAAGTCAAAATAATTTTCTTTCTTTCATTTTATTTCTTTCTTTTGGGACTAGTCTACTTCTTAATCTCAGGAGCCTTGAAGAAGCTAAGACTCCCAATACTTGACTTTATTTATTATTTATGTTATTTTTGCTTGTTATTATTTCTCATAATCATACCCATTAAGATTGTTGTCCAAATCTTTAAAACTTCAATAATACTTGACAAAAAGAAGATTTTATCACATAAGAATGGTTTTATACAAAATATAAATTCTATGGTTTAACAAAAGTAAAGTTATTCTTTTTTAAGTTTTAAGAAGAACTCACTACAATTTAAAAATTTTTTCTTTTGTCTTGAAAAAGCTTTTTGAATCATTTTTATATTACTTTGTTTTCTTAAAAGAAGATGACTTTTGTACTAAAATATTTTCATAAAAACATAATATAAGGAAACCCCTTAGAATGAAAATGAGAATTTTCAAAACCAAGATTTTTGAAATAAATAGTCAAAGAAAACAAATAGGAAAAGTAGCACTAATGTTGAGAATTTAGAAAATAAGAAATTTATTTTATCGAAAAGTCATTTAGGAAAAATAGTAAGATGAACATAAAAGTAATTCTTTGAAAACAAAAGAATCAAAATATTTATTTCAGGATTTACAAAATGGAATCTTTGTCAACTATGGTTTTTTACACTCGATTTATATTGTTTTACTCAAGAAATTTGGTTGGACAATAAACACTTGAGCATGAAAGAAATATGAGCTATATATCTATGAAAAAGGAATTTTTTAACTATATAGATAACTAAGTATTTATCAAAGCAATTTTTAAATGATTTAATGTTTGAAACAAATTGCTTTTGGGATGGGAAAATTCTTGGTGAAGCCGATCACCACTGTTTCGAAGCCTAAATGATCTAGTTTTATAAAAATATGAATAGATCTTTTCAAGTAGGTAGAAATTGGTATATTATATGCGCAATTCCGAGTTAAAATGACCAAGTTATGGCCATTTTAAATTGGAATCATCCTTTATATGAACTTTGATGTTCTTATGATATTGTTTTGTCAAAATTCAAGAAAGTCGTCAAGAAATACTCATTTTGGGTATTTTCCTTGATTAGGTGATTCCGAGGAAGAATACCCGTACCCCGAAGATTATTTCGACTAAGTGGATTGTGTGAATGACTCATCCATTTAGAGAAGTGTCGACATGGCATAGTGAGTTTATTTCCTTAAAGTGCTTTACTTGATTGTGCTTGTAGTTTAGTCGCATTAGAATTAAGAAAAGACAAGATATGTGTGCGAAAAATTTGTTGAAAGGATCCTAAGAATATCGAAGCTGGAATTAATTAAATGTTTATTTTAGTATAGCACTTGATTTGTGTGAAATTCAATGATCACCTTAAATTTGATAATAATGATACTATGATTTCATAAATTAATTGATTCATACAAACCACGAAGTGAGTCACATTAGATTGGGTTATTATCCTTGGGTGATAAAGATGGTAGCACAGGTCGAAAGCAACACTTGGTGGTTATAATCGAAAGTAATTGCTTGGCGACAGGGAATCAAATGCTTGGTGGAAAGTCCGAAAGCATGGCTCAAATCAAGTAGACTTAATATGCTTGGCAGTATTGATCAAAAGCATAATTTTTAACTAAAACTACTTGTTTTGAGGTTACGTATCACCAAACCCTGAATGGAGGGCGTAAATCCATTCAATATGTAGTTCCTGGAAAACTATATGCCTTGTTTGCCCAAGTATATGTTGCATTTCATTTGTCTACTTAAATAACTTGTTTGAATTTCATTACACAAGAAGTTTATTTATGAAAATAGTTCTCACTAAGCTTATTAGTTTATATCCCTATAGATATCTTTTGCAGTTCACCTATTTGTGGTTGAGGCTACATGGAGTCTGTAGCCATGTATTTTCCTTTTTGGTTAAGGAATTTCTGGATGAAGTTTAGTGCTGGATAAGATGTAGAAATATTCTTGTAATAGACTATAGTTATTCGTGGCTGGGGAAATGCCCCTAAGATTTGTAAGACTATTGTTATGAACAAATGAATATTATAAATCCTCTTTTCTTAATTTGTTATTATATCTTCTTAAGCTTCATGATTTCTTGTATGGTCCTCTAAATTTGTGAGAGCACGCCTTACACTTAATATCGAAGCTTCTGGGAATGACTAAGGTTGTCATACTTAAGCTATAATATTGAGTGTGGTGGATTGTTACGTTTAGAGTACCCCTTGGGGTATGACAGTTTAAGTTGGTATCAGAGCATGATTAAGAATCTAGAAACATGATTATAGAATTGGACTTAAGAAGAAACAAACTAGAATAGAAATAAGAAAAGCCCTAGATAAGATAGAATGGGTAGAATAAGTTTTCTAACTTCTCTCTCTTTTGCATAGATTACCTTAGACGATGCCCATCTACAGGCTAAAAATTTCAGAAAGGGACCCTTTGAAAACTTGGAGAATTATCGACTAAGACTTAGGATGTTGTGTGAAGAGTTTGCTTTGGCTGGACAACCTAAGACCATCCGAGAGATGTTTCTGATCCGGAAGAAAGGAATGATGAATACATAGCGGACAGGAGTAGTGCAGACCATCCATAACAGTCCAATAGGAAGAAATTGTCTGAGATAGAAATGATATATGTCGTAGAGAGGATCGCCGCAATAGCTGAAGACCGACTAATACTGAAGGAAGCTACGTTTGTCCTTAGGGAAGATAGAAGCCGAACTTTTCCCGATTTCCGAACTAGGACACTAATAGGAAAAGTATTTGTGTACGCATACGACGATTTAACGGATTACCTAGAGTGGACGAAAGCTGATCTCAATAAAGCCTTCCACTGGCATGGAGCTTACCAAGAAGTTCTGTGACCACCAATTGAAGTTTCCACCGAGCCACCAACGTTCACAGAAGTCCACCTAAGAAGGAACGAGGTTCTACGTCTAAGCAGGAATGGAATGGTAATAAGAGAGGAGCAGATGAGAGAAGCAAGTGAAGATTCTGAGGAAGAATCCGAGGAACAGAACAAGAAGCAAGAAACCAGACCGCTTCTAGAGTCGATGAACCCTAGAATAGCGAGGAAGCAATAATCATCCACTATTTGGAAGAACAACAGACTCGTAGGAGACAGGAGGCAAATTCAACCATGGACACGGACAATACCCCACCAACGACAAATGAGAACGATAGCATAGAAGTTGAGGAGCCTATTACTTGGAGAACCATTCATGATATGGTGTCGGATCTGACTGATGCAAAACTGACCAATATACATGAAAGGTCGAGGGAAGCAGCCAGAGGAAGAGAAATATTTTCAACAATTTATGAGGAAAAGAAACCCGGGGTCGTCCAGCAATAACCCTGGAGATGCACCCGAAGAGTGAAGGAAGAAAGGAGGAAGCTGAGCATATCCCTTATAGTCAAACTCAAATTTTGCAATTAAAGACTAGATCAACGATCCTAGTCTATCTTTTAAGTTTTTAGAACGGTGTTTTTGTTGTCTTCTTTGTGATTGTTGTGATTGACCTTATTATTTCAAATTCTATGTAAGGGTCTTGCACCCGTTATTTCAATTTTCTAATGAATTTATGTTTTAAGTATGATCTCAAAATTTACCTTGATTTAAATTTATTTCAGTATTTATTTATGAAAGTAAGTTTCCGTTACATCTGCAAAAATTTCCGTCAAAGATTTAACTAAGATACCAAAACGATAAACCTAACATAGAAAAATTTAAAATAGCCAAAGTAGAAGAGGACGTAGGGAGGAGCAAAGTGCCTCCAACCAATCAGAAGTTGAAGCAGAGCAGCCTGCCACTTAAGCAGCTGCTGCACTTCAAGCAGACTTGCACGCTACACTAGGATATTTAACCTACGTGCTAGAAGCAATTAGGCAAAACATGCCTGCACCTACACCCGTACCCGAAACCGCATCACACCGGCACCTATACCAACTCCGCCGCAACAGCAAGTGTTAACTGAAGCATCTGTACAAAAGGAGTATACACTCCCGAAATGCACCGTTACCTCCAACCCCACCGCTAAGGCCATATAAGAGTACGTTGCTTGATTTGATCCGAAGTAACCGTTATTTTGATGGAGCTTATGATAAGCCAGATGAGGACGAAGATTGGCTTGCTCAGGTCGAAAGGTCTTTTTATGCATATGAGGTTCCGTATTACCTACAATTCAAGTATAGGACATTCATGCTTCGTCTGAATGCTAGAATATGGTGGGAATCAAAGAAAAGAGAGCTAATAACCCCAATCACTTGGAAAATATTTAGACATGAGTTCTTGGAAAATTATATCTTGAGAAGCTTGCGAGTAAGGTATAGTGTAGATTTCTTGAAAATTGCTCAGAAAGGAAGAATTATCGAGCAATACGAGACTGAGTTAAGTAGATTGCTGCAATATGCCCCCGACTCCTATAAGCACAGCAAGGAATTGAAAAGACAAGTCTTCATAGGAGGATTGGACGAAGACTTGAAAATGAGGTTGGAAGAATTTGACAGTAGAAGTTACCGAGAATTGGTAGAAAGAGCTAGAATTGTAGAAAGAGCAAGGAAAAGGAGGGAAAGAATAGAAAAGAGAAAGCCCCGATTTTTGGGAAAAAAGTTTTATGGTGAATCCAGTTCCACACCTCCATAAAAGAGATTCAAGTTCTCCAACAACTATAGGAGCAATGATAACAGTGGGAGGTTCATACCTAAAAACGTCAAGTGCTGGAAGTACAGTGGAGCACACTACACCAAGAAGTGCCCTCAATTGTTTGGAAAGTGCTTCTTCTGTGGAGATGCAGACCATAAGATATCAAAATGTTCAAAGAAAGGAAACAATACTTGCTATGTCTGCAAGCAATAGGGCATTTCACCAATGAATGTCCACAAGGGAGGAATGTTCTAACAAGGTCTTCTGGAGGAGTTGTTCCTATAAGGACCAGGAATGGAAATGGAAGCAGATCAGGATCCATTGCTTCAGGAATCAGAATCTACAACATGGAGGGACAATGGATGAGTGAAGAGATAGATGAAGAAGAAGGAGACTTGGCTGCCTGGGAGTACAATAGAGGCTATAGCTGTGACTCGGGAACCGGTAAGCCTTAAGCCGTTTTATGTTGATTCTTTTGTTCTAGTAATGCAAGAGTTTAAAGTTTTATAGATAAGTAGATATGCGAATAGAAGTAGTAATCCCCCTGTTAGATACGCAGGAAGCATATAGTTAGGAAGTCAGAATGCTTTTGCTTTTTTGGATTGTGGAGCAACACATTCTTTCGTTACACCTAGTCTTGCCAAGAAGTTGGGACTACTAATAGCAAACGTCGACTCTTAGCTTTAAGATCAAAACCCCCATGGGAAATGTTGTTGTAACCCAAGAAGTATTGAAGGATCGTCCAATAAGGATATAAGGACATCCATCCACTTGTAACTTCATAGTAATGGGATTAAGTAAATATGAAGTAATCTTTGGTATAAGTTGATTATTTTGATAAAGCCCCAATAGATTGTCGTAAGAAGAGCATAGAATTCTTAAACCAAGAAAAAGGGAAGATAATGTTGTTGAAGAATCCACTATTACAAGGAAAGAGGAGTTATAATCGGTCTGGGGATGATAAGCAGTACTAAAAACAACTTTAGTGCCTAAAGCTTGATGCAAACTCTTCCAGAATCTTCTAACAAAATCTAGTGTCTCTATTAGATACTGTGGATGTTGGTATTCCATGCAGCCTCACAATTTCTTTGATGTACAATATTGTTAGAGTCTGTAATTTGTATCTAGTTCTTATCGGTATAAAATGGGCTACTTTGGTAAGTCCACAACAATTACCCACACCGTATCAAACTTTTCCTTAGTTCGGGGTAGTGCAATCATAAAGTCCATAGTAAAGTGCTCCCACTTCCATTGCGGTATCGACAAAGGCTTCAATTCACCTGCCGGTCTTCTATGCTCAATATTAATCAATTGGCATGTGTAACACTTGGATACATACTCTGCTATCTTCTTCTTCATGTTATTCTACCAATACAACTTCTTTAAATCTTGGTACATCTTATTACCTCCTAGGTGGATTGAATAACTTGAAGAGTGTGCCTCTTTTAGTAATTCCTTTTTAAGTTCTCCATGTTCTGGCACACACAACCTCCCTTTGTATCTCAAAACACCATCTTCATCAATATGAAATTCTGGGGCCCTTCCAATTCCTATCCTTCTTTTCACTTCTTGTATACTCGAATCATAAACTTGTGCCACTTTAATTCTTTCCAAAAGAGTAAGTTGTATTTGCATACTTGCTAATCTAGCACCTACTTGATTGGTCATTATTTCCAACTCAAGTTTTCTCATGTCTTCTATCGATTTTTCTCAGAAGTTATCAAAGCTTCCATGTTCTCAACTCTCTTCCTACTCAAAGCATCAGCCACAACGTTGGCCTTCCCAGGATGATATTGAATGTCAACATCATAATCCTTAATGAGCTCTAACCATCTTCTCTGTCTCATGTTTAGCTCTCTCTGGGTTAAAATGTATTTCAAACTTTTGTGATTTGTGTACATCTTACATCTTTCTCCATACAAGTAGTCTCTCCAAATCTTTAATGCATGCACAACTGCTGCAAGCTTTAGATCATGTGCTGGATAATTTTTCTCATATGGTTTCAACTGCTTGGAAGCATATGTTATTATCCTACCTCCTTGCAAAAGCACACATCCTAATCCTTGAATAGAGGTATCGCGATAAATAGCATACTCTTTACCACTCACGGGTAAGGATAACACTGGGGCTGACACTAATTTATCTTTCAACTACTGGAAACTGACTTCACAGTCTTCGTTCCACTCATACTTCACTAATTTCTGTGTTAGTCTGGTCAATGGACTTGCTATCTTTGAAAAATCCTCTACAAATTGTCTATAATATCCTGCCATTCCCAGAAAACTTCTAATTTCTGACACGTTCTTTGGAGTTGGCCATTCCACTACTGCTTTCACTTTCTCAGGATCTACTGATATTCCATTTCCATCCATAATATGTCCTAAGAAAGCTGCCTATTCTAGCAAGAACTCACATTTTGAAAACTTATCATACAATTTCTCTTCTCGTAGTTTGATAAAAAACAACCTTAGATGCTCTTCATGTTCTTCCTTCAACTTAGAGTAAACCAGCACATCATCAATGAAAACTACTACAAACCAATCCAAATAATCTCTAAAAACCCTATTCATTAGATCCATAAACATTGCTGGCGTTTGTGAGACCAAAAGGCATGACCACAAACTCATAGTGTCCATACCTAGTCATAAATGCCGTCTTTTGAATATCCTCTGCCTTAACCGTCAGCTGGTGATATCCTGATCTCAGATCAATCTTGGAAAATACTTATGCTCCTGTCAGCTGGTCAAACAAATCGTCTATCCTAGGCAACAGATACTTATTCTTGATTGTCCTTTGGTTCAATTCCGTATAGTCAATACACAATCTCATGCTCCCATATTTCTTCTTCATAAATAACATAGGAGCTCCCCAAGGCAACACATTTGGCCTAATGAAATTCTTCTTAAGTAACTCATCCAACTGAACTTTCAGTTCTGCAAGTTCCATAGGAGCCATACGGTATGGTGTCTTATAAATTGGTAAAGTACTAGGCACCAATTCAATACAAAACTTGACATTCGTTTCAAGTGGTAATCTTAGTAAATCTTCTGGAAACACTTCAGGGTATTCGCACACCATTGGTATTTGATCAAGATCCTTCTTTTGTTCCCCTTCTATCACCATGGCTACTAAGATGACTTTCCTCATAACTCGTATGAAGGCAACACCAGTAGTCTTTGTACATCCAGTTTATGCACGAAATGATCTCCATCAGGCGGACTTAACTCTACCAATAGACCGTGGCAATCAATCTTTGCATGATATCTTGTCAACCAATCTACTTCCAAGATAACGTCAAAGTCCAACATGTCCAGAACTACCAGGTTTGCATATAAGTGCCTATGTTCTGCTTCTACATCTGCATCTTTGCAGATCCTATTTAACAAAGCTCTACTCCCTAAAGCAGTATTCATAGACAAACATCTAGACATGTGCTCAACTTTCATGCCACAAATAGATTTAAAAGAATCAGAAACACATGACAAGCTAGAACCCGTGTCAAATAAAGCATGTGCACTATGCAGGAGTATATGGAGCGTACCTGCAATAATGTCAACACTGGATGTGTCCTTATGCTGTAGAGCATAAACTTTAGCTGGAACTCTCTGCCCTTGACCGATATGCTGTGGACTACCAAACTGGGCTCCTAGGACAATTTGCTTTCCATGGTCATTACAATCAATAGCCCAATGTCCCTTTTACCCACATTTAAAACAAAAAACTTGTATGAGGATCCTCTTTGTGCACAATTTATTGTTGTAGCCAACTTTGCCACATGTGAAACAGGTACCTTCCACCCACTTGCTATCCTTAAGGTCATGTGGTTCAAGACATCTAGAGTACCTCTTCTTAGAGTTCTATGCTGCTGATATATAAAATTGGGTAGTCAGTCTCCTTCCCCTGTCTTGAGTGAAACACTAGTAGGTGAACTCTTCCCTAAAAAAATTCGACTTCTTTGGGGCTCACGACTCTTCATTCTATTCAGGCCCTGCTCTACTGTTTTAGCCTTATTAACCACCATCTAAGTTGAAAGAAAGGAAAAGCCGAAGATCGATGAGGAGTTAGATGGATTAAGAGTGATAAGTTCTTGAAATTAAAGTTGGGAATGCTAAGGACATTAAGAGCAAATTCCATTGGAGGAATATTAAACCTATTGAGGAAGCTTGGGTATTCACGAGTTAAGTATACGAGCCAAGTTTTGAGGACAAAACTTTCTTTAAGGGGGATAGATTGTAAACCTTCGAATTTTCCGCAATTCCTAGAAATAGTTCATGAATTAAAATACTGAATCGAAATCCTAAAAGTGGACCCAAGTTAAAACAAAACCCTAAACAAGATCAAACACAAGATTTCATAGTCTTAAGAAAAAGGAGAATCTTTAAAAACAAAAATAGAAAATTCAATAATTGTTCGACTCATGAGATGATTCATCTATCAGTTCTTTAATATAAACCCCTCCATTTATAAGGTAAAGTTGTATTAAACCCTAATCCTAGTCAAACCGGAGTTTCAAACGTCAACAAAGATCAATACAACCTAGTAGTTTCAACTTCGGCAATCCGGCGCTCTCAAATCCTAGACAACGAAATTTAGTTAATGACCTATAATAGTTCGAAATAATATAGGAGAATATAAAAATATCAGATTCGCTTATTTTTTTTTGTCTTTCGAATCCGAACGGGATCAGTTTTCGAAAATCGTGCCTAGGAACATTGGATGGTAAAAATATTCCGTTTATAGCATTAGACTCATAATTATGCAAAGATTTCAAAAATATCAGTTTCACAATTTTTCGGTAACAAAAAATATCAAATATAACTCGTTTACGCGTACTTTTATTACTACCGGTATTTTATTTGTCTAGGCTACTATTCATAGTACTATTTATACTATTCATTAATATTTCACCATCTCTACTTCTTTTTTACAACCTATTTCGTACTACCTATACACCTATTTCTTACACTTTTTCATTTCTAATACAACTTTATTCACATCATACCTTACACATTACTTCTTTTCATTATAAAATACAAAATTTAATCAAAACACACTCTCTCCTCCTCTGTGATGCCGCCGGCTCTCCCTCTCTCTTTTCTCAATTTATTTCTTTTTTGATTTATTTTATTATATCTAATTTTTACTCAAAAATTCTATAAATATCTAATTTCTCTTTACTTCTTTCACACATTTATTTTACATAACAAAACTCTCCCAAAATTTCTCCACAACTTCTCTCTCCACCATTTCTATCTACAAAAACTCTCTTCCATTCAATCTTTCTCAAAATTCTTCACTACACATAAACCATCTACTATTCCTTACTACTCACATAATACCACATCCATCTACCATCTTCATTCCACTCAAAAATACTCTTAGGTAAAATCCTACCTAAATTTGTTTACCATGTCATGTAAATTAACATGATCATGGTGTGTGTTTCCTAAACAAATAATTGTTATGGAAGCAACTCTATATTCATATTTTGTTCTTGTTCATGAACAAATCTTATTTACTATTATGTTGTTTTATTGTTATAGATATATTATTATGTTGTTGTTATTATCCTAATCTAACTCCTATATGTTAGTAATATATTTATGTATATATATATATATTTCCTAGAGTATATGAGCTCACTAACATAACATTTATTTATTTGTTTATTTATTTATTCATGCCTTGCAATTTATTTATTTACTTGTTTTATGCAAATTATTAAGACTAGTCTTTCTAGTCTTAGACTTGTCTTTATCAAGTCAAAATGATTTTCTTTTCTTTTTGGGACTAGTCTATTCTTAGTCCCGGGTTACCTTGATAAAACTAAGGCTCTCAACACATGACCGGGATATCTTAATGAAGCTAAGGTTCCCAATGCTTGACCATATTATTGTATTTATTTGCTTATGTATATTTCTTACTACTATGTGTTATTCTTACTTTTTCATCACTATATAATCATATTTATGCATGATTAGAATGTTGTTGTCTTAATAAAAATAAAAATGGGTTCTTTTGTTAATAAAGATAAGTAAACTAAATTCCTTATTACTTAAACAAAGGATTTTTCAACAAAAGATCTAAGTTTTGTTTTTAATAAATTCTTTTCAAAAGTTTACACAAACTAATCATAAATTTCAAAGTATTAGTAATGAAGATTTCTTCAAATAATACAGAAAACTCATCTCTTTTATAAGTAGGAACTAAATACTCCATAAAAATATAAATTTTAGCATTAAACTTGAAATTTTGACCCAACCATATCTTTTATAAAACTTAAATAGATTCATCATAGATTTTGAAAGCCACTTACTAAGAAAACTTCCACAAGACTTAGTTTTAATATTGTTATTCTCTTGTCAAAGTTAAAATGAAAAATTTGCTAAGTTCTAATATTGATAATTTTTTATTAGGAAAGCTTTTCTTATAAACTTATTTCAAAGGATTATCCCACCACTTAATAAATATAGGAATAAAACAAGTTTTTCAAATCAAGCTGAAATCATCTCACTATTTTAGAAAACCAACTTGAAAATAATAATAATAATAATAATAATAATAATAATAATAATAATAATAATAATATAATTTTCCAAGGAAGTAAAGTTTTAAAAGTAAACTTATTTCCTAAAGAAGAAAAAGAATATAAAAATGAGATGAAAACATACAGCTCCAAATATTAGATCACACCAACAAATTAAGGAAAATTTTGAAAAGCTTATTTTTGAATCACTAGAAATAAAATTGGTAGATAACTTAAAGAACCAAATTTTTGGAAATTAAATTACATTCGAAAAGTGAGGAAACGAAATTAGAATAGGAAAACGCTCACTTATAACAACTCAAGTATATTTTTGTTTTTCTTCTAACAATTTAAAAAGGAGAAATTTTCAAAGTTTCATTTTTTAAAACTCTTAAAGATAAATTGTTTTGTGAAAAATTAAAGTTGAGACAACACTAAAAAAATCATGCATACAATATGAGTATATATATATGTTCAAAGGATTTTTCAATTATATAAATATCCATATATCTTGCTTAAGGATTTTTGGTAAAGAGAAGTTTGGAAAATCATATTTTGTGGACTATGAAATTTGTAACTATTATGTACCATAGTAATTTGCAATCCAAATGGCTTTTTATGACAAAGATAACCTTAGAAATGGATAGATCTTTTCGAGTAGGTAGAAAGCGATATATAATATGCGAAATTTCGAGTTAAAATGAGCTAGTTATGGCCGTTTTAAGTTGGAATTTCCTGTTATCCGAATTTTGACGCAAATATTAGAGTAGAATAGAAAGTTCAAGAAAAGATTCCACAAAATACTCAATTCAGGTATTTCTTTCGTTTAGATAATGAAGTTTGGGAGGATCCATATTCGGAGGACTATTACGAGTAAAGAAGTGTAGCAAGGATGGCCGAGTGAGTTTATCTCCTACTTTTACGTACTTGTTTGTACTTGTAGCTAGAAGCACTAGAAGTTGAAAAAGACGAAAATGGATTATGCATGATAACATTGGTTGAAAGCATACTAAGCATGTGGAGGCACGAATTGTTGTTAATTAAGTTGTGTTTTACTATCATGATGGGGTGTCCGTAAATTCTATGGTCACCTTTAAATTACTTTAATCATAAATTACAAGTTATATTAATTGATTCATGCATATCACGTAGTTAGCTTCATTTCATTAGCTACTATACTCGATGAGATAAGAGTATAGTATTGGGGTTTACGGGAACCCGTAAGTCTACAAGATGGGAGAATAGGAGCCGAAAAAAACTATTTCATGATGGGCGGGTAGGAGCCAGAAATAAACTATATAAGTTAGATTTCAAATATGGGTTTTAAAGAGCCTGAAACACCTAACCACTGAATGGAGGGGTAAATCCATTCAAAACATGTGATTTCCGGTAAATCATATGTATTGCTTGCTCACTTGCTTGATGCATTCATATGCTTGTTTAATAACTTGCTTGAAATTGTTGATATGAGTACGTTAATTCAGGAATATTCTCACTAACCTAGTTAAGCTTATACTTCGATAGACTTTTGTTGAAACATGACCAATATCTCTTATGCCCGAGGACTTTATATGCCCGAGTGAGATTATGTTTTGGGAAGGTTTTAGAAATCCTTTTGAAGATCTTAGAACAGATTTCCTTTTAATATCTTTTGGTTCTAATAGCGTTTCTTTATGCGAAAGTCAAAGCTGATATTGCTGTTTGGAGAATTATTGGGGGAATGCCCCTAAGATTATGTAAGGACTATATTCTTATAATGTTGAAGTTAGATATTTATCTAGATTTTTTGTATGCTATATTTACTATCTCGAACTACACATCCCACCGATGTCTCCTATAGTTGTGATAGACGCCTTACATATGGTGTTGAAGCTTTTGCATAACTTCGATAAGTCATTCTTAAGTTTTAATACTGTATGTGGGGGATTGCTACATCTAGGGTACCCTTTGAGGCATGACAGCATGCATATAAATTTTGGTGCTCATCCACCAGTTGTTTGCTCTACTTATTAGCAAATAGGAAGCATATTCTACTTTCTTGTTCTCCGGAATGTCAAGAGCAACAAACGTCTTCTCGACCTTCTCCATCCATAACCATACATCTAGGGGTCTACCAGGTGTAGGCTTAAACTTGTAGACCAGATCTACAAACTTGTTCATGCTTAAAACATCAGCATGCCTAGCTCCATTACCCCAGTTACTATTCAACCTCTGGGTCTCTTGTCTCCAGGCATCAGCATTAGCCTGAATCATTTGCATGTCATTCCTCATGTTCTGTTGTTGCTGAGTAACTACTCCTAGAGGTGGAACCGATGGTGGTGGGGGTAAATCCTTCGACACAGGATTCAGAGGTGGTTGGTTTTCTAGTGATTGTTCCTCCTGACCAGTCCTGGAGGAACCAGCATCAGGGGCTCTTCTTCGTGGAGGCATTCTATCATAAACAAACACACTACATAAGATAAAAGAGTAAATCCAACTTAAAGATTAAACTCTATACATATATCTGTTAGGCAAAACAAGACTAAGTTAGGAAAACAACACCTATTATTGCTACCCCACTCATCAATGCTCACCGTCCTAGGGAGTTCATAACCTATATCTATCAAGATCAAAACCTATAGCTCTGATACAAAATAAGCTGTGACGTCCTAAGTTAAAGGCATTACAACTCGCCATGTGTCCTTCTCTTATTAAGAACACGCTAAGGCTATTAAAACACTATACCACAAATATAATAATTTTAATCACCAAAACTTACAGTTGAATTAATTTAAAACATCCCATAAAAAGAAAATATAATCTCTTTGAAATAACAAACTCACAAAAATCTGAAACTAAATGTCATAAAAACAATTTAAAACCTGACAAATTAGTCTCATAAGATTTCCAACCACTAATAACATTAAGAAATAAACTCCATAAAGTCTTCCACATCTCTCCACTGTATCAAATGCTCTAGATATATGAGTCATTTGTTGGATAGTCAAGTCCACTATTGCTATCCCCATGATCTACATATAGATCATAAACAACATCATCTTCACTTGTACTTGAAAAATTAAAGGAATGAGTGAAAACGCCCAGTACGCCATACCACAAACAAATACGCATGAACATGTCAACATAATTCACTTACATTCCTAAGACTAATGCAACAGACACAGATTATTATCTTTGATTAATGAAACAAATAGCACAATTTAGAACCATATGCATCTAGTCCTAAACCCGAAGTAACTCATGACCCTGATTCACAATCTTTATATAAAATAGTTTATATACATTATATTGATGTTGGATCCTCCCTACACATCGTTGCGTTCTGCCCACCATACAGACCGAAACGATTCTTAGTCTACCAGAATCATCTCTATGCACGAGTCCACTCGGGACACCCTCACACATAGATTATCAGGGTACCTCGTTAGTATCACACTCTCGTGATCTTTACTAACTAAAGCCAAACACTAGCAACACATTTTTCAATTATAATCCGGATAGAATTTACTTAATTTATTTTTTTCTAATCCTACACGCTCAAACAACAAGCAAGGTAAGGTCATACCGAGAGCCCGCTTTGTTTGAATTCAAATGAAGAAATAATAAAAAAAATCTTGTTTCCATATACTTCAATTGATCAAATTCGAAGTCTCTTTTGATGAATCTCTGAAAGAATCACTTCAATTCAAGTAATGAATATTAATTATTCAAATTTCAAACCAAATGAACTTCCCTTTTCTTGTCTATCAAAGAAATTTTTCAAAAAAAATATGGATTTGCTTTCGATCCCAATCGATCCAACAAAAACTTTTAATTGAAAAGGAACCTTAATCTTGCAATACTCCTGTTTAACAATATATATATTGCAATCAATTCCAATTTTAATAACAATATCAAACCATAAACCTAATCAAAGATCAACACACCTGTTTATCCCGTTTGCACTTCATAGAAACCCTTTTCACAATTTCTCCAGGGTTCTTAACAATGTCCAAAATTCTCTTCACAAACATACATATATATACAATCCTCAATGAGCAAAACGACTACAAAAGTTTATAACTTTATATTCATAGAGATAGAACGGGTTCATACTTACATAGAACTCGTAGATCTTGCTTGCAACATAATTCTAATTCGTTCAATCAATCTCCTTTTATAAGTAATTTACTATTGCTATAATCATATTCCTATAATCTATTAATCACAGAAACTACAAGATTTTGATAGAGATCTTACCTTTACTTTGATTTGAAACTGAAACTCTCAAAATCTGCTTTAGGGTTTTCTTTAATAGATTCCTGAATCTCCTTCAATCGTATACAAAACTAGAATTAGATTTATCTATTTAAGGAAAGGAATTGAAAAAGACCAAGATTAGACCCACATACCTTGAGTTTTGCTAAAGAAGAAGTGTGGGGAAAACGAAGGTCTAAGAGTCTATTTATAAAGAGAGTTGGCTTTGAAAAAAATGCAACCCTAGCTTAGGAAAAACACAAACATATGCCAGCCAATACACCAGCGGCTTAGCCGCTTACGATGACAACTTAGCTGGTTACGCCGGCGACCATTAGTCCGGTGTATGAACAATTTCCTTACCCATTCTTCGAAGCTTCAATGCCAAAGTTTAGGCCGCAATCCGTTGTTTCTAGGCTTGTGGCTTATGATTAAAGGCTGGTGACTTAGATGCCGGTCTAAGCTAAATTCGTCTGATCATTCGCACGTGACTTCCTCGTGTCCAATTTGGTTTGTTCAAGGACAAAACTACCCTGTTATTTAACACTATATTACAATTCTACCTTTCATTGTGAATTATTTTTTTGTACTTTACAGACAGAGGTGTCCTTGGTTTACTTTACCTAAATACCTTGATTTAAAAGTATTTTTTAAGGTGTTTCACAAATAATAATATATTATTTCAGTTTGATATTTTTAATTTTAAAAAACTAGAAAAATATTCAATAATATTCCAAATAAACAAAATATTACATTTTCAAATGTCATAAACACAAAATTCACCTAAAAACCCACAAGAACTTAAAATGAATGGTGATATGAATAATTTTTACACTTTTAAGGGAAAAAATTTATATTTGTTGTTAAATTAATTAATATTTTGGATTAAATAGAGCATTATGAATGAGATCTTAAAATATAAACAAAAAATATGAATAATAGTCTAAAATTACAGAGAAATTAAAATTATTAAACAATGTACATTAAAAAAA